>OZ004709.1:168107649-168707649 GCA_963924515.1 Vespertilio murinus | reverse complement strand
GGACATGTTATGTAAGGTCTGGGCACAGCCTTACCCCTCCATCTTTCCCTCCTACCCACACACAGCAAGTTAAGAGGCAGAGGCGGGATTCAATGCCCAGCGGTCCCTGCTCTTTCTGCTGAACCACAGCCCCTCCAGGGCTCACAGGCCTGTGACTGGGAGATGGGCAGCCTGGCTGGAGGAGGAGGAGGGAGGAGGAGCAGGTTGGGGGGAAATTAAGGATTTGATGCTCAGGGGCGGTTGTTTAGAGGTGACCAGTAGTCACCCAGGTGAACCTGTTGAGTGGCAGTTGGATCTGTGAGTCTGGAGTTCAGGGCTGAGGTGGGGGTGGAGACAAAGTTTCCAGGCTGCACTGGGAACAGTACACAGAGCACAGTGATCCCTGAGGCCACGGTTTCCCATCGTCCCCCTCAGCTCTGCCACCACCTCCCTCTGCTGAGCTGGAGCCCAGGTAGAGCCCGGACCACAGAGCCACTCCCTCCTTCACCCCCAGAGCTCTGGCCCAGAGCCCAGGCAGGAAGCCCCTCCCCTGTCCACCCCCGTCAGGACCAAGTGCCCACCATGGAGGCTCCCACACAAGGATTTCATCCGTCCATCCTGCCAGTTGCCAGGACACATCCAGCCCAGACCGGCACTAACCAGCGGTCACACCTCCGGCTCCCCAGGGGAGGGATGTTGGGACAAGGCCAGCATCTCTAAGGGGCGAGGCTCCGGCGGGGGGGGGGGGCGGGGGGGTAGGGGGAGCAGAGTGTGGCCCCCAGCCCCTTTGGGGGGAGGGAGGACCTGTCTGGACTCGCTGTGGACGGTGAGGCTGCGCTGCTCCCTTTCAGGTAGAAAAGTTCAAGACCTCAGCAACTGTGGGCGGAGCAGCTGTGGGCGGAGTAGCTGTGGGAGTCTTTGCCGCCTTAGCTTTCATGAACAAGAGATCCCAGCGCCAGTGACAGCCAAGGGGCACAAACCCCGTTAGAAGCCGCTGTAGAGACGACCTCGCACAGTCCTGTCCCCCTGACCCGCGCTCTCGGACAACCTGTCGTTCTGTCTCTCGCTGTCCCTCCCCCCCGGCTGACGGATGGGCTGACTGCGCCAAGACGGAAGAATTCACACGTGAACCTATGGACCCTCCGGGGAGGAATTCCGCTGCTTCCGGGCGGAAGCTCCGGGGCGCCTGGGGGCGAAGCCAGCGTCTTCCATCCGCGTGGCCGTGGGAAAGCTCTGGGCTCTCAGGGCCTCGGGCCCCTCCTCTCCAGCTGGGGGCCGGGGTCCTCTCTAAGAGGGCAGCGGAGGCGGTGGGTGGGGGATGCCAGCCCCTGGCCGGCCGGGAACAGGTGCTCAACGTCTATTTGTTCTCCGTGGTCCGACCACCGCGATCCGCATTCACTCTGCTGGTGCACACAGTGACCTCCGCTGCAGCCCCCTCTGGCCCCCAGTCCCCTGGGGAGGCATCCACACCTTCCAGCATCTCTCCCTGCCTCCTGCCTGCCTCCGTCAGTCAGCCCTCCCTTTGGAAGCTTTGGTTTTCTTTCACATTGTTTTCTTCAGAGAGGAAGGGAGCAGGAGAGATGGGAACATCAGTGATGAGGGAGGAGCATTGCTCAGCTGCCTCCTGCACGTCCCACACCGGGACTGAGCCGCAACCCGGGCCTGTGTGCCCATCGGGAACCGAACCGTGACCTCCTGGTCGGATACTCAACCGCTGAGCCACCGGCCTCCTTTTCCTTTTTAACTCAGAGGTGAAGTCCTCACCTACCTGTGACTCCCACGTGGAAATTAGCCATCTCCCCCGTGCCCCGCTTGCCACGGCTCAAGCTGCCCCGGGTTGGATTCTGAAGTGAGTCGCCTCCGCGTTGAGGGCAGTGAAACCGCTGAGTGGCACTGCGATGATGGACACGTGTCATTATCATGTGTCCGGATTCGTAGACGGCGCCACACCCAGCACCTTGGGCTAAACTGAGGTCTGTGGGTTGTAGTGATGTGCCCATGTGGGTTCCTCAGTGACAACAAAAACACAGGCTGGGGAGGGGGGGGGTCGGTAATGGGGGAGGCTCTGAGTGAGGGGGAGAACAGGGGGCTATGGGAAATCTCTGCACCTTCCTCTCAATTTCTCTCTAAACCTAAAATTTCTCTAAGAATAAATTGAAGTCTTTTATGAAACTTACCCTCCTCGGGGCATCCCTCGCTAGTACCCAGTGTGCCCTGGGTGTGGTCTCAAAAGGGGCGGGGCCCCAAGCCCTCCACTTCCGGGCCTGGGCTCTGCCACAGCCCTGCCACCCTGACTGCGGACCTGGGGGCGTCCCCTCCCCAGGCATGGGGAAGTGTGTGTGGCGGGGGTGGGGTCTGACCCCCTCGGTGCACAGACCCCAGGCTGGGACGAAGCTCGGGGCCATCAGAAGGTGGAAGAACGAAGAGAATGACTCGCACTTGCTGCCACCGAGCGCCCATCTCAGACGCCCGGGCTGAAAGGTCAGTCTCCACGCGGGGGTTCCGGAAGGAGCCCTTGCTCCCAGCCTACCGCTGGGTCAGAGGGCACAGCTGCTCTGTGAGCCCCACAACCAGCGGGTGAGAGCCGGGAGGAGGCTTCCAGCTTCTGGGTCTAACGCTCCCCCCGGAGCAGTGGGAGGCGGGGATCCGGGGGCTCGGATCTTGTGGGAGCTGTGAGCTCCGGGCTCTAATTCTAGGCAGTGAATCTCCCCTGGGACCAGACCCAGGCTCCCAGCGGCTCTGGAAGGACCCAAGGGTGGTCTTCCCCCTCCCCTGGGTGCCCCGGGCCAGGGGTGCCAGTCCGTGCGGTTGGGCTCGCCCACGGTCCCCTCCCAGGGAAACTGCCTCTGCCTCCAGGGTCAGGTTCCAACCGTGGGCCTGGCCACACCCCTCGGAACTGATTGGCTCGGTGTGCTCACCTGACCCCACAGCAGCCAATCAGGAGGCTGCGCCGGGGTGCGCTGAGCCAATCAGATTCTCTCTCGGGAACTTGGCCGGGAGCCGGGAGCGGCAGCCTGAGGGGAGATGCCGTCGAGCTGAGGCGGAGGGGAAGCCGTGGAGGGAGGTGTCGGGACCGGCGCCGTGGGGAGGTCCCGATTCCAATTACTCCGGAGCCCGGAGGCGTGGAGAGCCGCGGCAGGAAGGGAGCCTCGCCGCTGGGGTGAGGCCCGTTCCTGGCCCAGCGTCCTCAGCGCGGATCCCGCCGCTGAGCCGGCCCGGCGGCAGGGGCCTGCTCCGCCCTCAGTGTGCCTCCCGCCCTCCGGGAGGAGCCCCGGGGAAGCCGGGGGTGCAGGACGCCCTCGGGCAGCCGGGGAGGAGCCTGTCCGTGAGCTCCGGCTGCCATGGCCACATGCCACCGGCGGGGGCTTCGGCACAGACACTTATGAGTTCATGGCGAAGGGGCTGGCAGGGGCAGTTCCTGGAGGAACCCTCTTCCTGCCTTGAAATACCAACCTTCTCCCTATATCCTCACCTGGGAGAGAGAGCTCTCTGTCTAGTAAGGGCACGGACCCCATCATGCCCACCCCGCCCCCTCACCACCACCCCATGACCTCTGACCCTAATGCCCTCCCAGAGGCCCAGCTCCAAATGCCATCACATTGGGGGTTAGGGCCTCACCGTGAATGGGGTAGGCAGGGGGACACAGCATTGAGTCCATGACAGAGACAACTGTGTCTTTAATAGCATTTAGCGAGGCCGTGTTTCCCCCCCCCCCCCCCCAATAAAATCTTCCTGTGCTTTTATAGCTGCGCGGAAACCAGGCTCAGTGGCCTGGCTGGTGTTGCTCAGTGGTTGATCCATGAATTAGGGGTCTCTGGTTCAATTCCCGGAGGCTCCGTCCCCGGTAGGAAGTGTGCAGCCGGCAGCTATTGATGAATTTCTCCCTTTGATGTTTGTCTCTGTTCCCTGCCCCTTCCTCAATTTCTATGGGGGACAAAAAAAAGGTAATAAAGAGTATTTTTGAAAGTCACGATCCACAACGAGAATAAAGCAGTGAAATCAATACCAAACCCACCCCTGCTGGCTAAGCAGGTCCTCCCCAGACTCCCTGGTTGACGCTGGAATGATTCCTTCATCTTACCGCTTTTCCTTGGGTCTGTCCTGAATGGACCCCTCGGAGGCCCTCTTGCACCCATTCATCCCCAGCAGGCTTGGTGATTTGCTAGTTGCAATGTTGATTATCGTGCCGAATGCCACGCCGATAATAGCAATCCCCATTATGCCAAAGATCTACAAGAGACAGGGCGTCACCCTCCACATCAGGGCCTGGCCACGGACGTACTCACCTTCCCTCGGGAGAGACCGGGGCCCCTCCAGGGAACCGCAGAGGAGGGGTGTTTGCAGGGCAGCGCCCCGGGAGAGCCAAGGGGGGCGGAAGAAAGAGCGACGGGGAGGAGCCGGGGGTGAGGGGCAGCGGCCCGGAGGCACCAAGAGGCTCGGGGAGCCGCAGGGGTGGCCAGGGAAGGACAGGCCCTGCCGGACGCTCTAGGTTAGGGCTGGCCACTGGGCGCCGGAAGCAAGTTCGGAGTTGGGGGACCACACTGTGAGCTCTCACGACCAGGGCTGGGCTGGGATGGTTCTGGGGGTTCAGGGGCTGAGCCCGGCCCGGACAGGGCGTGGGCGCCGGTGGAGGAGCTGCGGATCCCGGGTCTGACCGGGCAGCGGCTTATGGAGCGAGATCACCTGGCTCTGCGCTGACCGGGGAGGGTGTGGACAAGGAAGCGGATACTCGGAAACAGGGATGAGGCGGGGGAGACGCCAGGATGGTCCCTGAGGGCCCCCCAGCCCTGCCCACAGGCTGTGCGGGCGGAAGTGGGCCAAGACCCCGACCGCGGCTGCTTTCCCGGCGTCAGCACTGGGGGGACTCACAGGCCCTCAATGGTCTCAATCTGCCCCCCAACCCACCACCGTGTCAGATCCACTGAGCAGAGGAGGAGACTGAGAGGACAGTGGAGAGAGCTCCCACAGAGTCCCACCCCAGGTGACAGGGACCGGGGCGCCTGGTGTCCTAACAGCCACCTAGGCCTCCACCACCGACAGAGGAACACTGAGACAGGAGAATACTCAGACAGAGGAACACTCAGACAGAGGAACACTCAGAGAGAAAAATACTCAGAAGAATGCTCAGACAGAGGAATACTCAGAGAGAAAAATACTCAGACAGAAGAATACTGAGACAGAAGAATACTCAGACAGAGGAATACTCAGACAGAGGAATACTCAGACAGAGGAACACTCAGACAGAAGAATACTCAGACAGAGGAACACTCAGACAGAGGAATACTCAGACAGAGGAACACTCAGACAGAGGAATACTCAGTCATAAGAATACTTAGACAGAGGAATACTCATACTGAGGAATACTCAGTCATAAGAATACTTAGACAGAGGAATACTCAGACATAGGAATACTCATACTGAGGAATACTCAGTCATAGGAACACTCAGACAGAGGAATACTCAGACAGAGGAACACTCAGACAGAGGAAAACTCAGACAGAGGAATACTGAGACATAGGAACACTCAAACAGAAGAATACTGAGACAGAAGAACACTCAGAGGAATACTCAGACAGAGAAATACTCAAAAGAATACTGAGACAAAAGAATACTCAAACAGAGGAATACTCAGACAGAAGAACACACAGACAGAGGAACACTCAGACAAATACTCACACAGAAGAATACTCACACAGAAGAATACTCACACGGAGGAACACTCGGACAGAGGAACACTCTGACGAGGAAAACGTGCTCACACACGTGAGGCAGGGGTGAGATAGAAGCCTGGGCATGGGGTCGGGCTGCGGCGAGCACTGGGAAACGTGACTGTCCTGGAGCCAGAGGGAGGAGCAGCATGGGGGAGGGAGGAGGGGGGAAAGAGCAGAGGGACAGGCACGCTGCTTGGAGAGGAGGGTGGACAACAAGGCCAGCCTGCAGCCCCGCCTCGGCCCACCCGCTGGGAGCCGTTCCCTGGTCCCCCCCCTCCCAGCTCGTCCCAGCCACGCAGGCCAGTGTGACTGAGGAGGGGACTGGGCAGTGGGCAGAGGCCGCCCCCTGAGCCCACCATTCCTGCCTCCTCAGGAAGCTCTGGGGAGCCCTCCCACCCCGGGTAGCGGACCCTCAGGCCTCGGCAGGCACCCGTGTCCCTCGGTGCCAGAACTACAGACCAGCAAGGAGACCCGCCTCATCTCCACTGACAGGCCTGCGGGTGTGAAATGAAAGCTTTCTGGGGACTCACCAGAGCCATCCTCCCTGCAGGAGTGTCTGCGTGCTGCCGCCTCGGGACCTGCCTTCTGTGGTCAAGAGTTTCGTTTCCTCTGACCCTGCCCAGGAAGGCAGCGCCAGTACTTAAAGCCATGGATCACGTGACCCATTCCTCTATAAGATTTGTGTCCCGGTGACCTGTGAGGCGGGATGACTCAGTAAGGGGAGGGTCATCTTCCCCACATTTAGATGTAGCATGTTTTACCTTCTGCTACTAATAAATACAGAAATTTTTAAAAGTGAAAAATGCAAACCAAAGACCTCACAGAACCTGCTCTTGGTGCACAGCAGGGCCAGGCACAGGCCAGGTAGACAGGTGGCCTGGAAACCCGCCAGGGAGGAACCAAAGTCCACACGCTGAGCCGGACGGGTTCGGTGGTGGCCACAGCTGCTGGGCAGGGATGGCCCAAGTGCTCCTAACTGGACAGAGTGGGACAGGAGGACACGCCCCCAGCCTGCTGGCAATCTGGGACCACAGCCCAGAGTACAAACATCCCTGGTCCTACAAGTGTCCCTGCAGATGTCTGTTTTAATTATATTAAGGCCTGCAGAAGACAAGACCAGCATCCATCTTCCCCACCCCCGGCTCTTAGCCAGCTGGTTCCCCTCATGGAGGCAGCCCTGTCAGTTTCTTGGTACCCTCCCAGGAACATTGTAAACTACATATACTTTTAAATGATTTTTATTAAATCTTATGTCTATGTAGAAGAATATGCCTAAGTGTGAGGTTTAAGAAATAACAATAATGGTGCCAGGTGGTGAGTGGAAATATTGGGGGGAACACTGTAAAATATATGATCATGTAACCACAATGTGGTACCCTGAAACCAATCCTATGTAAAAAAAAGAGGTAATGTGCAAATTGACCATCAATCCAATACACAAGATGGCTGCCCACATGTGGACGCAAGATGCCTGCCACAAGATGGCCAGCAGGGCAGAGCACTTGGGAGGGACCAGGCCTGCAAGGGAAGGAAGTTAGGAGTGACCAGCGGAGGACTGAGAAGGTGGGGCAGTTCTGTACCGTGCTGCCTTCCACTGGTTAAGACCTCCAAGAGAAAAGGCCTACCAAGGTGAGGATGCCCCTACTGTCACCTGTAGAGGGGCAGCACTGAGCTGGCCAATATTTGTGGTGGTGCTGCTTGTCCTGGCTCAGGAGAAGCGTTCCACTAAGTCTGAAAGACTAAGACATCGTGGGGACTCTCCGTCACCGCCCTCGGCCTGATCTGCCAGGCCTTCGCGCACGCTGTGCTGGCGCTGCGCCTTCCATCGGCAGACCCGGAGAATCCTCTCTCCGTTGCCACATGGCCAGGCCAAAGCATCAGACACTACCACCATGCGGATTTTAAAACTACAGGGGAAATTGAGCCACAGGAGCTACCATCGCTGCCGCACCCACCGCCGCCCCCAAGAATGGGAATCCACCGAAATCAGAGCTCACTACGCACCGGGCTCATAGAGAGTGTGGCTTCAGAAATTAGCCTCTGCATCCACAGCAGCTCCACATCCGCAACAAAGAGGACACCATTGAGGGCGGACTCTCCCCATGCAGCCATCACAGCCCGCCCACAATCTTCCCAGCACACCCACCATGCTGGGAGGGAGATGGAGCGCGCTGGTGAGGAAATGGCACGGTGCCTTCCATTACCCACCCAGGCGAGCCCATCCTCCGATGCCACGTGGCCAAGCCGAAGCTCTCACCACCACCGCCATGTGAACTTTGAAACTACAGTGGTAATTGAACCACAGGAGCGACCGTCAATATTGCACCTGGCACCGCCACCCACCACTGCCGCTGAGAATAAAGGAAATCCACCAAGAACAGAGCTCACCACGCCTTGGGCTCAGGGAGTGGGCGACCTCAGAACTTAGCCTCCATGTCTGCAGCTGCTCCGCTCCCACACCGAACGAGACACCTTTGAAGGTGGTCCCCCCGCCTGCAACCATCTCAGCCCAACTGCAGCTGTCCCAGCCTTCCCGCCATGCTAGCAAGGAGCTAGTGCGGCGCCTCCAATATGCGACCCCAACACCCTAGAGGGGCCGTGTGCCCCGGGTGAGCCGAGTGTCCCAGGGGTCCGAGTGCCCCGGGTGAGCCGAGTGTCCCATGGGGCCGAGTGCCCCGGGTGAGCCGAGTGTCCCATGGGGCCGAGTGCCCCGGGTGAGCCGAGTGTCCCAGGGGGCCGAGTGCCCCGGGTGAGCCGAGTGTCCCAGGGGGCCGAGTGCCCCGGGTGAGCCGAGTGTCCCAGGGGGCCGAGTGCCCCGGGTGAGCCGAGTGTCCCAGGGGGCCGAGTGCCCCGGGTGAGCCGAGAGTCCCAGGGGGCCGAGTGCCCCGGGTGAGCCGAGAGTCCCAGGGGGCCGAGTGCCCCGGGTGAGCCGAGTGTCCCAGGGGGCCGAGTGCCCCGGGTGAGCCGAGTGTCCCAGGGGGCCGAGTGCCCCGGGTGAGCCGAGTGTCCCATGGGGCCTAGTGCCCCGGGTGAGCCGAGTGTCCCAGGGGGCCGAGTGCCCCGGGTGAGCCGAGTGTCCCAGGGGGGCGAGTGCCCCGGGTGAGCTGAGTGTCCCGGGGGGCCGAGTGCCCCGGGTGAGCTGAGTGTCCCCGGGGGGCCATGTGCCCCGGGTAAGCCGTACCCCCCAAAGGGGAAGGGTGTCCCGGGTAAGCCGTGTGTCCCAGGGGGCCAAGTGCCCCGGGTGAGCCGAGTGTCCCACGGGTCCGAGTGCCCCAGGTGAGCCGAGTGTCCCACGGGGCCGAGTGCCCCGGGTGAGCCGAGTGTCCCACGGGTCCAAGTGCCCCGGGTGAGCCGAGTGTCCCAGGGGGCCGAGTGCTTCGGGTGAGCCGAGTGTCCCAGGGTGCAGTGTGCCCCGGGCGAGCCGTGTGTACCAGGGGAAGCAGTGGGACCCAGGGGAAGGGGCGGTGAAAACCAGAGGAGGAGTGGACTCTATTCATATGGTCCTGAGATAGTCACCATAAAACAAGCAGACTGCCAAATGACAGCGGGGAGGGGAAGGAGACCTAGGGGGGGATGGGAGAGCAACCGAGGGACTGGTATGCATGAGCATAGGTGCAGCCGGTGAACACGGAACTCTGGGGAGGGAGGGCATAAAGGAGAGGTGGGGGGGGGGGGCAATGGTAAACTATGTACACAGAAAATACCTTAATAAAGTAAAATTTAAAAAAATAATAACAAAATAAATAAATAAATAAAAATAAAAACAATGAAAAAAAAAAGAAAATAAAGGAAATTTATTACCTGTAAAAAAAAAAAAAAAAAAAAAAGGAGTGACCAGACCTGCAGGGGAGGGAAGTGAGGGACAATCAGGATGGCAGGGGAGCAGTTAGGCATCAATCAGTTGGCAGAGGAGTGGTTAAGGGGTGATCAGGCTGGCAGGCAGAAGTGGTTAGGGGCAATCAGGATGGCAGGCAGGCAAGCGGTTGGAAGGCAGCAGTCCTGGATTGTGAGAGGGATGTGCGATATCCCTCAAAGGGTCTCAGATTGTAGAGAGTGCACACAGGGCTGAGGGACAGCCTCCTATGCACGAATTTTGGGCACCGGGCCTCTAGTTATAAGTATAATTACCAAGAGAAGAAGGAGTTATGTGCTTGTCATTAGGGTATTCATTCTCACAATGATATCGCCATGTTGGTTCTCACAGTAATGCTTCAGTGTTGGTTCCCACTGCAATGCTACAGTGTTGGTTCTCACAGTAATGCTGCAGTGTTAATTCTTACAGTCATGCTGCATATTGGGTCTCACAATAATGCCAGAGTGCCTGGCAATTTGTGTCTTCTCTCCTTTCCTTGGCAATCTTTTAAAGAGTTTGTGGACATAATGGACGTTTACAAAGACCCAGCTTTTGTGAGTCCGGTTTTCTCTACTCTTTCTGGTTTCAGTTTCGCTGGTGTCTGCGCCCTGTTGTTTCCTTCCTGCGCTCGCCAATGTTTCGTGCTTCCCTCTCCTGTGTCTGCGGTGGGGCTGGAATAGTCATTACAGACTGCCTCTGAGCACTCACACTTGGCTTTCACGGCTGCTGTGCTGCATCCCATGGATTTTATCGGTGTATATTTATTTGTGGACATTCACTTACTCACCTCAACTGGACACTCTTTATTAGAGCTTCAGGGTTGGTTCTCACAGGGCTTATTTAGGAACATGGTGTTTCTACTTGGCCCATGGTTTCTCAGTGCCAGCGGCTCTCAACTGTGGGTCTTGACCCCTTTTGGGGTCGAACGACCCTTTCACAGGGGTTGCCTAAGACACCCTGCATGACAGATATTGGCATTACGATTCATTAAAAGCAGAAAAATTTCAGTTAGGAAGTAGCAACGAAAATAATTGTACGGTTGGGTCACCACACCATGAGGAACTGTAGTAAAGGGTCGCGGCAGTAGGAAGGTTGAGAACCACCGCTCTTTTCCCTTCTTTTTCTACTTCGGCTTTTTATCTTGAGTATTTTTCGTTTGCATTTCACCCAGTGATGGACTCATTGCCTTTGCCTCCTCTCCTGTGTTTGTGATGATGGCTTCGGACAGAGGCGCTCCGCCTGGGCACCAATGGCGGCTTGGCCCGGATCAGTCTTAGCTGTGGGCTGTGCCTTGTGGGACCGTTAGCCGTGGGCCGCAGCTGGTGCTGGGTTCAAGCCTCCCCAGCCCTCTGCTCTCGCTCCTCCTTCCTCCCAGGCCTGTGGTCTGATGGATGCTGATCTTTCGATTCTCAGTGTCAGAGGAGGACAGCTCCCCCTCCCCCAACTGCACTGGGGTTCACACGCACACAGGAAATGGGAGGGGCTGGACAAGGTCCACGCGTGTTTGCAAAAGATAAGCAGCCACAGATTCTTATGAGAATCGGGGCGATTCCGGGAAGGCGCCTGCTCATTCCAGAGCTCAGTGCGCTGCTTCACTGCTCCTGGGCACCGCTGCCTCCCCCACCAGGCCCGGCTCACTGCCCTGCTCCCGGGACAGGCCCAGGCCTCCCCTTAAGCCACCGTTTCTCTTCAGAGAGAGAAATGCCCTTGTTCTCCCCCGTGGACAGCAGCTCCGGGCCTGCTGGCCTGAGCCCTGGCCCCGGGCCCTCCGGCCCTCCTGCTCCCGCAGGTCCTTCCCTCCTGCTCCCAGCCAGGCCCTCAGGACCCAGGAGGTGCGGGGAGGGAGGCCGCGCACACAGGACCCCCTGAGGGAGCTCAGAGCCCAGAGGGGGGGGGGGGGACAGGCGCAGGGGCCGCAGCAGAGCAGGTCACGGGGGGACAGGTGGCGTCCCGGGGCTGGGACCCTGAGCGTGGCAGTGAGCCAGGCCGGGCCTCCAGGGCAGCTCCGCAGAGGAGGTGTCTGTCTGGGGAAGGAGAGTAGTGAGGCGGCAGGGATTGGCAGGGCTAACTCCTGACTCCATTTTGTACTGTGAGGCAGGGCAGAGCTATCCTCCATTTTGTGTAACTGGACCCTAGCCCTCATCCTACCAATCAGGGTCAGCCAAAGCAGTGACATCACCACTCCTATAGAACCCCTTGACTTGTCAAAGTTCAGTCTCTCTCTGCTATGTTGTTGCCATGTTGTCTGCGTGAGTGGGACAGAGCCCATGCTACTTTGGAATTCAGGCTTTCTGCAACTGCATCGGATTCGGCTCCCTGGTGGTCCTTGGGGATCATGAAATCAGGGCAAACATTAGGAGTGGGTGCAGGGCAGGGGCTGGGGCAGAGAGATGGGGTGCAGAGAGCAGAGGCCAGAGGGAGCTGTGGGAGGGAAAGGCAAGCCCTTCATCCAGCTCGGGTGAAGCGAGGACAGAGGGTGTGGGGGACAGAGGGGATAAGGGTCAGGAGCGGCTGTGGCTGCTCATGGTCAGGCCTTGCCCTGAGGCCAGAGGAGGGTCCTGGGCAGATGGGACATTTGGGAAGGACACCGGGGTCCTGGCGGACTGGCTGTGGAGGTGAAGGGGCAGGAGGCAGGGAACCTTGTCCGGAAACAGTGGGGTCACAACATAGGGCCCTGGGCCCTGAACCGAGGCCTGGGCGGGGGATGCACGAGGAGGGGAATCAGGGGAAGTGTCGGGGTCAGCGTGGGCTGCTGGGTACCGGCATGCAATGGGGCCAAGGGAGGCTGAGCCAGGCCTCGGGTGGGGCCGCCTGGGGTGAGGGCTGCAGGAGGTTCTCATTCGCTGGGGTCCGACACAGAGACAAAGAAAAGCTGGAAAATTCTCATCAGAAGCTGTGGTGCCCTGGGCGGGGCACTCAGGAGACGGAGGAGGTTGCTGTGCTGTGCCAGCATGGCCAGGGGTGACCCAGATGGGGGCGGTGAAGGATGGATGAAAGACAGACGAGAGAAGAAGGCTGGGGCCGGGTGGGACGCTCCCTCTCTGATGGAGAGGCAGCACCACAGCCTGTAAGCGTCTCCTTATTTCATAGCCAGATCCCAGGACACTGAGGGCGTGGGGACAATATTCTTTGAGTTTCAGATCTACTCGATTACATGCACCTGAACTCTATCAAGCCCGCGTCACTCAGGCAGCGGGGACCCCGTGTGCGGACCGCAGGCTCAAGCTGACAGCCACAGCCGTTGGCTATCACGTGCTGGAGGCTCTGCCCTCCAGGCTGGGACTCGCACGTGGTCACGAGAGGACCGTGCCCTCTGCTCAGTCCGAGCTTGAACCTGTGCGAACGCTGTGGCCGCGCCCCACAGGCGATAATGCAGGGAGGGAGGTGACAGGACCAGGAAGGGAGGGGACAGAGAAGACCCAGCGCAGCCACTGCCAGTTGAGTGTCCCTCACGGGTTACCCTTTACCCTCTGCAGTTCTTCCTAGAGCGCGATAATGGATCAGGTTTTGGGAAACCCCCATTGAAGCCTGCTACATCATTAATTCTCAGAATAATGCTGCATAATCAATATTCATTTTGATTCTATAGTATTCTCATGGTAACCCTGGGGTATTAATTCTCACAGTAATGCTGCAGTGTTGGCTCACACAGTCATGCTGCATATTGGGTCTCACAGTAATGCCAGAGTGCCTGGCAATTTGTGTCTTCTCTCCTTTCCTTGGCAATCTTTTAAAGAGTTTGTGGACATAATGGACGTTTTCAAAGACCCAGCTTTTGTGCGTTCGGTTTTCTCTACTCTTTCTGGTTTCAGTTTCGCTGGTGTCTGCGCCCTGTTGTTTCCTTCCTGCGCTCGCCAATGTTTCGTGCTTCCCTCTCCTGTGTCTGCGGTGGGGCTGGAATAGTCATTACAGACTGCCTCTGAGCACTCACACTTGGCTTTCACGGCTGCTGTGCTGCATCCCATGCATTCTATCGGTGTATATTTATTTGTGGACATTCACTTACCTCAACTGGACACTCTTTATTAGGGCTTCAGGGTTGGTTCTCACAGGGCTTATTTAGAAACATGGTGTTATCTACTTGTTCCAGGATTCCTCTATTCCCTTCTTTTTCTAGTTCAGCTTTTTATCTTAGTTGATTATTTTTTTTGTTTCCATTTCACCCCATTTATGGACTCACTAGCTTTGCCTCCTCTTCTGTGTTTTTTTAAAAAAATATATTTTTGGTATTAGAGAGGAAGGCAGAGGGAGAAAATATGGAAACATCAATAATGCGTGAGAATCATTGATTGGCTGTCCCCTGCAGGCCCCCCTCAGCGGCCTGGGGATCGAGCCCACAACCCAGGCATGAACCCGGGACCCTTCAGTGCACAGGCTGATGCTCTATCCATTGAGCCAAACCAGCTAGGGTTTCTGTATTTTTAGTGATGGCTTTGGGGCAGAGACTCTACACCTCAGCACCAATGATGTTTTTATTTTTTTAATATATATTTTATTGATTTTTTTGCAGAGAGATAGACAGCTACAAACATCGATGAGAGAAACATCCATCAGTTGTCTTCTGCACACCTCCCACTGGGGAAGTGCCCGCAACCCAGGTGCATGCCCTTGACTGGAATTGAACCTGGGACCCTTTAGTCTGCAGCCTGACACTCTATCCATTGAGCCAAACAGGTTAGGGCACCAATGACGGCTTGGTCCAGATCAATCATAGCTGTGTGGGACCGTTAGCCGTGGGCCGCAGCTGGTGCTGGGTTCAAGCCTCCGCAGCCCTCTGCCCTCGCTCCTCCTTCCTCCCAGGCCTGTGTCTGCTGCATGTGGAGCTTTTGGTTCTCAGTGTCAGATGAGGACAGCTCCCCTCCCCCAGCTGACCTGGGGTTCACACTCACAGGGGAAATGGGAGGGGCCGGCCCAGCGCGAGGTGTGTGTGCAGAGGAAAGGCAGCCAGCTGGGCCCGGCTCTTATGAGAATCGGGGCGATTCCGGGAAGGCACCTGCTCATTCCAGAGCTCAGTGCGCTGCTTCACTGCTCCTGGGCACCGCTGCCTCCCCCACCAGGCCCGGCTCACTGCCCGGCTCCGGGACAGGCCCAGGCCCCCCTTAAGCCACCGTTTCTCTTCAGAGAGAGAAATGCCCTTGTTCTCCCCCGTGGACAGCAGCTCCGGGCCTGCTGGCCTGAGCCCTGGCCCCGGGCCCTCCGGCCCTCCTGCTCCCGCAGGTCCTTCCCTCCTGCAACCAGCCAGGCCCTCAGGACCCATACACACACATGAGGATGCCGCCGAGCACATGTGGGTGTGTTGTGCACATGTCCGGAGGGTGATGACACGACTGCTTGTGTGCAAAGCCCCTTCCCGGAGGCTGGGACCCAGGCCCCTCCCAGCCCCGTGGCAGGTGAGCCTGAGCCTCTGCCTCACGCACTGCCCACAGGGGTGCACATGCCTCTGGCGCTGGCTGTGCGTGGCCCCCAGTCCCCTCCTCACCCTCTGCCCTGCAGCCCCGCACCGCCCTCGGAGATGCCCACCTGGGGGACAGGACTGCCAGCCTAGGGAGGGGACTGAGCTCTGGGAGGCCCCAGTGTGGCTGCCCAGCTTCCGGAGCTGGGTGGGGGAGGGGGCAGACGGGCTCACACACTCAGGCAGCAGGCTCTGCTGGCACTTTCCCCACCATAACTCCCCCTCCCACAGCCCAGGGGAGGAGGCAGCACCCCTTGGTCAGCTGGGGAAACTGAGGATCAGAGAGGGAGAGGGACTTGCCCCGGGACACTCAGCTGGCAGTGGCTGTGCTGGGTGCTCTCTGTCCCGTCTCCTCCTGTCCCTTTCCTCCCTCCCTCCCTCTCTCCCCTCCTTCTTCCTCCCTCCCTCCCTGCCTTGCTCACCTCCTGCATCTCCTCAGTGCCCCGCCCAGGGCACCACAGCTTCTGATGAGAATTTTCCAGCTTTTCTTTGTCTCTGTGTCTGACCCCAGCGAATGAGAACCTCCTGCAGCCCTCACCCCAGGTGGCCCCACCCGAGGCCTGGCTCAGCCTCCCTTGGCCCCATTGCATGCCGGTACCCAGCAGCCCACGCTGACCCCAACACTTCCCCTGATTCCCCTCCTCGTGCATCCCCCGCCCAGGCCTCGGTTCAGGGCCCAGGGCCCTATGTTGTGACCCCCATTTTCCGGACTGGGTTCCCTGCCTCCTGCCCCTTCACCTCCACAGCCAGTCCGCCAGGACCCCGGTGTCCTTCCCAAATGTGCCATCTGCCCAGGACCCTCCTCTGGCCTCAGGGCCCAGGCCGGCCCCTGGGCAGCCACAGCCCCTCCTGACCCTTCCCCCATTGGACGCTCCCTGCCCTCCTCCCCACCCTGGGCTGGCTGAAGGCCTTGCCTTTCCCTCCCACAGCTCCCTCTGGCCTCTGCTCCTCTGCACCCCTTCTCTCTGCCCAGCCCCTGCCCCGCACCCACTCCTCTCCTCCCCAGACAGACACCTCCTCTGAGGAGCTGCCCTGAAGGCCCGGCCTGGCTCACTGCCACGCTCAGGGTCCCAGCCCCGGGACGCCACCTGTCCCCCCGTGACCTGCTCTGCTGCGGCCCCTGCGCCTGTCCCCCCCCTCTGGGCTCTGAGCTCCCTCAGGGGGTCCTGTGTGCGCGGCCTCCCTCCCCGCACCTCCTGGGTCCTGAGGGCTGGCTGGGAGCAGGAGGGAAGGACCTGCGGGAGCAGGAGGGCCGGAGGGCCCGGGGCCAGGGCTCAGGCCAGCAGGCCCGGAGCTGCTGTCCACGGGGGAGAACAAGGGCATTTCTCTCTCTGAAGAGAAACGGTGGCTTAAGGGGAGGCCTGGGCCTGTCCCGGGAGCAGGGCAGTGAGCCGGGCCTGGTGGGGGAGGCAGCGGTGCCCAGGAGCAGTAAAGCAGCGCACTGAGCTCTGGAATGAGCAGGCGCCTTCCCGGAATCGCCCCGATTCTCATAAGAATCTGTGGCTGCTTATGTTTTGCAAACACACCTGGACCTTGTCCAGCCCCTCCCATTTCCTGTGTGCGTGTGAACCCCAGTGCAGTTGGGGGAGGGGGAGCTGTCCTCCTCTGACACTGAGAATCGAAAGATCAGCATCCATCAGACCACAGGCCTGGGAGGAAAGAGGAACTAGAGCAGGCTGCTGGGGAGGCTTGAACCCAGCACCAGCTGAGGCCCATGGCTAACTGTCCCACAAGGCACAGCCCACAGCTAAGACTGATCCGGGTCAAGCCGCCATTGGTGCCCAGGCGGAGCACCAAACTCTTTAAAAGATTGCCAAGGAAAGGAGAGAAGACACAAATTGCCAGGCACTCTGGCATTATTGTGAGAGACAATATGCAGCATGACTGTAAGAATTAACACTGCAGCATTTACTGAGAGAACCAATACTGTAGCGTTGCAGTGGGAACCAACACTGAAGCATTACTGTGAGAACCAACATGGCGATATCATTGTGAGAATGAATACCCTAATGACAAGCACATAACTCCTTCTCTTGGTAATTATACTTATAACTAGAGGCCCGGTGCCCAAAATTCGTGCATGGGAGGCTGTCCCTCAGCCCTGTGTGCACTCTCTACAATCTGAGACCCTTTGAGGGATATCACAGATCCCTCTCACAATCCAGGACTGCTGCCTTCCAACTGCTTGCCTGCCTGCTGTCCTGATTGCCCCTAACCACTTGGCAGGCATCTTGCGTCCACATGTGGGCAGCCATCTTGTGTATTGGAGTGATGGTCAATTTGCACATCACCTCTTTTTTTACATAGGATTGGTTTCAGGGAACCACATTGTGGTTACATGATCATATATTTTACAGTGTTCCCCCCAATATTTCCACTCACCACCTGGCACCATTATTGTTATTTCTTAAACCTCACACTTAGGCATATTCTTCTACACAGACATAAGATTTAATAAAAATCATTTAAAAGTATATGTAGTTTACAATGTTCCTGGGAGGGTACCAAGAAACTGACAGGGCTGCCTCCATGAGGGGAACCAGCTGGCTAAGAGCCGGGGGTGGGGAAGATGGATGCTGGTCTTGTCTTCTGCAGGCCTTAATATAATTAAAACAGACATCTGCAGGGATACCTGTAGGACCAGGGATGTTTGTACTCTGGGCTGTGGTCCCAGATTGCCAGCAGGCTGGGGGCGTGTCCTCCTGTCCCACTCTGTCCAGTTAGGAGCACTTGGGCCACCCCCGCCCAGCAGCTGTGGCCACCACCGAACCCGTCCGGCTCAGCGTGTGGACTTTGGTTCCTCCCTGGCGGGTTTCCAGGCCACCTGTCTACCTGGCCTGTGCCTGGCCCTGCTGTGCACCAAGAGCAGGTTCTGTGAGGTCTTTGGTTTGCATTTTTCACTTTTAAAAATTTCTGTATTTATTAGTAGCAGAAGGTAAAACATGCTACATCTAAATGTGGGGAAGATGACCCTCCCCTTACTGAGTCATCCCGCCTCACAGGTCACCGGGACACAAATCTTATAGAGGAATGGGTCACGTGATCCATGGCTTTAAGTACTGGCGCTGCCTTCCTGGGCAGGGTCAGAGGAAACGAAACTCTTGACCACAGAAGGCGGGTCCCGAGGCGGCAGCACGCAGACACTCCTGCAGGGAGGATGGCTCCGGTGAGTCCCCAGAAAGCTTTCATTTCACACCCGCAGGCCTGTCAGTGGAGATGAGGCGGGTCTCCTTGCTGGTCTGTAGTTCTGGCACCGAGGGACACGGGTGCCTGCCGAGGCCTGAGGGTCCGCTACCTGGGGTGGGAGGGCTCCCCAGAGCTTCCTGAGGAGGCAGGAATGGTGGGCTCAGGGGGCGGCCTCTGCCCACTGCCCAGTCCCCTCCTCAGTCACACTGGCCTGCGTGGCTGGGACGAGCTGAGAGGGGGGGACCAGGGAATGGCTCCCAGCGGGTGGGCCGAGGCGGGGCTGCAGGCTGGCCTTGTTGTCCACCCTCCTCTCCAAGCAGCGTGCCTGTCCCTCTGCTCTTTCCCCCCTTCTCCCTCCCCCATGCTGCTCCTCCCTCTGGCTCCAGGACAGTCACGTTTCCCAGTGCTCGCCGCAGCCCGACCCCATGCCCAGGCTTCTATCTCACCCCTGCCTCACGTGTGTGAGCACGTTTTCCTCGTCAGCCCCCCAAACCCAAATGGAAACCTAATATCGAGGCTAAAGTCACCTGTACCCGCCCCACCACCACCACCGTCCCAGCCCTCCTCTGTGTGGCCCGGTAAGTGCCCTGCCAGGTGATTTCTAGTCCGTTGCATATAGAAGTGTAGCCACCTTGTGAGTGCTGTTTTGTGGCTTTTGGATTTGCTGTCATTCTGAACTTGGTTGCCTGAGTACAGTTCACTTAGGAAATGCTTGAATCTTTTCCTTTATTTACCGCAGTGAAATAATATGGTGATTCTTTCGCATCCTCCCAAGGTGACTAGCTCGTTGTTTAACGCTCCATCATGAGCACATTGGTATCCTTGTTCACAATCTGCTTTGTTCCTGTTCCTTTTTTTAAAAAAAATATTCTTTATTGATATTTTACAGAGAGGAAGGGAGAGAGATAGAGAGCTAGAAACGTCAATGAGCGAGAAACATTGGCCAGCTGCCTCTTGCACACCCCCTACCGGGGATGTGCCCGCAGCCAATGTACATGCCCTTGACCGGAATCGAACCCGGGACCTTTCAGTCCGCAGACCGACGCTCTACCGCTGAGCCAAACCGGTTTCGGCTGCTGTGTTCCTTTTTGATGCTCAAATTGTTCCATCTTTGGTCAGGTTGACGCCTGACACCTGTAGTCAAGAGCTTTTCTCTCAACGACGTCTCCCCAGCAGACTTCCGGTTAACAGCCAGCCTCATATCACCCAGCGACAGCCACCCACCCTGCTCACGGTGGTCGGGCCCTGGGACCCCGCTCAGCTGCGTCAGGGGGAGGGGTGCTGGCCGGCCTCGGAGCGATCCTAAAATAGAACTTGTGTGATAAGGGCATTCTCTCATTCCCAGTGGGACGAGGGCAACATACTTCCTGCTCATGCAAACTCCAGAAGGGCACTGCCCTGCCAGCAACTCCAGTCACGCCCTGGGTCCCCAGCTGAGTGTTGGCCGGGAGCCCAGACCCAGCTCCCCGGCCCGCCTGGGAAGCTCTGGGCTTGGTAACACGCAGACCTAGGTCTCAATCTTTCTCTTCTGCTCACTACCCTGTTTCCCTGAAAATAAGACAGTGTCTTATATTAATTTTTTGCTCCCAAAGATGCGCTAGGTTATTTTCAGGGGATGTATTATTTTTCCATGAAGAAGAATACGGTACACATTTCTTGTTAAATGAAAATAAAGGAAACTT
This sequence comes from Vespertilio murinus, assembly GCA_963924515.1. Classification (NCBI taxonomy): domain Eukaryota; kingdom Metazoa; phylum Chordata; class Mammalia; order Chiroptera; family Vespertilionidae; genus Vespertilio; species Vespertilio murinus. Next base: position 168,687,786 of record OZ004709.1, on the reverse strand, counting down.
ATTACCTATATATGGTACGGTAGTACGGTAGTTGTCAACACAAACCAGACAAACTGTGAATCCTACAGTATCAAGAATTTACTCATTTATTCAATGATAATCATGTCATCATCTTCTGGAACATCATCATAACAATCCAATTCCTGAATTTCCTGGTGAATTTCTTGTGACTCCATTTCTTTCAGAAACAGTGGATCAAATCTCTCATGTTTAGCAATAGCACTGTCTTTAAATGAGTACTTCTTGTCAAGGTAACCTGCTCGAAGTGCATTTGCAATGCAACTGTCAGTGATTTTATCCCATGAATTCTTCACCAAAGTCACAACTTCTTGCAGTTCAATAAAGGACTTGAATGCAAGTGCTCGCTTAATAACTTGAGTATCTTCCAACCTAAACAATGTTGTAGATCTTCTTAAAGACAGTTCACTTCGCTGGAGGAAATTATCTAGCCAGTGTTGTGATGCTTTGAAGTCTTCAGGGGCTATGTCAAACTGTGGTGCCAGTGCAAGGGCAAATTCCTGAATCTGAGCCCTATTCACAACCAAAGCCTTTGCTCTCCTGTCAACAACCCATTCACAGGTCTTCCAGCTCGGAAAATAATGGTTGTGACCTTATCCACACTTGCGCTTTTTAGCATTTCCCTTGTCCACTTGTTCAATGAGGTTACCATACTCTGCTTGCCATTTTCAGACCAATCGGATACTCAACATCTTCTCTTTGCAGAAAGCAGTAAGATTTTGGCCCCAAGAGTCTTCCACGAGTAGCTTTTTCTTTTTGCGCTCATTTCTAGGGGTAAAAAAACGGAATTGGGGTAGCAAGGTGGGGGGAGGGGGATCACTTAAAATGACACAGGGGAGATCAGAGGGGGGAATCAAAATGGCACAGGAGAATCAGAGGGGGGATTACCATTTTAGTAACCCCTTTGATCCTCCTGTGTCATTTTGATTGTCCCCTCTGATCCTCCTGTGTCATTTTAAGTGATTCCCTCCCCCCACCCCTGTGCCACTAAACACCTTCACCAGACATCCCTCCTACCCCTTTATCAGACATTGACCCCCTGGGGCCTGCCTGGGGACTGTCACTGGGCTTGCTGGGGCCTGGGTCTGGGCTGGAGCAGGGTCTACAACTGACTGAGAACCTTCAGTCATCATGAAGGCGGCCACGAGCATCAAGTAGGGTCACCAGAGACAGACCAGCACTCACCACCTTCGCCGTGTCCCGTCTGCTCTAATCCTCCTATTCTTTTACTCGCATCTGTGAAAGTCTCCCCCTCTCTCCCGCCCCGACCCGTGCTCACCAATCACTCCGACCTCAGCTCCACCTCCACACAGCAGTGACTTCAGGATTCCGCATAACGTCACTGGTTGCTAGATGCCAGTGGGAGCAGCCCTAGCGACCAGTTTACGGTAAATTATTTTTCATTCTGAGATAGAGCCTAGGGGCCTTATTTTTGGGGGGTGCCTTATATTTCACTCAGAAGGAAACCTGTAAGTAGGTCTTCTTTTTGGAGGATGTTTTATTTTCGGGGAAACACGGTAGGTAAGGATCTTTGCACGTTACCTCACCTTCCTGAGACTCAGTCTTCCCGTCTGTCCAATGGGGCAATGATCGTTGTAGTCAGAGGAGCGATGGGTAGGGTGTGTGGGCCTGTTGAGCACCGTGTCTGGCTGCGCAAATCGGGGCTCCATCACTCAGAATCACGCAGGCCGGAGAGGTGGCGGCATTTGTGAGGCATTTGACACTTCCTGGGAGTCATACACTCACTCTCCGACACCAGCGTGCTCTGGCATAACGTGTGCTCACGCCCATGTCTGCACACCTCTGGGCCACACCCCGTGCTGCACCCCCGCACACACCTCCCCTCCGGACACCCAGCCCATCTCTCCTTTGTCCCCGGAGGGCTCAGGCCCAGCTCAGCAGCCCCAGCAGAGGAGGCCTTTCCGTCTGAGCGAGGAGCGCGCCTCTTCTCTTTCCTGCGGGAGCTGGCCAGAGGGAGCTCGCCGGCTGGTCTGGGCCCCTTCCAGGTGAGGTTCTGGAATGTTCCCTGTGAGGACTAACCTCAGCCTGTCTCTGGTTTCTCTGTCACAGGACAAACCGAAACCTGGAGACCTGATTGAGATCTTCCGCTTTGGCTACGAGCACTGGGCCATCTACGTGGGGGACGGCTATGTGGTGCACCTGGCGCCCCCAGGTGAGCTGGCTCCCGCCGGGCCCAGGGCAGGGGGGGCGGTGAGCGGGTGCCCGCTCTGCGCTGTCCGACCCGGTGCCCGGCCTGGGGCTCTCGGTGCCCATTGGCTGCATGACGTTCCCGGTAGGTCTGGCGGCCGCTCCTCTTCCTCAGCAGCGAGTTCGTGGAGGGAAGTCTGCTGGCCTGTATTCCAGGCGATACTGGGGTTCACCTCCAGCCCCCCACTGTCCCCGGAAGCACCCCTTTCTGTGTGCCCGGTGCTCTGGGGGGCACACAAGTAGGACACAGCGCACAGCGGCTGCAGCGGCATGGAAGCAGCGGGGAACTCCCACCTGGCAGGCCCCGCCGCTTGCCCGTGTGACTGGACCCCCGAGTTCATCTGTAGAGCAGAGGAGAACCCCCCCTCCCGGTCGTGCAGGGGTGGGATGGACAGCACGAGGAGGGGGCACGGGCCGGACCTGGCGGGTGCTGCCGGGCCAACCTCCCTTCCAGAGCATCGTGGCATTAAAGCAAAGGCCGAAAGCGCGGGAGCCACTCAGCAGGGGGAACCGGCCAAATAGAACGCGTGCCTGCATCTCATGGCTGACGGTGTGTGCGGACACATGTGGATTTTAAAGCCAAACGCAGGCTTTACAAGACTAGGCTTATCGACGAATAACTTACTGTTGAATTTTTTTGTTAATCCTCATCTGGGGATATTTTTTTTCTGTTTTTTTTTAATATATTTTATTGATATTTTACAGAGAGGAAGGGAGAGAGATAGAGAGCTAGACACGTCAATGAGAGAGAAACATCGACCAGCTGCCTCTTGCACACCCCCTACCGGGGATGTGCCCGCAACCAATGTACATGCCCTTGACCGGAATCGAACCCGGAACCTTTTAGTCCGCAGACCGACGCTCTACCACTGAGCCAAACCGGTTTCGGCTGGGGATATTTTTTCCCATTGATTTTTAGAGAAGGGGGAGGGGAGAGAGAGAGAGAGAAAGAGAGAGAGAGGGAGAGAGAGAAGAGAGAAACATCGATGTGAGATGTTTCTCTCTCTCTCTCTCTCCCTCTCTGTGCACAGGACAAGGCTCCGAACAACTGAGCCACACTGGCCAGGGGCAAACGCCCTTTTAAGAACCAAATAAGAACCGGTGAGGGGCCCAGGGCCCAGGGCTCTGCCTTCTCGCCTCAGCTTTCCCAGACGCCTGGGGGAGGCGGGGGCCGGCTCCTGTCAGGGCAAACCCGAGAATTGAGAATTGAGAGCTGGGAGCGTGTGGCCACCCCTGACCCAGGCCCTCAGGCTGTGAGTGCTGAGCCCTGAGGAGAGAAGGGACTTGCCTGAGGCCGCACGGGGGGGGGGGGGGACACTCTGGGTATGCAGGCCAGGCCTGGCTTGCTCACAGCGTCCTTCCCTGCTGTTGACAACGTGTCCCCTGGCCGCTGAGCCCCCCCCCCCCCCCAGGGCTGGCACCTGGCGTCTGCCCCGCCCCGCCCTGCCCTCCTGCATCTTCCAGGGCATCCGCGCTCACTTGGGCCTTTAGGAGAGCCCACATCCTTTGCTTTAGGAACGAGGCGGCCAGAGCCGGGGCATCTGTGCCTGCTCCAAGGCCGGCCGGCGTGGGTGGGCCTGTGTCTGAGTTCGAAGCGGGCAGGGGCCGGCCTTGCCGCAGGCCGTCCTCAGGATGCCGCCCAGGCGCCCGCCCGCCCTCAGCCCGACCCTCGCCCTCCTTCCTCTCTGAACCGCAGGCGACAATGTGGGAATCCCGTCGGCCAACCTCATGTCCTCTGGGACCCTGGTGGCCGTAGTGAAGAAGGAGCTGCTGTCCAAGGTGGCCGGCAAAGACAAGTACCGTGTCAACAACAAGAATGACAGGAAGCACAGACCGCGGCCGCCCAGCGAGATCGTGCAGCGGGCAACGAAGCAGGTGGGCCGGAAGATGTCCTACAAGCTGACCAGCGCCAACTGCGAGCACTTCGTGAACGATCTTCGCTACGGAGTCCCCCACTGCGGCCAGGTGCGTCCTCAGCCTGTGCCCCTGCCCCCGGGAACCTGACCATCCCCCCTCCCCCCGCTGACAGAGGCTGGGCATCCCGGAGGGCCAGGCCGGGGTGGAGGCGGAGGCACGAAGGAGACAAAACAGCAGGGACAGAACCCCTGCCCTGGAGGGAGTGGCAGTCGGGCCAGGGGGGAGGGTGGGGAGCTGTGCCAGTCGCTGTGCAGACCAGTGAGGTCAGGGGGGGATGTCCCAGCCAGGACAGTCACCCCTGGCCCCTCCCATAGCTCCAGGGGAGGGTTGTTTTGTCCCCACTTTACAGATGGGGAAACTGAGGCTCCAGGTGCTTTACTAGCTCACCCAAACCCATTCAACCATTGGACACTGAGGCTCTAGCACCTGACAGCCATGTGCAGAGGTGGGATTTGAACCCAGGTGCCTGATCCAGGAAGGCATCACAGAAGAGGCGACGCCCAAACTGAATCTGATTTCATTCTTTGATTAAATTGAAGCTGGAAAATGAGCTGGAGATGACCAGGAAGTGGGGTGACAAGGACTACAGGCAGAGGGAGGAGGAAGAGCCAGAGAAATGTTTTCTGGGAGGGGCCGGGGTTCACCTTTCGGGCCCTGGCCCTCGGGGCCTCTGTCTCTCCACTGGACTCCGCAGCTTTGTCGCAGAAATGTAGTCATGGAAGTCCCTGGTGGAGTGGGTGAGGCGGTTCCTAAAGGCATGTTTTATGACAACAGTGGCGGGTGTTAGAACCGCCAAAGGAGGAAGGCCCCTGGCTCCTCCCGGGCTGCCTCCCGGGGCCTGAGCTGTGCGGTGCTCCAGGCTGCAGGCTTTCTGCCAGATCTCTAAGTGCATGAGTCTCTCTCTGCCCCACTGTATTCTCTTTAACCCTTCCAGTCCTGTCTTACGGGGAATATATAAAGGAAAAGAAGGGGGATGGGGTTGATGTTCCACGCTTTGTCTGCTTCGTGCGTGGCAGGGGCTGTCGTGGACACCTAAGGGGTAAATGCAGATTATTTCCTGGGGGGTCCCTTTACCTGGTTAAGGACAAACTGTCCTGCTGTTTGGTTAACAAGGACTTGCAATCTTGTTCGTATAAACTTGGCAACTAATGTCAAAATGCAGGGCCCAGGGAGAAGGAGAAGGAGGAGGAGGAGGAGGAGGGGGAGACACAGTGTCCGGTGGCCTAAAAGAAGCAAAGGCCAGGTCAGTGTGGGCAGAGCTGCCTGTAGGCTGGACCTGTGGACTGCTCCGTGCCGTCCTGCCTGACCTCCCGGAGCTGTTGTGTATTCCGTAGGATGCGTTGTCTTTTTTCTTTTATTTGACCTGTAGAGTTTAGATAAAAACAACAGGAGGTGTTAGCAATTAAATAAAACCCTTCCCTCTGGCTAAAAGGTAGTCTAGGGTGAGTAGGGGGACCGCTTTGGGGATGTAAGGGATCTGCCGGATTCAGAAACGCTACGAAGGCAAACAAATAGATGTGATCTGGAGAGAAACGCTGTAAATTGCCCTGGAGTCGGCAGTCTGTGATAAATTTTAAAATGCTTGTATTGTCGATGCTTTAAACTTTCTGAGGTTATAACCTCCCATTCACTGGCTTGACTTTTTATTTTTTACTGAATCTTAGTCCTTGCTGTCTTTATTCTTGTTTTTTTAAAATAAATCTTTATTGTTCAGATTATTACAATTGTTTCTCCTTCCCCCCCTCCATAGCTCCCTTCCACCCGGTTCCTGCCCCACCCTCTGCCCTTACCCCCTCTCCCCCGCCATTGTCCTCATCCATAGGTGTACAATTTTAATCCAGTCTCTTCCTGCAACTCCCCCCACCCCTTTCCCCCTGATAATTATCAATCCACTCCCTTTCTTTGCCCCTGATTCTATTATATTCACCAGTTTATTCTGTTCCTCCAATTTTTAATTCACTTGATTTTTAGATTCACTTGTTGATATATATGTATTTATTGATCATAATTTTTATTTTTTTTCTTCTTCTTCCTCTTCTTAAATAATACCTTTCAGCATTTCATGGCAGTGATGAACTCCGTTAGCTTTTTCTTATCTGTGAAGCTCTTTATCTGCCCTTCAATTCTGAATGATAACTTTGCTGGATATAGTAATCTTGGTTGTAGGTTCTCGCTATTCATCACTTTGAATATTTCCTGCCACTCCCTTCTGCCCTGCATGGTTTCTGTTGAGAAATCAGCTGATAGTTGTATGGGTGCTCCCTTATAGGTAACCAACTGCTTTTCTCTTGCTGCTTGTAAGATCCTCTTTTTGTCTTTTGTCCTTGGCATTTTAATTATGATGTGTCTTGGTGTGGTCCTCTTCGGATTCCTCTTGTTTGGGGTTCTGTACTGGTAAGTCTATTTCCTTCACCAAGTGGGGAAATTTACTGATATTATTTCTTCAAACATGTTTTCAGTATTTTGCACTCTCTCTTCTTCTGGCACCCCCATAATTCTGATGTTGGTGTGCTTGAAGTTGTCCCAGAGGCTCCTTACACTATCTTCAACTTTCTGGATTCTCTTTTCTTCTTGCTTCTCCAGAGGAGTGTCTTTTGGCTCTTTGTATTCCAAATCTTTGACCTGATTCTTGTGTTTCTCCATTCTGCTATTGGATCTCTGCATAATATTTTCCATTTCAGTCAGTTTATGTTTAATTTTAAGTTGGTCTCATTAAATTTATTGGGCTTGCCTAGGAAATTCTTGAAAAACCTTATAACCATGGTTTTGAACTCTATATCCTCCATCTCTTTCGTTTGAGATCTATTTCCTTGTCTCAGCATTTTCGCTGCTTCCCAAAGTTGGTAGGATGGCTTTGTGTGTTTGGTGTCCTATATGGCCCAGTGGATCAGCCTCCCCAGTTACCATGAGGTAGACACTCTTGGTGATCCCCTTTATGGACTGCGTGCACAGCCTTTTTGTAGTTAAGTCTTGATTGTTGTTGGTATCCCTGAGAGAAATTGACCTTCAGGCCAATTGGGTGTGAGTATTAGCTGTGTCTGCTCCAGGATACCTTCTGTATTGGAGACAGTCTTATAGGATCAGACTTGCAAAATTGCAAAAGCCTCTGTGCTCAGCTTGGATGGGGCGGCGTCTCAGGGCTGAGCTGACAGTCTTGGCTTCCCATCAGCCCTGCCCTTGTGCGCTCCCGTGAGTTTCCACCTGACCGTCCCAGATTCCCTGTGCAAGAGCGTGGGTGCCCCAGGGGCTCACCCGGAATTGGGTTTGGTCTCTGTAGTCTGAAGCTTCTAACTCCTTTCTCTGGGGTCAGACCTCTCTGCGCGCACTCACTTGCAAGCAACTGTAGACCCTGCCCGCTGCAGCTCCCAGCTCCCCCAGTCTCCCAGTCTCTGAGTCCCTGGGTGCCTTTCTCTATAGTCCAGACTCCACCCGTATGAGCCTGGGTCCACAGGGTTTTGGCCGGGGTTAGGGTTCAGTACAGTGGGAAAGAGTTCTGTGCAATCAGGGACTTCCTTTCCCCTCCCGCCAGCCAGGCATTCGGCCGCACTTCCTCTCTGCGCACGCATCACCCTACCTCAGTGCGCTGCGGCTCCCAATCCAATCCATGAGCCTCTCTCTTTCTTTCTAGTCGTAGATTTCCCACTCCACCAGCTTTCCTGTGTTTTTTGGATGATGTCCGTTAGGATTTTAGTTGTTGACTCTTAAGCAGAGAAAGAAGAGGTTTCAGTCTCCACACTTGGCAGGGCGAGGTTGCTGGCTGCTTCTTAAGCTGCACCAGAATTCTCAGCAGTGGCACTTTAAGACAGGCCAGCATGAAATCTCACCATTAGTGAGGCACCATAAATGAAAAGAAAGTTACTTTTGCTTGAGATGTATGCATTGCAGTGTCAGCCAGCATGTCTCTCTCCCACCTGTTTTGCAAAGTTGGTTGCTCTGTTTGAGAGAAAGTTAAAGTCTTTAATGTAGCAGTTTAAGATTTAAGAATAGAGATAGAGGATAACCAAAGATGGCGGCCTAGGTAAGCACCTAAGCTGCCGCCTCGCACAACAATTTCAAAACAACAACTAAAATCATAACGGACATCATCCAAAAAACACAGGAAAGCTGGTGGAGTGGGAAATCTAAGACTAGAAAGAAAGAGAGAGGCTCATAGATTGGATTGGGAGCCGCAGCGCACTGAGGTAGGGTGATGCGTGCGCAGAGAGGAAGTGCGGCCGAATGCCTGGCTGGCGGGAGGGGAAAGGAAGTCCCGATTGCACAGAACTCTTTCCCACTGTACTGAACCCTAACCCCGGCCGAAACCCTGTGGACCCAGGCTCATATGGGTGGAGTCTGGGCTATAGAGAAAGGCACCCAGGGACTCAGAGACTGGGAGACTGGGGGAGCTGGGAGCTGCAGCGGGCAAGAAATATTCAAAATGATGATCAGCAAGAACATACAACCAAGAGTACTCTACCCAGCAAAGCTATCATTCAGAGTTGAAGGTCAGATAAACAGCTTCACAGATAAGAAAAAGCTAAAAGAGTTCATGAACACCAAACCAGAATTATATGAAATGCTGAAAGGTATTCTTTAAGAAGAGGAAGAATAAAAAGGTAAAGATAAAAATTATGAACAACAAATACATATGTATCAACAAGTGAATCTAAAAATCAAGTGAATAAAAAATCTGAAGGACAGAGTACACTGGTGAGTATCATAGAAACAAGGTCATAGAAAGGGAGTGGACTGACATATCTTGGGGGTAAAGGGGTGTCGGGAGCGGGAAGAGACTGGACAAAAATCATGCGTGTATGGATGATAACAGTGGTTGGGGGAGATTAGGGCTGTGGATGGGGTGGGAAGTGGGTGGAGGGAAGCTCTGAGGGGGGGCGGGGAACAGGAACAATTATAATAATCTGAACAATAAAGATTTATTTTTTTTAAAAGACCCATAAAAATGAAAAAAATAAAAATAAATAAAAAATTAAACACCAGCCACCTCTGTGCAGTCAGAGTGGCGCTGAGGGAAGCAGGCTTGTCGCTGACACGTGGGAGCGGGCTGAGTCAGAGTGAGGCGGGCAGTGCGGGCTGAGCCTCTCCCAGCCGCTCACGGGGCGCCAAGTCAGGATTCTCCCCAGAAACCTGCTGAGGTCTGTCTGAGTATTCCTCTGTCTGAGTGTTCCTCTGTCTGAGTATTCCTCTGTCTGAGTGTTCCTCTGTCTAAGTATTCTTATGACTGAGTATTCCTCAGTATGAGTATTCCTATGTCTGAGTATTCCTCTGTCTGAGTATTCCTCTGTCTGAGTGTTCCTATGACTGAGTATTCCTCAGTATGAGTATTCCTATGTCTGAGTATTCCTCTGTCTGAGTATTCCTCTGTCTGAGTGTTCCTATGACTGAGTATTCCTCAGTATGAGTATTCCTATGTCTGAGTATTCCTCTGTCTCAGTATTCCTCTGTCTGAGTATTCCTCTGTCTGAGTGTTCCTATGACTGAGTATTCCTCAGTATGAGTATTCCTATGTCTGAGTATTCCTCTGTCTGAGCATTCCTCAGTCTGAGTGTTCCTATGACTGAGTATTCCTCAGTATGAGTATTCCTATGTCTGAGTATTCCTCTGTCTCAGTATTCCTCTGTCTGAGTGTTCCTCTGTCTGAGTGTTCCTCTGTCTGAGTGTTCCTATGACTGAGTATTCCTCAGTATGAGTATTCCTCTGTCTGTGTATTCCTCTGTCTCAGTATTCCTATGTCTGAGTATTCCTCTGTCTCAGTATTCCTCTGTCTGAGTGTTCCTCTGTCTGAGTGTTCCTCTGTCTGAGTGTTCCTCTGTCTGAGTGTTCCTATGACTGAGTATTCCTCAGTATGAGTATTCCTCTGTCTGAGTATTCCTCTGTCTCAGTATTCCTCTGTCTGAGTGTTCCTCTGTCTGAGTATTCCTCTGTCTGAGTGTTCCTATGACTGAGTATTCCTCAGTATGAGTATTCCTCTGTCTGAGTGTTCCTCTGTCTGAGTGTTCCTCTGTCTGAGTATTCCTCTGTCTGAGTGTTCCTCTGTCTGAGTGTTCCTCTGTCTGAGTATTCCTCTGTCTGAGTGTTCCTCTGTCTGAGTATTCCTCTGTCTGAGTGTTCCTATGACTGAGTATTCCTCAGTATGAGTATTCCTATGTCTGAGTATTCCTCTGTCTCAGTATTCCTCTGTCTGAGTGTTCCTCTGTCTGAGTATTCCTCTGTCTGAGTGTTCCTATGACTGAGTATTCCTCAGTATGAGTATTCCTCTGTCTGAGTATTCCTCTGTCTGAGTGTTCCTCTGTCTGAGTATTCCTCTGTTTGAGTATTCTTTTGTCTCAGTATTCTTTTGAGTATTTCTCTGTCTGAGTATTCCTCTGAGTGTTCTTCTGTCTCAGTATTCTTCTGTTTGAGTGTTCCTATGTCTCAGTATTCCTCTGTCTGAGTTTTCCTCTGTCTGAGTGTTCCTCTGTCTGAGTATTCCTCTGTCTGAGTGTTCCTATGACTGAGTATTCCTCAGTATGAGTATTCCTATGTCTGAGTATTCCTCTGTCTAAGTATTCTTATGACTGAGTATTCCTCAGTATGAGTATTCCTATGTCTGAGTATTCCTCTGTCTGAGTCTTCTTCTGTCTGAGTGTTCCTCTGTCTGAGTATTCCTCTGTCTGAGTGTTCCTATGACTGAGTATTCCTCAGTATGAGTATTCCTCTGTCTGAGTATTCCTCTGTCTGAGTGTTCCTCTGTCTGAGTATTCCTCTGTCTGAGTGTTCCTCTGTCTGAGTATTCTTCTGTCTGAGTGTTCCTCTGTCTGAGTATTCCTCTGTCTGAGTATTCCTCTGTCTGAGTATTCTTCTGTCTCAGTATTCTTCTGTCTGAGTATTTTTCTCTCTGAGTATTCCTCTGTCTGAGCATTCTTCTGAGTATTTTTCTCTCTGAGTGTTCCTCTGTTTGAGTGTTCCTCTGTCTGAGTATTCTCCTGTCTCAGTATTCCTCTGTCGGTGGTGGAGGCCTAGGTGGCTGTTAGGACACCAGGCGCCCCGGTCCCTGTCACCTGGCGTGGGACTCTGTGGGAGCTCTCTCCACTGTCCTCTCAGTCTCCTCCTCTGCTCGGTGGATCTGACACGGTGGTGGGTTGGGGGGCAGATTGAGACCATTGAGGGCCTGTGAGTCCCCCCAGTGCTGATGCCGGGAAAGCAGCCGCGGTCGGGGTCTTGGCCCACTTCCGCCCGCACAGCCTGTGGGCAGGGCTGGGGGGCCCTCAGGGACCATCCTGGCGTCTCCCCCGCCTCATCCCTGTTTCCGAGTATCCGCTTCCTTGTCCACACCCTCCCCGGTCAGCGCAGAGCCAGGTGACCTCGCTCCATAAGCCGCTGCCCGGTCAGACCCGGGATCCGCAGCTCCTCCACCGGCGCCCACGCCCTGTCCGGGCCGGGCTCAGCCCCTGAACCCCAAGAACCATCCCAGCCCAGCCCTGGTCGTGAGAGCTCACAGGGTGGTCCCCCAACTCCGAACTTGCTTCCGGCGCCCAGTGGCCAGCCCTAACCTAGAGGGTCCGGCAGGGCCTGTCCTTCCCTGGCCCCCCCTGCGGCTCCCGGAGCCTCTCGGTGCCTCCAGGGCCGCTGCCCCTCACCCCCGGCTCCTCCCCGTCGCTCTTTCTCCGCCCCCCTCCGCTCTCCCGGGGCGCTGCCCTGCAAACACCCCTCCTCTGCGGTTCCCTGGAGGGGCCCCGGTCTCTCCCGAGGGAAGGTGAGTACGTCCGTGGCCAGGCCCTGACTCGGAGGGTGACGCCCTTTGTCTTGTGCTGCAGGTCACTAGAGGGATCATGGCAGCTGGCCTGTGGATAGCCGGCATGGCTGGCAGCGCAGCACTAGGCCCGGCACTTGGAATATCTGCTTTAGGGGCAGCAGGTGTCTACGGGATTGCCACGTTGGTCACAGACCTGGCCTGTCAACAGGTGAAGAAACTCTAGCAGGAAAGGCGGTGCGGTCAAGGCCTCATCCCAGCGACAGCCGGAGTCTGGAGAAGACTTGCTTAGCCAGTGGTGGATGGGGGTGGGGGGTGCTGGTTTATGGATTTCACTGTTTTATACTAAATTAGGCTAATTAAAAAAATGATTTTATTGACTTATCTATTTTTACAAATGGAGGAAGGGGCAGAGAATAGAGAGAAACATCGATGGGAGAAATTCCTCAGTGGCAGCCCCCTGCACGCTTCCTACTGGGGAATGAGTCCCCGGGAATTGACCAGAGACCCCTTGGTTCATGGATCAATATTCAAGCCACACCAGCCAGACCACTGAGGCTGGTTTCCATGGAGCTATAAAAGCACAGGAAGATTTTTGGGGGGAAATAGAGCCTAGTGTGAATGCTATCAAAGACCCAGTAGACTCTGCCGTGGACTCAGTGCTGTGTCCCCCTGCCTACCCCATTCACGGCGAGGCCCTAACCCCCAATGTGATGGCATTTGGAGCTGGGCCTCTGGGAGGGCATTAGGGTCAGAGGTCATGGGGTGGTGGTGAGGGGGCGGGGTGGGCATGATGGGGTCCGTGCCCTTACAATCAGACCAGAGCTCTCTCTCCCAGGTGAGGACATAGGGAGAAGGTTGGTATTTCAAGGCAGGAAGAGGGTTCCTCCAGGAACTGCCCCTGCCAGCCCCTTCGCATGAGCTCGTCAGCTTCCAGGTTGTGAGAAATAAGTGTCTGTGCCGAAGCCCCCGCCGGTGGTCTGTTGCCATGGCAGCCGGAGCTCACGGACAGGCTCTTCCCCAGCTACACACCCGTGTCCCTTCGGGGCATCTCAGTGGTCCCTCGGGTCCTGACTCACCAGCGTGCTACCCCATCCAAAGCCCCAAATAGGATTCTCTCACTGACGCCGCCCTGTGGGCTGCAACATCCTGGGCAAAGGGGGGAGGGCCCTTAGCACCCTCATCGTGCGGCATGTGGGAGTAGCCAATGTCCTTGCTCTTAGAAAACATTTCCCACGTATAAATGTGCCCCTCAGACAATATACACGTGTTTAGTTTGCATGTTTTGAATGTGGTAGGATCAGAATCAAGTGTCTCACACTGCACAACTTGATGGTGTTGGCTCACATTAGGTTCCTTGGTGAATCATGTTCATTCATTGCCGAAACCGATCATCGTCACTGATAGAGAGACGCGAGCAGGGAATCGGAGGGCTGGTCGACCTGAATTGTTCCGACAGGTCGGAGCTAATCGCTCTCTGTTTAGATGAGACATGGGTAGCTGAAGCGGCCTCCACCTGTCAGTCTTAGGTGAATGCTTGCTGGTTGGCTCTTAGTGGAATTCCCTGCCTAAAGGATGTGGGTGTATCCCATAACCTGACTAAAAGGGACAGCAAGGCCAGAGCTGGGGTAGTCCTCCCCCTAGAGGTGGACTCCCGCCTGGCCCGCCCCAAATTAATTCTTTTCCTAGTCTCTTTCATTTGTGTGCGGCCTTCTCCAGAACCCGAACCCTGAACCTGAACCCTAAACAACTCATATTCCTGTGGGATGTAGCACAGTTTAATTATCTCCTCCTGTCAGTGGACACTGGGGTGCTCCCAGTGGGTTGCCATTGCAGACAAAGTTGCCAGGAGCACCCTCACACAAGCCTCCTAGAGCACCTGGAGTCTTCTCTAAGCAGAGGCTGTTAAACCTTTTCAACCAAGACCCACAGTAAGAAATGCGCTTTATAAGGTACCAGGATCTATAGAGACTTGAGGAATATACATAGAAGTCTAGATGAGAAATACTCTTACCAAAATCTAGATGAGATACACTCTGATAGATTCTGTTCTTTTATTTTTTCTAACGCACTGACTGTGACCGACTACGCTGAAGCCATCACTGACGAAGGGGTCACAACGCAGAGCTGTTGGGTTGCATCCTCTCATTAGGCAGGATGGATAGCAGCTAGGGCAGGGGGAAGAGGGTAGAAAAAGAGGGACTATTTCTCACCCACTGAATGAAGAAGTCAGCAATCTTGGGACGTGACAAGATAAAATTGCCAGATGTTCTCATACATTTGGGGGAAAGCCACAGCAATGTAAAAGGGAGACCTGGAAATCTAGTCTGTTGCCCAAAACATCCAGCAGGGGAATCTTAAAACCTATCAGAAGGGAAAATATAAAAACCCTTGAATCCCCACCAGACGGGGCGCTGAGACTAGCTGAGTTGCTCGCTTGTGCTTTATGCCAAGTGTATTTTTTAAAATATATTTTATTGATTTTTTACAGAGAGGAAGAGAGAGGGTTAGAGAGTTAGAAACATCGATGAGAGAGAATCATTGATCAGCTGCCTCCTGCACACCCCCTACTGGGGATGTGCCCGCAACCAAGATACACGCCCTTGACCGGAATCGAACCCAGGACCCTTCAGTCCGCAGGCTGACGCTCTATCCACAGAGCCAAACTGGTTTTGGCTGCCAAGTGTATTTTTAATAAATGTTCTTGCTTTGCTTTAACACTGCTTTTGGTCACTCATCTGAATTCTTTCTCCAAAGCGTGACAAGAGCCGAGGAGGGGAGAGGCCCCTCCGACTCAGGCAGCTCTCTGGTAAGAGTATGACCCTTCTTCAACCGTATTAGAGGAAGAATGCAAAATTAAGCTTCCCACGGGCAGAACACCGGACTCACAATTGCTCACCATCTTTTTAAATGTGTGTCAGCACGGTAGCCATAGCATGGGATCTGTTCACGTTTCTGTGTGTGTTGGACATTTGTATTTACTCCTGTGAGTTCTGAGGGTGTTTCCAGAAGAAATTCGCGTTTAAATTAGTAGACTGAGCAAAGAAGGCGACTCACCAATGTGGGGAGGCATCATCCAATCCATTGAGCGTCCAAACAGAACAAAGAGGCGGAGGAAAGACTAACGCTCTCTTCGTGAGCGGGGATGTCCCTCTATGATGTCCTTGGACTCCATAGCTCCTGTTTCTCCAGGCCTTGAACTCCGGAGTGTACGCCCACGGCCTCCACACCTTACTCGCGGGCCTTTAGCCTCTCAACAAGTTACTCCACTGGCTTTTCTGGTTCACTGCTTGCAGATGACAGATTGCAAGACTTCTCGGCCTCCTTAGCCACGTGAGCCAGTCCATGGGCTAAATCTCATCTATCCATATCTGTATCTATGTCTATATCCTATTGGTTCCTCTTCTCTGGGGAACCCTAACACATTGCCCTTTGCACTTATTAAAAAGCAAAGTTCAACCCCGTCGATTTGAAGATCTGCTTGGCTGCATGAAGGAATTTATGAATGGGGCAACATCTCATCCAGCAAGTTCTTAGGCAACGTTAACAGAAAAACATTCAAACCCGTAGAGAACGTTTGTGAGTCTATTTGCGCCAAACTGTCGGCAATTGCCGGGAAGCAGAATCTCAGCGGGTTGGGATAATGCTCCAGAGAATGGTGGTTTTTCACCTATTTTTAAACATTGCAATCAAAAGAGGGGGCATGGGAGGGTTACAAGAAATCCACTGGGGATGAATTAGGGAGGCGGGAGAAAGCAAAGTGAGGAAACCTCTGGGATCGGATAAAAAGTAAAAGACAGACACATACTTAGGCGGGTACAGGATTGTTCACAGTCAACAATTAACATGATAAAAATAATTATGAAGGAATTTATGGTATCTGCCCTGGCGCCCAGGCACACGGGGTTGTGCCTTGAGGGGTCCAGGAAAAGGGAAGTTCCAAGTTGCCCCAGACATTTCAAGGCAGTGTTACCAGAGACACAAAAAGACAGACAGGCTCGGTTAAGGTAAAGGTTGACCTTGTCAGTGAAGATACCGGCCTAGGAGGTGACTGCCCCCCGTCACTGCGTTTAGTTCAAGTTTCATGTCAGACCGTCCTTTGTGGTGACTCCGGGTCTCTGAGTTTGCAAGACGCCGTGCAGGCCTCCCCTGAGCCTGACAGGTCAGCACGCGGCCCCCCTCGTCCACAGCACTCTGAGGGCTTGTACAAAAGGAAAGTGTTGTGGGGTCGAACCCTGGGTTCAAAATAAGACCACCGGAGGCTGATGATTAATTTTATTTTTTATTTTTTTTTAAATATATTTTATTGGTATTTTACAGAGAGGAAGGGAGAGATAGAGAGCCAGAAACGTCGATGAGAGAGGAACATCGACCAGTTGCCTCCTGCACACCCCCCACCGAGGATGTGCCCACAACCAATGTACATGCCCTTGACCGGAATCGAACCCGGGACCCTTCAGTCCGCAGACCGACGCTCTACCACTGAGCCAAACCTGTTTCGGCTGATGATTAATTTTAAAAAGCAGACAAAGATTTATTGAAATTACTGGTCAGGACAGCCGCAAGAGCACACACGCAGGCGGCTCCATAGGACTGCGCTGTTCTAGGTGTAGGCAAGTCTTTTTAAAGGCTCAAACCACAGGAATTTTCCTTCGTTTGAATTTTAAAGGCTAAATTCTAAAGACTGGGGACAGCCCTCAGGGTTGGTTCCCAGTCCCATCCTCTTGGACATTGTAATGTGGCCCTACCTTGCAATAGCCTATACCACTGAGGATAGCCCATACACAAAACAAAAGCAGAGCTCAGCGGGTAGTCCCTAAAGGTTATCTACAGTTTCTATCCCTGAACTACTGAGTCCGTGGGAATCAATTTCCTGGTTCTGGTCTCAGGCACGGGATAACTGCCTTAGCCTCCAGGTCTCCACCTGGAAGCTGAGGTAAGTACCCTGTGTTTTAATCAGACTTAGCAGAGTTAGAATTCAAACAGCGGGCTTTATCAAAATATGACTTCTACCATATTTCAGAAAGGTGTTTTATAGGTAAGAGGGTAGGGCAAGAGAGCTCTCAACAAAAGAAAAGACTATTTTTTAGATGGAGTTCTGGGTTTGGGGGAGAGAAAGGGAACAGCAAGGCTTTGTCTCACGCAGGTTGCCTCTTCTTTCTGCGGCGGAGGCGGGCGGGGAATGAACCCACAGGACAGATTGCTTTACCGGCCCGACCAGAAAATTCCTAATTGGTTGATTAAGATTCAATTTCCGCAAGAGGTGGAGACTACAGTCGAATCGGGTATTAAATCTAGGGCTGGTGTCATGGGATTTTGGCACATGCGATGCCTTTTGGGCCTGGAGTTTTCTCTGTCCAGTGTGTCAGTGCAAGAAACATTCAAACTTGTCAGAATTTTTATGAGTTTATTTCATCCAAACTGTTAACAATTGCTGAGAAGCAAAATCTCATCAGATTGAACAAATGCTCTAGAAAATGGCAGTTTTATCACTTATTTTATACATCAGAGAGAGGGGAAAGGAAAGAGAGAAACATCAATTTGTTGTCCCACTTAATTGATTGATTCATGGGTTAATCCTTGGAGGTGATTTGACCCGGGGTCAAACCCAAAACCTTGGCACATCAGGACAACGCTCTAACCAACTGAGCTACCCGGCCAAGGCTAGTGTTTGTGTTTTACTTGGCAAGTTTAACCCACTTGCATTTATAGTGATTACCGATATATTTGGAATTGGTTTTTCCATCATATTTAGTTATTTCTACACATTCCCGGTTGTTGTTGTTTTTTTAATGCAATTTGTTAATGTATTTTTTTATTTTATTGAACTGGGTGTTTCTGTCTTGCTTTCTTATGTTTTGAGAATGGAGAGAATAAAATGGGATAAGCATAGCTAAGAGAGTCACTTTTGCCGGCTCAGTTGGTTGAATGCAGTCCTGTGCACAAAAGGTTGCGTTAGATTCCCAGTCAGGGCACATACCCAGGTTGCTGGTTCGATCCCCAGATGTGTGCCCAGCAGGAGAGAGCTGGCACGGAGCCATCCGTACATCCTGAGCAAAGGGAAGGGTGCCTGAGCTCCTATTCCCATCGGCAAGCAGGGAAGAACTAACTGAACTCTTCACTAAGGCAGCCGCAGAGCTGGGCACACACAGACCCTGCATGTTCCCACTAAAAGACACTGTCTATCAGAGAGCGTCTGTCCTCGCTCCCTCCTGATCAAGAGTCATCTCAAGAGTCTCAAAACTCTGATGATCAGGCATGATAGTGGAACTGATGCTTTGTTAGCCACACATTGGTCTTCTCCTACTATCAACATAAGCTTTGGTTATTGTTAAAAAAAAAAAAAAAAAAAAAGAGTCTCAAAGCAACTTCTAGTGTCAAATGTACCTTCACTTACTTCTCTGCCTACTCCAGTCCCTCTCGCTCCCCCAGTCAGAGCACTGTTTCAGGGCCAGCCCTCAACACGTCTTCAATAGACTCTCTTCTTAAGTGTACAGGGTCCGTTTTCTGTTCCTTCACAGGATCCCATCAGACAGATGGTCCCCTGTCAGCCAGGGCTGACCAAGAAAGCATTCACAGCGCTAGGAGGGTATCTCTGAGGGACCCACAAAAGCCCCTTGTAGAGAAATGGTCACTTTGAACATCTTCTGAGCCTGCAGGGCAAATGCAGACCTCCAGGGACTCGCCACAGGGGTCATTCTTTCCCCCAACCCCTCCCAGGAGGGTTGGACAGCAGGGGGGTCAGGCCTGCCACACCCCCCAACCCAGAAGGTGTGAGGCAACCACCACGTGACCTGGCCCCGACAGGAAAGAGCTGATTGGCCTGGTAGGGTCACCTGACCCAACAGCAGCCAATCAGTAGGCTGACCTAGAATGTGGCGAGCTGATTCTCTCTCAAGACTTTGAACCAGGGGCACCTGACAGGCAGTGGCAGGGATAGAGCTGAGCTGATATGGGGAGAAAGGGCCAAAGGCGGGGATGTAGGATCAGAGACTTGGGGATGGTCCCAAGCCCAGGGGTGAGGGAGCAGGAGTTCCGGGGTGGGGGTGGGGGATGGGAGAAAGCAACAAGGCAGAGGAAAGAGGTGAAGAGCAGAGAGGTAATAAGGCTGGTTTTAAGATTGGCAAGAGCATATATCGAGTTTCTTTATGGCAAAGGTTTGGTTTGGTTTTTGGTTTGGTTTGGTTTGGTTTGGTTTGGTTTGGTTTGGTTTGGACGCCAGGGAACACCTGCAGACTCTGGCTGCTGAGACTAGAAGCCATCCTGCGTCCAGTTCCAGCCAAGGTCCTGGCCATCCCATGGCTCCTGTTCTTGTACATCAATGTGGTTTGGGTCCAGTGTGTCTATCCCCAGTTGCCATGACTTGAGGTCACAGCAGTTGGACTGTGTCCCGCAGGGTGGAGAGCGCAGCCGCAAAGAGAAAGTGAAGGGACACCCCACAGGGCCAGGCACAGAACCAGAGCCCGCGGCGCCCTCCGCGGGCTGCACACCAGGCCGTGCTGGCTGCATTCCCCCCAGTAAAACCCTCCGCTATCGGGCTTTATTTAATTCTGCGAAAATACACCTTGCTATAAAAACCGAATGAAATCCTTAAACCAAACCCCAGAACCTCCAGCCAAACCAGACCCCGTTCCATTAGGACAGTAATGGCCGGCAGGGCGGTCCCTTCCACTTATTGCTTCTGTCGCTTGTTTCGTGAGATCACGGCTCCAATGAGGCCCACGGCCGCCAAGCCCACTCCCGCGATGCCCGCCGCCACGACGGCGTCTCTGACCTGCGAGAGAGAGGAGGCGGGTCAGAGCCTGGGCCGGGGCTCTGAGAACAGGCTGTGCCGTCCACAGCAGCGTCCGGCTCCGAGGGCCTCGCATGCCCCTCGGTCTCCACAACAAACTCGGGAGTCAACAAACGCTGTCGAGGGGACGGGCCAGGAGGACTGGATGGGGAAAGCGCTGGCGGGTGCAGCCAGCTGGCCGGGAACGGAGCTGGACTGAAAGAGGGAAACTCGACTCGCCCTGCGGGGAAAGCACGTGAATCCCAGAGGGTGGCTGCGGGGAGGGCGGGGAGATGGAGCCAGGATGGCGGCGGTCCTGGCTGGCCAGCGGGGAGCCTGGGAGCTAGTGTGGAGTCCGGGAGGAACTGCTCCTGGGTCATCAATCAGCTCCGACCCCCTGAGGCCACGGACCCCACGTGTCTTGTTCCTTGCTGAAGCCCCAGGGCCCGGCCAGGCGCAAGCGACACCAGCTCCTGTGACCACGCACAGGGGGAGCAAGCGCCCTCCTCAGCGGAAACTGCTCCCAGTGGAGGCACAGGGCCCCCCGAAGCAGAGCGGACTTTTTCCCACCGGAGGCTTGAAAGCGGGTCTTGAGCGCAGATCGAGAGATCTCACCCCAGAACCAAGCCAGGCACTGAAGCAGAATCAAGAACATTAAAGGAAGTTGATTCACTAATTAATCCATTTAAAGAAAAAACAGCAAAGAGAAAGATCCTTAATCGCTGTACGCCAAGAAGTCCAGCGAAGACAGTGTATCAAGAATGCTAGGAATAGCTGAAACCGGTTTGGCTCAGTAGATAAGAGTGTAGGCCTGCAGACTGAAAGGTCCCGGGTTCGATTTTGGTCAAGGGCATGTACATTGGTTGCGGGCACATCCCCAGTGGGGGGTGTGCAGGAGGCAGCTGGTCGATGTTTCTCTCTCATCGACATTTCTAGCTCGCTCTCTCTCTCTCTCTCTCTCTCTCCCTTCCTCTCTGTAAAATATCAATAAAATATATATTTTTAAAAAAGAATAAAAAGGATGAAAATGTGGACTTGATACCCTGAACCCACCCACATGCTTACGTAACATGGTCACCACTGCCCTTGCTGCTCTGACCACGGAGCTTGCCTGGACTGTGCATGTGTGGCTGCCACAGCCCCCTGGTGGCCAGTGCAGAAAGGAATTTGGAGGTCCTCTGTGGATATATGCACGGAGTGGCCAGATGATGATCTCTGAACGCATAACAATCTGGCCACTCACTGCATATCCTATAGAATAAAAGACTAATGTGCAAATTGTCCCCTCCACCAGGAGTTCCGTCAGCAGGCAGGCCGGCCAACCACCCACGTCCCCTCCCCCTGGCCAGGCTGGCCGGACCCCACCCATGCACGAATTCATGCACTGGGCCTCTAACACACACACACACACACACACACACTGAGTGGCCAGATTATTGTGCGTCCAGAGATCGCCACAATCTGGCCACTCCGTGTATACGCCCAACGTGTCCAGCCGAGTGAGACGTCAGGAGATACACCCGTGTGACTAAGGTGACAGGGCACCCTTCGCCGATGTTCTCAGCAGCCAGAAAACGCGAGGACAGGAAGCTACCGACCTGCGGCTCGCCTGCTGCTCAGTCTTTAAACTTTCCCCTAAAAGGCCGGGAGGCACGGCTCTGTGGCCACCCTGGCTCTGCGGGCGGGCTCGCCGGGAAGCCTGCGTAAGCGCACTGCGCCCCGTTTTCCTGGCTCAGCTCTGTGTCAGGCGGGAGACGTGGTGGGCGAGGGAGGGGGGCGGCACCCGGTGCCCCAGTTCCCCACAGAGAAGAGATGCTGATGCCGCTGCATCCCATAAAGGACGCTTTGTCCAGGAAACAACAGCAGCCCCATTGTCTGCGGTCGCGCTGTGTGCAGGGTGTAGCGGGACCCAGGGAGGTGCCCTCTGGTTAGTCCTGGGAGTGCAAATGTCACAGGAAAACCATCCTGAGCGTCAGCGCCCCTGCAGGTGCCCCGGGTGGCTTTCTGGGGCGAGGCTGTGGTCCAGCCCAGCCTCCGCGCTGAAACCACCGGGGCTCTGGTCACGGACATGGCCACACGGTGTGCGTCACAGGTCTTAACCAGAATGCTAGAAAGGAGAGATGCTAAGAAACCCATCTTTTTTTTTTTAAGTGGACAGACTGAAATACTGTCAGACTACAGAGAACTCACTGTCTATGCTGCTACACAGCTCCTCTCTGTTGTGTCCCAGAATTGTTTCTGGGAAAAAGAAAATTCCAAGGTGCTTTCTGCAAATTCTGTAAAGTTCTGGGTGGGCAAAGGAACAGTGTTATTCTCACAGCAGTTAAGTTTTGACCGTAAGAGGTTACGAAATAAAAATGGGTATGAAGTATTTGTATAGAAATCTAACTTTAATAATTGCAATAATAAAAAAAATAATTCCTTGCAACTATCCAGATTTGTGTAATGTATGCATTACCACTGGCCACATCTTAAATTTATCCAAACATTTTATCTGGTGAAGAGTGTGGCTCCTAGTTACTTTTTGTTTTTTGTGTTTTTTTTTAAATATTTTATTGATGATTTTTTACAGAGAGGAAGAGGAAGGGAGAGACATAGAGAGCTAGAAATGTCGATGAGAGAGAAACATCAACCAGCTGCCTCTTGCACACCCCCTACCGGGGATGTGCCCACAACCAATGTACATGCCCTTGACCGGAATCGAACCTGGGACCTTTCAGTCCGCAGACTGACGCTCTACCACTGAGCCAAACCGGTTTCGGCTCCTAGTTACTTTTTGAAGAAGTTCTGTGAACTTTGAAGAAGTTCACAGGCCAGAAGGGATGGGCAAAAAAAATGTTCATAAAGTAATCAAAAGCAAGGATCTACAACCAAGATTACTCTCTCCAGAAAAGCTGTCATTTAGCATTGAAGGACATATAAAGACCTTCCCAGACAAGAAGAACTTAAAGGAATTCATCACCACCAAACCCTTATTGTGGTGAAATGTTAAAGGGTATTCTTTGAGAAGAAGAAAAAATATATATATAAAAATATGAACAATAATATGTCAATAAATACATGTCTATTAACAAATGAATATATATATATATATATATATATATATATATATATATGCCCAAGTGACCGTTATAATTGGTCAACTAAACAACCAGTCAACTGGTCACTATGACACACACTGACCATCACAGGGTAGACACTCAAGGCAGAAGCCACCCCCTGGTGGTCAGTGCACTCCCACAGCCAACCTCCCATGGTCCCGCCCCCCTCCCCCCGGTCCCGCCCCCCTCCCCCCGGCCGTCCAGCCTGATTGGCCCCAATCGGGACTGGGCGAGATGGCCCCAATCAGCCCTCATCGACAGCCAGGCCAAGGGACCCCCCCCATGCACAAATCCACGCACTGGGCCTCTAATACAAAATAAATGAAGAAGCAGAACAGAAACAGGCTCATAGATACAGAAACTCTTTTGATGGTTGCCAGATAAGAGGGGGTCAGGGGATGTGTAAAAAAAAAGTGAAGGAATTAAAAAGTACAAATAGGCCCTAGCTGGTCTGGCTCAGTGGATAGAGTGTCAGCCTGTGGACTGAAGGGTCCCAGATTCTATTCTGTTCGGAGGAATATGCCCGGTTGTGGGCTTGATCCCCAGTAGGTGGTGTACAGGAGGCAGCCGATCAATCATTGATGTTTCTATTTCTCCCCTTCCCTTACCCTTCCTCTCTGAAATCAATAAAAAATATTTTTTTAAAAAAGCACACACCACATTTTAGTCTAAATCCATTACTGCCCTTTCTTTAAAGTACTTTTTCTTTTTCTTTTTTTAATTTCAGAGAGGACGGACATTTCCAGCACCCACTAAACCACCGTGCTCACGAGATGGGAGACGCGTGGACGTTGCCTTTTAGGTTGCTCACATCATGTGCTGGGACCATTACTCACCAGGCCAGTGGTTCTCGGCTGGGGGCCGATCTGCCTGGCCCTCTGGGGGGAATGAGGCAACAGCTCCAGGCATTTTGTTTCTCCTACCTGGCGGTGAGGAAGTGCTACTGACACCTAGCGGGGAGAGGCCCGGGTGCCGCTAACCACCATGCAATGCACAGAGCAAGTCATGGCCACGAAGAATTGTCTTCATCATCAATAACCCAAAATGTCAGTAGTACTGAGGCTGATCAACCCTCATTTTTAGGCCAACAAATGAAAGAGGGGGTCGTTGGAAACAGTACAGATGGCATTTCTGCTTTGTAATATATTCTGGTTTCTTTTCTCTTTTTTTTTCTTTTTTTTTTTTCTTTTTTCTTTTTGTGAGGGGGCCCAGTAGCATTGTTCATGCTGTTTTATTGTTGCTGTGGTCATTGTTTTTGCCTTTCCAGTGGGTGGGAAGTGCATAGGGCCAAAGGCATAGGGAGAAAAGCCTGACGTGCCCAATTTGCAATGCTTCATTCTGCAAGAAGAGTTGAATTATTGTTTCCGCAGAGTAAACTATTTCTTAGTTTATTTTACTATCTCAAAGTTGGAATTATATTTAATTGTCCTGAATATGGTTCATGCCTAGTGACATGTGTGTTTATGAAATTATGGAACAATTTTGTATTGACACCTAATTCTTCATTTTTATAAATCTGTCTGATTATTAGTCTATTAATAATCAATGGAGCCGAAACCGGTTTGGCTCAGTGGGTAGGACGTCGGTCTGCGGACTGAAAGGTCCCGGGTTCAATTCCGGTCAAGGGCAAGTACCTTGGTTGCGGGCACATCCCCGGTAGGGGGTGTGCAAGAGGCAGCTGGTCGATGTTTCTCTCTCATCGATGTTTCTAGCTCTCTATCTCTCTCCCTTCCTCTCTGTAAAATATCAATAAAATATATTTTTTTAAATAATCAATGGAAAATAATGAACAATGAGATGACTAGGAGGTAGTTTGTAAATCTACCAAATCTTCCTAATGCAGCACCCTGAATGTATAGAGAATCTTACTGCTTTCAAGCTGCCATCGTGACTTTTACTTCAAGTTTATTGCTGCACAGGAGTATGGGGATTTACCTGAAGTAAAAGCCACCTGGGAATGCGGACCTCAATTGTTAGGCAGTATCACCAATAACAAAAACAGATTTATTTTGCCCAAGTTTCTCTTTTTACGTGATAGTGTCACTGCTACTTTTTAGAAAAACTTCCTTTATACCCAAATCTATCAATAAGTGTTAGTTTTATAGTTTTAAACAAACAAACAAATAAATGGAAAACAGGACAGAGACAATAACGAACTCAGAGGAGCGGTCTGGGGGTCCAACATTGGAATAATCGGAGTCTCAGAATGAGAGAAGAGAAAATGGAACATTTCCAAGAACTGAAGGAAAATGATTTCCAGAGTGGAAGGAATCATCGAGTGCCCAGCACAGTACATGAAAATAGATACTCCCAGGCATAGCGTCCTGAAATTTCAGAGCACCGAAGGGAGAGAAAAGAGTCTATAGGTTTTGGAAAGAAAAAGTAGATCACACACAAAGGATCCAAAACCTGAACCATTTCAGACTCCTTGTCAACAAGAGCCTTGGTTACTTGACGATGAAGCAATGCCTTCCAGTTTGGGGGGGGGGGGGTCTACTCTTCCACCCCGTTCCCCCACCCGATGCCCAGCCTCTGTCAGCGGGGGGAGGGGGGATGGTCAGGTTCCCGGGGGCAGGGGCACAGGCTGAGGACGCACCTGGTCGCTGCGGGGGACTCCGTAGCGAAGCTCGTTCACGAAGTGCTCGCAGTTCTCGCTGGTCAGCTTGTAGAGCATCTCCTGGCCCACCAGCTCCTCCGCCCGCTGCACGATCTTGCTGGGCGGCAGCGGGGCGTACTTCCCGTCATGCTTGTTGTTGACGTGGTACTTGTCCTTGCCGGCCACGAAGTAAAGCAGCTCCTTCTTCACTATGGCCTTGTCCGTGAGGGCGGACATGAGGCTGGCCGCCCCCGCTCCCGCGATCTCGCCTGCGGTTCCAAAGACAAACTGAGCGGCGGCCCAGGGCTCACAGCGGCCTTCCTGCTGGGCACACACACACACACACACACACACATACACACATGCGCGCGCGCACACACACACACACATACATACATACACACATACACACGCATACACACGCATATACATGCACACATACAAACACACACACACACACACCCGGCAGACTCAACACAGAACACAGACATTTTAAATAAAATAAACGGTGATCGACAAGTTCCTGAAGGCCAGATGAGCGGATGTGGAAAGGAAAGGAGGGGGGGGAGGGAGTGGGGGTCAGACACAAGCTTGTGGCTTTGGAGTAGGTGCCTGTGGTCTCTGGGCCCGGGTTTCCCCCGTCTGCGATCAGGGGCAGCGGCGGTCCATGGTTCGTGGTGATTTTGCCTTAACCGAGCGAGGCCGGCCTCCCGCACCCAGCGCCGCCTCAGAGGTGCTCGGGTTCGGCAGGCACGGGCCCTGCGCGCACCGTCCCCTGGGCCCACGGAGTGTGACCCTCCCGCGGTCCTGGCGGGCCACACTCCATGGCAGACACAAAGCTGCCGCGGTAGGAAGGCGAGGACCTGCACTCGTGGTTCCTGCCCTTCGGGGAGCAGGGGGACCGGAACCCCACGGCTGCCGCCTGCCAGGTGAGCCAGGGAGGCCTGGCCTGGGCTGGGCGCTGGGGGGCAGCACGGCGGCGTCTGGAAGCCGTTGCCCCGACCAAACTGCCCCCCGGCAGCACCCGGGACCCACGCCGTCCAGGAACAGACGGGCCCTCTGCCCACAGCTCCCCGCCCGGCCCCAGCACCGCGGCGGCCCGGGCGGCCTTACTCGGGGGCGCCAGGTGCACCACGTAGCCGTCGCCCACGTAGATGGCCCAGTGTCGGTAGAAGGGGCGGAAGATCTCGATCAGGTCTCCGGGGTTGGGCTCTGCCTGCGAACCAAGAACAGGGCTGTTAGAGGGGGCGAGACCTGGGCACGCTGGGCAGAGCGGGGTCCCCGCCCGATGCGGTCAGATCAGAAGCGTGTCCCGCAGTCTCCACAACCTGCCTGGGGCGAGGACTGGTGACGAGTGTACGCGTGTGCGTGTGTGTGTGCGTGTGTGTGTGTGCGTGTGTGTGCGTGTGTGTGCGCGTGTGCAGGGGAAGGTGGGGAGGGGGCTGAAACCCCGCTCAGAGGCCCACCCTGTTAGGGGAGCAGGAACAGAGGTGCTAGGTCACTTTGGTTCAGCATGACTGAGGTGCCAGCACGGGGTGCCAGGTGCTGGGGGTGGGGACACTGGGACTGGGGCCGGAATCAGGGGCGAGGGCCTCTCTGGCCCAAGCCAACCCTAAATCTCTCTGACGAGCCCGGAAGCCATCCCTTTGGGACTCACACAGCGCCGGGAAGGGGTTGGGGGGCCCACATCCCACCCCCAAGCTCTGCCTGGCTGACAGCTGCCATCAGAGCCGGGAGGGCAGCCCGGGGCGGCCGTGGACGGACCCCTCAGGGACAAGGCGGCCGGCCGTGGGAACGGCAGCCGCATCCGCGGAGCCTGAGAGGCGAGGCCCACGGCAGCCGCGCTCCTGCACAGGAACGTGAAAGCTGAGCCCACAAAATGCACAGGAGCTGGGGGGAGCATCTTCACAGGAATTTTACAGATGCTTCTTCTCTTGGGCAGAAATTACCGTTTACATTTCCAAATACACACACACACACACACACACACACACACACACGCTTAAAACAGGACACCACCCCGGAAACTTCACTTTACAAAGAAGTGAAAGGAGGTGGGCTTGCCCGCGGAGCCCTGGGCACTGGCTGGAGGCAAAGGCTGGCTGTTCCCGTGGCAGCGAGGCCCCTTAGGCCCGGGGCTGAGGAGAGTGAGAGTGAGAGCCGCAACGCGACACCCCTCCACCCATTAAAGATGCCCCTGCCCCGGAGCGCGCGTCCCATAGCGCCGGCCCTGGGCAAGTTCGTCTCCAACAGCAGCAGCGAGAAAAGGATGGCGCGGCGCCCAGAACCCACAGGGCTCACCGGTGCTGCCGCCGGGAAGGCGGGTGAGGCAACCGGAGGAACCACCGCCCATCAGAGCGGCTGCCGGGAGCCCTGAGAGCTCAGGGGGACGAGGGCGTCTGACGGTCACGGCCAGGCCGGTGGCGCCGGACCGAGGCCCAGGAGGCCGCCGTCGAGGCGGCCGCTCGCGCTCCGCGCTCCGCGGTCCCGGCCAGCTCCAGCCTCCGCTCGCCTCGGGGGCAAGCTCCGGGCATATCCCGCTCGCCCAGGGCTGGAGGGGAAGTGAGAGACTGCCGTCTGGCGACAGGTGACATGCACATGTCACCCCGCACTGCCAGTGTCCCCGCCGTGTGCTGCCGGCGGCCACCCCGCACTGCACTGTCCCCGATCTCCCTGCCGGGCAGAGCGGGCCAGAGCAGGGCCTGCGGGACCTGAGGGGCCTGAATCCTCACGCTCGGGCCCTTTACAAAGGGGTGGGGTGCCTGTCCTAAAGGGGTGGCCCGGCCTCCCTCCCTCTCGTGGGGACCGCGGGCGGGGGGGAAGGGCTGTCTCCCTGCAGGCAGGCCAGGGGGGGAGGGGGCGGGCAGCACGGGAGCCGGGCCCCCACCCAACCCCCAGCCCAGGCGGGGACCGACCGTGGCAGAGCTGAGCCTGCACCTACGGGATTGAGGACAAAAGCCTTTATCCTCCCCACAAACGCAGCCCTTTTTTCCTGAGCAAGCCGGTCAAACAAAACACACCTCCGGCCTCCAGCGCTGGCATTGGGAAAACGACCTAAACAGCCACCGACAAAAACCACTGAGTAAGTTATTCCACGTCCGGATGGACAGCCACGCCCGGGGACCACGCCTCGCCAAAAAGGCCAGACGTGTGATCAGCACCGACTTTTACCTTTGACACCTAAATCCAGCCAAGCACCGGAATGCTCGGGCCTCCTCCAGAATGCAAGTCATCTCCTCTGAGCCTAAGCTTTGGTGACACTTCCTGGCATCTGGGGGAATATAAATGATCACGCTGGGTGGCCTCGGGGGTCCCTGTCCCCCACCAGAGAGATGGCGTCCCACCGGCTCCCAGCGCTGCTTCTGTCTTTCCTCTTTCTTTCTTTTACTTCTTTTTTTTTAAAATATATTTTATTGATATTTTATAGAGAGGAAGGGAGAGAGATAGAGAGCTAGAAACGTCGATGAGAGAGAAACATCGACCAGCTGCCTCTTGCACAACCCCCACCGGAATGTGCCCGCAACCAACGTACATGCCCTTGACCAGAATCGAACCCGGGACCTCCCAGTCCGCAGACCGACGCTCTATCCACTGAGCCACGCCGGCCTCGGCTCTTTTACTTCTTAGTCCCCAGCCGCCTCCACTCAGGAACCGGACCCACTCCTTTTCCACGGAACAGAGAGAAACCCGCCACAGGCCACAGCCTGGGTTCAGATCCCTACTGGCTGGGCAGCCGGGGCAAGCGACCGGTTTCTCCCGGCTCCCCTCCTCCGCTGTGAGATGGGGGCCCTGACAGCACCTGACTCGTGGGCGACCCCCGGGGATCGAGTAAGTTCAGACCCATGACACCCTCGGTGAGTGGGTAGGGCACATTCTAGAGGAGGGGGGGGAGGTTTGTTTGATTTTGAGAGAGAAAGAGACACGGATTTGCTGACTCGCTTACTTATGCACTCGCTGGCTGATTCTTGTATGTGTCCCGACTGGAGATCGAACCCAGAACCTTGGCGTGTCCGGAGGATGCTCTGACCCACAGAGCTACCCAGCCAGGTAGCGGCGGGGTTTCCTGCCACGGCTCTATTTTTGACAGTTCCGGGACTAGAACGCTCCGCGTTTTTTCTGGAATATTTCATTACAAAACCCAGTGGCCGGCGCCGGGCGGAGGGGCTAACTGGGGCCGAGGGAGGGTGGACGGAACATTCCCCGTGGCTTCCGGGGAAAAGCATCCTCTTTGTTGTGTTTCAGCCGTGGAGACACGCTGGGTGTTGTGAAACCCCATCTGGGAGCAAGGTTCCCCCCCTGTGAGTGTGGAAATCCCGAGTCTCGCCCCTGCATTTCTCACCCTCTGGGCAAATGTCTGGAGGCTGGGGCTTTCAAAACAAAAGGGAAGCAGTCCCAGTGGGTGAGGGGAAGGCCTGGCCAGCTGGGGGGAGTCTCCGTGGCCGGTTCTAGGAAGAGAAGAAAGCCCCGGGGACGTGGCTGTGGGTCCCAGCCGGCCGAGGCCGCCTTCACAGTCCGGACGGAGCCCCTCCCTGCACATTGCTGTGTGGCCCCTCCCAGCCCTTCGCCTCTGGGCTTCCCTGGCAGGACGGGCTGTTGGATCCAACAGGCAGGGTCTGCGTGTAAAATAAAGGAGACAGCCGACACCGGGGTGGCTCAGTGGATAGAGCGTCGGCCTGCGGACTGGAAGGTCCCAGGTTCGATTCCG
This sequence comes from Vespertilio murinus, assembly GCA_963924515.1. Classification (NCBI taxonomy): domain Eukaryota; kingdom Metazoa; phylum Chordata; class Mammalia; order Chiroptera; family Vespertilionidae; genus Vespertilio; species Vespertilio murinus. The sequence continues at coordinate 168,657,741 of OZ004709.1, read as the reverse complement.
GTCAAGGGCATGTACCTTGGTTTCGGGCACATCCCCGGTGGGGGGTGTGCGGGAGGCAGCTGGTCGGTGTTTCTCTCTCATCGAGGTTTCTGGCTCTCTATCCCTCTCCCTTCCTCTCTGTGGAAAATCAATAAAATATATATTTTAAAAATAAATAAAATAAAATAAAATAAAGAGATAACAGGGGAAGTTGTAGAACTGCTCATGCCCAAGAGAGGGCGGAGACCCGTGCCCCAGGCCGGTGGGTGCAGGAGGCCTCACTGCCCAGCCCCCCAGCCTCAGGCCCAGAGACGAGATGGGGGGGGGGGGGCTGGGCGGACACATGACCTCTGCCCTCGCCAGCTGCTGGGCAAGGGACAGTGTCGGTTCCAGCAGGCACCAGGCCCGGCCCCGGCGGCCCAGCGGTCATGGGTATTCTGGGGAAAAGCTCCTCCACCCTCCCAGGCTCTGGCCCTCGGGGCCCCAGGCCTGTTCTGTGTGTCCAACGCCACCCCCGTGAACGGGGCCGCCCCGACTCATGTGGAAACCACCTCCCTCCCCACGGCTCCGCTGGGGCTTTCACACCGGTGCTGGGGTTCTCACACCGGTCCAGGTCCCGGTATCCTTACAGCGCCCTTCGCCAGGAACCGGCTCAGACACGGGAAGTAACTCGCCCCCGGCTCAGAGCTCCCCGAGAGGCAGTGGCAGGCCCACGCAACTCACCCCGCGGTCCTGTGACCCGATGCCAGCCCCGGGCGGACACACGGCGCCTCTGCATCTTTGTGCTCTCGGCCCGAAAGCCTCTTGGCTGTTCCCTGGCAAGCTCCTCCTCACCCCTCAGCGCCTGCGGCCTCGCTGCCCCCCGAAGGCCAGCAGAGTCCCTGCCGCCATCGCCACAGCCCACCGTCCAGTGACCCTAACTGTGGGCTGAGCCCATGGGAAGCAGTGGTCACTCTCCATGGGAAGGAGTAATCACTTTCCATGGGAAGCAGTGGTCACTTTCCATGGGAAGCAGTGGTCACTTTCCATGCCCAGCGGCCAGCCTGGCACACACAGGTTCTCGGCAGAGGCTGGCACCCTCCCAGCCTGGACCCCGGGGCAGCGGAGGCGGGTGAGCGCCCGCAGGCCGAAGCCTCGCTCTCTGTGAGGAGGGTCCTCTTCTCCCTCCCTGCCCCTCTCGGCCCTCAGTGGCTCCACAGAGCCCTGCGGGATCAGGCAACCGGGGCCGGAGGGAAGCGAGTCCAGAAGGTCAGAGCCCAGAGCAGGCCCGTCCATTTCCTCATGTTCTGGGCTCAGGTTCACTTGGGTATTCACGTCCCCAGCAGCAGCTGCTCAACAAGACACAGATTAAGGACTGTGGGTGGAGGAGGAGGAGCCGGGGGTGCAGGAGGGGGAACAGGGGTGCAGGAGGGGAAGCAGAGGTGGAGGAGGGGGAGCCGGGGGTGGAGGAGGGGGAGCAGGGGTGGAGGAGGGGGAGCAGGGGTGGAGGAGGGGGAGCCTGGGGTGGAGGAGGTGGAGGGGGGGGGAGCAGGGGTGGAGGGAGGAGGACAGAGGCTCCCGGCCCACTCACTCTAAGCACATTTGGATCACAGGCAGGAGAGACACAGGACACGCCAGCCCTGGCACGGAGCGGGAGGCGTTCCGGCCGGACAGAGGGCTGGGGGAGGCCGGGCCTGCGGCAGACAAACAGCCTCTCCATCCCAGCGCAGGTGGGAGCGGCTGTGCCAGCAGCTAACCCTTGTCACGCCCTAAGAGCCACAGCCGGAGCGGGCGTGCCGGCCGCGGTCCCCGGGTGCAAAGAGGAGTTGCCGTGGAGAATTTTACAACAAAAGTAAGGCACACCCAGGGTCAGTGTCCTGTTCATCCTCTCCCCGTGCGGACAGCGTTAGACCATCAGCGATAACCTGCAACTCTCCCCAAAGCGAGAGGGTGGCTCTAAGCTTTTATCCCTGCAGATTCAAGTTGTATTTCTGAGATTTAATAATATATATGTGGGCCTCAAGCTGGCCTGTTTTTATTTCTTATTCTTTAAAAACCTTTGTCCTCGACGTGGAGGCTTAATCAGAGCACCCAGTCAGACAGCCCCCAGCACACGCTGGGCTCACACGTCTGTCCCCAACAGCCCACAGGGTCCAGCTCACTTCTGACAGGATTGGTGTCGCCGGCGTTCTCCCGTGCCTGCCAGAGCCCCGAGAAACCCGGACAGAGTGTGTGAAGGCCTGGGCCATTCCCACCAAGGACTAGAGCAGGGGTGGGCAAACTTTTTGACTCGAGGGCCACAATGGGTTCTTAAACTGGATCGGAGGGCCGGAACAAAAGCAACCTGACCACGCTGGCACTCTCCTCTTGGGCTGCTGGGGAAGGAGCGGAGGGGAGAGCAAGAGAACCCTCCGCTCTTTCGGCTCCGAGGGCCGGATAGAACAGCCGAACGGGCCACATCTGGCCCGCGGGCCATAATTTGCCCACAGCTGGACTAGACTCAAGTTTAAAAGCAATGGGTTAAACAAGTGACTCCATTACTCAGCCATCTCCTCTGATTTTTGCAGGGGGAAAAAACAAAAACATGGGAGAATCTTGCCAAATAAGATAGAAACTTAGGATGGTTTTTCTGGTGAAGCTGTTTTAGTAAAAACGTTTCGAACGTGGAGGTATTTAGGAGCCACCAGGATTGAACTCTCAGAAGATACAGGCAGTGCTGCGATTTCTGGGGTGCATTGTGAAACGGGGGTTTTAATGAATCTCTGACCAACTTATCCTAATGTTTATGGCCTTTTCTATTCCAATACCTGTTGCTGCATATGCGAGAAGCTTTTGAAATTAAAATTAATAAAAAGTGCTCTCCAATCAACTGTGAGCAATGATGAGCTGGCAAATCTAACTCTACTGAATTCTGAACATTAATAAGCAAAGAATCATTTTCAAAATTTCTTTATGAAGAGCAACTTGCCGAAACCGACTTGGCTCAGTGGATAGAGCGTCGGCCTGCGGACTGAAGGGTCCGGGGTTCAATTCCAATCAGGCACATGTACCTTGGGTGGCGAGCACATCCCCAGTAGGGGGTGTGCAGGAGGCAGCTGATCGATGTTTCTTTCTCATTGATATTTCTAACTCTCTATCTCTCTTTTCCTCTCTGTAAAAAAAAAAAAAAAAAAAAAAAAAAAAAAAACCAACAACAACAACAACAATAAAATCTTTAAAAAAGAACAAGCCGAAACCGGTTTGGCTCAGTGGATAGAGCGTCAGCCTGCAGCCTGAAAGGTCCCGGGTTCGATTCCGGTCTAGGGCATGTACCTTGGTTGTGGGCACATCCCCATTGGGGGGTGTGCAGGAGGCAGCTGATTGATGTCTCTCATCGATGTTTCCAACTCTCTATCCCTCTCTCTTCCTCTCTGTAAAAATTCAATAAAATATTTTTTTAAAAAAAAGAACAACAACATCTTTGACAGTCATGGACAGTTTTTCAGAAGTTAAAATTCCCAAACAGAAACTGTAATGTCAGTGCTTTCCTGGGACCAACCATGTATGTAACTTTTTTTCAAAAAATACCTTCAAGCAATTAAAACCTATTCATTAATCCATTACTTTTTTTTCTATTTTTCTCTCTATAGCATTTACTTGTCACTTTTCTATTTTTTTCCCACTGGCAAGAGTTCATATGCAAAGCTCAATAAAAGAAAAGTTTCACTGTTTCTTATTATTATTCATCATCATCATTATCCGCTTCATTATTATTCCTGAAAACAATGCTGCCAGGTGAAGGAGAGGGAGATTTAAAAATGACCGCTCCAGGTATCAAGTACGCCCGGCGCCCCGATGCCCGCCAGGCACTGTGGAGCTGTTTAATAATGATAATAACAATAATAATAATAATAATAAATCATGATGCCATGGAGAGGTGCGGTGAGCAAAGCCCTGTCCTGGGCACTTCCTCCCTCTGAGCCAGACGCTCCTCGCTGGGGAAGCAGCCGGGCTGGAACCGTGACCAGGAGCCGGAGGACGGGCCGGGGGACGGGGGGGGGGGGGGGGGGGGGGACAGGCCGGGGGACAGGCGGGGGGACGGGGGACGGGGGACGGGGTACAGGTGGGGGGGGGGTCGAGCTCCCAGGCCCCGGGCCTCTGCAGCCGGCAGTGCGGGCGGAGGGGGCACTCGCTGGGCCGCTGCGCGGGGAGATCGGGAGCCGGCAGCCGCGGGCCCGGCGGGCTCGGCCCGGGCTCGGCTCGGTCACGGCCACGGGCTCGGTCACGGGCTCGGTCACGGTCACGGTCACGGGACGGACCGGCTGAGACCGGAAAGGCCACCGCGCCAGACCCGGCGGCGCCGGACACGGTCCAGCGGGAGCCGCGGGGCCGGTGTGGCTCCGGGCTGTCCCCCCCGCCCCCGCCCCCCGGGCCAAGTTCACACTGAGACCCCCGCCCCGCACCCCCAACTTCACACGGAGACCCCGCACCCCGCACCCCGCACCCCGCACCCCGGGGCGCCGCGCACTCACGATGGGCGCCCGCATCCTGTCCCGGCGGCGGCGGCGGCGGCGTCCGGCGGTCGGCGCGGGGAGCCTGGGGGGGCGGGGCGGGGGTCAGCCTCGGGGCGGCCCCCAAATCCCGGCGGGGGGACGGCGCTCCGGCGAGGAGACCGCGGGCCCTGGCCCTCCTGCCCGCGGGAGGCGGCCCGACCCCCCGATGGGGCGGGGGGTCCCCGGGAGGGACCCGGGAGGCGGCGGCTGCTCCCCAACTTGTCGGCCCGGCGCACCCGACCTCTCCCGCTCCCGGGACCCCGGGACCCCAGCTCCTCACCCTCCTGGTCCGGGAAGAGCCGCCTCCGCCTCTCGGACGGACGGACGGACAGACGGACGTGGGAGGGAGGCACCGGGACGGGTTTAAGGCCGCGGTCCGCCCAGCGTGAGGTCACCGGCCCCGCCCGGCGAATGGCAGCCTCGCCGGCCCGGCCGCCCCCCTCGGGACCGCAGCCCGGCCGCCCCGCCTCGTCCCGCCTCGTCCCGCCTCGTCCCGCCCCGTCCCGCCCCGCCCCGCCTCGTCCCGCCCCGTCCCGCCCCGCCCCGCCTCGTCCCGCCCCGCCCCGCCTCGTCCCGCCTCGTCCCGCCCCGTCCCGCCCCGCCCCGCCTCGTCCCGCCCCGCCCCGCCTGGTCCCGCCCCGCCCGCCGGCTCCTCCGCCCGCCCCGCCGGGAGCGCCCCGCCCGCCTCGTCCCGCCCGCCCCGCCCCGCCCCGCCGGGGGCACCCGGAGCCGCCCCGCCCGCCCCGCCCGCCCCGCGGGGAGCCCGGCGGTCGGGGACGGAGCTGCTGTACATCGGACCCCGAATGCACATCACCCCGGGAGGTGAGCGCTCTCTCCTCCGCAGAGCGGGCTGACCGCTTACACCTGTATGGAATTTTTGAGCATCGATCAGACCGGCAAACCCAGAGGGAAGGCAGGGGAGGGTGGGATAAGGGAGATCAACCAAAGGACTTGTGTGCGTGCACAGGAGCCTAACCAACGGACACAGACAGCAGGGGGTGAGGGCATGGGGGGGGGGGATAAAAGGAGGATAAGGACATCTATATAATACCTTAATCAATAAATAAATTTTTATTTTTTTAAATATATTTCACTGATATTTTACAGAGAGGAAGGGAGAGAGATAGAGAGCTAGAAACGTCGATGAGAGAGAAACATCAACCAGCTGCCTCTTGCACACCCCCCACCGGGGATGTGCCGGCAACCAATGTACATGCCCTTGACCGGAATCGAACCCAAGACCCTTCAGTCCGCAAACCGACACTCTACCACTGAGCCAAACCAGTTTCGGCAATAAAGAAATTTTTTTAAAAGGTATTAGAAGACAAGGGTCTAGCAGAGAGAGCGTACTTTTAACTATTGGGTCTTAAGTCACTAGATACACCCTCAAACCTGGCACCAGTGGCATCCCATGAATGAATGAATGAATGAATGGATGGATGGATGGATGGATGGATGAATGGATGGATGAATGAATTGATGACCAAACATAGGTTCTTCCTCGCACTGGGCTGACTCCACACGAACAGAACCAGCTCCTGCCCATCTCCATGTGACCACGGCACCCCACTCCCAGCCTGGGAATCAGGGTGCTGGGCCAACCCCCCCCCTGCCACCCGCTAGCGATGGGACCCAGGCGCCTTCCCTCCCAGCCTCAGCTTGTGCGTCTGTAACGCCAGCGATGAGGATCCCGCACATCATGGAGGGTGGCATACGAGCCTGCATTCCCCGGGGGAGCAGCCGGTGGAATGATGCTTATAAAGCGGCAAATCATGTTGTTAACATGAGGCAAGGTGTATGCATGTCAGCTTCCCACTTTACTCACCAGCTTCCGGGCCGGCGAGGCAGAGGCCACCTAAGAGCCACCAGCCACGCAGGCGCTGAGCGCGGGGGGCGGTGAGGCAGGCCAGACCCGGTCCGGCTCCAGGGAAACCAGGCTGCTTTCTGCCTCTCCCAGCTCCCTGCCTCCGGAATTGCTCAAACATCACACACACACCCTTCCCCCCCACCCTGTCCTATTCCTGTGCCAAGAAAAACAAAACCAACAACATCGGAGGGCAGGGACGCCAGGGTTCTAGAATGTTCCTTTCCCAGCAGCTCTCCACGGAGCAGCTCGATAGGGTTAGGTGATGCCGGCACCGCCAGCCGGACGGTCCTCCCCCATCGGCACGGTGAGCCCCGAGCGGGAGGCCAGCCGCGCCAGGACCCAGCGGCCGCCTGCCTCCGGGCCCGCGGAGAGGCCCGTGTCACTCCGGGTCATTGGCAATCTGCCCGCCGCCTGCCTCCTGAGGAGGAGGAGGAGGAGGAGGAGGAGGAGGAGGAGGCTCCTGCCAGATGGCTCTGCCGAGTCGCCGAGGAAGGCCTGGCTGAGAAGAGGGAGAAAATGGCACAAGGCTGACGGCCGGGTGGGGATTTTTGTTTCTCACTTGTGAGCATTTATATTGATATTTTACAGAGAAGAAGAGAGAGAGATAGAGAGCTAGAAATGTCGATGAGAGAGAAACATCGACCAGCTGCCTCTTGCACACCCCCCACTGGGGATGTGCCCACAACCAATGTACATGCCCTTGACCAGAATCGAACCCGGGACCTTTCAGTCCGCAGACCGACGCTCTACCACTGAGCCAAACCGGTTTCAGCACTTGTGAGCATTTAATGAACTTCCATGTGGCTTCAAGCGACCAGCATGCTGCCCCTCCCCCCCGTCCCCCCAACACCCTGTCCTCTCAGTCTTTTGCTGACGAACTTGACCTTCACCCCGACAGGCTGCTCGGGGAGCCCCTTCCCCAAATTCCGCAGTAGCTCGACCGCATCACGTCACTGACGTCACTGACAGGAGCGGCTCCCGGCTCCCTTTGGCGGCATTTACCTGTCTGCTCACTGAGCGGGGTCCGCAGGGGGCCAGGGTTGAGGGGGGGAGTCTGGGTCCCTTTTTTAAAAAATATATATTTTATTGGTTTTTTACAGAGAGGAAGGGAGAGGGATAGAGAGTTAGAAACATCGATGAGAGAGGAACATCGATCAGCCACCCCCTGCACACCCCCTACTGGGATGTGCCCGCAACCAAGGTACATGCCCTTGACCGGAATCGAACCTGGGACCTTTCAGTCCGCAGGCCGACGCTCTATCCACTGAGCAACACCGGTGTCGGCAAGTCTGGGTCCCTTCAAGTGGCCATGCCTCCCTCCAACTTCCCCAGAGGAACCTGGGCTTGTTGGTGGGGGCTGATCTTGCGATGATGCGAGTCACCGGCATTACCTCGGCCCCGGGCGCTTGCCCACGTGGCCAGGGCCGTGGCTCTCGTGGCCCCGAAGTTTCCGGTCTTCCTGCGTCTGGCCGGCATGCCCGTGGCCGGGGTGCCCGTGAGGGGACTCTGAGCAGGTAGGCAGGCGTGGGAGCGAGGCCAGGGCTGAGGAAGGGGGCGGGTGAGGGCGGGCAACAGCACTTGGGGGAAGCTGTGTGCCATGCTGCTTTGCACAAAAGGAACAGAAACCGGGACCGTTCTGTGACAACGAGAGGGTTTGTGTTGCTAACGGCAACCCTCACCATGGGAGCCCCAGGAAGCCTCCACCAGCCGCCGGTGCAGCTCTCGACACCCACACGGGCTACTCTGCCCCGGCTCTGAGAATACCCGATTCTGACAGTCTGCTCGGAACAGAAAAATTGGGTTTTTCTGAACGAAAAGATGAAATATAACTTCCTCCTGAAACCAAGTCCTACTGCATGAACGTCCAGGCTCTCACCCCGCGGTGAATGGCCAGTCCGGGGAGCTGGGGGCTGCTGTGGACAGTTTCTGTCTGCCCAGCGGTCTCTCATTGGTGACAGCGGGGTTCCGGCGGGGTGCCTCTCACAGCACCCCATCTACTCCGCTAGAGAACATGTGACCTCGGTCTGCCCGGTTACTGTGCTCAGCCCCCAGACGAGGGATTGGCTCTGCAAGGAGCATGTGCCCCGAGCCAGACCAATCAGCAGCTTTCTGTAGGATGGAGCTATATATATACACACACACACACACACACACACACACACACACGCATTTTTAAACAGGCAGTGGGTCAAAAAAAGTCTCTTCCCTCCAGGGACATAAAAGGGGATGATGTAAGCTGGGAACCACTGTGCCTGCCCTCCCCGGCAGTGGCAGCGAAGGAAACCCTTCTGGGAGGGCCGATAATCTGGCCACTGCCTGCGGGCGTGTGAGTTCTTCCAGAGCCTGATCCTACTCAGCTTTCCCCCTTAGACAGCCAGTTTCCCAGTTACCAGGCCTTTAGTATGTTTATTAGGGTTGTCTTATTACTTTACTATCTAAAAACATTTTAATTACAGCTGACATACAGAATTATATTATTTTCAGGTGTACAACAGTGATTAGACATTTATGAGTGATCTTGTTAGATCTATCGAACCCTGTTGGATCTAGTACTCACGACACCAGGCATGGCTATTACAGTATTCCTCACTATATTCCCCGTGCCGTACTTTACACCCCAGTCTACCATTCCACTTTTAAGAATCTAATATAGCCGAAACCGGTTTGGCTCAGTGGTAGAGCGTCGGTCTGCGGACTGAAAGGTCCCGGGTCCGATTCCGGTCAAGGGCATGTTCACTAAGTACATAGTTGCGGGCACATCCCCGGTAGGGGGTGTGCAAGAGGCAGCTGGTCGATGTTTCTCTCTCATAGACGTTCCTAGCTCTCTATCTCCCTCCCTTCCTTTCTGTAAAATATCAATAAAATATATTAAATTAAAAAAAAAAGAATCTAATATAGTTGAATTGATCTTTGGCAAACTGATATATGCTAATGAAAGGCAAGAATGTCAGTGTGCCCAGAGCAAGCCCGTTGGCTGGGCCCCTCCCCCCGCTGGTTCCTTCCTCCTCCCAGCTCAGTGAGGCAGGCAGCCACACTCTGATGGGAACGCCCAGTTTTCACATCTTCTTCAAATCATCCCAACTGGGGGTTTGCCCCTTCCCTACAAACCGTGATGAGCTCAGTGGAGCCCCTAGCCCGACATAGGACCATCATCAGTAGGGGCAGGTGGGTGGGTGGGTGGATGGATGGATGGATGGATGGATGGAAGAGTAGATGGATGGGTGGGTGGGTGGATGGATGGATGGATGGAAGAGTAGATGGATGGGTGGGTGGGTGGGTGGATGGATGGATGGATGGAGGCTACTGACCCAACCCAGTGTTTAGAACAGGGGAAACCTTTTTGCTGCAGGGCTAAGAAGAGCATATCTACTTAGTCAAGATATGAGAGGCCCGATGCAGCCTCCCCACTGCTTCCAAGGTGGCCGATGAAAGGGAAAGCGTTCAGTAGAACTTGACCTCACCCCCCCCCCCACAGAGGAGCCATTTAATTTAACCAGGTGGGTCCAATGGGACAACCACATGGAAGTGCCTCCAATTCAGGGGCCGCCATCAGTCCCTGTTACTGTAATAGAGCTTGTGCTGGGTTATAAGCAGCGGCAGCAGAGCCTTCTCCAGCACGATGCCAGGAGGATCCTGTTTTGTAGGACAGAGAAAGCTGACTCACTCAGACCACATTATCGCTACACCTGACACCAAGCTACGCATCCTCTTAGGTGTCCTATTCACTTTGCCAGCCCAAACCTGTTCCGCAGATCTCCCCACATCAAAGAGAAAACACACAGAGACATGAGGCTGTGATCTTTATTCCATTAAATGACCTTACAGAAACAGAAACATGCTTTTAATATACTAACAGCATCTTCTCATCCTATTGCACTTTTTTTAAAGTATATTAAATTTTAAAGCCATTTTTAAAGGGTGTAAGATTTCAACAAATCATTTAAAAGAAACATGAGAAGAAAAAGTGTGTATGTTCAAGATTAACATCCACTCCTTTGAGGCTTTAGTCGATGACAGCATTTTTTCATGTAAATTGGAAAACTTAGGTCAGAGTCAACCTTCCTTGGTCACAAGAACACCACGTTTAAATGTGTTCTGGCGCATGAAATTCTTCCCAAGTAATAAATATTTTTAATATTCCTACTCCTAGATTTTGAAAAGTCCCTGATATAGGTTACTTTTGTGGCTAATTTTCAAAGTTATGGTTATCTCCTGTCTTTTTGTTCATTACTTTTATTTATGGCTTAAGGTTTTCTGTGTGTGAGTTAGGGGTTCAAGTCACAGCGCTGAATTTTGCTTTTTAAAAGAAATACAACTTTTACCCAGGCCAGGTGGTTCAGTTAATTAGAGCGTCTCCCGTATACCAAAAGACTGCTGGTTCGATCCCTGATTAGAGTACATGCAGGAGGAAACCAATCGATGTTTCTCTCTCTCTCTAAAAATCAATGGAAACAAAAATATTTTTTAAAAACACACAACTTTCAAGTTTTTTTTTTAACCCTAATTACACCTGCTACAAAATAGGACACTCGTACATTCGTTTTCCAGAGAAGGCACTGACTGTGACATCCTAATTTTGAGAAACAGCTTTTAGGAGCTCAGCTAATCCCCCCAAGCACAGGCCCCCTTACTGTGCTGAACAGTCACTCCCCATGGCTGATCCGGCTGACCACCGCATCTGACCGCAAGGAAAGGCCACCGCCGCCAGGCAGCGCGGTCTGTCTCACTGCTGTCTCCGAGGCACTTGCAATACTGTAAACACAGCAGTGATCCTGGGGCCACAGACCAGACCAGCTGAGGCAACCCCTGGGTAGAAAGCTGGGAATTTGCACTTTTTAAACAAGAGTTCCAGGGAAGTCTTATGTTCCCCGGGACAGGTAAGAACCAATACTCCAGACACAGCTACAGTATGATTTAACAGGGAAAACTACGCAATTGCAACGGGGACCTTAACGTCACTTTAAAAAGCCACTTAAACAGTTCGTACTTTCATAACTGAAGCTTGTGTTCCTTATGCCCCACCCCTTAACTAAAATGTGGCTGGCTCTGAATGTAAGCCGGAATGATGGAGCCCATACTAGTTACTTCAGTGGTAGCTATCCTACACCACCCTAAGTTAAATTTCAATTGTTCTACAGGGAAAAACAACAAAAAACTCCATGAAGCCGAGACAGCGTGACCCAATTGGTTGGAGAGCCGGCCAGCGACGGAAAAGGTTTCAGGTTCCGTTCCTGGCCAGGTGCAGACCCAGGCTGTAGGCTGTCTCCCAGTCGGGCCCACATGGCGGTAACAGATCAATGTTTCTCTCACTGTCTCCCCACCTCTCTCTCTCTAAAACATCAATAAACATAGACTCAGGTGAAGATTAAAAGGAAAAAAGTCCCATGATGACTTCCATATAAACTATTTCTTAAAGAAAAACCTCTAGGAAAAAATATAAAACCTTTTCATATCAATCTACTCAGCTTCTCTGTAATTCATACATACATCCCTCTCTGAGACACCATTTTTATAACTGCGAGAACTAGGATGAGAAGCTGGAGAAACACACTGCCAGCACAAGCAGCTCGTCTTCCTGAAGCATTTAACTTTATGTAAGAGAAAAAAGAAAAATCACAGGGAAAGCAAAAACAATATTCCCCGGAGATCCTACCAGCGTTACTACACGGCCCTCCACGGAACAGATTTCCCAGGAGAGAGCTAACAAGGAATGAGTCTGAAGATGTTTCACCATCACACAGAACAACACCACAGTTTGCCCTGTTTGTCTACAAACCAATCTAGAAAGGCTTCTCCATGAAAGAATCAAAACTTTTATTCTCTTATTTTTACTCTAAGCTTCCTGGAAGTATTAAAAAAAAAAAAAAACACAAAACTTAACATTGAACTTCTCCCGAAAGTTCTTTTAAGAGAAACACTGAACACCTCCCCGTCTGGTCCAGGAGCGCCGCCCACTGGAGGGATGTGTGAACCGCACGGCGTCTGCAAAGCCGCCAGGCGGGCAGAGCAACTGCACCAAGCAAACCATCCAACTCCGTGTCCCTGACCCCAAACTGAAGGCTGAGGGAGCTACGAGGGAAAAGACGTTCTTTTCAACCTGGTTATCGATCTCCCCAAGACCATTCAGGCCAGCAATGAGAAGGCATCTTTTATTGAAAAAGGCGATGTAAAGTCATCAGTTCCCTGTGAAAAGAGAGGCCAAAGAAAACTCCTAAGAATCCTCACTGAGAAAACCTTATAAGCACTTTTCAGAGGCAGAACATGTTAACTAATAAAGACCCCAAAAACAAGCTTTCCCCCTCGGTAATTAAACCAAGTTATTCCTTTTTTAAGATCAAAACAAAAATAGTGCCGAAACCAGTGTCGCTCAGTGGATAGAGCATCGGCCTGTGGACCGAGAGGTCCCAGGTTCGATTCCGGTCGGGGGCATGTGCCTTGGTTGCAGGCACATCTCCAGTGGGGGTTGTGAGGGAGGCAGCTGATCAATGTTTCTCTATCATCGATGTTTCTAACTCTCTATCCCTCTCTCTTCTTCTCTGTATCAATAAAATATGTTTTTTTTTAATGGTGAATTTAAACAGTAAATCAAGCTTAACATTTCATTAAATCATACATCATCATGTTTATTTTTTAAATCTAATACTTTAGAATTAAAATAAGTTTCAGAACATCTTCCTTTTCTCACCTCTAAAAGTAGGACCAATCTAGACAAGTATTCTGAAATCCGTAAATATGCTTATAAAATGCAGTGAGGCTTTTTTTTTTTTTTTTTTTAGCAAAAAGAAAAACATGTAAATAGTAGGTTTATTAAACCCAACATCAGCAATTTAGTTCTAGAGAAACATCACCCCTCACACTGATGTTTCAATCTGAACTGCAGTGATTCTGTAGGTTTGTTCTAAGTTAGTATCTGTAAGGCCTTTCGCTGAGGAGGAGGAGCCTGCAGGAAGATGAGAGGCCCCTGAAAATGCACTAACTTTTCAAAGCTAAGCTTTCAATTTAACATTCAAGACTAAGCATCACTGATAAGCAAAGAAAAAGTTTTAGAACAATCTGGAATTTTTCTAAATCTAGCAGCAAGTGAATAAAATAGCAAAAACTTCAGGGCAAGATGGCATGTAAATATGAAAAAATATATAAAATACTTGGAATGCAGGCCTTATAAAAATACTTAAATGGTTACATGTTAAAGCAGTCAAAACAAACCTTTAATAGATTACATGCCAGAGAAACTTTGTTTTCCCACATTCCACTCATACTTCATACATCTAGAATTTTTGCAGATTTTTCCTAAGCCTTCCTTACCACCCTCCCACAAAAGTTAAATTATCTTAAGAATTAAGGCTCGAATATATGAATATTTATATAAATATCTGCAGGCAAATTTTAGGTTTAAAATCCATAATAATTCAACATTATAAACCAAAGAAAAAGGCAACTACAGATAAAAAATTGTATCATACAATCAAGGTATATAAAGAATTATTAGATACTTCTGGGTATGGTCCATATTTGGGTGGGGCTTTGGTCCTTACTAAGCCAAAGCTATTTTAAAGCTACCAGACAAGTCAAGTTAGATAAAGAATTACTAAATAAAACTGACAGTTTTAGCTCCATTATTAAAAATATTAAACAGTGCATAGGAGATAAGGCCTGGTTTACTGCTAAGCCATGTGCAATAGGACATCACTTAAAGACCATAATGTTTGGTACGGTCTTTCCTCTAATTAATAATGAAGTTTTGTTCTTATGCGGAACTTTCAAAAACAAAACCTCTTAAATGACATCTTTGTGAGGGTAGTGTATAACACATATACCAATATAATAAAGCCCTAATATGCATATGGACCAAACGGCAGACCCACCGGTCGCTATGATGCACACTGACCACCAGGGGGCAGACACTCCACAGAAGCTGCCCCTAGTGGTCAGTGGGCTCCCAAAGGGGGGGCGCCGCTTAGCCAGAAGCCTGGCTCTCCACTGGCGAGCACAGCGTCGGTGGCAGAGCCTGTCCACTGCAGGTGGAGCATTAAGGAGTCCCGATTGGGAGAGGGCACAGGCCGGGCTGAGGGACGCCCCCAGTGCACAAAGTTTATGCACCGGGCCTCTAGTACCAACGTAAACCTACCAACAGTGAATCTGGCCAAGGCACAAGTTCAAGTGACTTATCAGAGGTCACATGGTTCATTTAAACTCTAGCTTTTTTCTTAAATTATCAAGTTCATTCCTTTTATTATGAACCTCTGGCTTTCCAAGGCATGTTTGCTCTTTTCTAGAAAGAAGGTACAGGAATAAAGGCAAAAGGAAAGAATATGTTCCAACCACACTGACAGCCTGTCAGGGAAAAGACCTCACAGTTCAGTGAATTGTAGGTTAAACATGATAGTTTTCCACACTATGTGGCAGACAGGGTTCTCTAATATTATAAGACTATGTAATGGCATCATTTCAGTCTTTAGTTCTAAAGCTTTTGCCAGTTTTGTAAACTTTTTGTAAAAGGAACCCTTCTCAATAGAGTAGGTATAAAAGAACTGACAAGTTTCGCCCCAAACATAATCTTTCCAGAGGCTTCCTCAGTCCCTCCTCCCGATCATGCCTGCAAAAGCACAAATTCCATTTTAAAAGGCACTGAGTGGCGCATAAAGGCCTTAAAACTGCATTTCCACTTTCTCCGTTAGCTTTCCCCCATAAAGTGCACAGAGCAGAGAGCAGGAAGAGAACGGACACAAGCGTGGGTCTGGACCAGCAGCAGGGAAAGGAGGGCTGCCAACAGAAATGGGTGCGGTGGAGAGTGTGAACCACAGGAAAGGTCTGGCTAGTCATTTATTGGGGCCGTTTCAGCTCTCCCTGGGCGTCCCAACCTCACTCCTCCGCCTGTTCCTGTGGCTGCGGCGGGAACAGAGGGCGGTGGGGTCCCGCTGGATCCTCCTGCTGGATGCTACTGCGCCTTCTTCTCCGGAGGGTGCCTCCCAACAACCGCATCCCTCACAGCCGCCTGCGTGGAATTGCCGATGTGAGAAGAAGCCTGCAAGAGTCCGAGAGGCAACACGTAAGGTAACAAATACAGCCCAGCGTCAAAGAATACGTCCTCGGAGACCGGCTTTCAAAACATCATCAGCACGTTACAGAAAACAGGGGAATGGAAATGGGGGGGGGGGGGGGGGATCTGAGACGGCAGCTGCCTCCCAGGAGTTAGCCGAGCCTTTGCTTTGTTACTGTTATGAGAGGCTTACCAAATGTCTATTCCTTTAGTAGAAAAAATAGTTTCACTCAGGAAGCTCGAGTTTGGGATTGACATTATAAAAATAATTTGTTTCCCTTCACAAGCCTCTAACTTAACTGATCTGTTCCAGCAACTCAGAATAAGACACCACAGTCTCGAGGATCTATAAACCTAGAGATCATGTCAATGTCAAAAGCCACTGGCTTTTTGGGAGAGTTTAGGGGGGAATAATGCCATCCATTTATAAGATTCAAAACAAAAATATTTTTGTTGCCCTAACCGGTTTGGCTCAGTGAATAGAGCATCGGTCTGCGGACTGAAAGGTTCGATTCCAGTCAAGGGCATGTACCTTGGTCACAGGCACATCCTCAATAGGAAGTGTGCAGGAGGCAGCTGATCAATATTTCTCTCTCATCGATGTTTCTCTCTATCCCTCTCTTCCTCTCTGTAAAAAAAAAAAAAAAAAAAAGCAATAAAATATATCTTTAAAAAAAATATTTTTTTGTTGTTGAGTTCAGATTTTTCAAAGCTCTTGATTTTTAGTAAAACAAATTAATCTTGGATGAGGGAAAGAATCACACAGGAACTGTGTCTGACGAGCATATAGTTAATAGTTTCCCAAAAGGAACACAATTATGTCTAAGTTGAAAAACTTTTTGCCCTGAAGGGTAATCATTAGGCATGAAAACAAAATATCAAAATTAAACATTAATATTCTAAAAAAGGATAATAAATAAAATGCTCATCAGAAAAAAATAGTCAAGGAAATGTTCTCATGCCTTCTTTTATTTATTTTTTAAAAATATATTTTATTGATATTTTACAGAGAGGAAGAGAGAGGGATAGAGAGTTAGAAACATCGATAAGAGAGAATCATCGATCAGCTGCCTCCCGCACACCCCCTACTGGGGACGTGCCGCAACCAAGGCACATGACCTTGACCAGAATCAAACCCGGGACCTTTCAGTCTGCAGGCCAATGCTCTATCCACTGAGCCAAACCAGTTTCGGCCTCATGCTTTCCAAATGGAGATATTTTACAACAGAAACACAGTATCTGTCCATTGTCAACCCCCCGCTCCCAGCGGGCAGCACTCACCTGCTCCAGTACATATGCGGCTCCGGAATCGATGGCTCCGCCCAGCTCTCGATACTGCCCAGAATACCTGATGTACCCCCAAGTGAGCAGCGCTATTAGCAGCAGTCCAACGATACAGTTGAACAGCTGGGCCACCACCTCCAGACCGACAAAGCCAGTGAGGCCGGACGCTATGTACAAAGCCACGATGCCCGTGAAGAGCACGGCGGGCGTCCGGAAGGTGCTGAAGATGTTCTTGCTGCCGTTGTGCTTGCAGAAGTTCTCGTAGAGCTCCTTGATCTCCTCCTCCAGCTCCTGCTGGTAGCGAAGGCTAAAATCCTTCCCACCCATCTTCTTCGTCTTCTTAAAGTGGTCCAGAGCTAGCTGTTTGAATTCACAGTGCTTCTCCTCTAGAATGTCTGGAGACAAATAAGGTTTCTCTCCCCCACACACCTAGACAATAAAGAATGAAGAGGCACCGTGTTGAAGACCCCTTTAAAAACGGGTGACAAAGAAAATTTATAAAGTGAAAACGCTGAAAAGCTTCCAGTATTTTGGTGTGAGAAATTAACTCTCCGTGCTGACCCGGCCCAGCAGGCTCCGCTGGCTGCCCGGACTCTGCGGCTCCGGCCACCCCGCTCAGTGAGGGCAGACAGCGGGCACCTGGCAGCAGGCCCTCATCTCCAGGGGCCGGAGTGCAGCTGCGTGGCCTCAGTGTCTTACGACCGTCAAAGGGTCAAGTTTGGCTTTTAAAGTCAGCTCCCACGTCCAGGTTACAGAGATTTCAGAGTAAGACGTTGGCCCAACATACCTCTTCCATGTTGTTGTAATAGATGTCCTTGGCAGAGGCTGCAGCTGCTAAATTGTTGGCTTCAGCAGTGGCCTTTTAAGAAAGGAAAGCATCGGCTGTAAGTCCTTCCTCTTTTAACGTTCTTCTGCAAATAACCCCGAAAAATTTTCCTGACACCTTAGTCACCCTTCTTTCTGATGCTTCTGCTATTTTTTAAAATTTCCATATAGCCCAGTTTATTAAATAAAATACATCTTTTCTGCCAAAAATGTTCCCATACAGAAGAATCTTTATCACAAATTAAACCTCTCCAAAGTCATTTCCTTTGCTTCGATGTTTACTTGCTGGTTTTAGAGAAAGGAAGAGAGTGTGGAAAACATCACCGTGCTGTTCCACTGACACGTGCCCTGGCGGAGAGCGCACCCAAACCTGGGGTGTCAGGACGATGCTCTGACTGACGGAGCCACGCAGCCAGGGCCCTTTGCTTTAATGGTCAATGATAAAAACCAGATGTAAGTGAAAAAAGAAGGGAAACAACCCAGCCAGCATGGCTCAGTGGGTGAGCGTTGATCTACGAACATGGAGGTAATGGTGTGATTCCTAGTCAGGGCACATGCCCAGGTTGCTGGCTCAATACCTGAGGAGGGGGGCGGGGGGAGATGCGTGCAGAAGGTGGCCGATCCATGATTCTCTCTCATCATTGATGTTTCTCTCTCTCTCTCCCGCCCTTCCTCTCGGAAATCGATAAAAATATTTTTATTTTTTATTTTTTAAAAATATTTTTTATTGATATTTTATAGAGAGGAAGGGAGAGGGATAGAGAGCTAGAAACGTCGATGAGAAACATCAACCAGCTGCCTCTTGCACACCCCCTACCAGGGATGTGCCCGCAACCAAGGTACATGCCCTTGACCGGAATCGAACCCGGGACCTTTCAGTCCGCAGACGGATGCTCTACCACTGAGCCAAACCGGTTTTGGCATATATTTATTTTTTAAAAGAAGGAAACAAATTATCTTTATAATGTCAATCCCAAACTCTAGCTTCCTAAGTGAAAATATTTTCTCTACCAAGAGGAGTAAGCATTTGGCAATAAATGGCCTTATGTTCAGTACATGAAATCAGAATCATGTTTTAACAAAACGACTCTTTGAAAATACCAAAACGTTGAAAATAAAACTCATTGGAAAGTAAACGTTGACTGTGGGTAAGTAGCCACATCGGGCATGTTCTAGGAAAGCGGCCGGCACGTAACACAGAAACGCCTGTCCCCTGGCTGGGGTCGCCCTGGCGGGAAGACGCGGTTTCTCGGTTTGTTCGGTGGGAGGACCAGGCCAGGGAGAGGCCGTGCTGTTCGAGCTGAACCACCACGAACACAGACAAGAAAACCAGAGGGCAACCACACTGCTGGAATGTGCTGGAAAGTAAGAGCTCAGATAATGGGAAAGGACTCTGCTTCCTGGATCCGGATAAACTCCCGAAAGCGAAGCTACCACTTGGGCCGCCCAACCGCTGCGTACCTGGAGCATGGACTTGGGGTGAGGCAGATCTTCTCCTTGGTAAATTTTAATATATGCCTGAAAATAGAAACATAAAAATAATTACCAAAAACGTTATTCTGTCATAACTGATCATACTTGAAATTGTAGAACAGTAACCAAACAACTGAATTTTCCTAAAGACCTAGATCAGCACCCAGGAATTAGAAAGACACCACACACGTTGTGCATGTTAGCATTTTTAGTTCACGAGCCTACGGCTAAGATTCCCGCCAGGCCCCCATGCACGCTGGCCTCACCACTCCCTGCGGGCAGTGGCCATCGCCTTGAGGTAGCCATGTCACATCTAGGTGCCGTCTCCCACTCACAGCAACTTCCTAACCACCTCCTGTCACACCATCTTCCTGGAGGAACCATCTTCCTTTAGCCGGGCATCACTCCTCTGAGAGAGCGCAAAGAACATCCATTTGGTTCTTAGCCCGGTACTGCCGCCCAGTGGCCCGCTCCTGGAAGGACACTGAAGCCTGAAAACGCCTCTCATCATTTCCCCAGGACTCTTCCCTAAGCTTTAAGAGACTGAAATCCACGTTGGCGTAAACCTAGACCAGTTTGACCAAAAGCCAAACATTTTAATGATTAAAACCCATAATTACCTTAAAATACTCCAACAGCCCCCGACAGGTGACCTTTGAGCCATTGATCTCCTTTTCCATTAAGTTCGCTGGGTTTAATATATACGGTATCAGGATCTGCAACTGCTCTTTGAATTCACTGGCGATATCTGTTCACAGGGCCATGGAGAGGAAACAGTAAGCCATCAGGCCTCTACCACGGTGAGCACAAACAGTCTTCAGGGCTAACGCTTTCACGTATGCTGGTCCAAGCGGAGGCGGGCCAGGGCGGTGTCTGACAGGTCCGGTCTGACCGGACAGCAGTCTGTCAGCGCCTCGGTTGCCTTCCGCAGCAGTGAGCCCTCCCCAGTGGAGGAGAGAGCACCCCAGTGGAGGAGAGAGCACCCCAGTGGAGGAGAGAGCACCCCAGTGGAGGAGAGAGCACCCCAGTGGAGGAGAGAGCATGCGGAACACCCTGCCCTGGTTTCCATTCTGGGAGCTTCAGGTCTACTCCCTGGCCCAGCGGTTGGCAAACAGAGCCAAATATTGACAGGACAACGATGGAAATTTCTTTGGAGGGCCAGATCTTTTAAACTTAAACTATATAGGCAGGTACATTGTTATTAGCTTAATTAGGGTTCTCCTAAGCTGGCCTTTGCTAAAAACTCAAGGAGCCAAAGAGCCGCAGTTTGCCGAGCACTGCCCCAGCCTTTCAAGAAATTTCACTTTTGTAAATCCTCACCAGAGGATATTTTTCCGTTGATTTTTTTTTTTTTTTTTTTTTTAGAGAGAGAGAGAGAGTGAAAGGGAGGGAAGAGGGGGGGAGAGAGAGAAACACTGGTGTGAGAGACACACAGATTGGTTGCCTCCCACATGCACCCTGACGAGAGCCTGGGATCAGTCTGCAACCTTGGTGCATGCCCTTGCCTAGAAATCAAACCTGAGACTCTCTGGCCTGAGGGCCAGTGTTCTAACCACTGAACAACTGGCCAGGGCAAGAAATCTCATTTTTTTAATGTTTCATTCACAAAGTCTTCAAAAGATCAGTTATCAACCCCTCACATTCGCTCAGGCCAGGCCCCTGCTACCCCTCAGGCCCCCTTACCTTTTAGCATCATTGACCAGCTGCCTCCTACACATCCCCTACTAGAGATCGAGTCTGCAACCCTGACGTGTGCCACCCTTGACCAGAATATTGAACCTGTGACCCTTCAGTGCACAGGCTGGTGTTCTATCCACTGAGCC
Source organism: Vespertilio murinus (assembly GCA_963924515.1). NCBI lineage: Eukaryota > Metazoa > Chordata > Mammalia > Chiroptera > Vespertilionidae > Vespertilio > Vespertilio murinus. The sequence goes on along the minus strand of OZ004709.1, from coordinate 168,636,939 downwards.
AAACATTCTAGGGCAACACCAGATTCTTAATTGACATTTTCTGGTCACTATTTAATTCCAAAGGTCAGATCACGTTTAAAATAACATCATTTGTAACACACCTTTCAATTTCCCATCAAAATCAGGGCTTGTGGCCACCTGGAGTCCCGGATGCGGCAGAAGAAAACAGGATACGCTCGAGAAACATGAGTGAATGTGATTTCGGACATTCTGAATTTCTTCATGCTGATGTTCTTTCACCTGCCAACGCAGACGCACAATTTACAAAGACCATGTGTTTCTCTTCACAGGAACACTGTGTAAGACAAAGGAAAGAAGGCTTCCCAACTCTGATGGGTCCTAGCGGCCTATATTTTTCCAATAAGAAAACGCAGAGCCCTAAGAAGCAATAAGTGCATATATTTAATTAACCATAGCGTGGCTCCTATGGCTACCAAAGAATTGTTACTAAAGAGGTTTTTTAAAAAGAGTATTACACAATACTTAGGGAGAATAACAAGTCTGTGGGCATGAAGGAGGATCTAACCAAATAGTAATGACTATCTGGTTAGATCCTCCTGTGTTTTAATTCTGGAGAAAAGGCTAACTAAGCCTTTTATATTCATCTTAAAACAAATAAAAATTGCCCAGACGGTGTGGCTCAGTGGTTGAGCATCCACCTATGAACCAGGAGGTTACGATTTGATTCCCAGTTAGGGCACATGCCTGGGTTGTGGGCTTGATCCCTAGTGTGGGGCGTGCAAGAGGCAGCCTATCAATGATTCTCTCTCATCAATGATGTTTCTATTTCTCTCTCCCTCTCCATTCCTCTCTTAGATCAATAAAAATAATTTTTTTAAAAAAACAACAACACTTAAGAATTTCAAGTAAGAAAAACAGACTGAAGTTCTGACTGTGACACTCTAAAGACACTTGCAGAACCTGACCGAAAGTGCGGAATGGAATTACAAGCAAAGCTGGGCTTCTGCCCAGAGTCCTTTTGCCCACGGTCCCTGGGCACTGTACACCCAGGTGCTTTCATCTAAGACAGGAATAATATTAGTGTGTGTTAACATGCATAAGTATTTAACAAACTTAACATAATTTTCTGTAACCTGCTTGAAATACAGTAGCTAAGGCAAACGAGAAAGTTACCACTGCTTTTCGGTAATTCCTATATTACATTTCTACTTACCTGTAGACGCTTGTCCAAAAATGACATTCCCCCCTGTAGCCCATAGCTGTATTCATACGGGAAACTCCAGTCTCGAACCAAAAACATCAGCGTCTATTTAGGAAAAGAGCAGCACACATTATAATGTGGCATAAACGCATTTTCAAAATAACAATTTAAGTACTCCTTTGCACAATGCCTGCTTCTTCAACAGAGACAAGAGAACGTGCTCAAGGACTGATCTATTCTGTGATGTCTTTGAAAGCTTATAAACATGTATGCCAAAGGCATGGTTGGGGAGTGTAATAAAGGCCAAGAGAGAAAACAATATGACACTAGCTAGACATACATCAGATCTACTTTCCCCACTAGAAACGAAAGAAAAACTAAATAATACTTAAAACTCCTCTAATTCCCATCCTCATGACATAAATAGCTAAAACAAGGGTCAGTAAACTTTTTCTGTAAATGGCCAGAGTAAATATTTTGGGCCTGGAGCACCAGGCAGCCATGGACAATTCAAATAAGTATGGCTGTGTCCTAAATAAAACCTTAGCTGACATTTAAATTTCAGATAATTAACACATCATGGAATAGTATTCCTCTTCTGATTTCTTTCAACCATTTAAAAACGTAAAAACCATTCCTAACTCACAGGTCACATAAAACAGGCAGCTGGACAGAACTGGCCTGTGAGCTGAGGTTTGCTGATCTCTGAACTAAAATAAAAATTTGAATGACATTTAGAGTGAACATTCTACCTGGAAGGGTTTTTGGAAAATTTCATCCATTGCCAGACGACCGTATTCTGTGAAGAGCTTTTTAAAAAAAGAAGAAGAGTTATGGCTTGTAAGGCAAAATTACTTAAAGTATTTCTGTGGCCATTTTTTTTTTTTTGAGGGGGGTCCCTCAGAGTTCAGGAGGCGCAGGCGTGTGCGGGATGAGTGGGGGAGGGAAAAGCGCAGGCGCCCTGGGAGAGAGGGCACCTTCTGGGGCTGTTCTTTGTCATGGCCTCCTGGTTTAAACCCTCAACCACTGAGCCATGCTGGCCGGGCTCAAATACAAGTTTTGATGGAAATGTTTTACAGAACAGCAACTCTCAACAACTGAGTCACGGCACTGGTGTACGACCACTGAGTGCCAAGCATGAGTCATTTCTAGTAGTAATATTAAAGGCCCAAGTTTAGGAATTATTTTTTTAATTTTGTTTTTAGAGAAATATTATATTGCTATTTCTTGATCCTGCCAAGCACACTGCACCTCATGTCTTTCTTCTGGCTGCCCCCTCTCCTACACCACTTTCCCCAGATACGTCTACAGAACTTACCGCCACTTTCTTTCGTTCCCTGCTCAGCTCACTAAGGCCTTCCCTCACACTCCAGCGATAGACATAGAGGGTGGGATTGTTATGAACAAAAACCTTCCTCCATATTTTCAATCTTTTGCTAGAACTATTGAAGTAAAATGTTTCTGTCTTAAAGCTTTTAAAAGATATACATGATGTTTAAGTGAGGAACATATACCTGTAGCTGCTGAAGATCATCTTCCTGAATGTTCTGAGACAAGTTATAAATCTAGAAAACAAACATCCAAATTCATACTATTTTAGCTAATTTCAAACAAGCTCAAGTAAAACCTAAAGCACTGCTTTGTACATTTAAAAGTCTGCATATAAAAATATGAAGTCTGTTCAAAAAGTAATATTACCTGTCCGTTGGAAAACTATGTTTATATGGTTGAAATAACCTAATTCTTCCTTTACAGTTTAAAATATAGTTTTCTTAAGTTCTTAACAAATCTACATTTCCTATATGATGTAATTTCAATTTCCACTTTCAGGCTTTTACATAAATTTATGACCTAAGTAGAAAAATAGTTTAGGCTCCTTCTTGAGCCTATAAGAGGTTACTGGTATCTGTGGCCTATAAGAATATGTGTCAGCATAGAAATTCTGATAACCAAACAATAACTTAAACTACATGTAACCCCTTTATCTTGTTTCCTCTACAAACGTGTTTTCTTAGTCGAGTGGTCTTACCTGAACAGAACTAGTCATGGTGCTCAGAGCGAAGATGGTAGCACAATCCTTCACCGTGGACTGGCTGTCAAATGCCCCCTGGGTATCCATCAAAACAACTGCAACCTAAATAAAAGGGAAAATGCAAACTAAATAAAGTGAGAAGGAGAAAATGTGTAGGGGAACTTGAGAAGTACAAGTAACATTTAAGTGAGGCTTAAGTGGCTGCTCATAGGTTCTATCAGAAAAGTGTAATTATTTAGGTGTCTTGTTTGAGCAAAGAATCTGCAACCTGGGCATTCCGGCTCAGTAGGTTGAAGCGACACCCCGTGCACCAAAAGGTCACAGGCTCCATTCCCGGTCAGAGCACGTGCCAGCCTTGATCCCAGTTGGGGTGCATATGTGAAACAACCAATCCATGTATCTCTCTCTCTCTCTTTCTCTCTCTTCTCCCTTCCGACCCTCCACTCTCTAAAATTAATAAAAGAAAAAATGAGAAGAGATTTTTTTAAAAGACCTAAACTGAACTTCTAGAGATGAAAATTATGTCTGAAATGACAATACACTGAATGGGTTAACAGGTTATTGGGATTGGTGAACTTGAAGACCTGCCAAAAGAAAGCATCAAAAAGGAAATGGAGCCCTAGCCAGTTCTGCTCAGTGGACAGAGCGTTGGTCCTCAGGCTGAAGGGCCCCAGATTCAATTCCAGTCAAGGACACATACCTTGGTTGCAGGCTCAATCCCCAGCCCTAGTCTATGTCTCTCTCTCTCACATCAATGTTTCTCTCTGTGTCTCTCCCCCTCCCTTCCACTCTCTCTATAAAAAAAATAAAAAATTTAGCCGAAACCGGTTTGGCTCAGTGGTAGAGCGTCGGTCTGCGGACTGAAAGGTCCCGGGTTCGATTCCGGTCGGGGGCATGTACATTGGTTGCGGGCACATCCCCAGTGAGGGGTGTGCAAGAGGCAGCTGGTCGATGTTTCTCTCTCATCGACGTTTCTAGCTCTCTATCTCTCTCTCTTCCTCTCTGTAAAATATCAATAAAATATATTAAAAAATAAATAAATAAAAATAAAAATAAAAAAATAAAAAATTTAAATTAAAAAAAAAAAACGAAAGAAAGAGAAAAATATCTTTGGGTGAGAATTAACAAAAAAAGAAAGAAAACAGAAAAATAAGAATTAAAAAATAAGCCATGAGACAACTTCAAGAAACCTGACATATATGTAAGTCCCCAAAAGATATAAGAGGCAAAATATATTTGAAAAAATTGATTTTTAAAAATATATATTTTATTGATTTTTTACAGAGAGGAAGGAGAGAAAGAGCTAGAAATAACGATGAAAGAGAAACATCAATCAGTTGCCTCCTGCACACCCCCTACTGGGGTTATGCCTGCAACCAAGGTACATGCCCTTAACCAGAATTGAACCTGGGACCCTTTGATCCACAGGCCGACACTCTATCCACAAGCCAAACCAGTTAGGGCAAAAATGTCCAATTTTGATAAAAATTATATACCTGCAGATTCAAGAAGCTCAGTATGGTCCAAATACAAGAAACATGAAGAGAACTACACTAAGACACATCATAATCCAATTGCTAAAAAAAAAAAAAAAAAGAGAGAGAGAGAGAGAGAGAGAGAGAGAGAGAGAGAGAGAAACCTTAAAAGCAAGCAGACAAAAAAGATGTGTTAGGCACCTGAGGGTAACAGCAGGATTTCTCATAAGAAACAATGGCACAAAGTCAGGGGAGTGACATCTTCAAAGCACTGAAAGAAAAACCTATCAGCCTGGAATTCTATACCCAGCATGTATATATTTTTAAATGAAGACTTTTCAGAAATATGAAAGCTAAAAGATTTCAGCACCTGCAAAGCAGCACTATAAGAAATGTTAAAGGAAGTTCTTCAAACAGAAGGAAAAAAGTGGATAAAAAATGGAAATATGGACACATAAAAAATGAAGAGCACAGTTAATGCTAACTACATGGGTAACTCTATGACTTTTTCTTATTATTTAAATGCCTTTAAAAGATAACTGACCATTAAAATTAAAATAAAAAAATTTTAAATATGTTAAAGTAAAATATGTGACAATAGCCCAAAGGCTAGGAAAGGAGGAATGAAATGTCAATTATAATAAAGCTGTTAAAAGAATTAAAAGGTTGGATAAAATGTATCTAAAGCTCCTTCTATAAAAAAGTTAATTATATTTCAATGTTATAACTCTTCATTCTCCTAGATTATCTTTCTTTATAAAATGTGATAACCTCCTCATTGTGCTACACATTTTTTTGTATGTGTACTATGTATTGTTTAAAAAGAGGGTTTTCCAATATTTCTCACTCAAAAAAAGAAATAAAATAGTAAGGAAATGTGTAAGGAAAAGGAATAGAAAGTATAAAAACAGCAATCAAGAGTTGTGCACCAACTCTTCAGCCCCCAAAATAATGAATTTAGGAACTTAGCATTTAGGAAAAGGCTACAACTAAACAATCTAAAGGGGGGATCTGAAACCTTAAATCCCAGAAAGACTCAAAAATGAGAGAAATGAACACCTGTAAAAAGGTGCTTTAGGAAGGAACGGGTTAAAGTTCGTTTTAAAAAAATAGTGATACTTGCCAAAACCGGTTTGGCTCAGTGGTAGAATGTTGGTCTGCGGACTGAAAGGTCCCAGGTTCGATTCCGGTCAAGGGCATGTACATCGGTTGCGGGCACATCCCCGGTGGGGGGTGTGCAAGAGGCAGCTGGTTGATATTTCTCTCTCATTGACGTTTCTAGCTCTCTATCTCTCTCCCTTCCTCTCTGTAAAATATCAATAAAATATATATTTTTTAAAAAATAGTGATACTTCAAAATCCCCTCTTCCACTTTAAGACACACATGACTTGCTCTCCTAACCCTTACAAATAAATTTGGGGATAGGTTCTGTAACTGTAGCTTACTACTATTATTTTTTAATCCTCACACGAGGGTATTTTTCCTTTGGTTTTTAGAAACAGTGGCAGACAAAGGGAAAGACAGAGAGAAATGTCAATGTGAAAGAAACACACCCATTGGTTGCCTCCTGCATGGGTGCTGGCCAGGGCCCAGGCCAGGGAGGAGCCTGCAACCTGCCCTTGGCCGGAATCAAACCCTGGACCCTTGGGTCTGCAGGCCAAAGCTCTAGCCACTAAGCCAAACCAGCTGGGGCTGTAGCTTACTATTTTTCCCCAATATATTTTATTGATTTTTTACAGAGAGGAAGGGAGAGGAACAGAGAGTTAGAAACATCGACCAGCTGCCTCCTGCACACCTACTGGGGATGTGCCCGCAACCAAGGCACATGCCCTTGATTGGAATTGAACCTGAGACCCTTCAGTCCGCAGGCTAATCCTCCATCCACTGCATCAAACCAGTCAGGGCTGTAGCTTACTGTTTTTTGTTAGAAGCCTTATATTACTATTTGACCTTTTATACTATATTCATGCATTATTTTTAAACTATAAACATATCTTTCCAATAAAAATATTTTTAATTTTAAATATGCATTAAAGTTCTAATTTTGTATTTTATTGTTGTGTAAGCCTTTTTCGTCCTTACCTTCTTCCCATCTGGCTTTTCCACAGTGAAAACTTCATTCCAGATCTGAATCCCGTTAGTTTCTGGGTCAGAGCCCCCTCTCCATGAAAACCCTGTTAATGGTTCCTCCGAATCACCTAACCAATTGGAACGGCCGCCTTCTTTCTACAGGAGAAATAAGACATTTCCATTAAACCTAACATGTTGAGTCTTTTTAAACATCAAGAATAACGCATGGACTCATTTTGCTCTTTGGACGTAAATCCTCGTCCTCGGATTGGTCACCTGGAAGTAGAGGAAGCGGAGCATGAAGTCCAGGAAGAAGGACTTGCCCTTCCGGAAGGCGCCGGCCACTGACACCACCACCACGTCAAGGTCTCGAATGTGGTCCTGCAGGAGGATGCTGGCCAAGGCCTTCTCCTCCAGCTCGAAGGAATGCTGGTCTTTCTGGACCACAACCACCTGCACGGGGCCGGGCTTCCCACTCTCCATGGCGTCACCTGTGTTGTTCCAGAGGAAAACATTAGTTCCAACATATTTTTTAACAAAGAAAAAGCAAAAACTTAAGGTACAAAAGCACTAACCATAAAAAAAAAAAAATGACAAACTAGACCTTCATTAAAATCAAGAATTTTTGTTCATTAAAAAATACCATTAAGAGTAAAAATGCAAACCATTAACAGGAGAAAATATCACAATACCCATATCCAAAGAACTCAATATAGAAATCCAGAATCAATATAGAAATCCATAAGAAAACAGACAAATACACCAGCCCCGGCGGGTGTGGCTCAGGTAGCCGAGTATCACCCCATGCACTGGGCTCACGGGCACATGCCCAGTTCTGAGCTTAGCCCAGGAGGGAACCAGCAGGAGGCAGCTGATCATGGAGGTTTCTCTTTCCCTCTCCCTTCCTCTGTCTCTAAAATCAACAAAAAACATAGGGCTTTCTTTTTAACACAAATATACCAATTTTTAAATAGTAATGGGCAAAAGACTGAGAACAGGAACTTCATTAAAAAGCGATAGCTAAATGGTCAATAATCATATGAAAAGATTCTTCCATATCATTACTTATCAAAGAAATGTCAATTAAAACCACAATGAGAGAGCATTTAAGATCTTGCTCACAGGTGTATGTTGCCAGTTTGGCTCAAATAAACTCATAAAAAGTTCTGGGGGGAAACCACAATGAGAGCTACTTCTTGCCCACCAGAATGGCTAAAATTTAAAAGAACAATATCAACTGTGGCAGAGGATGTGGTACAACTGGAACTCCATACATTCTGATGGGAATACAAGCATTTTGGAAAACTGGCAGTATCTAGAAACTAAACAGTCCAGCCCAGTGTGGCTCAGAAGGGTCGCAGGTTAGACTCCAGGTCAAGGGCAAGTACCTGGGTTGCAAGTTCGATTCCCCAGACTAGTTTTGGAGCTTGCAGGAGGCAACCAAAGGATGGGTCTCTCTCACATCAATGTTTCTCTCTCTCTCTCTCTCTTTCACCTTCTCTTTCTCTCACTCCCTTCCTTCCCTCCCCCCCTCTTCTCTCCTCTCCTTCCCTTTCACTCTCTCTAAAAATCAATAGAAAAAAATATCCTCGGGTGAGCATTAGCCTCCCCCCAAAAAGCAATTATCTATGACCCAGCAATTCCACTCCGAGGTATATCAGCTTTATTAAAAATAGTCCCAAACTGGGAGTAACCCAACGTTCATCAACAGAAATGTACTGCTACGCCTTTTGCACATGTGATTTGGTCCTCAGAACAACCTATGGAGTAAATAACGCTTCCTGTTGATTAAAGAGAACTAAGGCCTAAGTTGCCATCCTGCCCACAGGCCCGGAGGAGACCCTGGAGAGGCGCCCAGCGGCTGTGCACAGACCCCTCCCAGTCTTAGCAGGGCTTGGGGGCAGTTCTCAGTTCTAACTAAGCGCCAGTAGTTTTCCTACCAGAGATTAAAGCAAAAGGTCATTCTTGGAAATTCAAAGCTACTTAATAGTTATATAGACATGTGGGAAGTTTACAAAAAAACTAGTCCTTTGCTCAGGACTGAAGCAAAGCACTATTTCCCTAAGTGAGAGTCTACCCCATTGATAGTAAGAGATGTATTAGGCAGTTAAGAGATATTTTATTTTAGTAATTATGCATTTTAATGTATATTAGGAAATCAAACCACGTTTTAATGGATCATGGCTTAGAAAGAGGCTAAGTTTAAAGGATGAATCCATTTAAAGTAAATTGAAAGATAATCATGAAGTAAAGCACACACAGGTAGGAAGATATGGTCAAAACTCCTAAGAATGGCCCCCGATTACTTGGTGTGGGGAGCACAGAAGGCTGCAGGGTGACAGCAGCCAGAGTGAACAACGCCTGACCGCCAGTCAATCTACCCTGTGAGCCACGGAACCGCGCTCACTGTTCAACTCTATCAGACAACAACGGGTCTTGGCACTTTTTAGTTTTTTACAAACTATTAGAAAACAACATATATTAAATGCCATGCTATTGTAATAAATGTATCCTAATACTTTCCTTTACCATTATTGGTGGTAAGAAAGGAAACATTTCTGTGAATAATCTCTTAGGGTTCTTCCTATCACCACAACAGCAGGTGAATCCAGGACTTAAAACCCTTCAGTGTTTCACATAAAAGAACCAATGAGCCCTGACCGGTGTGGCTCAGTGGACAGAGCGTCGGCCTGCAGCCTCCCAGCTTCTATTCCGGTCAAGGGCATGTACCTTGGTTGTGGGCACATCCCCAGTAGAGAGTGTGCAGGTGGCAGCTGATCAATGTTTCTCTCTCATGGATGTTTCCAACTCTCTATCCCTCTCCCTTCCTCTCTTTAAAAAATCAATAAAATATATTTTAAAAAAGAAAGAACTAATGAGAACAATATACTCAGACCTTATGGATAAACCCAGTACCAAAGCCTCTAAGACAGCTGGTTGCTCGCCCAATATTTGTTTTCCCCTCCTGCTAAGTAATCGATTTTTAGCTGGGCATATTAACTGCCTAATACATCTTTGGAAACACATTTCCAAACCAACCTTGCAGCTAGGGTGTCATCATGTGACTAAATCTTGACTGGAAATGATACAGCAACTTCCAGGTCATGCATGTATCCCTTCCTGCCGGCTAGAAGGAGAAGTGAGTGAGTCACCCTGGGCCAGGCACCGAGGGCCACACCCTGGGAATATCGGAGCCACAGAGGTAGGACCAGGGGGCGTAGCCAGATCTACAAGACAAAGACCCCAGAAGGTTGAGAGAGAGAGAGAGAGAGAGAGAGAAGTAGGACCTAGGATTTCAAGTAACAGAACTTCCATGCTGGCTTCACTTTTATGGGAAAGAAAAGTTAAAATGTACCTTGCTTAGATCACTTATCTGGAGGCCCAATCAGATAGAGCCAAACCTAGAAACCACTACAATTACCCAGGACTTCACAATTAAGTTCATGATACTTTCAATTTCATCTACTTTACTATTAAAGTTTACTGAGCAATGTAAATGTGCTGATATATAGCAGACTCACAGTAAGCAATTATAAAAAAGAATATTGCCGAAACCAGTTTGGCTCAGTGGATGGAGCGTCGGCGCTGTGGACTGAAAGGTCCTGGGTTCGATTCCGGTCAAGGGCATGTACCTTGGTTGCGGGCACATCCCTGGGGGGGGGGAGGGGTTTGCAGGAGGCAGCTGATCGATGTTTCTCTCTCATCGGTGTTTCTAACTCTCTAACCCTCTCCCTTCCTCTCTGTAAAAAACCAATAAGCTATATTTTTAAAAAGAATGAATATGTCCTGTAGCACAGCTGAAAGCTGCAACCCCAAGGCCGCAGGTGGCACTGCCAGAGCCAGGGGCATGGAGGTAAGGACGCATGGCTGCAGGCAGGATAGACAGAGCATCCAGTGACAACATGTGTGCAGTTAAGCACAATGAGTTGCTTTTCAGGAGAAGTCGGAGAGCACTGACAAGTTTAGAAACAAGCAGGCGATAGAGTGTCCCTCGGTCTTCCTCTCCGCCGCTGACACAGAGAAAAGGAGAACAGGCTGTGGAGGGGTGAGCCTGCACTTCTCTTCAGTCTACTGGGCACCCCGGTCTTTAAAACATCGTGTTCCTTTGGCTTGAACTGTACCCAAATGCAATGTAACCAGAGAGAGCTGCTCCCTTTCCCGCCATCTCCCCTCTGGCTTTCCAGGACAGGGGCCTACGTGACTGATCTGCCGAGAAAAACTACTTCCACCCACCGCTTTCCGTGTCCTGTGCGGACTGATGCTCACAGCCCAGGCCCCGCCCCTGCGACCCCTTCGTCCAAACGGTAGGCCTGTCCCCAAGGCTCAGCTAAGCCACCTCCAGCATTTCTTCCTGTGCCGCTGATCGTCCGAGTCACCATCCCCAAGTGCTTTTTGGTTTTGAGAGTTTTTTGGTTTGTTTGGTTTTTTTCCTTTTAATTGCTTTTATTACAACAAAAAAAAAGAAAAGCTTCGGTTTTTTATTTAGCTTCCTCACTCTGCTTGTGCCTTCAACACTGTCCCCTGGTTTCTGCTCCTCAGGAAGGCAAGCACTCTGGATCCCGTCCTGGACAGTTACACACGCGGGCCCACCGCAGGCCCCGCGGGCAAGTGTCTCATCTTAGACACCCTCCTAGCACGGCAGGTCCCACGGCACGAAATGCCCCCGCCGGCCTGGCATGCCCCCCGCGGAGATGTGGTGCTTCTCCGTGGGGGGCATGCCCAGGGTTGGGGAGAGGCTGTGCTGAGGACCCCGGGGAGCGCCTCGGTCGCCGCCCCCGAAGCGGGCCCGGGTGTTCCTTTGGCGATGGTACCTCGGTCCCTTAGGGGCGAAGTCCTTCATACAGCACACGACCATGTCATGCACAACTAACTACAGAAAGGCCATCAAAAACACTGTGTGGACAACTCAAAACAAAACCCGCCCCAACGCTGCCTTACTTCCTCTAACTTCTTCTTCTCCTCATTGGCCCAGGCACGTGTATTCTTGTGGGTCTTTCTACAGGGAGAACGTTAGCATTCAGGTCCTACCCCAATTCCTAAATGTCCAGTCCAACCTACTCAACCACTGGTTCTCACTGCCTGAAATGCTGCTTCCCCCTTCACTCCACACACACACACACACACCCACACACACATACACCCACACACACACACACTCACACACACACACTCACACACACACACTCACTCACACACACACACCCCTGCTCATCCTCAGCACTCCCTCCCCCTCCCTCTGTCCTGGTCCTCCCAGCCTGTCCTCCCAGAGGCCACTTCACCTGGACGGAGGAGGAAACAGGCGCTGGGATCAAGACAAGGCAGGGCTGACCTCCTTCCGTCCTCCCCTCTAGAACGTAAAGAATGCTTGTCTCTTGTTCAGTGCTATAATTCCCCAACATCCTGGAACAGTGTCCACACAGAGTAGACAGCCAATAAATATTTGCGGAATAAACAAACTCCGCCACTTAGGCACAATGTGAGTATGGATAAATTTCTAACCACTTATAGCTGCATATATTCATGACCCTAATACCCATCTCAAAGCCCGGTGTTGACATATTTTAGGGAGCTAATAAAGTAGACCCACTTTCTCATTTCCAATAAAACTTGCACACAGTTACTCTCCTCATTACAATTATTACACTGTAATTCTGACTTCCAGTCCTGCAGAGTAGAGAAACTCGGAGGCTCGGGACTCACACAGGAGGAGGAGGAGGAGCTTCTGGTGCTGTGAGCACTAACCCCAGTGCCCGCGGTGAAGATCAGGTTCTTTCTGTCCAGTCATCTCCCATTGTCACACTCCTGAAGGTGTGTCTTCGTCTCCATGTGGAGCCATTCCCCTCAGCATCTTCTATCTGGTTTTCCTCTCAATCTCTCGTTTTATTTATGACCTCTTGCCAAATGTGACGGCCCTTTCTTGCTTCACATTCAATCCTCTGTGAGGAAACAGCTGCCTCCCACTTCTAAAACTTAAACCCACAGACTCGGTGGCAGTGTGCATCCCTCCTGGATCGCTTCCCACCTCTTCATCACCTCCTCTCACTGCCTTTTCTTCTTCTCAGCTCCACTGACATACACCACGGCTCCGCCTCCATCGTTTCCGAGTTCTCATTCACTCCCTCCCCTACGTTGGCGATGCCACGTCATTCATTTCTGCCCTGCCCCCAGGTCCACACGCACAACTGCCGAGGGGACAGACTCGCCTGGCATTCCGCTATCACGTCTAAGGAGTGATGTGGAGAAATACACAAGATCCTGTTCCAGTCCTACCACAACCACCCGTGTGATCTGGGCATGTCTAGTCTCAGTCTCAACAGAAAAATGAGTCAAGATTTAAGCTCTAGAAACCCTTCCAATACTAACATTTTCAAAATCTACATTTAGTATCTTCAAAATGAATCCCCAGTTAATCCACTCCTCTCAAACCTCCATGGTTCACACCACCTCTCCCCTGTCTCCCTGTATGCAACACACCACCAAATCCTCTCAAATCTTCCCTCCACGGTCTAAGCTCTGCTTGGGCAAAGGTTGTCACTCTAGTGAGCCAATGCGTATGAGAAAGGCCTCAGCAATCAGGAAAGACCAGTGCTGGGCCGCGGTGTGCACCGGGTGCAACAGCCTGAGTAAACCACTTGACTCTGTGTCTTGGTTTTCCCTACAAACTCAGGCAGAACCACTGGGGGGGAGCCAGCCTGTGCTCGTCCTTACTGCCCAATGCAGGGGTGGGCAAACTTTCTGACTCGAGGGCCACAGTGGGCTCTTACACTGGACCGGAGGGCCAGAACAAAAGCAACCTGACCATGCTGGCACTCTCCTCTTGGGCTGCTGGTGAAGGAGCGGAGGGGAGAGCAAGAGAACCCTCCGCTCTTTCGGCTCCGCGGGCCGGAGAGAACAGCCGCACGGGCCGGATCGGGCCTGCGGGCCGTAGTTTGCCCACGGCTGGGCCAATGAATTCCAAAAAGCAAATTGACTACAGTTGGAAACATTTCACCGGCAGAGTACATGACTCAGGGTATAGCTATGACCCGAGTTTTCCACTCTCTTTTAAACCCATTCCTTAAAGTGAAAAAGCACCACACTCACAAACAGAAGCATACCGTCTTCGTGCCTTGCTCTCGCGGGCAGTTTTTACAGCTCCCGGTTCACAGAGCAGCCGGAGGAAACATCGTCGTGAGAGAAAGTACTAAGCCCTCAGCCAAGTCTAGAACTGCTGGGTGTGGCTCCTTTGTGGTGACGGCGAGTAAGCAGTTTTACGTGCTCTCCTTGTGGCAAGGTAGGAGTACGAAGGTAGACACACATAAATTTTAAGGCTGTTTCAGTGAAAACACTACTTAAACCCAACTAAACAGTATCGGGGGAAACTTTACATCCTAATGAAAGGATTTGGGAAGAAGCCTTTTCTCAGTTCATCTGTTGTAACAAAACAAAACAAACCAAAAAAAAAAAACCTTTGTATTATTTTAGCACAGAATGCCGAACAAAATCATTTTCTTTGTCAATTAAGAATTTAGTAGTGCTTCATGATTTATGAAGATCAATTATGACTACACAGTATTGAAGATACAGAAACGTAGAGACCAATTGAATCTAAAAACGATGCAAGGCTGTATGCACTACAGGGGAGGCAGGGGAATTTTTTAGTAGAGAGTGAGTTAGTAGTCATCTCATTTGACTTTTCCCTAAAAATGAGACCATCACTAAAATCATTCTCATTACCTGCAGGTTTTACGTATGTGCTCCAGTTTAGTAAGGCTTTCTTATTGGGCAGTATTTATTGGCCTGAAATTTCTTATCATTTCAAGGCATAAGACTAATCATTTCCTTATTTGCCTACTATCCCAGTAAAGCCTGTTTCCTGATTTGTAACATTCCTTAGCTGTGAAGTAGATCTAACGTGTTCTAACCATCAAAATACCAACACACACACAAAAAAACATTTTTTTAGAAATTTGCAATGAAGAGCATCAACTTCTAATACAAATATCGAATTACAAATTATACTTTCAATATAGTAACAAACCAATTCAAACATAAGCAACCACCTATAGGGAAATTTTATTATAAATTGGTATGAAAATTAGATTTGGATTTTTTTTAACTGTTGCCTAACCACTCAATGAATTAAATCAGAATCTGTGGGTGGGTCTCAAACATCCACAGGTTTTTTAAAAAAAACTCAGGTTACTGGAATGTTCAGCAGTGCTGAGAACAGCAACACTATGGCAACTAAAAGATTTTTCTTTTAAATAAAGCTCCCCCCCCCTTGATATACCTTAGAGAATACGCTTCTAAAATGTCAAAGATAGCCGAGGTCGGTTTGGCTCAGTGGTAGAGCGTCGGTCTGCGGACTGAAAGGTCCCGGGTTCGATTCCGGCCAACGGCATGTACATTGGTTGTGGGCACATCCCCAGAAGGGGGCGTGCAAGAGGCAGCTGGTCGATGTTTCTCTCTCATTGACATTTCTAGCTCTCTATCTCTCTCCCTTCCTCTCTGTAAAATATCAATAAAATATATTTTAAAAAAAATAAATTAAAAAAAAATAAAATGTCAAAGATAGCTTGGGGGAATGTTTTAGAATTGAGACTAAAATGTAGCTGTTATCTGAACAGTTTCTCAAAATGAAAAATAAGGCCGTAAAAGTTTAACAGGCACGCCTAGTCATTAAAGTAAACCCTAAACCAGTTCTCCAACAAGTTCATACAACCCAGGGTTCTCCAAGGTACTTCACAGGAACCTTAAAATATGTGACCCCCCAAAATAAACAACAATGTGACTAAACTGTCAATAATGACCACTGGGTATAAGTACAACCAATGGACACAAAACTCTGGGGAGGGAGGGCATGTATGGGGAGGGGGGGCAATGGTAAGCTATGTACACATATAATAAATACCTTAATAAAAAAATGGTGGGGGGAGGGGGGGAAGTAGACTTCCGCCGAGACTGGTTTGGCTCAGTGGATAGAGCGTCAGCCTGCAGACTGAAGGGTCCCAGGTTCGATTCCGGTCAAGGGCATGTACCTTGGTTGAGGGCACATCCCCAGTGGGGGGTGTGCAAGAGGCAGCTGGTCGATGTTTCTCTCTCATGGATGTTTCTAACTCTCTATCCTTCTCTCTTCCTCTCTGTAAAAAATCAATAAAATATATTTAATAAATAAATAAATAAATAAATAATGACCACTGGGGAACAGGAGAGGTAGTAGACTAAGCTTTCTATTTCTTGCTTCTTACAATTCTCGATTTTAAATAATTAGCATGACTATATTCTTTATCCTATGATTTAGAAATCATAAAAACGAAAAAAGTGCCAATTTTTTAAGAAGCCTATCCCAAAAGCCTATTTAGTGAAAACTAAGAAAATTATGCAACTACACTCATCACATTTATCTTCTATTTATTATTACTTTTCTTAAAGGGAGACAACCCTAGCTAGTAAAGCAAGGTGCTGTACTAGAGTAATGCTTCATTCATTATGCAGAGAACTTCTCACCCAAGTGTTTCCTTTGTGGGCGGTTAAAGCAGAAACAGCAGGGGTTTCCGGCTAGTTTGTATGGGGCTGGGGGAAAAGGACCCATTTTAGAATTTCGGCACAGTGCACTGTTGGATGTACTTGCCGCGGATTAAAAACTATGTGGGTTTTGCTTCTCCAAAAGCCAGTCAAAATGTGAAATCGCGGTCGTGGCCCGTTAGTTCTCTCCTCCCTTTCACACCACATCCCACCCAACGGGCCGGGATTTATTTACTAAACGATTCTCTCGATTTCGCAAGTGAAACTTCTGGCCATGTCAGCCGCATGCACGTCAAACCATCGAGCCAGGTAAACGACAGGTGAAGTCGCACCCGTGACTTAGGGTTACTTCTATTTGCTTTTCACTTAATACTTTTTTCTTTTTCTGTTTTTTCTTGTCTTCAGGAAAGCAAAAAGAACAGCGTGCAAGCACGAAACGTCCTGAAAGATCTTCCTAACCAACAGTGTAGGCTACAGCCTTTATCTCCTTCATGGTCATGGACGGGTGGGTTCAAAATCAACTTTCTGAGCACTTTCTGTGGCGTGTCAAGGCCGTTAGGATAAAAATAAAGCGTCCAGCTCCCAGAAGCTCCGCCGCCCTCCAAGGTCTTTTTCAAAAGCTCAACAGCCTTCCCGCCCCGTCGGCCGGAGAGCAAGGCCGGAGCCCCCGCCCGGTTCCCGGCCCCGAGCGGGCGGGGGGGCGCCCGGCAGGGAAGGGGCAGCCGCCCGTGGCGCCGGGCTCGGCCCCGCGGGCCGGAGCCTCCGGACACCGCCCAGGGTGCGGGGTGCGGGGCGGGGGGCGCCGGACCCGCAGCCGCGGCCTCCCCGGCGCAGGGCCCGACCCCCGACGGCGCCCGCTCCCAGCCTGGGGCCGAGGAAGACGCCGCCCGCGCCCGACCGACCGTCCGACCGACCGACCGGGTCCAGCGAGCAGCCCCCCGGCTCCGAATTCAGTCCCCGCCCCGGGACAAGGAAGAACGGCGGCGCGGACAGGCGGTCTCCGTCAAGTTCCAGCAGGAAGGGCAGCGGGGGTGGCCATACCGTGGGCCCGGGGGGAGGAGGGGGATTCGGCGCCTCACCTGCTCCTCCCGAGGCAGCCGCTACCGCTCGATGAGGAGACAACATGGAGCCTCCGCCTGTAGCAGAAGCAGCAGGGCTGAGAGGGAAGGGCTTGGGCGGGAACAAACTTGGCCTTGGCCTTGGGGGCGGGAAACGGGCGGGGCCTGGGCTGTGGAAGAAACCGAGGGGGAAGGAGGGGAGCGCGGAGCCGCGAGGGAACGAGCGCGGGGCGGGTGGGCGAGGCCCGACGGGAGGCTGCGGGCGCGGCGGGCCCCGGACCGGCTGGAGCGGGAAAGCGCACGCGGCCGACTCCCGCCACCGCCCGACGGGAGTGCGCCTGCGCGGGAGCGCGAAGCGCGCCGCCGTCTACCTGGGACTGCGCGCGGGGGCCGGCGGTCCGTTGGGAATTGTAGTCCGGTGCTCTCCGGGTCCCAGCCAGGGCTCCGCGTTCTGCGCACTCATCCCGGGCGGGGAGGAAGCGGAAGAAGGCGGAGGTGGAGTGGGGGGGAGGGGAACGGGCTTCGCTGGGCTTTCCGACCACTGAACTACAACTCCCGGCAGGCCTTGCGGGGAGGTGAGGGCCGGGCGGGGCGGGGCGGGGGCCGCCTGAAGCCTAGCCTGGAGACCCGGCCCGGGGCCCAGCCCTTGGGATAGCCGGCTTCGAGCCCCGGTCGGCCCTGCGGTGGAGATGGTTTTGGTGTTTAACGCTGCTCGGGGGCCACAGATGGGAGGCACTCTGCCCTAAAGACCGAAAGAAGGCCTTATCGTGACGTGAGCGACACCGGTTTTTCAACGATTTTGACTTCACAAGGGGAGGAGGCTGTGACTTCATTACCGCCATTATTAGCTTCACCCATATTCCCGTCCCGGCCAAGCCCGACGGTGCACCATCGCCACTCTCACAGCTAATGTAAGCGGTGAAACCCTTCCACCAGCTTTGTCCAGCCTAAGCCACGGCCATCTTTTATTAACCTCCGGTTTACAGAGCTTTTTTGAAGCTGCTTTGCAAGCACATTCTTAAACTGTATGGTAAATCAATACAAAACAAGATCCTCCGAAAATGCTTTTATGCACACTTTACGTATGATTGAGGAAATGTTCGTAGCCACAATTGAATAGATAGTGTTGTTATTTTGGATTTATTGAGGTAGGGGCAGCCCTCTTGGGGTTAAGTAGCTGGTGAAGCTTATGGGTGGCTAAAGCATCCATCACACCACCACCTCTTGGCATCACCATGGCCTCATTCACTTAAAAAAATTATTCACTTTTTTTTCTTCTGCCTCTGAACTATTATTATAACCTATTGCCTACTTCCAGGTCCTGCCAAGCCCTTAAGCTGTTAACAAATAGTGATTAGATCAGAGGTGAAGAGGTAAAGATAATTCTGTCTAATCTTACCTAAAAAGGTCCTCTTTTGATTTTTTTTTTCTCCTGGCCCTTTTGATTCTTCCCAAACTCTCAAGATTATTTGAATATCTTCCTCCATATTCTAGATATTAAGAGTCTAGATTAGATCTGGACCAGCCTGGGCCAGAAGGAACTAGACATGAACATCTGGGCAAGGGTTTACTGGGGTTTCACCCAGTGCAGAAGGCAGGACCTGCAGGATGAGAGACAAACCCAGGGCATTATCTGGCAGGCTCAGAGAGAGAGAGAGAGCTGGGTTAAAAGCCAATGACGTCACAATTGCATTACACAGTGTAAGAATTTAAAACTGCGTTTTCTATTTCCTTTCCCCATCTGTCTCCATAAGACTTCTTACTATAGGACTTCTTACCTGATGATGCACCATCTAACCACTTTTCCTTTTCTTTTTGTTTATCTTTTCCCATTAAAATGTATGCTCTAAACAGACAATTATTTTGTCTCTTTTGTTCAATACTATATTCCCATGCCTCAACAGTGTCAGGTAGATAATAAAAACTCAAAAGATAGATCAATAGGTTTCATTTTAGAGAGGAAAGGAGATGAGAACCATTGATTGGCTGCCTCCTGCACATCCAACACTAGGGATCAAGCCCATAACCTGGGCACATGCCACAACTGGGAATCAAACCATGACCTCCTAGGAGTTCATAGATTCAACCACTGAACTATACCAGCTGGGCAAAACTCAAATGTTTATTGAATGGGTGAATAAAGAAGGTATATGTTCCACCTAACACCATTCACTCCCTTTCTTGTTACTTTAATATAAAGTATCTACTTTTGCATTTGAACAAAATACCCTATTCTCTTTTTTTAATATATCTTATTGATTTTTTTACAGAGAGGAAGAGAGAATTAGAAACATTTGATGAGAGAGAGACATCGACCAGCTGCCTCCTGCACACCCCCCACCAGGGCTGTGCCTGCAACCAAGTCACATGCCCTTGACCAGAATCGAACATGGGACCCTTCAGTCCGCAGGCCGACGCTCTATCCACTGAGCCAAACCGGTTTCGGCCCTATTCTTTTATAAGAGCTACCAACAGAGATATACTGAAATCCATCCTTCAGGAAGTTACCAGCAAATACTGATGTAACATCTGTCTCAATATAACATTAGCAAATCAGCCTTCCCCATACATACCTTGTAGAAGCTTTGGACAATTGGAACAACACAGTACAAATTATAGGTACTGTTTAATGAGAAACATGTTTTGTTGTTATTGTTGTTGTTTCCTTCTCAACTCTTCAGGGTCATCCAAACAGTGGACATTCAAAATGCTGAATGTTGGTGTTACTGATCACAGCTGCCTTAAGCCATTTCATGCTGAATTGAGTCATGTGGTATGACCAGAGGCTGACCTTCTCTTGTGGTTTTCCATAAGTAGGTGACAGGTGGGCATGTTTGAATGGTGAAAGCCATTGGCTTTGACCTGGCTTTGAATTCCGACTCTGAGGCTCACTCGCTGGGCAAACTTGAGTTACTTAACTTCTTTGAACTCATTTCATGGTTGTCAGATGACTCGCCTAAGTCAACTCACAGTATTGTTAAATGAGGAGTGTTTGACAATTGTGACTGATGCCTACTTAGCACTCAAAAATCGGTCATCACCATTCTGGAAAAGCAAAACAAAGCCATAAATATTCAGGCTACTCGGGTATTTTTATGAAGCACAGAAATTGCAAAATCGTTTTCTGTGGTGATAGCCACCGTGACTCAGGTTCCAAGGCGCCCGTTTCGTGCCCGGCACAGCGCCAGGCAGTGACCCTGCAGGGCGCCTCGGAAACAGTCTGTCTTCCAGAGACTCCCAGCCTTAGGGGGTTCGCGGCCAAGTCAACAGTCTCTCGCTGTGACTGGGCCGGGACACCGTTTAGCCTTCTGTCCTTCCACCTACTTGCAAAACCCATGGTTAAGCAACAGAATGGGCATTCGGAGGGACAGACAGGACTACGTGCGTCCTTTGGTGTCATTTGAGCGTGTGTTCCTTCCATCGTTCGAGCATAAAACTTGGTGTCCTAGTTTATAAGAGGAAAATAGTCAACCCCAACTGACAGGGCATTATAAAGCTGAATATCTGCCCTTTACATGATAGCACGGTAAAAGCTCAAGACCTGCCAGCTGCTTCCTTGTTATTTCAACCAACAGCTCAGCTGCTGAGGACTTCAGAAAGACAGAAGGAAAGAGCACTAGAATGTACTCTTTTTAAAATATATATATATTTTTATTGATATTTTACAGAGAGGAAGGGAGAGACATAGAGAACTAGAAACGTCAATGAGTGAGAAATATCAACCAGCTGCCTCCTGCACACCCCCTACCAGGGATGTGCCCGCAACCAAGGTACATGCCCTTGACTGGAATCGAACCTGGGACCTTTCAGTCCGTAGCCCGATGCTCTACCACTGAGCCAAACGTTTGTATGAAAAAGGGTGGGTGAAGATACAGATTTGTGCTGAAACCGGTTCGGCTCAGTGGATAGAGTGTCAGTCTACAGACTGAAAGGTCCCAGATTCAATTCCCATCAAGGGCATGTACCTTGTTTGCAAGCACATTCCCAGTAGGAGGTGTGCAGGAGGCAGCTGGTTGATGTTTCTCTCTCATTGATATTTCTAGTTCTGTCCCTCTCCCTTCCTCTCTGTAAAAAAAAAAAAAAAATATATATATATATATATATATATATATATATATATATATATATATATTTTAAAGATACAGATTTGCTTTATTCACCTTTGCACTTGCCACAGAAAGCTAACAGTTACCTAGATGTATGTAGAGGGAGAGACTGATTGGGTGGGGAGGGGTTCGTATAGAAGAAACTTTATAGTGTATTGTATATACTTTTGAAAAATATGTGTGGGCATGTATGTGTATATGAACATATATATGACATATGAATATGTTGTTAAGCTGAATATATTTTTTAAATGTTTAAAATACATACTTTTTTTCTAAAAGACAAGAAACAAAATGGGGTAATGAGATGGCCTAGAAGCCGAGGTGGTAAGCTAGCTGTGAAATACCAGTGCTGTGAGGACAGGGCCAAGGAAGAAGAGGCCCAGCTCAGTGCCTCAGCATGAAAAATCACTCCGCAGAGGTTCTGAGGAACGACTCCGCTACAGGGAGCACTTTAAAAAGCCCCCAGGGGCCATGTGCCCCGGGTGACCCGTGTGCCCCGGAAAGCCGTGTGCCCCGGGGCAGCGGTGGGACCAGGGGGAGCCGTGTGCCCAAGGGGGTCTGTGGGACCCGGAGAGCCATGTACACTGGGAGAGCCGTGTGTCCAAGGGGAGCAGTGGGACCTGGGAGAGCCGCGTGCCCTGGGGGGGGGGGGCGGCGTGAACCGGAGGAGGAGCGGATTCTATTCGTGTGGTCCTGAGACATTTGGACAGTCTGCAGCCATTAGCTACAGAACACTCTGTTGTATTTCCCTACAAAAACAAATGGGAGAGAGTGTCCCACTTGAAATTCATATACAGACAAAAAGAGAAGGAAAAAAAATCTGAGGAACAGAATAAAGTGGTGAATATAGTAGAATCAGGGGCAAAGAAGGGGAGTGGACTGATAATTACCAGGAGGATAAGGGGGTGGGGAAGCAGTGAGAGACTGGATTGAAATCGTATAACCAATGGATGAGGACAATGGGGGGGAGGGGTTAAGGGCAGAGGGTGGGAAGGGAACTGGGTGGTAGGGAGCTTTGGGGGAGAAAAAGGAGAAACAATTGTAATAATCTGAGTAATAAAGATTTTTTTTTTTTTAATCCCCCAGGGGCCCTAACCGGTTTGGCTCAGTGGCTAGTGGCTCAGCGGCTAAAGTATCAGCCTGCGGACTGACAGGCCCTGGGTTCGATTCCAGTGGGGGTGTGTGCAGGAAGCAGTCAATCAATGATTCTCTCTCATCGTTGATGTTTCTCCCTCTCTCCCACTCTCCCTTCCTCTTCTGACATCAATAAAAATATATTTTAAAAAATAAAATATAAAAAAATAAAAATCCCATGGGGGCCCTTCCCTGCCTAAAACTTCCACAGACTCCCCATTAGTCTCCAGGCAAAGTCTCAGTTCTTTAGTTCGATTTTACAGCTATGGTACCCACGCTCTGACCCAAATATCTCCCCATTTTAGCTCCCTCTTATCCCAGCACAAGCCCTTGGCTCTTGCCAACTTGGGTGAACCACGCTCAAAACACCTTATACACAGACACATGACTGAGCCTCCAGCCACTTCAGGTGGCCCAGGCAGCCTGTGAATGAAGAGAGAGGTCAGAGGGGACCAAATCTCAGTTACTTCTGCTGGACGCGCCAGCACTGAAGTGCATCATGGGCTGGGCTGGGCTGGGAGGAGGGTTCTGTGATTGGTCTGCCCAGAAGGAGGTCTTACTGTGATTGGTCTGCCCAGAAGGAGGTCTTACTATCATTGGTCTGCCCAGAAGGAGGTCTTACTGTGATTGGTCTGCCCAGAGGAGGTCTTACTGTGTATTTGCTTCACACCATTCTTCCCCTGCCTTCAATGACCCCTTTACCACTCCAAATCTGTCTGACTTTGGGCTTCTTCATAAAACCTCCTCAAACCACTGTAACTCCAAAGTGATTACCCATCCTCTTAAATCCATACAAGTCATTTGCCACCTAATTATAGCATGGTAGTTTGTGTTGTTTGGGATTGTTTGGGGTTGCTGTGTAATTTGTTGTGTGTGTGTGTGTGTGTGTGTGTGTGTGTGTGTTTAACTTTATGTGAGTATGTCCTAGCCCCAGCTAGCTTGTAAGCTCATTGAAGACAGGATAAACTTTTTTAAAAAATATTTTTTATTTATTTATTTTTAATATATTTTATTGATTTTTCACAGAGAGGAAGGTAGAGGGACAGAGAGTTAGAAACATTGATGAGAGAGAAATATCGACCAGCTGCCGCCTGCACACCCCCCCACTGGGGATGTGCCCGAAACCAATGCACATGCCCCTGACCGGAATCGAACTCGTGACCCTTCAGTCCTCAGGCCGACACTCCATCCACTGAGCCAAACTGGTTACAGACTTTTTTTTTTTTTAATATATTTTATTGATTTTACACAGAGAAAGAGAGAGGGATAGAGAGTTAGAAATGTCGATGAGAGAGAAACATCAACCAGCTGCCTCTTGCACACCCCCCACTGGGGATGTGCCCGCAACCAAGGTACGTGCCCTTGACCGGAATCAAACCCAGGACCTTTTAGTCCACAGGCCGACACTCTATCCACTGAGCCAAACCGGTTTCGGCCAGATTTTTTTTTTTTAATACCTCCAGATTTCGCAGGACAGTGCCACACAAACAGCAGGTGATCAGTAAACATTTGTAGGACAAATCATGTATACAAAGTAATATCCCAAGTCAGTCTTGCTCACTGGAAAGTTTGTTGATAAATCAAGAGAGATCAGGAAGGAAAGGCAACTTCAAGAATTAGACCTGGCCAAAACCGGTTTGGCTCAGTGGATAGAGCGTCGGCCTGAGGACTGGAGGGTCCCAGGTTCGATTCCGGTCAGGGCATGTATCTTGGTTTCAGGCACATCCCCAGTGGGGAGTGTGCAGGAGGCAGCTTATCAATGTTTCTCTCTCATCATCGATGTTTCTAACTTTCTATGCCTCTCCCTTCCTCTCTGTAAAAAATCAATAAAATATATTATATTAAAAAAAAAGAATTGGACCTGGCACCAAGGTTATATATATATATATATATATATATATATATATAATTTTTTTTTCCTTTTATAAAAAAATTTGAAGGGTCTGAAGAGACCACCAAGGCCACTTCAGTGTCTTGATTTTTAGCCTATTTTTAGCCTATTTTTTTCTGCTTCTAGATATAATGGAAATGAGTTTCCTTTCCGGCCAGGGACTCCAGATTCTAGCAATTGCTGTCAGGGTTAGGGACCAGGATTTTTCATTTCCTTATCGAGCAGCTACTTTCGTAAATGTTTAAATTTGATCCATTTATCGGGATGGGCTTGGTCACCGTTGGCTGGATTTCCTCTCGCCATCTAAAGGACAGA
The DNA here is from genome assembly GCA_963924515.1 of Vespertilio murinus. Classification (NCBI taxonomy): domain Eukaryota; kingdom Metazoa; phylum Chordata; class Mammalia; order Chiroptera; family Vespertilionidae; genus Vespertilio; species Vespertilio murinus. Next base: position 168,612,185 of record OZ004709.1, on the reverse strand, counting down.
GTGCTGCATTATCAACTGATGCCCTAGGTGCCAGAGTAAGATGTTTGCCACAAAGTTATTTTGGGAAATGTGCTTCTGTGCCTTTTTTCAGAGTGTTGCAACAGCCAGGAGTTTTTCGCCTGTCGGGGCTTTACCTGACCTTAAAAACTGTCAAGGGCAGATGTAGTCCACAGTTCCAGCATATTCCACTGGCCAGATTGCTTTTCCTTTCAGTGGCCACCTGGCTGAGCACCTTGACCTTCGTGAGGCAGCATCTTTACAGGATCTGCTGATTCTGCAACTGCCCTTCGAGTCATCAATTGCTGCTTTAGCAATAGCAAAGCCTTACTGCCTTCATTTTTATTATTTCCAGTCTATGTTCCCCTTTGTAAAGGAATTATGCACGTTGCAAATATTTTGACCAAATGTAGGGAGAAGGCTTTGAATTTTGCAGACCAACTGAAGTGAAGAAAAAAAAATCAACAAAATCTAATATTTTGTTGGTATTTGGTTTCAACATACATTTTCTGCTAATGAATAAAATTCAGTCGTGTATTTTGTACCATATTCTCATTTTTAGCACCTCATTTTACCATCCCCTCTAACCACAGCCAGGATGCTGTCTCCTGGCTCTTCTTTTCTCAGTAGCTCAGGTTTTTATCCGTCAACATTTGCCGTCTTTACCTGGTAGACTATTCGTGGGAAAGGACGATCTTAAGACCCACGGCGGTCTGGACCCCTTTTTGGGAACAGTACTGAGAGAAGAATTTTAAGCAGGTTCTGCAGCTGCATTGCCATGTGACTGGAATGAGTAATCGTTTTTCATTCCATACAGCGTCTTCCTCCGCCTACCAAATGGGAGACCGTGCCGTCTCTGCCTCAGGGTGAAAATATATTATGACACATGCAGAAAAATTCATAAAATTGGGCCTACCCCACACCGTGGTTTGCACGTTTCATGGGTGTCGCAGGTGGAAACGCGTCGGACAAAAGACGAGGGAGAACGAACGCTGGAATTGGTGGGGAAGAGATCACCCCCCCCCCCGATGAAAGCGTAAAAGAAACGCGTATGGTTAAAACACATCATCTGCCGACCCTAAAGCTTCCCCATAGTTCGGAAGGAACGCTAATTCGCAGCCCCCCCCCCCGCGCTTCTGTCTCGGCGGTGGGCGGGGCTTTGGAACCTGGCCACGCCCCTTTGCGGTTGCTCTCCGTCCCCGCCCCCAGGGGGCGTGGCGTGGAGAACGCGCAGGGACCATTCTTGCGCCTGCGTCCTGCGTCGCCGGGCACCTCGACGCGGCCGCCGCCCGCCCCGCCGCCCCCCCGAGGGCCCTTGGTGCGCCTGCGCGCTCGCGCTCCCGCCCTCTCGCCGTGCCGGCCGAGTCCGTCAGTCTGTCGGAGTCTGTCCGCGGAGCCGGAGCCGCGAGAGGATTCCGCAGAGCCCTCGCCCTGCCCTAGTATTTTCTCCCCCTCCCTCTCTCCCGCCCCGCGTCTCTCTTCACCCCTCTCTCGCCCTTGCGCAGCCATGGCGGACCTCGCGGCGGCCACTCAGTCCCCGTCCGTCTCCTCGACGTCCTCCGGGGCCGAGCCCTCAGCGCCCGGCGGGGCCGGCGGCCCGGGAGCCAGCCCCGCCCTGGGGACGAAGAGCTGCGGCTCCTCCTGTGCGGGTGAGGCGCCGGGGGGCCCGCCCGGGGAGCGGGGCGGGGTGGGGGCCTCGGGGCGGGCAGGGCGCCCCCCTCCCGGCGGCCGCAGCCCCGGGGCGCGGGCGGAGGAAGTAACGGGCGTGAGGAGAACCGGCTGCGGGCGGCGGGGAGCCGCTCCGGGGAGGGGGCGTGGGCCGGGCCCGGCGCGGGGACCCCGGCGCGGGGAGCAGCCCCCGGGCCCGGGCGACGGGAGGAGGGAGGAGGGCCGGCTGGTGGTCGGAGAGATGGAGAGGGAGGCTGCCCGGGCGGAGGGCGGGAGGGTGCACGGCAGGTTTGCAGCAGGTGTTGACATAATCAGACATTCCTGGGAGTCATCCAAAAAAGAAAAAAAATTTTTTTTCGGTTACCCGTGGGGGAGGACGAGGAAGTTGAGCGGACCCAGCGGAGCTGTTTTCTCCGCCGTTTTCCTCCGCCTCTGATCGCCCGCCGCTCGGACTCCCCGCCTGAACGCCGGGTCCTCGGGGCGGCGGGCGGCGGGCGGCGGGCGGCGGGCGGGGAGGGCGCTGCCGCGGGTCCAAGATGGATCCGTCCCCGGGCGGGCGGGGCGGGGCCGCTGGTGTTCCCGAAGGTGACAAATGGAGTCCGGCCCAGCCGTCCGCGCATTTTGCATTTTTGATCTCATGCTCTCCGTTGGGCTGCCGTTGACGGCGGCGGAACAAAAGGGGGTGTTTGCCGCAGAAAAGGGGGAGGGGGAGGCAGGCAGACAAAGCCGGCGGAGCCCCGGCCTCGCTCCGTGCCGGGCGCGGGGGATGCTGCGGGCCCTTCGGTTTCCATTGTGTGCGGGGCGGGCTGGCCGCCCCCCGGGGCCGCATCTGCAGTGCGGGTGTCTCAGGGGGAGGGAGGCCGCACCCCGCAAGTGGCAAAGGAACTCGGCCTTCGAAGGAGGGGGGGGTAAATAAATAAGTACATAAATAAATACATGTTACATATATGTATGTTACAGATAATGTTGCTGTTTCGTTCAAGGATTTTTGAGAGATTCAAAAATGCTTTCTTGTCTCCTTCGTCAGACTCTGGGGTTGATGGCTATAGAGAACTCGGCGTTTCTGATCTCGGCTTTAGATATATTCTCTACGTGGTTCTTGATCCGCGGGTCTCCCACGGGAGGGCCTCGGTACCCTGTCGGATTTTCCCGTGTGGTTAGGGCCGTTTCAGCAGAAGCAGTAGCAGCGGAAGCTTCTGCAAGGTCAAGATCAGCGGTCCGGCCGAAGGGATGAGGCAGCACATTTAGCACCCGGTTTCCTGTCCCCCGGCAGGCATCCCGCTCCCAGGTGAACGGCAGCTTCCTACACTGAGCGGGTGGTTAGCCAACGCTCATCACTGCCATTGCGTCCTGCTCCATCGCCGGCCCTTGCGTTCCTGCCTTTTGATTTTTCTTGATTTAAAATGTTCTGTTCACCGGAACAATAAACTCGATAGATGCCCTGTCTTAAATTCCTATCGACTGGGAAGGTGTACAGATGTTTGTGAAAACCGTTGGTACTGTGTTGGTGGCCCCCCTGTGAGATGCTGGCATGCACGGTCATCATTTCATTGCAGAAGCCCTTCCCTGTGGCAGAACGTTTCCTCCCTCTCTCAAAGGAAACGTCCCAGGCCTCTGCACCTTGAGAATAAGATGGGCTTTGTTATTCCGAAACGTAACTCTTCTAAACGAATACTAGGAAAAATCTTCCTGGATTGTTTAAAAATCTACGTGTGTTGATGGTGTCAGCCTTCACATTGTTTCACTAAGCTCCTCTCGGTTTTAGAGACTTTCAAAAAATAAGAGTAAATGGTCACTTGGTGTCCTTTAGGAAACAATGTTGCCTTGTCTGACCTGTTGGGTAATGACTTTAGAAGCAATAGTTTCTACCTAAAGGTAGAGAGTGCTGAGCGATGCTCTCTGGGCCAGCGCCCCGGGCACAGTGCAGCTGGCTTGTATGTGCTTGTGGGAGGAGGTCAGGGGCAGAATTGGCTTCCGAGATGGCTGCCTTCGGAGGAAACGGAAGATTTCAAGGCAGAAATTTGAAGTTGAGGTAAAGGAGAGTTACATATTTAGTGTTCTTTTCAGAGAGAGTTGTATTATTGCTCTGAAAATCGCGATGCCAAAATAAAGCTGCAGTTCTTGTATCTGTTCTTGGAAATTAGCTCAGAGCAAAAACAGCTTGGGCAACTTGTTTTTAAGTCTATGTTTTAAATCTTCCTTCACCCATGAAACTTAGTTGTTCTCTGTACTTTTGATGGCATCATTTTCACACTTTGTTCTAACAAGTCAATCAAATGTAAGTATATAATTTGTATTTTCAGTCTGAGCCCTTAACTAAAAAGCAATCTGACTATCTGTTCCACACTGACATTATCTGTATTGTATCCATGCCAAGTCATCGGTGGCACTGTCATATGGAGATAAACACCGACTTCAGCCCCAGAGACATCTATCTGGGTTTAGTCTGACGCATTAACTACATGGCCCCCGAGCCTCAGCAATGTGATCTAGACAGATTTGCTTTGCACCCTTAAATCCTTTTACTGAATTACAATACCTAATATTTTGTACACTTGTTTGCATATTACAAATTTTTGCACTTAGGTGCAAAATAGCAATTGAATTACAAGTGAGAAATCATAATAAAGGAAGATCTTAATACCTTTTTCCTCTTTCTAAAAATGAGTTCTTTCAGCTTTTGACCCCTCACATTGATGTCTTAAAGCTGCTACCCCTTTCACTCAGCTGGTCTGTTAAAGTGGTGGTTAGTCCTCGCTAGTTTGGCTCAGTGGACAGAGTGGTCAGCCTGCGGACTGAAGGGTCCTGGGTTCTGTTCCAGTCAAGGGCACATTCTTGGGTTGCAGGCTCCGTCCCTAGTAGGGGGGAAGCGCAGGAGGCAGGCGATCAATGATTCTCCTTCCTATCTCTGAAATCAATAAAAATCCATTTGTTTAAGTGGTGGATGGGGGCAGAGAAAGACAAGATGTTTTATAGATGGCTTGGCATCTTTGCTTAAACATTAGCTACAGCATTTTGGCCAGAATAAGTGTAGTTACAATACTCAGGAAACGCCTGTCAATGGAAGCAAGAGTACAGGAGACAGCAAGAATGCTCATGTCAGTTAGTTTACAAAATGCCTGTTTATTTGGAAGGTTTTTATTCCTCAGTAGTAAAAGGTTTCTTAGAATGCTGCTTTAGAGTCAAATTCACAAGTAATTTAACCACTCTGATCAAACAGACCAGTTGGTATATATATTTAACAGGCATACCTTCACCTGAAATAGAAATCCAGAGCATTAGTATTTTTATTATTTTAGAGATGATCTGAAAACAAAATAAACCTAATATAATTACTTTTATTGTATTCTGTGGTGAGAAAATGATATATTCTTCCTGATATAGGAGTCGCCTGTTTAATCCTGTGTGTTTCAGGAACTTGTAAAAAAAAAAAAAGAAGAACTTGTAAATTAAGTTTGGTATTGAAGGAACTGGTGACATGTCATTGAAGGGAAGGGAAAGTTAAGGTTTCTGGTTTTATTTGAGCCAAGAGGTTGTTCTGTAGAAAGGCTTTTATTTTTAGACTATCCATAATCCTAGAATTGATTAACTATGCATATTTTTATAAAGGGATAGAGAGTAGAAGCACTATTTTATTTTTTTTTAATTAGTTAATTTTTTTTAATATATCTTTATTGATTTCAGAGAGAAAGGGAAAGGGAGTCAGAAACATAAATGATGAGAATCACTGATCAGCTGCCTCCTAGCCGCCCCCTCCTGAGGATAGAGCCCAAACCCAGGCCTGTGCCTTTGACCGGAATCGGACCGGGGACCCTTCAGTCCAAAGGCTGATGCTTTATCTACTGAGCCACACCAGCTAGGGCTAACTATGCATATTTATTGTGTGTACTTAGCTTATAGTTTGTGTTCACACTTAGCTTATAATTTATTGCCTAACTTGTGGCAAACATGTAAATTCCATGGTAGAACTTTCTAAAGCCCTTGTAGGAAAGGTCTGTTAAATAAGGTTATCCACAATTAGTATTGCTTGGGATTGCATCATTGAAGTCTTTTACTACATCTCTACATTTCTTTGACTTATGTAAGACATGTTACTCTGTGATCTTGCAATTTCAGAGATAATCCCTCTAAATACTGTACTATAACATTTCTATTTTACATTATTGGGGGGGGGGTGTCAGCAGGTAGCCCACTCTTGTGGTCTTTTAAAATTTCAAGTAAATATTATTAATCTGTTCTCTCCCTATAAAAATTAACTCATTCCTTTTTTCTCCCTCTAAGGACATCATCATAACCTAACCAAGAGGGGACATGTGAGCTCTTTGACATGTTTCTCATTTGCAGCTTGCCCTTGAGGGTATATTGGAGGGTAAACTGATACAAAGCTCCTTTTGTCCTCTGACTTGAAAGCATTTCAACAGTGAGCATTGTCTTCATTTTACATAGGAGGTAGAAATATTTTATTTTTAGTTGTTCTATTTTATATTTGTGTATTGCTTTATAGTTTACTAGTAAATTGTGCCCATATATTAACTTAATTCAACAAATATTCAAGCAAACATTAAAGCTCTTTGTTAGGTGCCTTGGGAGATAGGAAGGCAAATAAAACCCAGATAACCCCTCTAAAGGCTGTATTCAATAGAAAGACTTGTGTAATGTTTACCTGTGAGTCAGTCAGGTAGTGATATAAACCCTTTCTTCAGATGAGAAATGACATACACAAAGGTTTGTGGCTGTGAAGTTGAGGGTAGGATAAAACTAAGGGATTGAGGGCCTAATTCAGTTTTCTTGCAAATACACACAATAACCTCTCTAAAATTTGGAATGTGATAAAAAGTGGTTCTCTCACCCTCTTGAATTAAATTACCATTTTAACTGGGTTCATCTCTGGTCCCACGGTTTCTAAGCAGGAGCCTTTGCTCTGCTGCCTACAGCAACTTTCCTCAGGCTCACCAGCCCCTGGCACTGTTAGATCCGCCGGCACTTCCCGTCCGCATCCGAAATGCTCTCTCAGCAGCTTTTGGTCAAATTCACCACTCGCTCCTCTTTGAGACACCTTTTCAGTGTGTCCTCCGTGTCCTGTGGCTCCTTTGCTAGCTGTTTTGTGGTGTGTTTAAGGTTTTTTTTTTGTTGTTATTTTGAGATATAAATTCACATGCCATAAACACCATTTAAAAGTGGTTTTTAGTATATATACAAGATTGCGCAACCATCATCACGGTCTTATTTCAAAATTGTTATCACTCCAGAAGCAGTCCCATACCTATTGGCTGTCCCTCTCCATGTGTCTCTTCCCCGTCCCTTGGCAAACACTAATCTTTGAGTCTAGATTTTCTTCTTGTTGGGATTTTATAATGCTAATTCTTTATCTTCACAACATCTAAAATTTAGAGTTCTAGGACTCACTTCTTATAGCTTTTTTCCCACCTGCTTTCATTTGTCTCGTTTATGACATCCGTCTGTGGTTTGAAGTGCCGTTGATGACTTCCAGTCTTTATCCTCGGCCTCCACATCCCTGGCATCTCAAGCCCGCCTGTCCGAGCGGAACTCCTCAGCTCCTTTCTGTCCGTCTCCGCACAGCCTTCTCCATCGCAGCCCGTGGCGATTTTTAGCTACCTTTCTGCCCTAATCAAAAAGCGGGGAGTCATCCTGGACTTTCCTTCCTCCATACAACTGCCAGCAGGTCCTACAGATTCTGCCTTCAGAACGGGTCCGGCGTCTGGCCGGCTCTCTCCGCTCCTGGGTCACCGCGGTGGCTCCTGGCCTCTCCCGCCCGGGCTCGGCACCGCAGCTGGTGTCAGTGTGTGAGAATTTCCAGTCAGACCGTGTCACTCGGGGCACGAGCTCCATTGGCTGCCCACCGTGGAGTGAATGCCAGAGTCCTAGCGGGTGCGGTAGCCCCAACCCGCCTCCTCATCATCCGGCTTCAGTCCCACTGACACCTTGCTTTCTTGGCACCAAAATACCCCTCTTCAGAGGCCTCTGCTGTTCGCCTGCCCCGGCCCTTCTCCCACGTAATCCTCCCCCTCCCGGCTCTGCACTCTCCCTCCTCCTTTAGGTCTTTGCCTGGCCAAATTATTTAAAGGCACAAACCACCTGTAGGCCTCCCGTTTTATTTCTGTTGTTACTTGTGTTAATCTATCTTACTGTATTTGACTTACTTCGTTTGTCTTCCACACCAGAATATAAATTCCATCAGCGTGAAGGTTTGTGCTGTTGTTGTCACTGTTCTGTCCCTAATGCCTGAACAGGACCTGGCACAAAGTAGGCCTTTGGATAGTTTTGAATGAGAGCAGAAGTTTTAGCCATTTAAAAATATTTAATTTATTTCAGAGAGGAAGGGAGAGGGAGGGAGATAGAAACGTCAGTGATGAGAGGGAGTCATCAATGGCTGCCTCCTACACTCCCCCTACCTACGATCAAGCCTGCAACGGCGACGGTGGCCTGTGCTTTTACCAGGAAGTGAACCACAACCTCCTGTTTCATAGGTCAGCCCCCAACCACTGAGCCACACTGGTGGGGCCTGCACTTTGCTTTTTAATGTATTGAGATATATATATCAGTATCTATACCTGAACCTCATTCTTTTTCACAATAGCAAGTATTCCATGGTTTTCTATTGATGGTCGTTTAGGTTATTTCTAGTACTTATAACCAGTGCTCTTATGAATATCCTCATATACGTGTCTTTGTACATATATGTAGATATATCTGTAGGTTAAATCTCTAGATGTTAAAGAACATGTGGGGGGTGGGAGGTACCTTTAAATTTTTGATACATGTTGCCAAATGTAGAGGAGTATAATTTTAAAAGAAAGATTTCTCATGAAGTCCTATTTTTTTGGTTGTATTTTGTTTTGTTTTTAAAGTACTCAGCGTCAACTTTGCATATTTACCAGCTATGTATGTTTAAATGCTCATATTTTCGTGACTGACTTCACAAAATGCAGTTTAAAATGGTTAAAAGCAAATATCGGTTAATAATCAGATACCTCTTTTTCCTTTCCCACAAAGAGTTGCAGGGAGCATCATCTTTCCTGAGGTTGTACTTGCTTAACAATGCTAGCAGATCCTCTTTTCTTCCTCTGGAGGTGAGACTATCTGATTCTCCCCCCAAAAATGGGTTAACTTTTAGATGCATCTCAAATGAAATAAGGTTTTGCCACCAGGTGAGTGAAATAGTATTTGGAAATAAAGACTTGGGTTTTCTCTCTCGCTCAGACCCAATGAAGTTACGATGCTTGGCCAAATAAAAGTTAAAATTCCTGTGTGAGGTTGTCAAATTCTCACGCTGTATATTTTCTTTCAGATTCCTTTGTTTCTTCCTCTTCCTCTCAGCCTGTATCTCTATTTTCGACCTCACAAGGCAAGTCTGTCATTTTTTTCTGTACGTTAATGAAAGAAAAATGTTGAGAAAGAGGCTGTACCTGGGAGAAATGGCACAAGTTGATTGCCCCATTCTCTTAAAATAAAAACTAGTTTCAAGCCAGTTCTTTATACTATTTGGCAGTTCCCAATGGATTTTCTGTAAAGGTTAATAGAGTAGAATGAGGCTAGGTGGACCCTTGAACATAGCCTAAGCTTGAGTTCTGGTGCTGAGTATTTTTTTAATGAAAAACTCGCCATAGAATTTGGAACAGATAGAATAAAGGCTCAGAAAACAGTCCACCCCCTCAGACTGCATTTAACTTACCGATGTGCAGTTATGTAACTGCTTTGGGGAGGTATTGGATTTGGGGGGAAACAAAGACAACAAAAACAGTATGAAAGTGCTTCCACTGAATAGTATACTGGCTTAGCTCGAGTTTTTTAGTGTGAACTTCTCTGAGATTTGTCCAAAGAGCTAGGCGAGTTCCAAATCGCCTTGAAACATTGAACAAGTCAGTTGACTTTTTGGCAAGCGAGGCTTGTTTTCCTACAGATGAAGCTGTGGCTTTTTTTTTTTTTTTTTTTAGATCTGCCAACCCATAAGGAAGGGAACCGAGTGAGACAGCTGTAGTTGGTGGGGCAGTAGGCTGCTAGGAAAACTGGGGGAGAGTGCTGTGCTTGTTGATTTGTACTGAGAATAAAGCGCTGTTTTGTTTACGCTGTTGTACTTGACATCAAATATAGGTCAGTGGAAAACCCTTACTTAAAAAAGGTAATTAAACTCACTGGATAGGTCTAAGCAAACCCCGCTGAATTCTCTAGATGCAAAGTCTGGATGCTGGCTTGTTAGAAAGTCTGACCTTAAAAGAATAAAAACACAATGAAAAAAACAACACGAACCCCACAAAATATTTTTTCAGAGTTTAATCTGCTTCGTAAGAAACATGATAAATAATTTGTTGCTTTTAAATGATAATTTGTTGCTTTCAAAGGCTGCTAACATTAGAGCCCAAACCCTTTATAATTTGCCTCCCTGTTTTGAAATCTTGTGGGTCAAATTACATTTAAAAAAATAGGTATTTTCTGAGTGTTAGAAAGTAGCTGAAACCTACCAAGTGATTCTTGACATCTGGAACCCGACCAGAATGATATTTTTTAGGTCCCCCCCCCCGAAATTAAATAATTTAGGTAAATAGATACTTTATTTATTCCACTGCAGAAAATAAACCAGTAAAAACACAGTGTAAATAGAATAAACAATTGTATTTCTCTACTGTAAATACTTCAGATCTTTTAAAAGACATTCTTTGTAGTTATAGCTTTCAGTCACTTTTTTTAAGTAGAAACGATAGTTGATATCCTAAGTAGTGCAACCGTGCAACCCAAGCACAGCATCCCTGGTGTCTGGGATGGTGAGAAGATAACTGTCATAGACTTAAACGCTATTTTAATCCCTGTTAGAAAAAAAATACACATACAAAGAGTTACTTTGAAATCAATAAGCATGTCCTTGGATGAGGGTGTAGGGGGAAACAAGAGTTATTTTGACCAGTGCAGATTCAGGATGGTGCTATTGCTAAAAGTCAGTTAAAAATGTCAGGCCCCCGAAGGTGTTCCAGTCCAGCCTCTATTATGGCACTTTCTTTTGCAAAACACAGACACACGCGTGCACACATGTTCTCCTTGCTCGCATCATGGAAAAGTAACCCAGTTAGTACTCTACTTCATTGGCAGGCCTAAGGATCAGCCTGTTCAGCTGCTTGAGGTAACGCCTTGGCAGGCGACTAGGTGTGCTGAGCAGAGCCAAGACTGCTGCTGGTGCACCTTAAGAGAGAGGAGGGAAGCCCTGGTTAGAGTGCGTCCTGATAAGCCACGGTTGGGGGTTCAATTCCTGGTCAGGGCACATATCGTATTTGCCGGCGTATAAGACGATTTTTTTGGCCCTGAAAAATACGTATTTGCCAGCGTATAAGATGACTGGGTGTATAAGACGACCCACTAAAATTTCCACTAAAAATACAGAGTTTGTTATATACTCGCCGTATAAGACTACCCCCCACTTGGAGGCATATTTTTCAGGGCCAAAAAGTCGTCTTATACGCCGGCAAATACGGTACAAGAATCAACCAATGAATACATAAATGGAACAACAACATTGATTTTTTCTTACTCTCAAATAAAAATAAAATTTAAAAATAAGGGAAGAGTGGGCTAGAAGAGGTCAACAGGAAAAGGGGGACATATGCAGTACTTTTAACAATAACAATTTTAAAAATAATAAGGGAAGAGGAAGTTGATCATGTACTTGATTAAAATTCCTGGGAGAATAGCTGAGACTCGTCCACGCAATGAAGGCCTCAGAGTGGCTGCTGCCCCCCCAGCACCGGCGTCCATCGCTGGCACTGACCCAGCCAACACAGCCAACACGCCTCTGGCTTCCCTGTCCCGAGCCCATGCCTTGGAGATTGTGCCCCACTTCTGTGTCTATCCAAATTCTAAACCTCATTAAGCAGTATGTAGCAGTTATTAAATGAGACATTTTCATATTTAAGAATGACATTTTTAATCTTGAAATAAATACTTATCATTATTGGGCTTCAATGAGATGCATGTACCAAAGACTTATTAATTTGGACCATTAAAAAAAGGCAGTTTAATATTTCAAAACGAAACCATGTAATATTTATTAAGTTGTACTACTTTGAGGTATACCGCTACTTAAGCTGGCAATTTACAGTTTTTGAAAGCTAATGAATAGATTTGTGATGAGAATGTCAGTGGAATAATCCTCCTGAGTAGGTCTTTGCTTATGGACTCCTTTTTTCTCATTAAAGAATTAAACTTCAGCCTAATCTCTGAACATTTCCAAATAGGAGAGTAAGTTTTGATAATATTTTCCTGTTCTGTAAAATAAAGATATTAACAGATGTATAGATGTACTATGTGGCTAATTTTTTTGAGCTTATATGATGTTTAATACTTTGTTTTTTTATTGATGGATTGATTTAAGGGAGAGACAGACAGACACACACACACATTGATTTTGTTGTTAAACTTATTCATGCATTTACTGGTTGATTTTTATCTGTGTCATGACCAGGATCAAACCCAAAACCTTATTAGCGTATCAGGACGATGCTCTCTCTGACCAACTAAAATATTAGGCCAGGGTGTAGTACTTTATATGAATTATCTCATTTAATCTTCATAGCCAATTTTATGGAGTAAAGATACTAGTTCTTTTACCAATTGAGGAAACTGGGGTTTAAAATGGTGAAATAACTTGCTTAAAGTCACACTGTAAGTGACAGACCTAGGATTCAAAGCCCATGCCCATAACCATACCTAATGTAAAGATGATAAAGTATACTAGTTGTATTTTAGGGTTTACAGGTATTTTTAGAAATGTCATTTTGAGGTTAATGTTAAAATCATAAGAGCAGAAGAAGCAGAAATTACTATTTTAACCATATTGCTTTTAGTTAGGCAATTTAGTATCATTTGAGGGATGTATTCCTTTCATCAGATACAAAACTGAAATTTGGTTTCTACTTTTGAAACCTTTGTAAAAGTGTAGGCTTACTATGATTTTATTTAGAAAACATTGGAAGAAAAGTAGGTAAAAAGATTGGAGAGGATTTTTTATCTACATGCAGAATTGGAAGTGCATTTGCAATAATCAACATTTATAATCAATTTGAGTAACATAGTAGGCATCTGGAATAGGAAGTTATACACTGAACTTTGGGGCAAGCATTGCGGGGGAAATTTTGCCAGTTACAGCCTTTTTTTTAACAAAAGCAAAACATTTTTCTTTGTACAAAAGAGACTTTTTGTTTAGGATCCAGCTTGGCTGCAAAGTGTCTGCTGGCTAACTTCCTATTTTGATGCTGCTGTGGCTGAAAGTTGCTGGTGTTGTTTTGCACGAAAATTTGTCCTGTTTTGTGAACATGAGAAAATTCAAGTGTAGGAAAACCTATACCTGAATGTTTCAAGCCCCCCTTGTCTGACTGCATAGAGTACGTATGTTGGAAAGCAACTCAGTGGCTACTTAGGGGCTGGCAGTGACTGTATGGTTTTTCCGAGTTACAGGTATCCTGTTAACTAAACGCAGTGGATGCCTAGGGAGAGCGGGAGTAACCAGTGCAAATGGCAATTGAAAGACTTCTAAGCTATTCATTCTTTTTTGGGAGAACTAAGTTTGGGGAACAAGAAACAGTAAAGAGAACATTTTGAATTGTAGAGCAAATGTATATGGTTTTCTTTAATTTGAATAATTTACTTGATGTTATAAAGCATTTACTTGGAAGTTTTTTTATAATATCATTTTTAACTCCCACCTGTTCTGTAAGATAAAATACTCTGGGCACAGAAGAGGAAAAAAATCTTCAGTTCTCATACTGTATTTTCTAGCTAAATGGCACTCTTCAAGTTACTGTACTTTACAATTTTTTTTAATTTTTAAATTTATTAAGGTTTTATTTGTGTACATAGCTTATCATTGCCCCCCCCACCTCCCATTCATGCCCTCCCTCCCCAGAGTTCTGTGTTCGTTGGTTGTACTTATATGCATGCATACCAGTAAGTTACTGTACTTTACAATTTATATATGCCTAAGCAACCATTACGACTGGACGACAGAATGACCCAGTCAACCAGTCGCTATGACGCACACTGACCACCAGGGGGCAGATACTCAATGCAGGAGCTGTGGTCAGTGCACTCCCATAGCCAACTTTCTGTGGCCCCTCCCCCTGGCCGGCTGGCCAACCTCCCACAACCCCTCCCTCTGGCCAGCCCCCCCTTTGGCACAGATCTGGGGGGCTGGCCAGTCAATCTCCCGTGGTCCCTCCCCCAGCCAGCCAACCCCTGATAGGCCTCCATCACTGGGCAGGCCAAGGGACCCGCCTGTGCATGAATTCGTGCACTGGGTCTCTAGAATAGATAGATTTAAAGCAGCACCAAGGACAACACCTGTCCCATCCCCTACTAACCTGCAAGTTGAGCTCCTGGGTAAAAATGACTGGTGAAGAGCGAGGTGTCAGTGTCATCTGTGGGATTTTTACAGGACTAGAGTTCTGATATGCAGCTCAATCTTTCTGCTCTTTTAGAAGCTAATGAAATACAGTCAAGGTGTGGTTCTCAGACCAGTTCATTATCTGGGAAACTTGTCATGCAGATTCCTAAGCTTTATCGTCCTGGAATCTCTGAGTCAGTAACGCAGATTAGACCATGAAGTACTAGTGCAGTGCGTGGTTGCTCTTTAGTGTGAAAGGCACTGTAAAGACCGGTGTCAAGGCTGGTTTTGTGCTGGGTTATTCGATCGCTCAGCTAGTCGGACATTGAACTAACATTTACTTTGACCTTGATAGTGATAAAGATCATTTGCTGAAACATTTTGTTCAGGAAATGTTTTGTTCAGGAAACTTTTTATCTTTCAACATTGGCTTACAATTTTTTATTTTTTATTTTTTTAATATTGGGCTGCTTTAAATGTCTTTATCCACATAGAACCTAGCAGTTCTTGGAATGTCATATGTATTTGGTTTGTACTAACTGATTTAGAAGTTGCATCACCCAAAATTTGATATAGATGAAAGCTCTTTAAATTCCTTTTTTAAATTTGTGAATGGTAGGAGAGAAAGTGTCCAAAGCCCAGTATGAGAATTTTCTGTATTATATACCAAGTGAAGGTGGTTATGATTTGATATATCTTTTTCTCCCCCCTAATAAAAAGGCAGCTGGGCCCTAACCGGTTTGGCTCAGTGGATAGAGCATCAGCCTGCCGACTGAAGGGTTCCGGGTTTGATTCTTGGTTGTGGGCAAATCCCCAGTAGGGGGTGTGTAGGAGGCAACTTGATCAATGTTTCTCTCTCATTAATGTTTCTAACTCTCTATCCCTTTCCCTTCCTCTCTGTAAAAATCAATCATATATATATATTTTAAAAGCAGCTGATCTGAAGTCTCTATGTCAGGAGATTTTTTTTAGAATGTGGTGTTTGGGAACATTTATTGAGAATTTGATAAGTCTCAAATACTATTCTAAGCACTTCACTTGTATTGACTCATTGAATCCTGACAGTAGTTCCTGAATTAGGGTGCTTTAAATAGCCCTGCTTTTTAGGTGAGATTAAGCAATTTGCCAAGGCCACATGGTTAGTAGGTGTGATAAAAGGATCTTGCATTTTTGGCCTGGGAGTGGTCTAGAAATTTAGACTATGACTGAATGCCAACTTAATTTCCTAGTCTTATTTCAGAAATGGAGACTTAAGAGAATTTAGAGTTTAAGAAGATAAAGGTGCCAGAACTGGTTTGGCTCAGAAGATAGAGCGTTGGTCTGCGGACTGAAAGGTCCCGGGTTCGATTCCGGTCAGGGGCATGTACATTGGTTGTGGGCACATCCCAGTGGGGAGTGTGCAGGAGGCAGCTGGTCGATGTTTCTCTCTCGTTGGCGTTTCTAGCTCTCTATCTCTCTCCCTTCCTCTCTCTAAAAAATCAATAAAATATATTTTTAAAAAAACACACACACACATACACACAAAAAAACAAAAAAACGACACGAGGGGGAGTTTAAAAAAAAAAGATAAGGGTACCTCAGTACTGAGTCATTTTGGGGACGTTCTATGATCATTGTAGAGTTATGACATTTGTATCTCTTGCCATATGTTGATTCCCTTCTAGTAGATGTGTAACCCTTGTTTGTTAATAGAGTATGCCATATTTTTAAGTGATTAGCATTTTTGAAGATGAATGTGCACATTAAATCTCGTTATAGCAAATAACTAGAATAAATTCATGATGGAATTTTTAAAAATATATTTTATTGATTTTTTTTTTACAGAGAGAAAGGGAGAGGGATAGAGAGTTAGAAACATCGGTGAGAGACATCCATCAGCTGCGTCCTGCACACCCTCTACTGGGAATGTGCCTGCAACCAATGTACATGCCCTTGACCGGAATCGAACCCGGGACCTTTCAGTCCGCAGACCGATGCTCTATCCACTGAGCCAAACCGGCTTCGGCCTATGATGGAATTTTTTGACAGACATTTGTTCTGAGTAACATTGAAAGTCTCCTGTGTTACATGTGACGGCTATCTTTTGAATGAGGAAAGAGTAGTGGACACTTTCTGAGATGTAAGATAACCCGGAGTTATTTCATCAGGCAGTTTCACAATGTATAGTGTTAAAAACTAACAATTTTTAAACTCCCTAGAGATTTCTGCCACTTTATCAGGACAGACTTAGACACCACCAGAGACTTATTAAGTGCCATACTGACTAATTGGAAGAGTCTTTACTTATGGTAGCTGTTTAAAAGGCTTATTATTACATTCTGGCCTTCATTCTATTTAATATTTTCATTTCTTAATAAACTCTACTTCCAGCCTATTTTTCCCATCGTCTTGGTATAATTCAGGTCTATCCAAGTTTGTTAGGTTTTAACTAGCCAAGGAAAATGTTTTTTCATATTATAGAATCTTTGGAAAAATGCTTGCAGTCACCCTGGCTGGTTTGATTCCATGGATAGAGCATCGGCCTGCGGACTGCAGAGTCGCAGGTTTGTCTGGTCAGGTCAAGGGCAAGTACCTCAACTGAAGGCTCAGCCCGTCAGAGCTCATGCAGGATGCAGCCAATGCATGTGTCTTGATTTCCTCTCTCTGTCTCCCTCCCTCCCTCCCTCCCTCCCTCCCTCCCTCCCTTCCACCCTCTAAAAAGTTAGGATTGTTGTTGTTTTTAAATATATTCTCATTGATTTCAGAGAGGAAGAGAGAGGGAGAGACAGAAACATCAATGATGAGAAAAAAATCATTGATCGGCTGCTTCCTGCACGTGCCTGACCCTCCAGTCCACAGGCCAACGCTCCAGCCACCAAGCCAACCAGCTAGTAAAAAGTTAGGATCAACCACCACCACCACAGGGATGCTTGCCGGCTGTCAGGCAGTCATGGCATTCGGTATAGGATTTGTTGGTATTGTGAGAGTAAGATTTCTGACCTAATCTAACTTTATTTCAGATTATTATACACTTCACTCAAGACTTTTGAAGCAAGGCTTGGGACACTGACAAACTTGTGTCCTGACAAAGCATAGAATGCTCTACCGTGCTTGCCGGCCCTCACCCTGGCGAAGTGTGTGTCTTTGGTTAGCAATCAATATAAATTGCTTGCTTTTTCATTTCATCAAGGCCACCACCAAATCCTCCTCCTTTACTTACTGGTTTTGCTTATTGCTTGTCTCCTGCTCTGTACTGTAAGCTCCACAAAGACAAATATACTTTCTGTTTTGTTCAACTGTCTTTTACCTAGTTTCTAAAACAGTGCCTGGTACAGGATCAGCACTCACATTTTTGTTGAGTTATTACTAATTCATCTTGCTCACTTTGGCCTGTAAGACGACAGGCTTTAGCCTCTGAAGTCTCCATCGCTGTAGACAGACAGGCTGAGCGTTCTGACGTGGAGTCCGTCTCACACGCTCAGAGTTGTATTCCTGTTTTACCTTAAGAGGGATTCCAGTTTTACCTGAATCCAGATTTAGTACATCCAGTGCTTCCTGACAGTAAAGGAACTAGTAAATTCAGTAACAATGCATAGCTCATATTGTGGAATATTTCTGACTTAAATAGTTTTTTTTTTTTAATTTCAGGGTTTTGAACATTTTAACCTATAATGCTGAGTTCTTTTATATCCTTAATCCAGACTTGCTGAATATCATACTTTATAATGATAGTTGTGACCATGTTTATTTACTACATTAAAACTAAATTAGAAATGCAGCTTATTTCAAATATTTTCTGTATCACCACACTTTTCTTTAAAATTCTCTCCCTCTCCCTCCCTTTCTCTCTCTCTCTCTATATATATATGTGTGTGTGTGTGTATGTGTGTGTGTGTGTGTGTGTGTGTGTTTTTCCTGGAGAGAGTGAGTTAGAAACAGTGATGAGAGATGCCCCATACTGGGGATCAAACCCACAACCTGCACATGAGCCCTGACCAGGAATTGAACCGTGACCTCCTGGTTCATAGGTCAATGTTCAACCATTGAACCACTGAGTCATAGAATAGTATGCTTGTACCCAGATTACAGTCATACTATTCTAAAGGCCCAATTCCTATTACATCACATTTCAGTGATACCTTGAAATAGAGGAATGTTATCTGGCATTTGAGAACACTTTTATAATAGTGGAATTTATTCATTGCAGTAAGATATTCTTACTTATTTTTGAGTTTATAAAGTTATCCTACATAATAGAGAGCGAATACGCTAATTAGACCCATCTTCCTGAACGGCCTGTGGATGGGGCCACAGGCCTGAGTTCCTCCCATGAATTACGTGCATCGGGCCTCAGTTTTGAATAAAGTAATAATTTTTTGTCTAATTACTTAGCTTTTCACATGAAAAAGAATATAAGCTGAATAAGGGTAATCCCAAAGGTTTTTCTCTTTCACATCTTCCCTGTTACTCACACTCAAGGCTTTGCTGCCCTGAGTCTATTTACCGTATTTGCCGGCGTATAAGACGATCTTTTGGCCCTGAAAAATATGCCTTCAAGTGGGAGGTAGTCTTATACATACGGCGAGTATATAACAAACTCTGTATTTTGGGTGGAAATGTTAGGGGGTCGTCTTATACGCCGGCAAATACAGTATTTTTCAGGGCCAAAAAATCGTCTTATATGCCGGCAAATACGGTAGATCTCCCCTGTCCAACATGAAACTTTGCTTCATTCACATGGAATGGCTTAAGACCTACTTGGTTCCAACTCTGAGGCTCCAGCCACGCGGAGGAGCCACCAGGGCGGCGCCCGCCCCGGAACAGTTGTTTCCGTCTTCCCCGGTAGAAACTGGCTGGTTGGGCAGTTGGAAAGCAGTGTGCTAAGGCAGTGGCTGCGGTGTTAATAGCGGTAAGCCTTAATGTATATACTTTTTAGAATGACATTTTCTGTCTTAAAAGGATTTCTGGAGTTATCTCGTAAGAGATCAATTTGCATAGTTCAGTTTTAGTTGAATTGGCAAATTGGTGCTAGGTTTTTTGAACAGGCAAGCCTTTTCATTTCCTTCAGCTTAAAATGTTGAGGCCATCTGTAGATGGGACCAGTCTTCCCAGTGGACAGAACAGGATAATTCTAGTCTGATTTTTAGGCTCAGGGGATTCACTGTATCACCGGAAATCAAAAAGAACTCTGGCTGCTGTCTGTTCTCAGATTCTCAGACTGTAGCAGTGGGTTCACAGGAGCAGTGTCTTCTGAATTGTTCAGTTTACAGATGAGAGTATATCAGTACTTCATAACATCAAGTTATTTTGTGTGGGCTGCGTTAATTTCTGTGAAATAGCTCTACCAAAACAAAGGAGGGAAACTTTCCCCCGTGTCCCAGTCTCTCCTCTTCTTTATGCTTTCCCTTTACAATGGAAAAAACAGACTGAAAAGTATTGATCATGAATTTTTTTTTGTCATTTGTAATTTGCAGCATGATGTGGCTTTTCTGTTTCAACATTGGCAATTTTATGCATGTTTTATAGGGTAACTGTTGGCACTGTTTTTGTTAAATATTTGTGTGTGTATATATACATCCTGTGTGTATATATGTATTTAAACAAAATAAAACGCATGCTGCTTGGCCTGACTAGCTAATGTGTAATTGTACTTGGTAAACAATTCTTTTCTTTCAAATTTCAATCATGGAGGGGCTGAGCTCTCTCTGCTCTGATGAGCCATCTTCAGAAACTAGCACTTCCTCCTTTCTTGCATCTTCAGAAACATACCACACTGACCCTACAGTGCTCCGCGGAGAGCACCGCAGAGAGTCAGGCAGCCGGCCTGTTTTAGCCAAAGAAGGAAAAGGGAAAGGCTGCGGGGCTCTTCTGGATGTGACAACGATGGAAAGGCCTCAGGGGACCAGCGAGGGCGCAGCCAGCTCCCCGGTTTCTGTGGCAGGAGGAGGTCACCGCAGCCACCCGTCCATTCCAGCCAGCTTCCCAGATCGTCCTGCTTTTCTCTCAGAGAAAGCTGTTCAGATGGAAGAGCAAATAAAGAAAGATCAAGAGTCCAAGAACCCAAATGAGATGCCTAGTAGGGACGAGAAAGCGGCCTGGGATGCCGGGGACAAGTTCAGTTTGCTGTCTGCCCGGAAGGCGGCCGCCGAGCAGCCGAAGGCCGAGGGCATTCGCACACACTCCTCGTCCCCGGGCGGAGCTTCAGCAGCCGGTGCTGCCGAAAAGGGTTCCCCGGGGTCACCGTTTGAGGTCATCATTGACAAGGCCGCGTTTGACAAAGAATTTAAAGATGCCTACAAGGAGAGCGCGGGTGATGTGGGTAGCTGGGCGGCGCGCACGGATGGAGACCCGCCCGCAGACACCTCAGAGGCTGATGACCAAGTGTTTCCGCTGCGATCGCGGGCGGCGGGGCGCTTCCCGGCCCCCGCGGCGCTGGCCCGGCAGCGCTCCCACACCGCCACCGCCGCCGCCCTGGAGGAGGTGTCCAGGTGCGTGAGCGACATGCACAGCTTCACCTCCGAGGTCCTGACGTGGGACCTGGTGCCCCACGCGAAACAGCGGAGCGACAGACCTGACTGCACCACCAAAACCACAGGGCCTGACATGGGTGAATATAATCCAAAAATCCCGGTTATAAATCTTAACGCGAACACTCACCAGAAAACTTCTGTATGTTCTGTTAGCGGGAGCACTCCCATCAGTGGGTCAGCAAGTGGCGGGGCAGAATCCTCTCCCTCACAAGAAAACGCTGTCAGAAAATCTATTCCAGACCGTCTCAGTTCCATCACAGACGGCAGCGGCAAAGGCGGACGCGGCAGCGCACAGAAACAAGCCGGCACGCCTTCAGAGCCCCCCGGGTCTCCGTCCGGGAAGTGTGTGTCGCCGGGTTCGGGAGCGGCCACGGGGAAAGCGCTCTTCCCTGGTGGCCACCGGAAGGGCGAGGTGGACTGGCAGAGCGCTCTGCTGGGCGAGGGGACAGAGGCGGACAGTTCCGGGGAGTCTGATGACACAGTGATAGAAGACATCACAGCGGATGCTGCATTTGAAAGTAGCAAAGTTCAGGCTGAAAAACCTGTCTCCACTTCAAGTGCTATTGTAAAAGCAGATGAAAGGGATGTCCAAAAAATTCCCGATTATAATAGGGAAAGAAAAGCATCTGAAAGCTCTGAGGGGACTGTCAGTGACTCTGAGCCAGAAGGTCAGCCTGGTCTTCTTGAACGGAGGCCAGCCGGAGTGGTGGCATGTTCCCACGCACATGCGATGATTGTCATGTCGGGAGATGTGAGGCCGGCAGGCAGAATGAGTGACGTTACTCCTGCTGCAAAGGTGGTTGTGACCGAGGACCCACAACGCCCCTCCGCAGCATCTTCAGCTGATTTCAGTGAGACAGAACTCTCACTGACTGTGACAGCCTCTGCCCATGTGGAGTCACTGCACGAAAAAAGTATCACATACATAGACGATTCCTCCCCAGAGGACCTGGTGGCGGCCTTTCCGGAAGCCCGGGAGAAAGGAGACGGAAATGGATTTGAAGCGACAGAAGAGAAGACTACGGATTTCAGAACAACTTTTCCTGTAGAAGTCTCGCGTGAAAGTGAGGCAGGTGGTTCTGAAATTAAAGTCCTAAAAAGCAACTACTCTGAACAAAACAAAGGAAGAGGCGGCAGTGAGCTCCTGGACGGTCCCTCAGCAGCAGCTCTGGACCTGGAACAGGAGCGGCTCACAATCACAGCCCTTAGAGAGCTGAGCGAAAGGCAGGGGGAGAGGTTACAGGACAGAATGGAATCTCCTGAAGAAATACCCAGGCAGACCTTCACATTCGTTCCAGAATATTCTCAGCCGCAGAAATCACACTATGTCCTAGAACACATCGATGTCAAGACTGGATCTGACCTTGGGTTTTCTGAAAAGCCCACTGTTATCAAAGAGACTGCTGGTGTAGATTTTATTTCCAGCCTTAACAAGACTGAACTGGCAAGCAAGCATGTCCTAGCAAGACTTCTGACAGACTTCTCAGGTAACCGTTTCTGTTTGAAATACTGCATGTGGTTAGCTCTGCTGTGACTACCGTATCGGAGTGCCTTTTCTTAGTCTCTGATTGATATCGCCAGACAATGGCTAGGATAACACACTGTGAACTGGGGAGAGGAAGGGTTGCTTTTTTGTGTGTTTTTTAAAAAAATGTTTGCTTGGTTTTCTTACATAAATATTTCCCAAAGCAGAACAATTATTAAAGCTAATATTCTAAAAAAACCTTTTTATTCCAGTTTTTCCTATGTTCCCCTTTCCTCATTGGTTCACCCTAGGGTGAACACTGCTTTTAAGAATCTCTTGCCCAGCAGGCATGGCTGGTGATTGAGGGTCGATCTATGAACCAGGAGGTCATGGTTAGATTCCCGGTCAGGGCACATGCCCGGGTTAGGGGCTCAATCCCCAATGTGGGGTGTGCAAGGAAGGAGGCAGCCAATCAATGCTTCTCTCTCATCATTGATTGCTTATCTCTCTCCTTCTCCCTTCCTCTCTGAAATCAATAGAAATATACTATATATATATATATATATATATATATATATATATATATATATATATGAATCTCTTTATACTCAGCCAGTGTGGCTGAGTGGTTGTGCATAGACCTATGAGC
Organism: Vespertilio murinus; assembly: GCA_963924515.1. Taxonomy (NCBI): domain Eukaryota; kingdom Metazoa; phylum Chordata; class Mammalia; order Chiroptera; family Vespertilionidae; genus Vespertilio; species Vespertilio murinus. The sequence continues at coordinate 168,589,512 of OZ004709.1, read as the reverse complement.
CAGGTGTTCACAGTCGGGCCCTGGTCAGACCACATTCCTGGGTTGCTAGTTGGATCCCCAGTGGGAGGCATGCAGGGAGTGGCCCATCAGTGATGCTCATCATTGATGTTTCTGTCTATTTCTCCCTCACCCTCTCCCTCTCTGAAATAGGTACAAAAATATATATTTTAAAAAGAATATATTTAGGCTCTTATTTACTTAGAAAGCTTATTTAAATCTCCATAATAATAACACTACTTAGCACTTGAGTGTTTTGCTATGGGCTTTGTGGCAATCAAAGATAAAAGAATTCCTGCTGGGATAGACAGTAAATGAAACTTTTAATTACTTTGATCTTATACCACAGAGATTTTCTGCTCTGAAAGTAGGTAACCTGTATTGTAGTACTATGTTGTGAGCAATACTTAGATAGCTTACGTATTCTTCTGCTTTGGACCTTACTTAGTATTGTTCAGGCCAAACTCATTATATGGTCCTAGAAGCCTTTCCCCTAATCTTCTGTTTATTTAAGTGATTACTTTCATAGCCTTCGGTTAAAATGCTGTCTTTCCTGGAGTCTTGGAAAGTGTAAGAAAAAAAGATATTTAAGGCTTTTCAAAAGGGACCATCAGCCTCTAATCTGATACCAAGTTCTGTACTTCCTTTTTTCAAATGAAATCTTAGAGTTATCTAAAACAAAAATGAGGTTTTTGTTAGTATGAACTTTGTTAGTGTGATTATACCACCTAGTTTTTCCTGTGAGGGGTTTTATGCACAGGGGGGGGGGGGGGGGCTCAGACCTTAGCGCTGGCTTCCCCTTCTTCTTGCAGCGGGAACTGCTCCGCTCCTCCCGGGCGCCCTTCCTGAGGAGCAAACACAGCTCTTGGCCCTTGGCCCTCACCAGCTTGCACTGCTCTGGTGTGCTTGGTGAGGCGCCCGTGCTCCCGGCTGTGCCTCGGCTTCCTGGCATTTTTGGTCACTTTGTGGCCCTCATTGAGGCCCATGGCCATAGGGTACCACAGCCATGGCTGCTGTGGCAGAATGTCTTTTATGAAGGCATTTCCTTACTGAAGAACGTGGCAGACAACTTGATCTTCCTAAATTTTAATCCTTGCCCAGTTGGTGTGGCTAAGTGGTTGAGTGTCGACTTGAGCCAGGAACTGAGAGGTTACTGGTTCTACCCCAGTATGGGGTGTGCAGCGGGCAGCCAATTTATGCTTCTCTGTCATCGATGTTTCTATCTCTATCCCTCTCCCTTCCTCTCGCTCTAAATCAATAAAAACATACTTTTTAAAATAAATAAATTTTATTCCTTAGAATAGAGGTAGTAATTTATAATATTTTGAAGATTAAATGTGAAAATGCAAGTAACTGCCATCGGCTTGTGGACTGGAAGGTCCCGGGTTCGATTCCGGTCAAGGGCATGTACCTTGGTTGGGCACATCCCCAGTGGGGTATGCAAGAGGCAGCGGATCGATGATTCTCATATCTGTTTCTAACCCTCCATCCCTCTCTCTTCCTCTCTGTAAAAAAAAAATCAATAAAATATATTTTTTTAAAAAGAAAAAAAAGAAAATGCAAGTAACTGCCTATGACATAGTAAATACTCATTTAGCTCCAAGTATAGGACCTGGCCAGATAATTAATTAATTGTTAATTAAGTGAACGCATTGTTCATAATTATCAATGAAAACATCAAGGCTTTTTTATAAACTCAAGAATTTGAAATGGCAGTGAAGGGTAGCTGTTATTCTTGAGTAATTGAAGATATTGAACTGGGATTTAGGAGTGCCAGATTCTCCTTTCATTGTGTCTAGAAGTGTAACATTGAACAATCTGTAAAGTGAGGCTGTGGAAGTAGATGATCTTTAATATCATTTCAGTAATATGGTTCTCTGACTCTGGTATATCTTAGGTTTCTTCATGAGTTGTTACAGTTCTTACAGTAGTTCTTTAAGTGATGAGGCATATGGTAATTAAACTATGAGAACCCCAGTGTCTGATTCCAGCAAATTCCTGCTTTAGTGTGACCCTAGACAACTGGCCTAACTGGTTCAGCATCTTCCTTGTTAATATGGTGATGATTACTTTGCTTTACTCTATGGTGGTGTGGCATTTAAAGTTGTTTGTAACTACTAAGTAATTCTCAGCTGAGTTATTTAATCCGGCGTGAGAAGTGAAAAGGGCTATGGAAATTTAGGATATTTGTCACTGACCAAATCCTATGATTAGTCGATATTTTTAGATGATAATTAAGGAAGACCAGTATAATGAGACCAAGAACATGACAGATCTTCCTTTGTGGGTTTCAGAACTGAAAACCTTTTAAAATTGTCTTAGTTCATGAATAAATCTTTTCAAATATAAGCTACTTCAGTAAGATGTATCCGTCTCTAGTTCTTTTCCAGGTGTACAAGGTATACTCACCAGTATAGATAGTATGCTAGGCCATAAAGCAACTCAGTAAATTTAAAGGATTAATATATTATCAAATATGTTCTAAGACCATAATGAAATGAAATTTTAAAACAGGAAAATAAGATACGTAGGAAAATTCCCAAATGTTTGTAAATTGAGCAAAGATACTTTTATATAATCTAAGGCTTAATGAAATCACAAGGAAAAATTTTAAATATTTTAAACTGAATGACAATGAAAATACAATGCAGTATATCAAACTTGTAGAATACAGTGCCAAAAGTGAAACTTATAGCTCTAAATACTTAGACTAGAAAAGAAAAATATCTAAATCCAATGTCTAAGGCTTCAATTTAAGAAGTTAGAAAAATGCCTGGCCAGTGTGGCTCAGTGGCTGAATGTCAACCTATGAACTATGATGTCACGGTTCACTTCCTGATACAGGCACATGCTCAGGTTGCCGGCTTGATCCCCAGTGGGGGGTGTCAGGAGGCAGCCAATCAATGATTCGCTCTCATCATTGATGTTTCTCTTTCTCTCCTCTCTGAAATGATTAAAAATTCGTTTTTTAAAAAGAAAAAGCTAGAAAGGGGAGAACAAAGTAAACCCAAAGTAAGTAGAAGGAAGGAAATTATAAACGCAAGGGCAGAAATCAGTGGAATAAAAAAAAAAAATTAACGACGCCAAGATTTGGTTTTTGGAAAAGATCAACGAAGTTGATTTCTTGATTAATCAAGAAAAAAAGAGAAAACAGATTACCAATATCAAGCATGATAAAGGGATTATCACTTAAGATCCTACAGATATATTAAAAGGATAATAGAATATTATGAATTTTATGCCAACGAATCCATCAATTTAAATGATATGGACAAATTCCGTGAAAATTATAACCTTACCAAAGCTAACACAATTTCTATTGTTTGTTTTCTTTTTTAAAAATATATTTTATTGATTTTTTTACAGAGAGGAAGGGAAAGGGATAGTGAATGAGAAACATCAACCGGCTGCCTCCTGCACACCCCCTACTGGGGATGTGCCTGCAACCAAGGTACATGGCCTTGACCGGAATTGAACCTGGGACCTTTCAGTCTGCAGGCCGACACTCTATCCACTGAGCCAAACTGACCAGGGCTATTGTTTGTTGTAAAAAATCTTACCCAAAATAATGTTCAGAACCAGAGGTTTTACTAGATTCTTCCAGGCACTTAAGGAAAAAGAGCACTTTCCAACTCAGGCTAGTATATAGTAACACCAAAACTGGACAAAGATATTACAAAGAAAGTTTATAGACTAATATCCCTCATGAACATAAGATGAAAATTTCTTAAAATATTAGCAAATCAAGTCCAACAGTGTACCAAAAGGCTAACATATCATGGCTTTTTTCCAGGAATACAAGCTTGTTTCAAGATTGGAAATTTAATAAACATAATTCACCACATTAGCACAACAAGAATAAAAACTATGTGATTATTTTATTAATACAGAAAAGGCATGTGAAAAACATCGTTATCTGGTTTAAAAAAAGGCTTGTGTTTGTTTGGTTTGGGGGGTTTTTTTTGTGTGTGGTTTTTGTGGTGTTTTTAAGCAAATTTAGGAATAGAAGTAATCTCAATCTAATAAATTGCATCTATTTTTTCTCTCGTTAATCCTTACCAAAGGATATTTTCCCCCATTGATTTTCAGAGAGAGAGATATGAGAGAGACACATCAATTGGTTGTCTCCCGCTCAGGGATAGAGCCTGCAACTAAGGTATGTGCCCTTGACTGGAATTAAACCCAAGGCCCTTGATTCCACCAGCCAACGTTGTATCCACAGAGCAAACTGGCTAGGACTAAGTAGCATCTATTGAAAAGTACAGCTGATGTATTTAATGCCAAAATATTGAATATTTCATCCTAAGATTGGGTAAGGCAAGGGTATTCACTCTGGCCATTTATATTCAATATCACACTGAAAGTCCTACTGATCAAATTACAATAAGAAATAGAAATGAAAGGAATAAAGTCTGGAAAAGAAATTGTTAAACTGTCTTAATTTACAGATGACACATGATTATATTTACTTAGAAAATCCTAAGGAATCTACAAAGCGACTAGGAGTAATAAGTGAATTTAGCAAGGTTACAGGATATTAGGTTAATACACAATATCAGTGTTTTATTTGTTACTAGAGGCCCAGTGCATGAAATTTGTGCACTGGCATTAAAGCAATCAGCCTGCAGTAAATTGCTTTCTGGGCCAAAAAAAAAAAAAAAGAAAAGAAAAGAAAAAAAGAAATTTGTGCACTGATAGAGTCCCTAGTGGCTGCCGGCTATGGGCTGGGTACTCTTCCCCCCTACCACCCACCCCCCACACACATGGGCCATCTGCTGTTGCCCTGCTTGCTGGCTGGGGCCTCCATCCCTTCCCCCACCCCCGGTGGAACTGCAGAGAGAGGCTAAAGAACTGTCTAAGAGGAGAGCTATACAGCACTGTGTTCATGGATTGGAAGACTCAATATTGTTAACATCTAGTCCTGCACACATTTTCATCTATGGATTCAAGGCATTTCAAAGTCCATGAGGAATTTTTCTTTAGAAATCGACAGGCTTATTCTAAAATGTCTGTAGAAATACATAGAACCTAGCAAATACAAAGCCATCTTGAAAAACAAAATTGGAAGATTTGGAATACTCACTCAAGACATGAAAGGTCAGCCCTGCTGCGTGACTCAGTGGTTGAGCCTGGACCTGTGAACAAGGAGGTCCCCGTTCCATTCCTGGTCAGGGCACACGCCGAGGGGCTTCAGGAGGCTGCTGGCTGATGATTCTCTCACCACTGATGTTTATTTCTACCCCTCTCCTCCCTTTCTCTCTCTGAAATCAGTAGAAATGGTCTTAAAAAGACAGTTGGCCTTTGGGAATGACTGAAGTTTGAGTCAAATCAAGGGCTCCCCAAAATTCAGTAATAAAAATCAATGGATAGCCGAAACCGGTTTGGCTCAGTGGTAGAGCGTCGGTCTGCGGACTGAAGGGTCCCGGGTTCGATCCCGGTCAAGGGCATGTACATTGGTTGTGGGCACATCCCCGGCAGGGGGTGTACAAGAGGCAGCTAGTCAATGTTTCTCTCTCATCAACGTTTCTAGCTCTCTGTCTCTCTCCCTTCCTCTCTGTAAAATATCAATAAAATATATTAAAAAAAAAAAAAAAAGAATCAAGGTTTGCTGCTGTTTTCTCTAAAATGGCAGGAACCCAGTATCTTTTTCCTTAACCTTGAGATTACCATTGGGGTGTGTTAGTGCCCTCTTTTGGTGTAAGAAAGGTACTGCAGTGGGCATCTTTTTTAAGGGTAAGAGATAGGCACCCTTTAAAGTTTTTATTTATTTATTTAATATATTTTATTGATTTTTTTTTTTTTGCATAGAGAAAGGGAGAGGAATAGAGAGTTAGAAACATCAATGGGAGAGAAACATCGATCAGTTGCGTCTTGCACACCCTCCACTGGGGATGTGCCCACAACCAAGGTACATGCCCTTGACTGGAATTAAACCCGGAACCTTTCAGTCCGCAGACCGACGCTCTATCCACTGAGCCAAACCAGTTAGGGCTTTATTTATTTTTATTATTGGTGTGATATTGGTCAGCATGAACATACAGGTTTCAGGTGTGGGTTTCTATGTTCTAAGATTTGTATATTGCACCATGTCCCCACACACAAAGTCAAATCTCCTCTCACCATCTATCAGCACCTACTTCTCCCCTCCCCCGCTTAAAGTTTTAAAAATAAAATAAGGTCAGTTATAGAAGATGTGAAAAATAAAAGGAATCACTCATAATTCCACCAGCAATAGAAACGCTCTGGTGAATTCTTTGATACTTCATCTGCCGTTAGCAAAATAAGATAACTGAGAAGTGGTGACTTTGCTGACATGAGTTATAAAAAGGGGCTGTGCTATGTATTGAAATGGAGTCTACGAAAATAAAAGGCATGATTAGTACAGCACAAGACTTGAAACATGAGACACAACAGTAGGTCTTTTGCATTTTCATAGGAATTTTAGAATCACTTAGTCCATTTTTTACGACCACCAAAAAAACTCTACAAAAATTCTGATTGGAATTACATCGAATTATAGATAAGTCTGGGGACAGTTAATAACTTAGCAATTTGTTTTTTAACCCAAGAAAATAGTATAGCATTCTATTAATTTAGGACTTTATTAGTTTCTCAGCATGTTTTATAGATTTAAGTGTATAGGTCTTATATAGCTTTAGCTAGAATCTATGCCTAAGTGCTTTCATGCTATTTTAAATGGTATTTTAACTCAATTTCTGAGTGGTTAATGCCAATATGTAGAAATATAATTGATTTTGTATATTGACCTTATATTCTGCAACCTTGCTAACCTCATTCTATAGCTTTCATGTAGATTCCATCAGATCTGCATAGGCCGCCATGCCATCTGTGACTAATGACAGTGTCACTGCTTTCTTTTCAGTACTGTACTGACTAGAACCTTTTTCTTTTTTTCTTTTTTTTTACATATTAAAGGAAGGTTATTCCCCAGTACTGACTAAAACCTTTAATGCAATGTTAAATAGAAGTCCCAGGAGAGAAATCCTTGCCTCTTTTATTAAATACTAGAGGCCCAGGGCACACATTCATGCACAGGTGGGTCCCTCTGGGTGGCCTGCAGGGATCAGGCGGAAACCTGCAATCCAACGTCGCCTGCAGCTCCCACCTACTGCTCCCGCTCCCGCTGGCCCCACTGTGCCTGCCAGCCTGCCCTGGGCACGGACTGCCCCATCAGTCCGGATCAGGAGAGGCTCGTGCTGCCGCAGCAGTGCTCACCAGCAATGAGCCCTGCATCGAGCCCTCCCAAGGGACGTGGCCTGTGAGATCCGGCTAAAACCTGCTCTCCAACATCCCCGAGGGGTCTCAGATTGTGAGAGGGCTTAGATCGGGTTGAGGGACCCCACCGGTTCATGATCAGGCTGGGGAGGAACCCCGGGAGAGTTCCAGGGCGTGTCCGGCCCATCTCACTCAGTCCTGATCCACCAGACCCAGCAGCAAGCTCACCTGCTGGTCGGAGCATCTGCCCCCCATGGTCAGGAGCTGCCTTAGCTTCATTAGCATATTACCCTTTGGTGGGTCAGCTGGTCAGTCTATTTGCATATTACCCTTTTATTATATAGGATGTTAGCTCTAGGTTCCCTTTATCAAGTTGAGGATATTTTCTTCTCTAACCTAGTTTGCTGAGAGATTTTATCTGAAGGAGTATTGGATTTTTGTTAAATGCCTTTCCTATATCTTTTAAGATGATCATATAGTTATTCTTTTTCAGATTGTTGACAGGATGAATTATATTGAATGATTTATGAATGTTAAACCAGACTTGCTTTTTCTTTTATTCGTTTTTTTCCTCACTTGAGGATATACTTTTTTTTTTTAATTGATTTTAGACAGAGGGAGGGAGGGAGAGAGAGAGGAACATCAGTGTGAGAGAAAAACATTGATCGCTTGCCTCCTGTATGTGCCCCGACCAGGATCAAACCAGCAATCCAGATACATGCCCTAACTGGGCATCAAACCTGCCACCTCTCAGTGTACAGGACAATGCTACAACTGGCCACACCAGCCAGAGCCCAGTTTATCCGTTTATTTATTTTAATATATTTGTATTGATTTCAGAGAGAGATAGAAACATCAGTGATGAGAAAGAATCATTGATTGGCTGCTTCCTGCACGCCCCCCACTGGGGAGTGAGCCACAACCCAGTCATGTGCCCTGCCGGGTAATCAAACCGTGACCTCCTGGTTCATAGGCCGATGCTCATCCACTGAGCCACTCCAGGCAGTCTGGCATAGCATTTAAAAAATATTCTTCTCCTTGTAATGTCTGTAGAATCTGTAGTGATGTTATTTCTCTCATTCTTGATATTGGCAATTTGTCTACTTCACTTTTTCTTGGTCAGTCTAGCTAGAGTTTTATCTATTTTGTTGTTATTCTCAAAGAACTAACTTTGGTTTTATTAATTTTGTTTTTTATTGGAGAGAGAGAGAGAGAGAGAGAGATCGATTGTTTCACTTATTTTTGCATTTATTGGTTGATTGGTGTATCTGCCCTGACCAGGGATCAATCACAAAACCTTGGCGTATCTGGACAACACCCTAACCAACTGAGCTACCTGGCAGCGCCTCCTTGATTTTACTCTGTGTTTTTCTGTTATCTGTTTTGTTGATTTCTGCTCTGATTTTTATTAATCCTTTCTTCTATTTCCTTAGTTCAAGTTGTTCTTTTTCTAGCTTTTAAGGTTGAAACTGAGATTGCTGATTTGTCATCTTTTCTAATGGCAGGCACTTTCATACTGTGTACTGTTTTACCTGGATCCGGCTAATGTTTATTTTCACTCAGTTCAAAATACTTTCTGGTTTTTCTGTTGATTTTTCTTTTCTGATTCATGGATTGTTTAGAAGTGTTGTTTAATTTACAAATATTAGGGGTTTTCCCCGAATCTTTCTGTTACTGTCCTTAATGTCAGAAAACATATGCAAGTGACTTGAATCCTTTCAAATTTATTGGGGCTGTTTCATGGCCCAGGATTTGTTTTGTCATGGTAAATGTTCCACATGTACTTGAAAAGAATATATTCTGTTGTTGTGTGGAAAATTCTGTAAGTGTCACATTGGATAATAGTGTTCAAGTCTTCTATATTCTAACTGATTTTCTGGCTACTGTCTATATTAATTATTACTAACTCCTGACTATAATTGCAAATTTATCTATTTTTTAACACATCTATTGAGCTATAGTTTACATACTACCAATTCACCCATTTAAAGTGTACAACTAAATTTTTTTAAAAATATATTTTATTGATATTTCACAGAGAGGAAGGGAGAGAGATAGAGAGCTAGAAACATCGATGAGAGAGAAACATCGACCAGCCGCCTCTTGCACACCCCCTACTGGGGATGTGCCCGCAGCCAATGTACATGCCCTTGACCGGAATCGAACCCGGGACCTTTCAGTTCCCAGACCGACCCTCTACCACTGAGCCAAACCGGTTTCGGCAAAGTGTACAACTAAATGTTTTTATCATTAGCACTATTCAATTTTAGAACATTTTAGTCCCCCCACCTATTAGTGGCCACTCACCACAGCCATAAACAACTAATAATCTACTCTCTGGCTCTGTAGATTTGTCTATTCCTGATTTTTATATAACATGTGGCTTCTGTAATTGGCTTTTTTATTTAGCCTAATATCTTCAAGCTTTGTAGCGTCAGAACTTCATTCCTTTTTATTGCCAAATAATAATCCCATTGTATGGATATACTACCCTTTATTTGTGCATTCATCAGTTCTTGGTGTTCGGATCGTTTCCACTTTGGGGCTATTATGAATAATGTTTCTGTGAACATTGGTGTGTGCAATTTTTTGTGTTGTATGTTTTCATTTCTCTTGGGCATGTGCCTAAGAGTGGAATTGCTGGATCATATGATAACTATGTTTGACTCTTTGAGGAGCTGTCAAGTTGTTGTCCAAAGTGGCCGCACCATTTTCATTGCCAATAGGAGGGTGGGCTCCAGGTTCGCCACGTTGTTGCCAATGCTTGTTGCTGTGATTCTTGGGTCAGTGGCACTGATGTGCTTTCCCTAATGACTGATGGTGCTGAGCATCTTCAGCGTACTTACTGGCTATTTGTATGTCTTTGGAGAAATGTCTCTTCAGATCCTTTGTTCGTTTTTCAATTGGACTAATTTTTTTATTGACCTACATATAATTCTTTATATATCTGGATACAAATACTTTACCAGATATATAATTTGCAAATATACTGTTATTTTATGCGTATCTTGTCCCTTTCTTGGTACCATTGACAGCAGAGAGGTTTTTAATTTTGACATAGCCCAGTTTCTTTCTTGTTTCTTGTTTTGGTCATTTGTGCTTTTGATATCAAATCTGAGAAGCCATTGCCTAAGGTCACAAAGATACACTGTGTTTTCTTCTGAGAGCTTCAGGACACTTTCTCGCTTTTCTGAAATAACCATTTTATATCTTTTCTTCTCTCTGTAAACCTTCTTTGCTCCCCTGACCCCATCCAGCCAGTGATCTCAGCTCTTTCTTTTTTTTCTTTTTTTAAATATATATTTTATTGATATTTTACAGAGAGGAAGAGAGAGAGATAGAGATAGAGAGCTGGAAACGTCGATGAGAGAGAAACATCAACCAGCTGCCTCTTGTACACTCCCTACCGGGGATGTGCCCGCAGCCAATGTACATGCCCTTGGCCGGAATCGAACCCGGGACCTTTCAGTCCGCAGACCGATGTTCTACCACTGAGCCACACCGGTTTCGGCTCAGCTCTTTCTTATTGGGAAAAGAGAAGCATCAGAAAGACGTCCCTCTTCCAATCTTCAGGTCTCCCACTGGCCTCCGAACTGGGCCTTCTTCCCAGGCAGAACTGGTAGCCTCGTCCATTTCGCATCTGCAGCTCAGACCTGCCTGTGCACTCCACATGGTGGACCTAACCACCTCCTTAACAACGGATACCTCTAGGCATCCACCCCAGGTCAGCAGACTGTCCTCCGTCTTCCTCTTCTCCGCGCATGACACCAACCCGTCCATTTGCCCAGGCCCCAGCCTAGGTGTCATTCATATTTCATCTCCCTCTGCACCCAGCCTACAACCCTGCCTGTTCCACCTCAAAATACAGCTCGAACCTGTCCACTCGTCTCCATCCTCAGCTAAGTGACACTCATCCCTCACCTGGGCCTCCAGGTTAGCCTCCCCGGGAGCCTCTATTCTCACGCCGGCCCCATCGCAGTCCGTGTTCCCTTCACGGCGGTAAGGGGTTCTCTTGTCAACATGCTGTCCCCGCCTGGCACGGTGACTTGGCATCTCACGGCCTCTCCTTGCGCTGTGAAAGGGCTCCGGATCTAGCCCCTCCTCAGCTCCAGCCCATCTCATGCCGCCTCCCGTCCCTCTCTAGAGACATGCCATCCGAGCCGTGTGCTGCACACCTCGGGGCACCATTCTCATGTGTTAGCCGGTGTGGGTTTGGGTGTTCCTTTGACCGTTCTCCAGCAGATGGCAGTCAAGTCCTGAGGATGGGGTGGTTTTCTGACTTGCACAAAGGGAGGTTTATTTGCCTTCGGAGACTGTCGCTGTCCCTTCTCTGATGCAGCGTGGCCTTTACTCTGGGGCCAGCCCTGTTCTCTAAGCGTTTCTTCTCCTTATCCTTTCTTTCTAATGTCTCAAATCTAAAGACTAGCACGCACAGTACAAAAAACTCTCATAAACCCTTGGTCTAGTTCACCTCTGTTAACATTTAGTCACTTTTGCTTTATCACTCCCTCTCTCCCTCCTCTCGGTAGATTCCCGGTTTCTCCTGACCATGTAAGAGCTGCTTGCAAACCCCCTGCCCCTCATCGCTGAGCCAGTGGTTCCCTAAGCATTCAGAAAGACTTCCCTCATGGGGCAGGGCCACAGGAGACGGCTGGATGGCTTGAAGGGGAGCAATTTGAGAATGAGTTATAATAGTGAATTTTTTGCATTTCTTATGGTTCTAGGAGTCTCCTATACAGTATATAAATATATATTGTGATATTTATGCATTTCAGCTCTCTATGTTTTGAGACTTTATTTGCTGTTTTCCATATCACTTCATATTACAATGTTTTAAACAATTTCTTTGTGATTTCCCCTCAGGATTTCAACTGTCCTTTCATTCTTTTATTTTTCTCTTTCATGGACGCCGTGTTCTTTGGAAGCTTGTTGAGACCAAGTTAATGGCCTCTTATCCTTCCTCCGTGAATAGGAGTTCGCTTTTTGTTTTTTGTTTTTAATATTTTTTTATTGTTTTTTTACAGAGAGGAAGGGAAAGGGATAGAGAGTTAAAAACATAGATGAGAGAGAAACATCGATCAGCTGCCTCCTGCATGCCCCCCACTGGGGATGTGCCAGAAACCAAGGTACAGGCCCTTGACTGGAATCAAACCCAGGACCCTTCAGTCCGCAAGCCGACGCTCTGTCCACTGAGCCACACCGGTTTTGGCAGGAGTTCGATTTTTGAATAATAGGAATTATAGGTCACGGGGGCATCAGGATTTTAGAGATGCTTTAGGTGGGACATGGCAAAAAAAAAAAAAAAAAAAGATTGAGAACCACTGCCCTAAATACTTAGGAGTGTGTTTCTTTTGAATGATAATTTTTCTTTGTTTTGTGGTACACTTAAATTCTTATCACATTTAGGAAATGTACCATGCACAGTACTTTTTTCCGTTATATAGTTCACATCCACATTTTTGTCAGTTGTCCCTGCGATGTTCTTCACAGCTTTCACACCTGGTAGCACCCTGTCCATCTGTGATCTCTCTTTGCATTTTTAAAAAATATATTTTATTGATTTTTTTACAGAGAGGAATAGAGAGTTAGAAACATTGATGAGAGAGAATCATCGATCAGCTGCCTCTTGCACAGTCCCCACTGGGGATGCGCCTGCAACCAAGCTACACGCCCTTGACCGGAATCGAACCTGGGACCTTTCAGTCCGCATACCGACGCTCTGTCCACTGAGCCACACCGGTTTCGGCTCTCTCTGCATTTTTGTGTGGTCAGTCTCCTGTCGGTCACACCATGGGTATTTTTTAAGAGTACAGGCTAGTTGTTTTGTAGACTCTTTCTCAGTCTGTTTGTCTAGTGTTTTCTCATCAGATTCAGTTTTTATGTTTTTGGCAAGAATTCCATACAAGTGATGTGTCCTTCTCAGTACATTACATCAGGAGGCACATGGTATCGGTTTGTTCCATCGCTAAGCGTTCTGTGTTGAAGCTGTTCCTGCAGATATGGAACCTGACATAGATAAGCTTGGGCTCTGGCTCTGGCTGTAGGAATTGCTCTCCTAAGTAGCTAGCATTCCGTCTATTCAGCTTGCCTGCCGCCAAGTGAGCCTGAGCTGCCTCCCATTTCTCCCCCCTTTGCAACATCTCTGCCTGGGACTCTCAGCCTCGCCTCAGCGGTCCTAGTCCCCGCTTTCTCCCAATAGGCTCATCCCTTAGCGGGAGTCTTGGAACCAGTGATTATTTCTGCTCTACAGTGAGCTTGTCTTCGGTGTTTCCTCGGGTTCACGTTAGGTTCCCGTGGCTCTAGCTACGGCTCGGCTTCCGACAAGAGTGTTGCAGCTGAATATGGGGAAGGCGCCAGCGGGTCAGCTGGAAGCAGGCGCCAGCTCACCTCACCCTCCATCACAGTCTTCCTTCCATAGTTTGATTGTAGCTCACATTTGAGTGGTTACTGTGTGTCATTCACAATGCTAAGTTTTCTACTTGCATTAGCCATATTCCTTAAAACAACTCCGAAATGGATGAGAGACAAGGTTCGGAAAGGTTCATTAGGGTAGATGAGTCAAGATTACCAGGACTCACGCTCATGTTTGTCCAACTCCAAAGCCCGTGCTCTGCGCTGTCTGAGCAAAGAGCAGCCAGAGGAACCCGAAGCGGAGGCATTAATGGGGAAGTCAGCCCTCCCAGCCCGACAGCCGGGGGTGTCACTGCTACGCTGGAGGCAGTGCCAGCAGTGCACCCCGGGCGTTTGAGGTTCCTTCAGGTACAAGAGCCTCGCTGTTTCCAGTTCAAATGGCCCCGCGCATAAGACCCACTAGCTTTATATCCCCCTTTCCTAACAATCACCAATAGTAGCCCCACTTCCTCCCAAAAGTATTGCTTTTAGATAATTATACGGTCCTCTCCCCATAATCCTTCCTGAGGACTCTTCAGATTAGCAGAAACTGGTGTTTAATTTTAATTAACACTAATAGAGCTTGATATATTTTATTCACCACTCTCTCTGCCCCAGCCCAATTTATAAATTTCACTTTAGTTTTGGTTTTATAGCCTGTTGACTGAATTAAACTGTAGGCACTGTTTGCTTAATTTATTTAGTCAACAGTTACCAAGATTTTGCCACACTTGCTCTACCATCCTTTCTGCTGAAACATTTGAAGTAAATGATACATTACCCCATTGCACTTCAAGAGCCACCTCTAAAAAATAAGTTCCTACTTTTTATAAACCTGTCCAGAAGGCAGAGGGACCTGTGCAGTGTGACCCCCCCCCCCCCCCGGGCACGAGTGACTCACCATCAGCCCGAGGGAGGGACGCCGGTCCGGCTTCGGCGGCAGGACACGCCAGGGGCCGGCCTGGCCGGCGCTCCGGGGCTTGCGTGTAACTCCGTTCCCTTTCTCTCGGCAGTGCACGATCTGATTTTCTGGCGAGATGTGAAGAAGTCTGGGTTTGTCTTTGGCACCACGCTGATCGTGCTGCTCTCCCTGGCAGCTTTCAGTGTCATCAGTGTGGTTTCTTACCTCATCCTGGCTCTCCTCACTGTCACCATCAGCTTCAGGGTCTACAGGTCTGTCATCCAAGCTGTGCAGAAGTCAGAAGAAGGACACCCATTCAAGTGAGTTGAAGGATCACAGGGAACACTTCACAGTTCAGTAAAGGGGTTCACGGAGGCCGGGCAGGTGTAGAAATAAGACCTGATGAAAAATCAAGAATTGTAGGGTCCAATCGGTGACATGGAACATCACCTGGACACCATGCGACCACTTTGAGAAACGGCCAGGGGCTTCTTGACAAGCTAGAGTCTCACACTTTCGGACCACAGAGGCTGTCTGAATTCCTGAGCGGGAGGGGCGGCGGACAGCCGTTAGCCGGGCCCGGCCACAGGCAGGCGGCCTTACGACCACAGAAAGCTCGGTGTGCGGCTCACGGGTGGTGATGGTCAGAATTTGGTGGTGCCGTACGCTTGGTTTTATGCTCCTTCCCTTTTTTTGTTATATATATTCATTCTTTATATATATCATTTAAAACCTGACTCCATTTAAAGCTGTGTGATGCAAGGGAGAGCCTGGTACAATAAACCTGCACAGGTGTGATCTGCCGCCTCCCTCAGGCTCGCTGCCACGGTTCGGCGCCGTGGGTGACTGTGGGGTGAGTGAGGGTCTGCACCAGGCAGCTGGGCCCTCTCCTCATCTTTCCTTTACTACCAGGGGCAAGTTTTGGTGAATATAGGTCATGCATTTCTGAAATCCAGTTGCTAGCTTTTTTGACTGGGCTGTCAACATTAGCGAATGCAATGTTTTAAAAACCCTTTTCTCAAGAGAAAGAAACCCTGTTGTGACTTCTCAGACTGTGACAGATAGGTGTCTGGCCGTGGCTCTGGTCCTTGTGTTTTCTCCTGATAAAAATAGAAGGAATAATTTAAACTATATGTGGCATATGAAAACTTATTGCAAATTAGCTTTAACAAATCAATAGTTGTTAAATGAATGGGTGAATATATTTTATTTTGCCATAAGCTCAGATGTCATATCTCTTGCATGACACTGTTGTAGATTTGTAACATGTGTTTTACCGAGTTGCATTAATTACAACAACTAATTTTTATAATTTTCATATTTGGTGGTAGTTTTTTTTAATAAATAGGAAAGAAAAACGTGCCTGTTGCTCTGGTTCCCCCGCAGGCTGTGGGCTCTGAGGCCCAGCAGCCCTGGCCTCCCGCTGCCCCGCGCCGGGCACTCAGCCCTCAGCGCGCTGCCTCCGGCTCTGGGGCCTCTGGGGCCGCACCGGGGCTTCCTCCCCGTGGTTCTCACCGCATCAAACCCAGTACTCCCCTCCGTCATGCTTTTAACAAATAGGTTATAATGCCTCCGCTAGCATTTTGAAATGAAATTTATAAATAAAAAAACTCATAAACAAAAATTTAAAAATAGATCCTAATTGTAATATAAAGAAATGACAAAAAATAGCCATGTATAATAAGATAGTATGTGTTCCAGCCAATATATAATTGCTTGGATATGAGGACAAAAAAAACAGCAACAATAATAATAACAACAAGACATCAGATACTTGCACCTACATGTATAATCTCCAGTACAGATGTGCTTTTCCAAAATGGTGGTTGGGGGATGGGGACGGGGAACTTAGCAAAGTTTAGAAAACAAAATACAATTTTAGAAAATTCAAGATACGTTAAAGTGTGAGGAAACCCCTTGTGGGCTGTGGCACACTTCTGTCATCTTTGCCTCTGCCACTAAATGGCAGTGGTGCCCCATCCGTGACAGCAGAGTGCGCCCCGGAGATTTCTGAAGTGCGTCCCTAGGGGGACTTCGCACTAGACAACTGCCGTGCTCACAGAAAGAGGCCTCTCTTCCCGTGTCCAACGCATGACTGTTGTTTCTTCTCTGGAAGAGCCTACCTGGATGTAGACATTACTCTGTCCTCAGAAGCTTTCCACAACTACGTGAACGCCGCCATGGTGCACGTCAACAGGGCCCTGAAGCTCCTCGTGCGGCTCTTTCTGGTGGAAGATCTGGTTGACTCCTTGAAGGTTCGTTCCGCTACCCTGGAAGCGTTTGGTGGGGAGGCTGGGGGACCAGAGGCCAGGCTGTGCTTCAGAGGAAAACAATGAGCAGGTTTCCACCGATAAAAACAGTCGTGTGCTCATCTCCATCGACCTGTAAAAACGGAGAGAGGAGTCGATGGAGAAGGTACCTCGTGAACCCGGAGAACTAACAGGATAATGTGATCAGCAGAGATGCATTTACAGTTCTCTTAGGCCTACAGAATTCTTTTATCCACCCTAAAATGTATAGTGCAAATGGGGTAACCTCTATTTTGAAATTATTTATGGCATACAGCACTAAGTTTATGTAGTCTCAGTTAGCTAGAGGAAAGGGCGTTGGCTAACCTGAAGTTAGTGTCGTAACTATTCCTGCCTTCGCAGCTGGCTGTCTTCATGTGGCTGATGACCTATGTCGGGGCCGTTTTCAATGGAATCACCCTTCTGATTCTTGGTAAGATGGCGAGGAAAATGTCTCGTGCTCTCTGAGGTCATCGGTAAGAGTCAAGAGCGAAGAGAAGGCCCCGCAGGGCTCCGTTGCTTCCGAACGGCCCAGCCTTTAACATGCACGCACGGAGTCCTTGGACCCAGATACTGTGTGGCTGAAGGTTTATTAGTTTGGTCCTAATTTTAAATATCAGAACAGCTAGAAGCAAAGGAGCATCATCTAGATTTGATTTGAATATGGGGATCTTAAATTTATAAAAATCAGTGTACTGTATCTAACTGTCCTTAATTGAGAGGTCTAGACATTTCTCATATTGAAGATCTGCGCCTCCCCGTGTTTCATGAGGGAAAATCTGTGTGTTACTTGAATCCTGGACTTTGTGGCTGTCTCCCACTTACCCGGGCCGTGTCCGTGATTCTGTCTTCCAGCTGACCTGCTCGTTTTCAGCGTTCCCATTGTGTATGAGAAGTACAAGGTAAGCGTGGCTGCTTCAGATCACACGAGCCCCTGCTGCGTGACTGGTCAGCTATGGGACGCTCAGAGCGATCTCTCCTCTCCTGCAGTCTCCCTCACACGTCAGGCGCCTGTACAAAAGCGGGGACAGTGGTTTCCTAAGGAGACAAACTGCCTAGGAGAGAGAAGGAGGGAGACTTACTTTTTATGCTCAGTTGTGTGCCTTTTGTGTGTTTATCACATAGCTGCATTGTCTGTTAAAACAAGTTGGAAACATATTTAAATAAATAAAAGCTCATATCTAAAAAGAAAATATTGCCGGGAACCAGTTTGGCTCAGTGTATGGAGCGCCGCCTGTGGACTGAAGGGTCCCGGGTTCGATTCCGGTCAAGGGCATGTACCTTGGTTGCGGGCACATCCCCGGTGGGGGTTGTGCAAGAGGCAGCTGGTCAGTGTTTCTCTCTCATCCATGTTTCTAACTCTCTATCCCTCTCTCTTCCTCTCTGTAAAAAAATCAATAATTTTTTTAAAAATAAATAAATAAATAAATAAAAAGAAAATATTAAGGCTCATATGGGCCTCCATCAGTGTGAGTAGGTGTTTGCATTGTGGAATGGTGCCTAAAGAATATACTAGATTTATGAGGTTATTATTTATGGATTAAGTCATCCATCAGGAGACTTTTTGGTATTTTGGTAGTAAATAAATTAGTCTTACCCAGGAGCCAAAATACATTTATGATTATAGGAAATAGATTATATACACATTACCTAATATTCAGAAAATGCTATTATAAGTCCAGTTTCTCTAAAGAAAACACCTAGCAGGTAAGACTCTGCTGAAGAAATTAGTGATTTTTACTGCAACTAAATATGGGATGTTTATGGTTTAATTTGAAGTCTGAAATCTGGAGTTTTAAAAATGCTTGTAAAAGCTGGGCAATATTTTTGTTTTCCAGAATATTCAGTAGTGTTTTTAAAAAAATAGTTAACACTTAGACAGAAGATCATTGCCTTCAGGAAAATGGTTATTCTTTGTGTTGCCACAACTGAGTCACTTTCCTTCCTTAAAGACCCAGATCGATCACTACGTTGGCATCGTGCGTGATCAGACCAAGTCGATTGTTGAGAAGTAAGTATGCTTAGGTTCACATTTCCTCATGGCGGGCGCTCCCCCACCCCAGTGACTTCTCGTCCCCTGTGTAAAATGCTGACGCCAATGTTTCACCCTGGCCCGGGGGACAGGGGGGGACAACACCTTGGTTAATAGTTTGATTTTATAAGAAATTATTTCATCTCTTTTTTAAAAAAAATACTCACCTGAGGATATGCTTTTTTTATTTTTTTAAGGGAGGGAGGGGGGATGTGTAGAGAGAGAAACAACAATTGGTTGGCGACACGGGACAACTTTCAACCTATTGAGCCACTCCAGCCAGGCTCTTCATTTTTTTTTTTTAATATACATTTTTTTAATTGATTTCAGAGAGGGAGAGAGAGAGAGAAACATCAATGATGAGAAGGAATCATTGATTAGCTGCCTCCTGCACATTGGACCTCACAACCCAGGCATGAGCCCTTGACCGGAACCGACCTGGGACCCTTCAGTCCACAGGCGGACGCTCTGTCCACTGAGCCACACCGGTTCTGGCAGGGCTCCTCTTCATATTTTTACAAAACAAAACGTCAGCCCCGGCTGGTCAGCACACACCCAGGTTTCAGGCTTCGTCCCCAGGGGAGGGTGTGGAGGAGGCAACCTATAGCTCTTTCCTCCTCCTCTAAAAATCAATAAAAACATGTATTTAAATAATAAAAAGGAAACCAAACAGCAGTTAAATCTACTGTTTGTGTCAGTTCCTTTCACCCACCAGGTTTTAGTACGTGTCCAGCTTTAACAAGAGGAAACTGGTTCTGTCCAGACAGCTGGGGCTTGATGCCGGGGTCTTTACCTGCTCCTGTTAGGTGTCCATGGCGCTGCCGCCGCCGCCAGGCAAGGACAGTTAACACAGACGTGTGTCTAGCTGCTGCTCGCTCCCGGTTGTGAAAGGCAATCCTTGCGCACGTGGCTTTGGGCCTAATGTCTTGAGTTGGTAGTACCGGCTGACTCGGCCCCTGCCCGGGATGTAACTCTTGTGGGGAATAGCTTTGGCATGAGCTGCGAGGTCATGGGGAAACTTACCAAACAAAATAAGAGGCAGCTTTGGTGTCCGAGGGAGTTGGGAACTGTTGCCAGCTCCTGTGGTATTTTACTGTCTCCTTGACGCCGAGTCCTGGTTCCTTTCATGGCACCAGCGGGTGAGCGGGCATTTCCAGAGAAGGGGGCCGAGCGTGTGCGGCCAGCGGCTGTTCGCCCGGCACGCCTTGTTCTCTGGAGCCCGGGAAGGACCGGAGGTCCTGGCAGTGAGAGAGGCGGGTGGCAGCGCTGGTGGCACACCGGTGAGTGGATCTTGGCAGACCCCTCACCGGGACCCACAGCAGCCTCTTCATGCCAGGAGGGTTCACATGTCCTGCAAGGCTAGGCCCGCCGTCAGCATCACCGTGAAACCTAGAACTGATGTCTGCTTCTACCTTTTTCCTCCCTCACAGGATCCAAGCAAAACTACCTGGAATCGCAAAGAAAAAGGCAGAATAAGCGCACGGAAACCAGAAATGCCAGTTACCACAACACCATTTACTAGCTACCCTGTCGTTACGTGTGCTGTGAAGGCGAGTGCTCAGTGTCAGCTTGAGCCTGCATTCCAAGCTTCTTTGTTTTTCTTTGCAATTTGGTGTTTCCCCTCCTTTGCCTTTACCTGCAGAATCAAGCACAAGAATTATTGGACTAAAAAATGAACTGATATCTTAGAACATAAAAGAATAAAGACAGATTCAATTGAATAGGCAAATCAATACCTTAATGATGGTGGAGCCTTATGGTGATGTAGCTTGAAAGGGGAAAGATTGGAGGGTAAAGGAGAAAAATATAAAACGCCCTTCTTGGGTTCTATTTAATGTTCAGAGCTATGTAATTTTCTTACATAGCTGCCCGTCATAATTTTCCCCTTATTTTTAAGCTAAGAAGTGATGGTTAACTTAAATTATCTGGGGATAAGAGTGGGATTCCTTCCCACGAGCTTGTGGGGGTTTTGCAGCCCTTGACCCCCTCTTCCTGCCCCAAAATGTGAGCAGCTACTCCTCATATTCCTCTTCTCCGCTTATAGATAAAACTTATAGGTGATAGTATAATTCCTGGTTACGAGAATGCCGTCTGATAGCGGAACCTGACCCAGCCGCTGGGATCGGAGCGGCACCCACCGCTCCCGCCGCCTCCGCCTTCGCCACGGGAAGGCGGTGTGGCCCTTTGGACAGGCCCAAGCTTCCGTTTGAGCTCATTCCTCCCTCTTCCCTGCCCGCCTCGCCTCAAGTCTAATAAATATGGTTGTACTTTTCCTATTCTGAAACAAATGTCTGTACTGCTGTATACTGCTGTAAACTTGTTAGCGGAAAAATCATCTGCATGTGGGCTCCTGGGTTGTCGAGTCATTGTGATCCTATCTCAGTCCGGGGAGGGGGCATGCTCAAGAGGCAAACCACAGAAACAGGCCTTTCTTCTTTATCCCCCCCCCCTCCCAGGCTGCGTCCCTAACCTGCGCTCAGCCTGGTACCCGCGGGCTGGGCGGCCGTGGGTGTGCCTGGTGGAGACCACGGATGTGCCCGGGCAGTGTTACCGGAGGCTGGCTTCTGGGGGCTCCTTCCTTTCCAGGCACCTAACTGTCCTAGCACCTGTGTCCTGGGCCCAGTGCTCCTTTGGAGTGTTTCCCAGGAAGCCAGGCCACCCGCAGGGTCACGTGTGTTGATGCGCTCTGTGCAGTTAAGACAGAACATCGGGTGAAGGGCGGTGGGGACCTTGGATTCCCGTTTGAGACTAAGTGTCTGCCTCCCCTCCAACATGAAAATTCAGTAAATTTGAACGACACCTGTGAGTTCCTTCAGGTTGTCACTCAGACAATCCAGAGGAACCGCCTGGTGACCAACGTAAGGGCCCCACAGCACTGCATGCAGACAGGGCGGCGGCGGACGGTGTCTGCTTTTGGGGGCAATTTCTTAGGAACTTGAGACGGTGCAGGCATCCTTGCCTTACTCCACTCCGGCTGACTTCACGGACGGGACAGAACACGCCTCCCCGCCCGCCGCCGGTGGTCTCTGGCCCCCCGAAGGCGGCCCTGGAGCCGCGCCCAGCTCCGTGCGGTGTGCTGTGTGTGGCTGCTTGGCGGGTCTTTGTGCCACACGGGGATCTTTTTTATTTTAAGAAAAGCCCATAGATGAAACATTCATGAAACTGTGCGTGTGTGTGCGTGCAACAAAATACAGTAGCGCCTAAGGAGCTTGAATCTTGGTTCCTGTAAAACTTTAAATTGATGTGGTATTAATAAAAATTAAAAAGTCTGGTGTCATTCTGCTAACTTTATTCTTTATACACAGTTTGAATAAAGAAAGAGCCAAACAAGGCTTCCACCGGCCCCACCCCCACTCCACTCCGCGGCTTTTAAAAGCCACTAAGAGGTGATGCCAGGTGATGCCTCAGACTGCAGAACTTCCATAGTTCAGCAAGGACGCGCGTTTGGTTTCCGAAGGAAATAGGAGCCCCTCTAAGAGGTGATTCTCGGGAGAAAGGCGAGGCGTGGCGGGGCCAGCGCGGTCTGCTGTCCCCCGTCTCACACCCCCCGAGGGTCCCGCCTCCAAACCGCACCCGCCGCGATGACTCGGTCAGCCGCCATGGAAACAAAGCTAAATACATCTGGTCACCTGGGACTCTCCTCCAGGCCAAGGCTGCCATGCCCCCTTTAAGCTGGATCTTTTAAATTTACTGACATACCTTGCAAAACTTAGGCTGAAACTTAAAAAAAAAAAAGTAACTGATGCAAACTTGACAAATATGCATACAAATGCTTGGATAATGTCACTAACATGGTACATAAATGTGTATTCAGAGTTAACGTTTACATGTCGGCCATAATAGCAAGCATACCATTAACAAAAAGCTCATGAAGAAACATCACCTGCTCACTTCCGACTCAGGCACACACCTAGAGATGTGGCCGGCCCGGCCCCTGGCGATGAGGCCCCGGCACCTCCCATGGCCGGTGGTCAGCACTGACCGGGCTCCACCTGTGATGGCTGAGGGCTTATCGGCCCAGGCCGCTGGGCCCCACCGTGAGGCGGCCCAGAAGCTTCCATTGGCTCCAATGCCTGCCGGCCTGGTGGCTACTCGGAGAATCACTGGAGTGCTTGGGGCTGCCGTGAAGCCCCCACTGTCCCGCCAAGAGGAAATGCCATTCCTCACCCGCGCTCTGCCCCCGCTTACCTGAACCTGGGAGGAAATACTAGGTTGCCCCGGTATGCCTACTGCTTTTGAACAGGCAGAGTAGCAGAAGGGGTAGAATACTAAGTGTACGTTTGAAAACAGCTTGTGTGAAGGAAAAGAAAAGAATGGCAGTGCCCAGCCTGGTGCCATCCGTAATCCCTGGTCTCAAGCTTGTAATACTGTCTCAAAAACCCTGAGGGTTCAAACACTCTGTTCACTCTGCAGTCAACTGAGAGCCGTGCCCCAGGCCCGACTCCCGGGGCCACACCAACCGCACAACGCAGAGCCCGGCCCGGCGGGAGCGCTGGGGGCCCTCGGGCCCTCCGGCCGGCAGCGGTGAACCCGCTTAGGTTGGAGGGAGGGCTGCTGCGGTGGCGAGGCGAGTCCCCAGGTCCCCCAGGTCACCGCTAATGGCACGGGGACACCTGCGGTGTCAGATGGGAACTCTCCTAACTTACCAGAGATTGGGAGGCAGCGTCATGTAGTGCAAAGGCCGAATTGGACGTGCTTTCTCCTGGGTTTTGTCCTGTCCCTAGCTGGCTGCGTGACAACTCCGTTTCTGGGCCTCGATTTCCCTACCTATCCGTGAGAGGGGTGGAGGCAGACACGAGTTACTCCCCAAGGTCTCTCCAACTCTGACAATCTTGAGTTATATAAAAATGCTATAAAATCCGTGGTATAAAATCCAATTCCCAAGTCAGGAAGAGTCGAGGGGACCGGGCCTGCGGCACTTGAACCCTGGGCTCTGGCCTGGCGGGGCCGGGATGGGGGAAGGGCTTCCTCCTGGCGGTTCCCGCCCCCGGAGGCAGCCGCAGGCCTCCCCACCCTCGGGCCTTCGGACCCAGAGAACCGGCCCGTGTGCCGAGCAGACGCTCATCCCCTCTGCCCTCGCCCTGAGGTCCTTCCTCCACCGCCTCGCAGCTTCTTGACGCTCCCCAATAAATAAGACACGTGCACGCAACGGCGACCGGGACAGCTCTCCCCGCCCGCCCCGCCCCTATAAAAGCATTAAATACAGTTTCAAAATAAAATACAAAGAGCAAAAGGGGCCTGATTTGGGGGCCACCCGTTCTCCACAGGAGAATGAATACACATCCCTCTCGGACCTGCCTGGGAGATCGCGGGCCCCCTCCCGGCCCCGCCGCGGGGGACGCAGGAAGGCCGAGGCCCGGCCCCGGGCCCTGGGCCCTGAGAACGGGCGGCGCGCCCGCCGCGAACGAAGGGGGACGGGGCGGGGCGGGACAGCCGCCCGGGGCCCGGACCTCCGGAGCCCGGGTTCGGGGGAGCAGCAGCGCCCGAGCCGCGGGGCGAGCGGAGCCCAGAGCAGGAGGCGAGCAAAGGAAAAAGTGCTAATCCCTTCGGGGATCTCGGCCCGGCGGGCGCGGCCGCCAGCGTGCGGTGCCCACGGAGCCCGCAGCCCGGGGCCCGGCCAGCCCCGTCCCGCCCACAACGCCCTTCCCCGCCGGCCCCCGGCCCCGCCCCCGGAGCGGCTGCGGCTGCGCCCGGCCTCCGGGCGGCGGGGCTCCAGGCCCGGGCTCCGGGCCGGGGAAGGAGCCGGCGCGGCCCCTGCCTTCCCGCCGTCCGGCCTCGGGGTCCTAATACTGACGTCGGCGCGCCCACCCGGCCCCGCACAGGCCCGCCAGGCCGGGCCGGGGCTGCAGCTCTCGGTGCAAAAGCCTGGAGGCGGCCGGAGCCGCTCGGGACACGCGGAGCCCGTGCGGGGCGGGGCGGGGCGCGGCGCGAGGTCAGACCAGCACCGGGGACTCCGCGGCACCCGCGATCCGGCCTCCGCCCGGCCCGGCCAGCGGGGGGCGGCGGCGGCGCGCTCCCGGCCAGGCCGCCCCGGGGCCCGTCACGCCCGGCACGCGGCGCCCGCCTTGAGGTCCGCGCCGCCGTCGCGCGGCGCCGGGGCGGGCGGCCCGAAGCCCTCGTGGCCGTAGCAGCGCAGCGCCGCCTCCTCGTAGGCCTCCAGGATGGTCTGGCGCTCCTCGGGCGTGAAGTCCATGGAGAAGGGGTGCACCTGCAGGATGTGCCGCTTGATGGTGCTGACCTTGAGCGTGGCCAGCGCGCCCCCGCACACCATGCACACCAGGCCGCGCCGGCTGCCGTCGTAGTCCATCAGGTACTCGCCCCGCCAGCGCGGCTGGTAGTTGCGCCGCTGCTCCCGGCTGCGGGGCGGCGGCGGCGGCGGCGGCGGCGGCGGCGGCGGCGGCGGGAGGGCGAGCCCCCCGGGCGCCCGGCCGTCCTCCTCGTCTTCCTCGGCCTCCGCAGGCCGCGCCGACGGCTCCCCGGGAGAAGGCGGGGCGTCGCCTGGGGAGGGACAGAGACCGCGTTGGATGGAGCGCGCGGGCCGAGCGCCGCGGCGCCCCAGCCGCCCCCTCCGCTCTCCGGGGCCCTCCTTCCTCCCCGGCTCTCCCCGGCCTTCCTGCGGCCCGGCCCGGCCTCCCGCCCCGGCACCTGCCCTGCCTCCGCCGGCTCACCCCACCACTCCTCCTCCTGCTCCTCCTCCGCCGCCGGCGCCTCCGCCCCTCCCCCCGCCGCGGAGGCCGCGGCCGCGCCGGGGGCGGCGGGGTCCGCGGGGGGCCCGGGGCCCGGCAGCCCCAGGGCCAGCAGGTGCGCGGCCTTCTCGCTCCACTCCTGGGCGATGAGGGCCCGCACCGGCCCGCTGAGGCGCGTGGAGCCCGGGTGGCGCTGGCGGATGTGCCGCTTGATGGTGCTCATCTTGAGCGAGGCGAGCGCGCCGCCGCACACCATGCACACCAGGCCGCGCCGGCCGCCGTCCAGCTCCATGAGGTACTCGAGCCGCCAGCGCTCCTGGTAGTGGCGGCGGTGGTCGCGGCCCCGAGCGCCCCGGCCCGGGCCCCCCGCCCCCGCGCCCGCCTCCAGCTCCGCCTTCGTGTCTGCCGGCCCGGGCCTCTCGGGGGCCCCGCCGGCCTCTTCCTTTACACGCGGGGGGCTGGGGTCCCGAGAGGAGGGGGCTCCAGCAGCGGGGGCCGGGTCCCGGCTTTTTCTGGTCAGGTCCTGGGGGACGAGGTCATCGTCTGCTGGGGAAGGGGTGAGGGAGAGGGGCTCAGCGCGCTGGCCGGGTTGTCCTCCCCCACGCAGAAGGGGGCCCTGTTCCTCACCCCAGGCCCAAGCTAGAGGGCGAGCCAGTGTGTGGGGGGAGGGGAAGAGGGGGAGAAGAGAGACAGACCCCACTCTGCAGGGCCGCCTGGGCCCCGGCGGGGCTCGCACCTGGTGGGGGCTGAGGGAGCTCAGGCAGGGCCTCGGGTGGGCCGCCCCAGGCCTGCAGCAGGGCACTGCGCTGGGGGCCGCTGAGCCCCAGGGAGCTGGGGTGCACCTCCAGCACGTGGGCTCGGATGTCATCCAGATGCAGGCTGGGCAGTGCCCGGCCACAGGCCATGCACACCAGCCGGTTCCCCCGAGGGTCATAGTCCATGAGACACTCTGCCCGGAACCAGCTCTGCAGGGACTCCTTCAGCCTCCGCTCCAGGCGCCGAGCCCCCAGCCCCCTGCTGCCCCTGGCCCTCCGGGAGGCCGGGTGGCGCTGGCGACGAGCCCGGGGTGCCCCTGGGCCCCCTCGTCGCGGGCGCCTGCCGGCCCCACCGGCCGGGGCTTTGCCTGGAAGGTTGGAGGGAGGGAAGGAACTGAGACGCTGCCCTCTGGAGAGCCCCCCCCCCCCCAGCCAGGTCCTCCGCCAGCCTCTGCTCCCGACTCTGAGCCCCTGGTCCAGCTGCTGTCCTCCTCCTCTCCCTCTCGTCTTCCGTGCCCCCCGCTTCTCACCCTCCTGCACACGCACCCTCAGGCCCGCCCACTCCTCCCCCGGACCCGGGTTCGGGCACCTCCTCTGGGCTTCACTGTGCACCCCCAGCTCCCGGCCCTTCCCCTGCCTGCCCTCCATCCCCAAACCCCTTCAGCCTTCGAACGCCACCGAAAGCCACAGCTGTCTGGGACGCTGGAGACCCCCGGCCCCGCTGTCCCCCCCCCCCCCCCCGGGCTGCACCTTCGGGGCAGCGAGCAGGCCCAGCCCACAGGAAGCCGGGCAGCTGGCTGAGAGGCCAGGGTGTCCCCACTCGGCCCCCCCCTGCCACCCAGGCCCCTGCCTACGTTACCTGGGCCCTTGGATGGGCAAGCCTGGAGGTGAGCCCCCTCCTCTTCCTCTTCCTCTTCCTCTTCCTCCTCCTCCTCCTCCTCCTCCGGCCCCTGGACCCCCAGGCCCTCGGCCTCGCCACAGGCCCCCAGCCCCAGGTGGGCGTCCCAGCTGTTGCTGATGACTTCCTTCTCCCGGGGGCTCCAGTGCAGGGAGTAGGGGTGCTTCTGGCGGATGTGCCGCTTGATGGTGCTGAGCTTGAGCGTGGCCAGGGAGCTGCCGCACACCATGCACACCATGCCGTGCCGGGCGGGGTTGAAGTCCATCAGGTACTCCAGCCGCCAGTGGTCATGGTAGTAGCGCCGGTGGTCCCGGCCCGGGATGCGGCTCTTTCCGGGCCGGGAGGCCCGGGCCTCACAGTGGTCTGAGTATTTCCTGCCTGAAGATGGTGGTCCCCTGGACCTGGGGGAGGGCAGGGGGGCGCTCCCCCAGGACCCCAAGGTACCCCCTTCCAGGTGAAGATCGTGCCCTGAGGAGGGGGAAAGGGAGACAGGCTTTGGTGTTCTGTAGCCCAAGGGAAGGAGGGGGGGTCGTTCGGGGGCAGGAAACCGAGGACCGCCGCAATAGCAGGAGGACGGGAGGGACAGCGGGGAGTCAGGGCAGTGGCCCTTTACAGAGGGTGAGGGCCCTTTAAGAGAGGATCGGGAACAAAAGGACGCAGGGCGCTGTGAGGGACTCGCTTTGACTTTTAAAAAAAAAAATAAGGTGAAGCCCGGGGAAGCGTCCGGGGGTTTTGGGACCAGAGCTGCAGGGGTGAAGCCAGGAGAGCAGCGAGCCGGGCGGTTGCCGCGGAGCAGAGCGGGAGCGGCGAGAACAAAGGGGGCATCTGTCTGTGGCCGGGCCGCTCACAGGACCCACCCGCCGAGGCCCCGGCCGGGGGGCCCCACCCAGCGAGCTTCTTCCTTTCCCAGGGCAGCCTCCCGCGTGTCCCGTTTTAGGGGCGCTGGGCATTGTCAGTTGCCCAAACCCGGGCAGCCACAGGAGGGATCCCCACGGCAAAGCTGTCAGCGCCTCCAGGGGAAGGCATTTCTAGGGCCCTGGCTGCTCCAGAGACTCTGAAAGGGGCCACCGGCGCGTGGCTACTGAAAATTCCGCAGCCAGGAGTGGCCCCCACCCGCCCACGGGGGGGCTTCAGCCCATGAAGCCTTTCTAGCGATTTGCTATTTGCTCCGGCAGGGAGCTGGCCAGTGCCCAGCAGTCAGAGGGCGGGCACCAGAGCAGCCAGGAACGAGCCCAGTAACCCAGCCACGTTGCCTTTTGCCAGACAGACGGGGATCCAGAACCGTCCCCCACCCTGACGACGACGGTTTGGACCCGGTTTTTATTTGAGCCGAACAGGCCGGTGTGATTATTATCCAAGCGGAGGATCTCAGGGCGGGGGGGGGACAAAAGACAGGATCAGAGAGGGCTCCCGGCGCCGCTGTGTTTTTGTTTAAATAGCTCCAAAGGAAAAGATACAGGCTTCAGCGTTAAAGGCCTGGGTTCGAGTCCTGCCCCCACGGGTAACTTGCTCTGCGACCTCTCGTAGGCCGTGTGGCTCTCTGGGCCTAACCTCTTTGTCTGCAAAGGCCCTGGGTAGCTGGCTGGTCTCTTAAGCATCCCTCCAGCGCTCGATCTATGATAGTCCGCGGCGAACTGGCCCTTTAAGAGCCGAAAAAAAGGGGAGGAGCCGAGATTTTTTAAAAACAAAAGGGGACGGGGAGAGGGGGGGGGGTGGCTCCGAGGTTAGGGCCGGCTCCCGGCCCTGGCAGCCTTCGCGGGGCTTAAGGCGTGGACCTTGCAGCCGGGAAATGAAGACGCGGTCCCCTCTGGGAGCAAGTGGGGAGGAGGGCTGGCTGGCCCCGCTGCAGCTGACAGATTGTGGCAATTTTTTTCTGAAAAGACGGGAGGTCCGCGGACCGGAGGGAATGTCAGCCTTTGTGGGCGAGCCCGTCCCTTCGAAACGGCCCGCGGCGGGGCGGGGAGGGCGGCCCCAGAGGCGCAGGCTCCCCCTTCCTGGGGAGAACGCGGGGGTACAGAAAGGATTGAGAGGAGGGGGCCGCCCGACTCAACACGCGGAGCCTCCAGCTCCGCTCATCCCGGGGGACCCCAAAGGGACCCACAGTCCGGGCGGACTTCGAAGAGCCGCGGGTGAGGGAGCCCCCGGGGGGCTGGGACAGACAGGGCGGGGGCCGCAATCCCACACCCGGAGCGCGCGCCCCGCCGCGCCCGGCCCTGCCCTTCGGGGCCCTCGGACCGCGCCTCCGAGGCGGGGGCCACGGGTCCCTTTAAGGGGGTGGGGACCCGCCCGCGCCCCGTGGGCCGACCCGGGAGCTGGGCGGGGGGCTCCCCGCCGGCCCTGCAGCCGCGACCTGCGCCCGCCAGGTGGCGCCCCCGGCCGCCCGGCCCGTGTCCCCCCCTTTGTTCGGCGGCGGCGGAGAGGGGCCCGGAGCCCGGAGCCCGGAGCCGCAGCCTCCCATCCCCCACGCGGGGCCCCCGCCCCGCCGCCGGCCCCGGCGCTTACCGCCGCCGTCGTCCTCGGGCTCCGCGCCGCCGCACAGTCCCGCGGGCGGCAGCCGTCGGCCCCGTGCCGAGGCCGCTGCTGGCCCGGGGCCGCCCCTGCCGCCTCCGCTGCGGCTCCGGTGGTCCCCGCCGGGTTCCATGCGCCGCGCCGTGCAGCGGGGCCCCGGGCGGCGGGGCGGGGCCGGCGGCGGCCCGCGCGGGGCACTCGGGGCGCGGGGCGCCGGGGCGCGGGGCGCACGCAGGGGCAGCGGCCGCACGGACGGCGGGCTGCTCGCTCGGCGGCGCGGGCTGGACCGGGGTGGGGATTCCTGTCTGGGGGCCCCTGGGGCTCCTTTAAGGGCTCCTGGGTAAATTTAAAGGGGCCGCGCGCTATTTCCTCCTGCCAGCTCGCGGGGGGCTCGGGGGGGCGAGGCGGGAGGCGGCGAGTCCGGCCGAGGCTCCGCAGCCGGCGCCCGCCCCGGCCGCCAGGAGACGGACCTCGCCGCCCGCGCGGGCCCCGCCGCCGCCTCCGGGGCTCGGGTCCCGGCTCCCGAAGGGTCACCGAGCCGGCGAGGGGCGCCGCGGCCCCGCCACGCGCCTCCGGCCCGGCCCGGCTCGCAGGCGGCGGCCCCGGGGCATCGCGGCGCCGGCGGGGGTCGCGGAGAGACGGCCTCTCCCGCGAGCTCGGCGCGGCCCGGGCGGCCCGGCTGGCAGGGGCCCCATGGCCGCGGCCCCGCGGGGGGGTGGAGCGTGGGGGCGCCGCGCCCCTCCCGCGGGAGCCGCCCGGGAGGCCGGAGCGCCGGGGCTCCATTGGCGGAGCCTCCGGACGGCGCGGCGGCTCGGAGCCGGCGGGGCGGGACCGCGGCCGCGGAGGCTCCGCCGCGAACGGAGGCGCGGGAGCCGCAGCCGGCGCTGCCCGGCTCCACCCTGCCGGGCGGGGGACCCGGGGTGGCCGCCGGAGGGGAGGGCGTGCGCCGCGGGGACTCCGGCGGCGGCCCTCGCGGGCCCGGGGGGCGGGGGCGCCCGGCGGGGGAGGCGAGGAAC
This sequence comes from Vespertilio murinus, assembly GCA_963924515.1. NCBI lineage: Eukaryota > Metazoa > Chordata > Mammalia > Chiroptera > Vespertilionidae > Vespertilio > Vespertilio murinus. The sequence continues at coordinate 168,558,805 of OZ004709.1, read as the reverse complement.
GCTGCCGCGGGCGGGCGGGCGCCGGGCTCCGAGGACGCGCCCCAAGGCCGGGGAGGCCGCGGGCGTGGAGCCGGGGTGCCGGCCCCGGCCCCGGGCGGCGGAGGGAAGGGACTCGGAGGCGGCCGGGGGCGTGGCTGCGGGGTTCTTCCCTGGGCACCGCTGGGGCAGCGGGTGCTGGTCACCCACACAGAGGCGGTCCCTGCAGGTCCAGAGGACAGGGTGCGGGAGTCCGTGCGGATCGTATTGTCCCGAGGTGGGTTCCTCTCCTGCTGGCAGAGGGAGAGAGAGAAACATGTGGGTTGCCTCCCGTGTGTACCCAACCTGGGGTCAAACCCACGGCCTTTTGGTAGGTACCCGGGGCGATGCCCAGCCAGCCAAGTCACCCGGCCCGGGTGTGCTTACATTTCCTTTTTTTCATGTATTTTAAGTATTATTGAAAGTATTACATACGTCCCCCCTTCTCCCCCTCCCTACTGGCCCCTTCTAGCCCACTCCCACCCCCAGACCCCTCAGGCCCTCGCCACCCTATTGTCTGCGTCTGGGTTATGTGTACAAGTCCTTGGTTAAGCGCCTAAGGGTGCCTGTCACCCTGGAGAGGCCTCTTCTCCGCCTCCGCCCCCTGAGTGTTTATGAGGCGTCACCTTGGGTAAACTGAGTCTCCTGAAGCCACACTCTCTGCGCTGGCCTTGCTCTCAGGGGGGAGCTGCACTTCCTCTTTCCAACGGGGGATCAGAGCCCCTCCCCTCTATGTGCGCCCCCCACCCATTGATGGGGTGCCAGAGGAGGGGGTGAGTGGGGACTCCTTCACTCATTACGTCCTTCACTTTCCCTCGGTGCCAGGCCCGGGGACACAAAGGGAAAGTAAGACAGACACAGCCTGGCCTCCAGGGGCACCTGAATGAGTGTGTGTGTGTGTGTGTGTGTGTGTGTGTGTACTGGTGAGGGTAACACACGCTCAGGGCTGGCCACCTTGAGCGGGGTGACTTTATTCATCACCAAAGAAAGGCCACCTGGAGCCATTTGTAACGGCCTCTGGGAGCCGCTGTGCCCGCACCCTACTGAGCCTCAGGACCGGCTCCGGGCTCCACAGCCCCACGCCTCTCCCCCTCCGCCCGCCCGCCCACCAAAGGGAAGCTTCGCTTTGCATGTGGAGAGAGAGAGGCTCCGGGTTCCAGAGTCTCATCCCAGGCCGTTCTTTCGCTTTCTCCACCACCACCTCCCCCCCCCCCCACTTCCAGAAAGCACGGACCTGAGTGCCTAGCCCGGGGTAGGGATATAAAGGTTTAAAAGGAAACAACAGCCCTGAGGAGGCTCATTCCATTCCCCCCTCCCCACCCACACACCCACACACCCTAAAAGCGCTCCACCTACGGGGTCTGCTGTGGGGCCGGGAGAAACCGTGACAGCCAGGGCCATATCTGGATTTTCATGGATCCTGGGTACTTTTTACCTCCATGGACATCTTCCTTTAAATTAAAAAAAAAAAAAAAAAGTAAGCCCAGCTGGCTCAGTGGTTGAGCACTGACCTCCGAACCAGGAGGTCACGGGTTCGATTCCCAGTCAGGCACATGCCCGGGTTGTGGGCTCATTCCCCAGGTGGGGATGTGCAGGAAGCAGCTGCTCAGCGATTCTCTCATCATTGCTGTTTCTGTCTCTCTCTTCCTCTCTGAAATCAATAAAAATATTTTAAAGTGATTGAATAATTTTTGAGAGAGCCCTACAGATTTCTTTATTTTTACTGATGTGAGCAAAGGAACACATCTTCTTTGGCCCTTAAGATTCATTTTGGACTTCTGATTTCAAAATACATTCGATGTTTTCATGAGCCCCTAGAATCCTGGTGGGCTCCGGGCACTGCCCTGGTCCCGGAGGTTCCTGGCCCAGAGTGCAGTGCGGTGCTCAGTGCCGAGGCCCCTGGGGGCCCGGAGTGCAGTGCGGAGCTCAGTGCTGAGGCCCCTGGCCCAGAGTGCAGTGCGGTGCTCAGTGCCGAGGCCCCTGGGGGCCCGGAGTGCAGTGCGGAGCTCAGTGCTGAGATCTCTGGCCCAGAGTGCAGTGTGAGTGCTCAGTGCTGAGGCCCCTGGGGGCCCGGAGTGCAGTGCGGTGCTCAGTGCTGAGGCCCCTGGGGGCCTGGAGTGCAGTGCGGAGCTCAGTGCTGAGGCCCCTGGGGGCCCGGAGTGCAGTGCGGAGCTCAGTGCCGAGGTTCCTGGCCCGGAGTGCAGTGCGGAGCTCAGTGCTGAGGAGTTTGGGGGCCTAGTTGGCTGGGGGCACTGCTTGCGCCGAGTCTGGGAAGACCAGGAGGGGAAGGAGCGGGGCTCTCCTGGCCCAGGCCGGGCTCTGGGGTGAAGGAAGGTTTCCGCTGGGGGCAGGAGGCGGGGGCGGAAGAGGAGAGAGAAATGAGCAGGCGAGAGGAGAGCCTTGGGTGCCCCGCGGCCCTGGAGGCCCGGGAGTGGGGCAGGCGGCGCCCAGCGCAGGGGGAGGGGGAGGGGGAGGAGGTCCCACCATCGGAACCGCTTTGGGGCGAAGCCCGGGCCCTCGGAGAGGAAGCCGAGATTGGAGCGGCGCCACCGCCCGCGGGGTGCGGCCCTCGCTGGACGCCAGGGGCGCCAGAGGGCCGGCGGGGAGGGCACCTGTGCCCGGGCTGAGCCCGCTCTGGCATCTGCCAGGGGGGAGGACGCCTCGCCAGGGGGCTACGTGTTAGCCAGACGCGTACCTGCTTCTGCCCACGGGGCCTCTCTTCGTAATTCCCTAGCCCGGAGCGGACCCTTTTAACTAATTTCTAGCAGATTGGTCTAGTCGAGCTGGCTGTGGTCCTAGGTTAGCCATGTGAAGAGGGTGGGACCACAGGAGATGGGGCCTGATGGACTATGACGATCAGAGGAAGGCCAGGCTGACGCCAACGATCTGGAAAGGAGGGACAGGGATGTAAAAGGAAAAATGCATTCGGGGGTGGAGGCAGAATGAGGTGACACGCTGGAAGCCTGGGAGCCTGTATCAAACCCAGAATCCTTCCTTTGTGCACCCTGCCTCTTCCCCTCCGTTCTCCCACTCCGAGTCCTAGCCCGCTGTCCGGTGTCTCCAGCAGCCTGGCTCCCCAGGGTCCCCACCCTGCAAGGCCTGAGTCTCTCGGGGGCACCAGAGCGGTCCCGGTGCTCCATGGCTCCTCCCGGGGGCACCAGAGCGGTCCCGGTGCTCCATGGCTCCTCCCGGGGGCACCAGAGCGGTCCGGTGCTCCATGGCTCCTCCCGGGGGCACCAGAACGGTCCGGTACTCCATGGCTCCTCCTGGGGGCACCAGAGCGGTCCCGGTGCTCCATGGCTCCTCCCGGGGGCACCAGAGCGGTCTCGGTGCTCCATGGCTCCTCCCGGGGGCACCAGAGCGGTCCGGTGCTCCATGGCTCCTCGGGCAGTCGCATGGACGGAAGGGCCTGGCGTAGGCCTGGAATGGAGGAGCTGCGAGCAGCGTCCCTACAGGAAGCTCTGGGGCAGAGTCCATACAAACTAGACTTAAAGGAGCCGCAGGTTCCGGGTTCCACTTCTCAGTGCGGCCCAGGACCCTGAGGCTGGCTCTGAAAAGTAGCCTTCCGGCGTTCCCCGGAGGACAGACCTAAACTCTCTTGAAGAACAAAGTCAAATTATCCACAGAGGCTGAAACCGGTGTGGCTCAGTGGTAGAGCATCGGCCTTCGGACTGAAAGGTCCCACGTTCGATTCCGGTCAAGGGCATGTACCTTGGTTGCAGGCACATCCCCAGTAGAGGGTGTGCAAGAGGCAGCTGATCGATGTTTCTAACTCTCTTTCCCGCTCTCTTCCTCTCTGTAAGAAATCAATAAAATATATATACTTTTAAAAATTAGCCACAGAGCCCATGAATGTCAAAGGGACTGTGTACATAGGTTGAAAATTAAGTCATCCCGTGTAAAATTCCAAAGGATTTCCAAACCTCGGTTATCTCCAGGCATCAGCCAAAACTCCAAACTGTATGTGCCTTTGAGGGGAAAGGGCATGGGGGCATTTCGGCCCCAGTCACTTCAGTTTGAAAGTAAAACAGGCAGTGTCACATTTGTTTTTTAAATGTGTGTGTGTGTGTGTGTGTGTGTGTGTTTATTGATTTTAGAGAGAGAGGAAGAGAGAGAGAAACATCTGTTGGCTGCCTCCTGCACACCCTGCACCAGGGATCAAACTTGCAACCCAGGCATGTGCCTGACAGGGGAATCGAACTGGCAACCTCTTGCTGCCCAGGATGATGCTCAGCCAACACCAGCCAGGACAATGTTTGTGTAGAAAAGAGAAAAGTGGGGAGCTGTTTCCCGGTGTGAATCTTAAATGGAGCGTTCGGAGCAGGTGAGTGGTCCCAAGAGCACAGTCACGGCGGGAAAAGAAGTCATTTGTCCAAAATCACCGCTAGTGATTGGTGAAACGGAGACTTAACCCCCAGCCTACCCATCTCCAAACCCTGACTCTTAGAGACACAGTTAAAATATTACAGAAAGAAACCTATTATATGTGTACATATATGTACCCAGACCCCTCCGTTTTAGCAAATCCCGACATTTTGACATATTTGCTACATAGCGTTTCTTAAGAAATAAAATATCACAGTAATGAAAACTAGGACTAGTCCCTGGTACTAAGCCTAAGCCGTTGAAAGTAGGTATGCAGCCATAACCGGTGTGGCTCAGTGGATAGAGCATTGGCCTGCGGATTGAAAGGTCCCAGGTTCGATTCCGGTCAAGGGCATGTACCTTGGTTGTGGGTAAATCTCCAGTGAGGGGTGTGCAGAAGGCGGCTGATCGATGTTTCTCTCTCATCGATGTTTCTAACTCTCTATCCCTCTCCCTTCTTCTCTGTAAAAAAACACAAAACACAATAAAATATTTAAAAGAAAGAAAGGAAGAAAGAAAGAAAGAAAGAAAGAAAGAAAGAAAGAAAGAAAGAAAGAAAGGAAGGAAGGAAGGAAGGAAGGAAGGAAGGAAGGAAGAAAGAAAGAAAGAAAGAAAGAAAGAAAGAAAGAAAGAAAGAAAGAAAGAAAGAAGAAAGCATTTGTGATGCCCCCGAGACCCAGACCGTGCAGGAAGGAAGAGAAATGTCTGGAAAGATGAACTTGGGGCCATGCATACACGGGGGGATGTCTTGTTAGACACACGTCACACTTCATTACTTCCAGAAACTTCCTTGTGGTCTTTGAAAGATGTGCTGACTTAACACAAAACCTAGTGAGGGAGCAAGCAGGCCCGGCAGCTTCCACTCCTGGGGCTGAGCTGACACTGGCGGGTCCTTCTCACTGGGTCTGGAGGCCGTCCGTCCGTCACCAGAGCCCGCAGGGCCGCCGGAAGCGAGCGGGACAGGATGAGGCCCAGGACAGGAAGCAGGAAGGAGCCCAGACGGGACACTCCTCCAGTGGAAAGGGATGGAATCTTCCTTAGACCGAGAGACGTGTCTCCCTTAGAGGCCACGCAGGAAGTTCGTGGACACATGCAGGGTGACCCTGAGGACCAGGGAGCCAATTGGAAGAGGAGGAGCATCCCCGAAGATGGGGAGAGGGTGCAAGGCGTACCCCGTTTTCTGTGCCAGACAAGGGGATGTTCGGGTTAGCGGGAACTGTAGCCTCCTCCTCTTACCGTGGACATTCTTTCTGAAAGTGCCGCGGCTCAGCGTTTCGCAAGCATTTTAGCACAGGAATAGCCCGCAGGACCCGTCACAAACCTGGGTGCCTGGAATTCTCTCGATTCTGACCTCGCAGAAAAGGTTGACAGCCGTTGCTGATCCCTGGTCCGCATCCTTCACCCCTTCTTTAAAAAAAAAAAAAAAATAGCCGAAACCGGTTTGGCTCAGTGGTAGAGCATCGGCCTGCAATAACATATACATATATATGTATATATTTTTTTAAATAGAGCAATTTCTCCATTATTTTTTAAAATATATTTTATTGATTTTTTTCAGAGAGAAAGAGAGAGAGATAGAGAGCTAGAAACGTCAATAAGAGAGAAATATCGACCAGCTGCCTCTTGCACACCCCCCACTGGGGATGTGCCCGCAACCAATGTACATGCCCTTGACCAGAATCGAACCCGGGACCCCTCAGTCCGCAGACCGACGCTCTACCACTGAGCCAAACCGGCTTCGGCTATATGTATATTTTAAAAAGATCTAATAGGTATTTTTCCAAGGAAGATCTACAAATCACGAAATAACACATGAAAAGATGTTCAATATCTTCAGTCATTAGGAAAATGAAAGTCAAACCCACTGTGAGATACCACGGGGCACCCACTAGCAGAGCTGTACTGGGAAAGATGGACAATAACAAGTGTTGGCAAGGATGTGGAGAAACCGGATCTCTCTCACACTGCCGGGGGAGTGTACAGTGCGGCAGCTGCAGGAAACGGTCTGGCAGGCCCTCCATCAGTTAAACAGAATTACGGTGTCGCTCAGCAATTCCACTCTGAGGCATTTGCCCCAAATAATGGAAAACAGATGCCCAAACAAAGGCTTGTACATAAATGCTCATAGCAGCACTATTCGCGGTAGCCAACAGGTGGAAACACCCGTATGTCCATCACTGAGGAGTGAATAGATAAAACGTGGCACGGACAACAACTGAATATTGTCCGACAATAAAGAGAAGCGGAGGCCAGGGCGCGACACTCAGTTGGCTGGAGTGTCGTCCCATGCACCAAAGATTGTAGGTTTGATTCCCGGTCAGGGCACCTACCTGGATTTTGGATTGGATTCCCAGTTAGGTGCTCACACCGAAGGCAACCAGTCAATGTTTCTCTCTCTCTCTCTCTCTCTCTCTCTCTCTCTCTCTCAGGCAACCAGTCAATGTTTCTCTCTCTCTCTCTCTCTCTCTCTCTCTCTTTCTCTCTCTCTCTCTCTCTTTCTCTCTCTCTGTCTCTGTAAAGTACATCCTCAGGTGAGGATTGGGATTAAGCAAAAGAAAATATGTGAGGTACTTATGCCTGTTACAATAGGATGAACTGGGAAACATTGTGCTAGAAGAGAAACCAGTCACAAAAGGCAGATTGTGATTCCATTTATCTGAGATGTTCGGAATATGGAAATTTACAGTCAGAAACTAGATCAGTGGTTGCTATGCCAGGGGGGTGGGCACAACGGGAGTGACTGCTAAGGTATGGGGTTTCTTTCAGGAAGGACAGGTTGTGGTATTGCTGTTCAACTCTAGGGATATACTAAAAAAACTTTGAATTGTGCCCTAGCTGGTTTGGCTCAGTGGATAGAGCAGGGCTGGGCAAACTACCGCCTGTGGGCCAGATCTGGTGAATAAAATTATTGAATTTAAAAAAACCAAAAAGACCATACCCTTTTATGTAATGATGTTTACTTTGAATTTATATTAGTTCACACAAACACTCCATCCATGCTTTTGTTCCGGCCCTCCGGTCCAGTTTAAGAACCCATTGTGGCCCTTGAGTCAAAAAGTTTGCCCACCCCTGGGTTAGAGCATCAGCCTGTGGACTGAAGGGTCCCAGGTTTGATTCCGGTCAAGGGCACGTGCCCAAGTTGCAGGCTCGATCCCCAGTATGGGGCGTGCAGGAAGCAGCCAATCAATGATTCTCTCTCATCATTGATGTTTCTCTCTCTCTCTCTTCCTTTCCCTTCCTCTCTGAAATCAATAAAAAATATATATATATATTTTTTATAAACTGAGTTGTACATTTTAAATGAGTGACGTGTACAGAAAGTAAATTATATCTCCATAAATCTGAAGGCCCCATGTCCCAGGAAACCCCTCAATCATTTGGGCAAACTAGGAAGGTTGATCTGCCTCACCCGCATAAAATTATTTTCCCAAAGGAGCAAAGAGGATGTGGAAAAATGCAGGATCCCGAGTGTCAGTCAGCTTTTTGCTGTGGCAATGCTGCGTAACAAAGAACCCTGAAACACAGTCATTTATAAAAGCAAACATTGGTTTCTTGCTCAAAGTTCTGTGGGTCCACTGTGCTTCTCCGGGGCCAGAGGGGTCGGCTGGACTTGTGTGCGTCTCACTCTAGGACCAAGGTGGACGCAGCTGCATTTCCTGGGGCGCTCTCTCCTCACAGGGATGGCACGAGCAGATGCCAAGCACCACCACACAAATACACAAAAGCCTCAAGGGAGACATAGCTTACTTCAGAGCTGCTCACACTCCATTCGCCTACAAGTCACATGGCCACGCCCAAAGTCAATGGCGTGGGAAAACATTCGCTGCCTAATGAGAGGAACCGGAAAGTCTCCTGGGCGGGGGGGAGAAATCTGACCAGAGCGGGCAGTGGAAAACAGCCATCCGACTTACAACGGCTCAGCTTTACGGTGGTGTGAACGTGCAGCATTCGGTAGAAACCTTACTTTGGATTTTGATCTTTCCTGGGCTGGAGATACTCAGCACGATACTCCCGCGGTGCTGGACAGCGGCCGTGAGTCACGGCTTCCTGTCAAAACCACCCACTCCCTACAGGGCACTGGGTCGCCAGTGGTTGGGGACTGATGTTTTGTGTTTTCACATCCCAGGATGTCTACAAAGCGACCCTCGGCGGCTCCAGCTTCCGAGGAGAAGGCACTGGCTCTGGAATAACACTCAGGACACCGCCCGCCCTGGGCTCACGTGTTGTGAGCGCGTTGCAGGCAGTCTGGGCCAGGCTCTGATGGGCGGTAGGGGAGACGGATTAAATGCATCTTCAACCTATGCGGGCTTTATCGGAAAGTAACTCGACTGTAAGTCAAGGGGCATCCGTAGTTAGAAATAAGCCTGTCTGCCACAGCACCTGGCCACACCTGCTCTAGGAAACATTTGTCTAATGCAGGGGTGAGCAAACTTTTTGACTCAAGGGCCACCATGGGTTCTTAAACTGGACCAGAGGGCCGGAACAAAAGCAACCTGACCATGCTGGCACTCTCCTCTTGGGCTGCTGGTGAAGGAGCGGAGGGGAGAGCAAGAGAACCCTCCGCTCTTTCGGCTCCGCGGGCCGGAGAGAATAGCCAAATGGGCAGGATCCAGCCCGCGGGCCGTAGTTTGCCCACGGCTGGGCTAGGGCATCAGCCTGGGGACTGAAAGGTCCCAGGTTTGATTCTGGTCAAGGGCATGTACCTTAGTTTTGGGCACATCCCTAGTAGGGAGTGTGCAGGAGGCAGCTGATCGATGTCTCTCTCTCATCTGTTTCTCTCTCTTCCTCTCTGTACAAAAATCAATAAACTATATATATATATTTTAAAAATCTTGTTTTATTTCATAGAAATGACTATATTTACTTTTCAAATGTATTTTTATGGATTTCAGCATCAGACATTTTCTCCACCAGTCTTAGGGAGGGTTCCACAGCACAGGGAGGTGCCCACAAGGTCACAGAGGGAGACGCTCAACCACGGCCGCCATGGCAACTGGGCTCTGGCCTCAGGGCTCCTAAGGATTTCTGTGACCTTGGGGAGTCCCACGTTTAAAAAGTGGAAGTCATCCATAGGAAGCATTTATCTCAGTTTCTTGAGATCTTGCTTCCAGGTGTATCCTTTGGCTCAAATAGATTCTTACAAAGATTCAAAAAAAAAAAAAATCAAATGAGAACTAGAAATCCTGCCGAAACCCGGTTTGGCTAAGTGGATAGAGCGTTGGTCTGCGGACAGAAGGGTCCCAGGTTCGATTCCGGTCAAAGGCATGTGCCTTGGTTGCGGGCACATCCCTGTTAGGGGGCGTGCAGGAGGCAGCTGGTCCATGTTTCTCTCATTGACGTTTCTAGCTCTCTGTCCCTCTCCCTTCCTCTCTGTAAAAATATCAATAAAATATATTTTTTTAAAAAAAGAACTATAAATCCTAAACATGAGAGATGGTCTGCAGCCGCCCACTCCACTTGGCTCTTGCTCTGGGGGTGCCCTGGTCCAGAAGCCTCCACCACGTTGTTTTTTCGGAGAAAGTCGTGCGTATCTGGGGAAACAGATAAGGTGCCCGAGGCCAGCAAGAGGGCAGGTCGCCCCCACCCTCCCCCCGCCGGGCCCCTCTCCCCGCCGGGCCCTCCCCCCCGCCCGGCCCGGCCCCCCGAGGCCGGTGCTCCTCGCGCCCGCGAAGGGCGCCGGCGGCGTCTCCACGGAGAGCGGCCACCGCGGCGGACGGGCCGGCGGCTCAGGCGACCCTCCGGGGCCGCGGGCGCTCTCCTCCGCGGCGGCTCCCGCCTCGGCCGGGCTGCGGGCCCCGGGCCCCGGGCGGCGGGCCCCGGGGCGGCGGGCGGCGGGCGGCGGGCGGCGGGCGGCGGGCGGCGGGCGGCCCCGGGGCGGCGGGCGCGGGGCGGGCGGTAACGGGGCCGCGTGCGCGGGGCGGCGCCGCGCGGGATTGGCCGCGCCGGGCGGGGGGCGGGCCGCGCCGGGCCGGGGGCGCCGACAATGGGGCTCCATAAAAGGCAGCGGCGGGGGGCCGGGGCCCCGGATTGAGCCCCCCCCGCCGGGTCCCGACGCTGCTGGTCGCGGAGCCCGGGCGCGGCCGTCGCAGGCCCGGGCGGCGGGGAGGGGCGGCCCGCGGGGCCCGGCCGCGCCATGGCCCTCAAGGCCGAGGGCGCCGCGGCGCTGGACTGCTTCGAGGTGACGCTCAAGTGCGAGGAGGCGGAGGACGAGGACGAGGCCGTGGTGGTGGCCGTCATCCCGCGGCCCGAGCCGCTGCTCCGAGGTGAGGGGGGGGGGCTCGGACCCGCCGCCGCCCGGGGCCCCGCGCCCGGTCTCTGGGCCTGGGGCCGGGCCCGGCGCCCCACCTCCGCCCGGGCCCTCCCTCCGTCCCGCTCCCCTTCCCTCCCCTCCCTCCGCTCCCCTCCGCTCCCGGGCTCGGAACCCCGGGCCCCGGATCCCCTCCCCCGCCGGCCGCCGGGCCCCGGAGCCGCCGGCCGCCCGCGGAGGGACGCAGGCCCGGCCCGGCTGTGCGATGGGCCGAGGGCCGGGCCGGGCCGGGGCGCCGGTGGTCCCGGTGGTCCCGGCGGTTCGGAGGATGGAGGCCGGAGCACCGTAGGGCCCGGCGCCCACTCCACACCCAGGCCCGCCGCCTGCGCGAGCCACAGGTGTCACGTCCCGCAGCCTCGGGGGTGGTGGGGGTGCCTGTGGCCCCGGGTTTCCGACAAGCCCTTGTCCGGAGGGGGGGGGGCCTCGGCCTCCCCGGGAGGAGGAGATGGGCCGCGGGAGGGAGGTCCGGGTACCCCCCCCCCATCCTCCAAGTCTCCAGGCCTCCGGACGAGGAGACAAAGGGCCCTCAATGGGAGAAGCGCTGGTCATGGAAATGCAAATAGCCCGGACCCCCCCCGGACCCCCCATTTTGGAGGGAAGCGCCCTGGGGGGGCTGAGGGAACAGCCTTCCGCTTCACCTCCGGGACAGAGTGGCTGCCTCTTCCGTTTGGAGCCTGGAGGGGTCCAAGATGAGCGGGGGGCAAAGGCCCCGTCCTCAGAGCTTTCAGGCCCACAGATGAGCTCCGGCTCCTCCCGGGACTGGGGCTGCTCCGGGCGGGCTGCTAGGGATGAGGAGCTAAGCCCAGAGAAGCCGACCGTGGGGCACCCACGCTGTGCCAGGCACTGTGCTGGGCTGACATGCTAAGGGCCGGAAACAGAGGAGGCCGCCCTTCGGGAACACACACACACACACACATACACACACACACGCACACACACGCACATCCTGAGGACCGGGCACGCACAGGCACGAACCGGCCCAGAGCGAGTGGGGTGGCGATCCGTGGTTCCGAGAACACCGGAGCAGAGGGAGGGTGGGGGTGGGGGGAGAGTGGGCCGGGGTTTTATTTGGACTGTGGAGTGGTCCGGTGTCTGACGGTGCGGTGGGAGCACAGACCCACAGGAAGGGGGGAGGGAACCCCACAGAGACGCCGGGAGAGCCGTCCAGACGGAGGGACCTGCAGGCTCTCAGGTCCTGAGGCGGGAAGCTCCTCGGAGAGATTCTCGGTGGGAGAGAGGAGGGAGGATGAATTCCAGGATTGGGGCCTGAGCAATGAGAAGAAGGTGGGGAGCTTTGGGAGGCTGGGAGTCGGGATTGGCACGCGGGAGGGTTGAGGTGCCTGGGCCTCATTCCGGGGGGCGGTCAGGTGGGAAGTTAGACACACGAGTCTGGCTGGAGGTGTACGCACTGGGGTTGCCAGCAGGCGGGCAGAGAGAGGCAGCGGTCTGAGAAGCCAGGCGCGCCCGGTGACTCCAGGTGGGAGAGGGCGTCTTCCCTCCTCGGACCTTTGAGATGCCGCGCTGTGGGCGCAGTGATGCTGCCGACACAGGCGTGAAGGGTCCGCGGTCCGCGCCGCCCGGAGCCCGCATGTGCGTTAGGGGCGCGTGACAGACGCCCGGGCCGGTGTGTGTGATGTGCTGCGGCGGGGGAAATGGTGGCGGGCGAAGGGCTGCGCAGGTGGCACTGGCAGGGAGGGCCGCGCTGGGAATGTGGTTCTTCAGCCGCGACCTGGCCGGGGACGGGAGCCACGCAGGTTCCTGGAAAGAGATGATGAGGTCGGAAATGAAATGAGGAACCGGCATAGGGGGCTGAGGAAGAGCCCGGTGGGGGAAGAACCACCACGGGAAGGGGTACCGGGAAGCTGAGTGCCAGGTGGAATGTGGAAGGGATCAGTCAGAAGACGAGGTCTCTGAGCTGACCGCCGGGCTTGGCGCGGTGACCTGGATGAGAGCTGCTGTGGCGCTTTGGACGAGTAGGAAAGAAAGCCTGATTGCAACTCGCGGTCCAGGAGCCAGATGTGGGTCAGTGAACTGCCAGGGCTGGGAGGCCAGGAGGGCTCCAGGTGTGAGAATCCGAGCGGAGGGACTCGGCAGACTGACCGGATTCTGGGTGGGTGTGCCAGACTGAGACTTATTTGTTTAAAAACAAACAGTTTATTTTTTTAAGTATATTTTTATTGATTTCAGAGAGAAACATCAATGATGATAGAAAATCATTGATGTGCTGCCTCCTGCACACCTCACTGGGATCGAGCCTGCAACCTGGGCATGCGCCCCTGACCGGAATCGAACCCGGGACCCTTCAGTCCACAGATCGATGCTCTATCCACTAAGCCCGTGATTGGCAAACTGCGGCTCACGAGCCACTTGCGGCTCTTTGGTCCCTTAAATGTGGCTCTTCCACAAAATACCACAACCTGGGCGAGTCTGTTTTGAAGAAGTGGCATTAGAAGAAGTTTAAGTTTAAAATTAGGCTCTCGCCGAAACAGGTTTGGCTCAGTGGATAGAACGTCCGTCTACGGACTGAGGGGTCCCAGGTTCGATTCCAGTCAAGGGCATGTACCTTGGTTGCGGGCACATCCCCAGTAGGGGGTGTGCAAGAGGCAGCTGATAGATGTTTCTAGCTCTCTGTCCCTCTACCTTCCTTTCTGTAAAGTATCAATAAAATATATATTTTTTAAATAAAAATTTGGCTCTCAAAAGAAGTTTCAATCGTTGTCTGTTGATGTTTGGCTCTGTTGACTATTGAGTTTGCCCACCACTGCAAGCCAAACTGGGTGGGGCCAAACAGTTTATTCTTGTGCTGTTGTTGTTACTACCTAACTGTTGCCCATCCCTGTGGTGATCCAATAGGAGGCAAAGGCAGGGCTGTTGAGAAAGGGAAGGGGACAGCGTGTCAGTAACGGAGGGCGTTTCTGATTGTGCAGTTGGCCTAAGCAGTGAGGCCCATTCTGAAGAAGGTTTTTAATTTTCAGTTCAGTGGTCGTCCTATCTGCTTTCTTCTTATCCTTGCAAACAGCTTGGACACTAGCTTTCTGTCCGGTCCAAAGGCTGTTTTGCCCTTTTTACATCTCAAAGATTTGAGGCATCCGAGACTGGTTTGGCTCAGTGGTAGAGCATCGGTCTGCGGACTGAAAGGTCTCGGGTTCGATTCCGGTCAAGGGCATGTACATTGGTTGGGGGCATATCCCCAGTAGGGGGTGTGCAAGAGGCAGCTGGTCGATGTTTCTCTCTCATCAATGTTTCTAGCTCTCTCTCTCTCTCTCCCTTCCTCTCTGTAAAATATCAATAAAATATATATTTTTTAAAAAGGTTGAGGCATAAGGTGTGCAAGGTAGTGTCTCTGGGGTGACAGCTCCAGCTCCATTTATTCTTTTTTAGGAGGAAAGCTGAAGAATTTATTTTGTTTAAAAATTTTTATTGATTTCAGAGAGGAGGGAAGAGGGAGAGAGAGCTAGAAACATCAATGACGAAGAGTCATTGATTGGCTGCCTCCTGCACGACCCCACTAGGGACGGAGCCTGCCCCCGGGGTATGTGCCCTGACCAGAAACGGAACTGTGACCCCTGGTCCATAGGTCCGAGCTCCGCCACGGAGCCACACCAGCCGGGGTGTTCATCTTTTCACAGTGGACGCTCCTCCCGGACACCACCAGGGTGGGGCTCGGGTCCAGCTAACGTTGGCCATGGGCACCCTTGCCGATCACACCACCCTCCTCCCCTTCTGTAGTGACTCAGCAGGAGAAGACGCCGCCGCCCAGGCCCTGCCTGCTGGAGGCGGGCGGCTGCGAGGAGCCCCGGCTGCAGATGACCTGGGAGCAGGAGTTCCTGGTGGGGAGCAGCCCCGAGGGCAGCGGGCGGGCGCTGTGCATGGTGTGTGGGGCCGAGATCCGCTTCCCCTCGGCCGACACGGCGCGCGCGCACATCCTGGAGCAGCACCCTCACACCCTGGACCTGAGCCCGTCCGAGAAGAGCAACATCCTGGAGGCCTGGAGCGAGGGGGTGGCCCTTCTGCAAGAGCAGCCGTCCCCGCCCAACTCAGGTAGCGGCCCGGGGCGGGGTGGGGGAAGCCGGCCTGTGGGAGCGCGCGTGGGCGCTCACGGGGCGTGTGCCCCCTTCAGACTCCGCCCAGGACGCCAGCGCGGACCCTGACTGTGCCCCGGACCCGGACCCGGAGCCTGCCAGAGTGCCAGCGGAGATAGTCGTTCTCCTGGACTCCGAGGACAGCGCTGACCTCCCGAGAAGGACCCGGCCCAGGGGACTCCGCCCCCTCGAGCTCCCGGGTCAGTCGTGGGGAGCCGGGGAGGGCGGGGGGCACGGGGTTGTGTTCTGGGGTAGAGAGCGGCGGGGTTCAAGCAGATTCCCTGTTTTGCAGTTGCCCCTGCCGCAGAGCCAGTAAGTAAGAAGCCCCGGAGCCAGAGGTGGAAGGAGCCCCCTGAGGAAGAGCCGGTCAGAAAGAAGAAAGCCAGGTCCGTGACCAAAAACCCGGAGCCAGAACCGGACCCGGACCCGGACCCGGACTCCGACTCAGGTGAGGGGGGAGCCCAGGTCGGGGCACTTGGCTCTGGCTGCGGCGCTCCAGTGCGAGCCTGTGGGGGGGCAGGGCCCAGGCTGAGGGGTGCTCTGGCCTCTGGGGGAAGGCTGCCACCCTCCTGGGCTCACAGCTCCCCTCTCCCTGCAGACCCCCTGTCACCTGACTCGCCCACCGAGGCTTTCACGGCGCCCCCCGAGGTCCGACACTTCACCGATGGCAGCTTCCCTCCCGGCTTCGTCCTGCAGCTCTTTTCCCACACCCAGCTGCGGGCCGCAGGCGGCAAGCACGCCCCCGGGGAGGCGCCGGCGGCCGAGGGCGGCCTCCCCCCGCTGGAGAGCCCCTCGCCAGGTGAGCCGGGGGGGGGGGGGGACGGCCCGGCAGGCTGCGGGGCGCTGGGCCCTGCGGCTGCTCCTGGATGCTGGGGGCCGGGGCCGGGGCCGGGGCCGGGGCCGGGCCGGCGGGTCTGAAGGCCGGGCTGGCCCCCGGCGAGCTCTCCGCCAGGGCGCGGTGTGCTGGAAGTGGTCGTAGCGGGGTAGCCAGTCCTCCCGGAAGTTCGCTGGAGCCTGAGAGGCCCCCCGGGCCGGTTGACAGACAGTGAGCGCTCGGCAGAACCTCTGGGCCGGCAGCTCGGTGAGCTACGGAGTGACGGCGTGACGGCCGGAGCGAGTGTTGTAGCACCTCCTCCCGCTGGTGAGAAACTGGACGCAGTGACCAAAGGCCTTTCCTAGGGGCCTCGGGCGGCTCCTTTTCCCGCGCCCGTCGCCCTGTGGTCGCTGTACAAGCTGCCGCCGGCAGCGGCTTCCAGCACACAGGTGTGTGCGTGCCTTCTCCGTTCCGGAGGCCAGGTCTCCTGGCTAGCACGTCCCCGCGTTTCCTCTGGAGGCTCGGGGGGCCTGGATCTTGCCTTTTCGGGGTTCCAGAGGCCGCCCGCACCCCCTGCTTCTCTTCCTCTTCCATCTTCAAGGCCCGCGGTGGGCAGCAGGCCCTTTCCTGGGTGCCATCTTTGGCCCGCTCTCCTGCCGCCCCTTCCCCGCTTAAGGACGCTGCGACCTCACTGCGTCCGCCCGGTGGTGCAGGTGAATCTGTAGTTGAGTCAGCCGGCCGGCATCGTCCATTCCAGCCATGTAGAGCCCGAGCCTGCAGCCTGCCTTCCCCTTTGCCCTGGAACTTCCCGTGTTCACACGTCCTGGATGGGGCCCGTGTTCTGCCTGTACACAGCCATGGCAGCAAGCAGAGGCGGGCTTCCGGCGAGAGCAGAGCACACTTCAGTGGAGTGAGGCTGAGCCGGGCCGGGCTCTGCTCGCAGGAGATGGTTCTCGCAGCGTCTGGCGCAGGAGATGGTTCTTGCAGGAGTGCGTGGCGCAGGGAGTGCCTGTCCCCGCCCGTCTGGCGTGCGTGTGGGTTAGAGCCCAGGAAGATGGCACTCGGGAGGAAAAGCCAGCGTGCCCTCTGCAGACACATCGCTCGGCGGTGACCGCTCGGGACAGTTTGCTCTGTGTCCAGACCTCCCCAGAGCTCTGTGGGGAGGGCGCGCGTGCTTCCTTCCTTCTCGAGCAGGCATCCCTTACGTGGGTCTGGTTTTAACGGGCTCAGACTTCAGCTTGAGTCACATTCCAGTCCTGCCTCCCGAGACTGCTTGGACTGGAGCGTTTCTGAGTCTCCTGTTGTCTTGGGTCACGGCGCTAAGCGGCTGCCTCTTCTCTGTCCAGTGGTCTGTCTGCTTTCATTCTCAGAGGCGCCTTCGCTTTGAGCCCTGGCTCCCTGTGCCAGCCCCACCTCTCCGGAGTGTGGGGAGCCGGGAAGGGAGCCCTGAGGCCTCGGTCCCTTTGGGGTGAGTGGGGAAAGACTTGAGGCTCAACAAACTGAGAGAGTGATGGGAGGGGGAGGGGCTGCAGCTGTCCCCGCAGTGGCAGGATCTGTGGAGTTCGGACTCGGCCAGAAGACACTAAACAGCAAGTGTCTGCAGCCCAGCCCCGAGCGAGGCCCTGTGGAGCCCCGTGGAGCCCCGTGCGAGCAGCTTTGGTCCGCAGGGGCTGTGGCCGCAGGCACGGCCTCGGGGCGGTGAGGACAGGCCCCGGGCTGGTCCTGGGCAGAGCGCAGGCTCCTCCAGCACCTCGGGGCTGGGCTGGATTCTCGGAAACAGGCTTCAGCCAAATGCCTCTTTCCGAGTTGTTTTACGTGTTGAAGTTCGCTGAAGATTTTATTGAATAAAGACACGCCACTTTTAAAAGTTTAAAGATCAAGGTGTTAGAAGTTGGTCAGGTGAGCTGAGCGGGTGGATAGAGGCTTTCTGGGGTTTCCGGGGGCCTCTGGGGTGAAGGTGGGAGGGTGCCCGGCTCCCATTGTACCCAGGAGGAAGAGGCCTGGGCGCGGGAGGTGAGGCACCTCGCTCGGACCCCTGGCTGCGCTTCCACTGAGCCCACCCCGCCCACAGGGCTGGGTAGCGGCCTCCACAGAGCGATTTCTCCCTTCTTCCTCCTCCTCCTCCTCCTCTAGCCACATCCCATTTGTCCACTCACTTTCCCCCACTTTGTGGGGTGCCCGCTCCTTCAGGTCAGGGTGCCTGCCTGTCTCACTGTGACCTCCCCCCGTGGCGCCGGAAAGGTGCTGCTTCGCTACGTGGCTGCTGAGGGACTAAGTGCCCCAAAGTGGGTCAGCGTGTAGACTCACCCCCTGGGGGACCTGCCCAGAATCCCAGCTTAAAACCCTTCTTGTGCTCACAGCTCCGGCCTTGACCCCGGCCCAGGCCTCTCCCCTCGGTGCCAAGCTCTCTTCCGATTGCCAGGGGCCGCGCTGCCGGCCTAGGCCTTCTCTCAAGCTTGGCGGTCGGCGTGGAGCACAGTCCCTCCCCTCGCCCCGTCCATCTGGTCCTCCTCAGTTTCTCCCTGAGGGACTGGCCACCTCATTCTTCGTTTGTGTTGTCAAACCCTCCGTCATGCTCTTGTCTCAACCACACCAGACCATCGACAAGCCTGTCCGCCCCACCTCCTGTCGGCACCTCCGCTGCGGCTCTGTCCCGGCTGTCTCTCCTGGTCCCGGACAGCCTTCAGCCAGCCTCTGGCCTCTTACCTTCGCCCGCTGGCCTGGCCTGGCCTCGGAGCCGCCAGCGTCCCTGTCCAGCACCGAGTCTTGTCCTGGTGATGTGGACCTCCCCCGGGACCCTCCTGTCCCTGCACCCTCTGCGGGCACTGGCCTTGTTCCTGCAGCGGCGCCTGCACCGCATCCTCCCCCGGGCTGCTCCCAGCTCTCCGCCCAGCTGGCCCTCACTTCCTGTCCATCTTTACCCACAGGTCAGCATCCCGAGACCCTCCCTGGCCCCCTCCCTGGCATCTGCTCTTTCCTTTGCATCTGTCCGAACCTCCTACTGCGCCTCTTGTTGATTCTCATTGATTGGCTCTCACCACTGAACCAATTCCAGGAAAGCCACTTGCTCCGCTCCAGGCTGCCGTTCCCCCAGCAACGGGAGCCCTGGGCAGAGCGCGGTAGCCCAACAAGTCATTGCTGATCAGGGAGCGAGGGAGCGGGATTCAGCCTGTCCTCAAGGAGCTTCTAGTTTGTCAGGAGCCGGACCAGCTGAGTACAAAGCAGAATGTGCTCAGTTGGGGTTCCCGCCCCCCTGGGCACTGGGCTCTGGAAACCGGGTGTGTGTGTGTGTGTGTGTGTGTGTGCAGAGACCTTCGGGAACATCCTCACAGTGGGGTGTCTGGGGGTCCCTGACCTTGCTCTCTGCTCCATTCCTGCCCAGGTCCCCCTCCCGGCCTTCGAGGGACGCTGGACCTGCAGGTCATCCGGGTGGATGGAGGAGTCCCCGGCACTCAGCCTCCTACGACATTGGTCCAGGCATCCCCAGGGCACCAAGGGTGTGGGAGCAGGTGACGCCCAGACCGCCCGCGGTTTTGTCGGATCGGCACCCCGGGGGGCGGCGAGAGGCAAGGGTGGTGTATGCTTCCTGCTCCCCCGGGAGAGGGCGGGGGGAGGCCACATCTCGGCTTCTCGGAGCTTCTGCTCTGCCGCTGAAGAAGAGTGCCAAGGCAGGACGAGGCGGGGAGGGGGCAGCATCCACTGTTGGGAGGGGAGGGGGCACGGGAGAGTGCCCACCAGCGAGTGGGGCGGGCTGAGGCTGCGCTGGCAGGGCACTGGGCCTGTGGAGAACCCCGCCCGATCCTTTTGCTGACCCACCCCTCTGTCCCCTCCGCCCGCCCCTCAGCCGCTCACCGTTCTCCTTGGGCACAGTGCCTTACACCAGAAAGAGGAGGGCACCACGGGGTTTGAGCTGAGTCCCACTACCTCGGAGGACGCCCCTCCTCCCCCCTGTTCAGGCCCCCCCACCAGGAGGCCTCCGTTACCTCTTCCCGCCCCATCCCTGCGGGAGGCCACGCAGCGCCCGGGCTGCATTCGCTCCCGATCCTGTTCCCGGTTGTACATACATCTCCTGTTGACAATAAATTATTTTTTTTTATTAAGAGAGTTCCGTCTGGGCCATCATTGGGGGGAGGGGCTTGCCAGGAGGGTGGCTGGCCTCCTGGGTGACCTTGAGGGCAGGAGGGCTGAAGGTGCCCTGGCAGGACCGGGCAGGGCTTCTTGGTCCAGAGGCCTAGGTCCGCCTTGGCGACAGTCACAGAGGAGCACCCCCCCCCCCCTGCCCTGGACGTGAACTTGCTGACTCCCAGGCCCGTGTCCGAGAGAAGCCCCCAGGGTCCTCATCCTAGGAGGAGAGGCTTAACCTGACCTTTTTAAAGGGAGGTGGTGGTGGCCAGCCCGCGGCGGGAGAGGTGTCCCCTCCCCGCCCCACAATGGGGGGTGGGCGCGCGCGTCCTAAATGCAGCCCTGCCTTCAACAGTTGAGCTCTGTGCTCGGCTGAACACTTTGGTTTAATTGAACCCGAGCCTTTGTCCTGTTGCCCGCTCCCCAGACATGGAGGTCCACCAGATTCCCTCCCCTCCGAGACCACCATCAGGGCCAGTCATGGTGAGGGCTGGCTTTTCCCGTTGGTGGTATGGCCTTCTGAAGAAGGGCCCAGAGTTCCCCTACCCCCACCCCCACACAGCACTGCCCCGTTTGGAGTTCAGGGGGCGTGGGGTGAAGGGGTGAAGCCCCCGTCTGCTCCTGATAAAGACTGAGTGCTCAGGGAGGGGGCGTGGCTAGGGCCCAGGGCAGAGTTCCCGGATGGCACTGACGCAGCCAGGTTTGAGACCATCCAGAAGGCCAGTCCATAAATCGGGAGGACCTGGTTTAGAAGGATCTGGGCCGATTGTCACTGTCGCCTGAGCTGGTGTCACTTGGTCCAGACCCGATGTGAGGAACCTCACTGATCTCACTCGTGGGACGTGGTCCTTTCTGCCCGTCTGCTCACCTGGAGCCCAGGACGGGTGGGCCTCGGCCAGGGGAGGTTAGAAGACCAGAGCCGCGTGGGGAGAGGCGTCCGCGGGCAAAGATCCCGACCACAATGTGGCGTCAGGCGGGCCAGGGATTTCGGAGTCTGCCACCATGAGCGCAGGTTGGCAAAACCGGTGTCCTCCCCGACAGGAAGGGCGCAATGATGCTGGAAATCAGGCTCTGAAACCGGGACGTCGGATACTCTTCATCCTTTCAATCCCGTGACTGTTTACACTATGCCGACGTGCTTGGACGGTGTGGCTGGAGGTCCACAACGGAGAACACGTGTATACGAGCTCGTCGTAAAAGCGTGAAGCTCTGTGCGCCTTCACCACTGTCGACGTGACTCATGGTTTGACCCACTAGACTGTGAGCTCCTTCCGGGCAGGGACTAGCCCTGCACCGGCCTGGCGCATAGTAGGTGCTCAATAAATGTTTGTCCAGTGCCCTCTTGGCTGTATTTGTGGCATGTTTTCAACGTCAGCTGGTCCCTGCAGCACAGTTCTCTGCGTGGGGCGGCGGCCATGGTGACGGCAGCCCCACATCCCAGCTGGCAGGGGTCCGCCCAGCCTCGGCCGGGACCAGAGGGGCTGCAGGCGCATGTGTGGCTGGGAGCCGCCCCTGGGCGCCTCTGGGCTCCGGGGAGAAGGAGGTAGAGAGCACGGAGCCAAGGGCATGGCCACCGGGATACGGAGGGCGGTTTCTGACTGTAGGGCTGATGGCTCTGGAGCCCCCATCCCGGAACACCAAGACGCCTCGAAAATACCAGTGCCTCCCGGGGCTGGGGGAACTGGGGGGAAGAGGACCAACCACGGCCTGGGGGGAAGGGTGGGAGACAGGGTGCCACTGCCCCAACTCCGGACACCCAAGCTCCTCATCCCCAGCACTCCTTCGAGCTCTGAAGCTGATCACCTGCTGCCCCTCCCAGCTGCCCTCCTAGGTCAAGGAGATCTCTTTGGATGCCAGTCGTGGCCTGTGGGCAAAGCCGCTCTGAGACAAGGGAGAAGCAGGCCCTCCCCTCCTGGGAGAGAAACCAGTGTGAGGCTGTGGTTAGGGAGGGTCCGCCTGGGCCTGTGAGCACCCCCTTTGTGTCACCAGCCTGGCCCGTCGCCGGGCTGCTGTGCAGCTCACGTGAGATGGCATTCCAGCCCTTGGTAAGCCGCAAAGCCCTACACACCCCTGCGGGGGGCAGATGCTGGGGGGCTGGGAAAGGCGAGCGTCTGATGGGGTTGCAGACCCTCCGTCTCCCCCACCGGCTCTGTTGGGAAGGGAATGCCCAGCTGACCTCCCCAAGGGGCACAAGCGGGGAGGGGGCAGCTGCCTGCAGCTGTGGTGACGGGAGGGAGGGGGTTCCACTGCAGCCAGTGTGCCTGTCTGCCCCTCCTCGGAACCGGGTGCCTCAGCCCGGGGGGCCCCCCCCGAGGAAGGACCAGCCCCGTCCCTCGCACGGAATACACTGGCCCCCGGGGGGAGGGAGAGGAGCAGGCCCTTTGGGGTCCCGACACCGCGTCCAAGCCCCAGGCTCCCCAGGCCCCACGCCGCCCAAGAAGCAGGAGCAGCGAGGGGACGGGGGCGGCCCCCCGTGGGCTCGGGTTCCACCAACACGAACGAGGATCCCGTGGGCAGGAGCAGCCTGGTCCCCGCTGTGGGCCACCCACGTGGTGCCGTGGGATGGGTGAGGAGGCTGAGGCGCCGCCGGGGAGCCGGGGGACTTGTCCGATGAGCCGGGCCCAGGTCTGCCAGAGCTGTGGTCCCCACGCCGTGCGGCCGGTTTCGGCTTTAGGAAGGCCGCCATCTGCCCCCGAGAGCCCCGGCGGCAGACAGGAAGGTCGCTCACGGTGACAAACCTCAGCAGAGCACCCGTCCCCTCGCACTGATGGTGGTGCCCCGCGTCCTCGTCACCCCAATCTGCAGAGTCCCCCAGGTCCTGGCACTGCTGCGATCGTGCCGTGCCCGGCAGTGCCAACTAGCGAGGCTCACTGCAGATTGGAAGTGTGCGCGCCAGCATGGCCAGGGGTGACCCTGAGGGGCGGTGAAGGATGGAGAAAAGACAGATGAGAGGATGAAAGCTGGGGCTGGGTGGGACGCTGTCCTCTCTGGTGGAGAGCTAGCAACAGCGCCACGGGCTACAAGCCGCATCCTTATTTCATAGCCCAGGGGTGGGCAAACTTTTTGACTCGAGGGCCACCATGGGTTCTTACACTGGACCGGAGGGTCGGAACAAAAGCAACCTGACCACGCTGGCACTCTCCTCTTGGGCTGCTGGTGAAGGAGCGGAGGGGAGAGCAAGAGAACCCTCCGCTCTTTCGGCTCCTCCGGCCCGCGGGCCATAGTTTGCCCACGGCTGTCATAGCCGATGCCAGGAGGCAAAGGAAGGGCGTGGTCAAGATGTTTACAACATTTTCGATCCCACTCAGTTGCATGCACCTGAGCTCTATCAAGCCCGCGTCACTCAGGCAGCGGGGACCCCGTGTGCGGACCGCAGGCTCAAGCTGACAGCCACAGCCGTTGGCTATCACATGCTGGAGGCTCTGCCCTCCAGGCTGGGACTCGCACGTGGCCATGGGAGGACTGTGCCCTCTGCTCAGTCCGAGCTTGAACCTGTGCGAACGCTGGAGCCGCTCTCCACATGGAAGCGTGCTCCTCTCGCCTGTCCTGCTGACAGAGCCCGGGAACCAAGCCGAGGGCCCTGAGGGTGGAGGCAGACCTCTCCTCACCTGCCCCTTTTCTCCAGAAGTTGGCTCCTGGGCCGCTGGGTGGGCCCTGCCTGCTGACCCTGGCCTCACCCAGGGACCTGTGACCCCCGCTCAGACTGGGCAAAAGCAGTGGCTGGTGCAGCGATGTCCCCCTGAGCTCGGGCCTCTAGGGGAGAGCATTGGGGGGGAGGGCGGCTTCTCCTAGCCAGACCCTGTCATTTCCCCTCACTCCCTTTCCCTGACATGAGGCCAGTCCTCTTGCCCACCATGGAACCCACCCTGCGTGCCTCTGAGAGACTCGCCCTGGCCCTCGGAAGTCAGGACTGGCGGAGACAGCTGTGTGCAGACCGTGGCTCGGAGCTCAGGCGCGGGAGGCCATGCGGATCCCAGCCCACAGCTGTGAGATGCATGTGCTGCTCCAGGTGCTGGGGACACAGCCATGAACAGACAGCCGCAAGCAAGAGAGACCGCCCACTCCCGGGCCCACCCCACCCTCCTCCAGGGGAGACGCAGCAAACCAGGATCCGGGTGTGTCCCGCAGAGAGGATGCTGGGAGGAAAACCAGCTGGCATGGAGGGGCGCTTTTTGTTGTTACTGTTCTTTTTTCTGATCATGGACTTTTTTTTTTTTTTCTTGTTTTATCTTTTCTGTTTTTTATTTTAATACGTTTTTATTGGTTTCAGAGGGAGGAAGGGAGAGGGAGAGAGTGATAGAAACATCTATCAGCTGCCTCCTGCACACCCCCTACTGGGGATCAAGCCCACAACGTAGGCATCTGTCATGACCGGGAATCGAACCGGGACCTCCTGGTGCATGGGTCAACGCTCAGCCAGAGAGCCACACCAGCCGGGCTGATCGTGGCATTTTCAAACACACCCACAGAGAATGTCACAAAAAGTGCCCATGTACCCACTTCAATGACCAGTTTGGTTTCTCTCTATCTCCCCCCATCTCTCTTCCTTCTGCACTGTTTTAAAGCAAGTCCCGGGCATCATGTTATTTCATCTGTAAAGAGGCCTGTTCGAATCTCTAGGAGATTAACACTCTGTTCATGTCATTATCACACTTTAAAAATTAATAGCCCAGCCGGAACCAGTGTGGCTCAGTGGATAGAGCGTTGGCCTGCAGACTGAAAGGTCCCAGGTTCGATTCCGGTCAAGGGTATGTACCTGGGTTGTGGGTGCATCCCCAGTGGGGGGTGTGCAAGAGGCAGCTGATCGATGATTCTCTCTCATCAGTGTTTCTAACTCTCTATCAGCCTCTCTTCCTCTCTGTAAAAAATCAATAAAATATATTTTTTAAAAAATTAATAGCCTCGCCAGCAAGGCTCAGTGGTTGAGTGTCGACCTCTGAACCAGGAGGTTGTGATTTGATTCCCGGTCGGGGAATATGCTAGGGTTGTGGGTTTGATATGCTAGGGTTGTGGGCTTGAGTCCTCGTGTGGGGCACACAGGAGGCAATTGATCAATGATTCTTGAAAGGTTCTCCCCCTCCCAAACTGGTGGGCGGAGTTTAACACATGACCCCTTAAGGTTATCTCCCCCTCCCAAACTGGTGGGTGGAGTTTGACACATGACCCCTTAGGGCTCCCCCCCTCCCAAACTGGTGGGTGGAGCTAACAACATGACTGACACCTGCCAAGGGGACATCTCCAAGACAGTGAGCCACCAATTAACAAGGGCCAAGGTGCCCTTGGGGCCCATCCTTTCCTGTTCCACCTGGGCCCAACCCCCTCCCTTTAAAAGGAACTCCAGATAGGCCACGTGCGTTCTTTGGAGGGGCATCTCCGTTGGAGGTGCATCTCCATTGGCCCGGTTGGGTTCCGATCTCCTGTCCCCTCTCCCCTAATTCTGATCTTTACCTCGGTAATGGCTCCCGGCCATTACCGGGGAATAAACTCTTTAAAACCCCTGTCGTTCTGTTTCCTGTTTCCTTTCAAACCTAACAATTCTCATTGATGTTTTCATCTCTTTTCTCCTCTCCCTTCCTCTCTGAAATCAATAAGAAATATTTTTTAAAAGTTAATAATCCCTTAATGACATCTAATACATAGTCAGTGTTCCCATTATCCAATTGGTCCAAGAACATCTTTTAAAAGTTTGTTGAACCAAGATGGCAGCGTAGGTAAACACCTTTACTCACCACCTCCCACACAACATCAAAATTACAACTAAAACCCAGAACCACCATCATCCAGAACCGCCTGAACGCTGGCCGAGTGGAGGTCCTACCCTAGAGACAGGAAGAAGGAAGTAGGCTGGGACCTGTAGGAGGGGCAGAGGCTCCGGACAGGCAGGTCTGGCACCCAATCAGAAGGCGCTCAACTAGGAGGCTGTGAACACAGGGTGCACCTGGAGGGCACCCCCATCCAGGACACCCACTACACAAGGCCACTCTCCCAACCCACCCGACACACAGAAACAAACACAGGGAAGCAGCCAACAGGCAAAGACAAAGCAACGTGTCACAAATGAAACAAACTGAAGCAAGCAAACTTGTGGATACAGAGTTTAAAACCATGGCTATAAGGTTACCCGAGGGTCTTGGGACTTAAGGATCTTAGTGAGAAGGTGAAAGACATGAAAAAGGACCGAAATTCCGCATTCACTCACAGGAACAAAGAACAGCTTGCAGGGACTCAACAGTAGAGGATTACCAGGATCAAATCAACGGCATGGCATGTGAGGAAGCAAAAAACACCCAATAAGAAGAGCAAAATGAATAAAAAGTATGAAGGTTGTGTAAGGAGCCTCTGGGACAATATCAAGCGTGCCAACATTCACAGTGTGGTGCCAGAAAGGGAAGAGCGAGAGCAAGATATTGAAAACCTATTTTGGGGGAGAGGGGGGATGGGGGAATAAGGACACATATGTAATACCTCCCCCCACACACACACATACACTCTACTAGCTAGGATCTCCAGCAGACTTCCGTAAGGAATGTGGTAGGGGAGACTTGTTCCATTTTTAAAGGGACTATTTTGATGTCTCACTATTAAGTCTCATGCTATAGTATTTTTTAAAATATATATTTTATTGATTTTTTTTTTTTTTTTTTTTTTTTTTACAGAGAGGAAGAGAGAGGGACAGAGAGTTAGAAACATCGATGAGAGAGAATCATCGACCAGCTGCCTCTTGCACACCCCCTACTGGGGATGTGCCTGCAACCAAGGTACATGCCCTTGACCGGAATCGAACCCGGGACCTTTCAGTCCACAGGCCAATGCTCTATCCACTGAGCCAAACCGGTTTCGGCAATAAAATATATTTTTTTAAAAAATAAAAAACGAATGAAAACACTGTGCTCTGCCTGGCCAGAGTGGCTCGGTGGTTGAGTGTCGCCCTAGGAACCAGGAGGTCACGGTTTGATTCCTGGTCAGGGCACAGGCCCGGTTGTGGGCTCCATCCCCTGTGGGGGGGGTGCAGGAGGCAGCCGGTCGATGATTCTCTCTCATTATGGATGTTTCTACCCCTCTCCCTCCCTGAAATCAATAAAAATAATATAAAAGAAATCACAGCACTGTGGTGTGCAGACAGAACGTCCTGGTCTGGGTCTGGCTGAGAGGGGTTCGCACGTCCCCGCGGGGGGATGCCCTGTGGAGACGAGGGCTTCCCCTCCACGGAGAGCCATGCAGCTAAGTCAGGAAAGGGGGTTCGGGGCAGAGGGGACGAGGAGGCCAAACCCCGGGCTTTTGCTCCCCAGGGGCTCCCAGACGTCCCGCCTTCAGGTCAGACGTTGTCGGAGGCACCAGGGACGCCGCGGGGAACCAGAAAGCGTCCCTGCTCTCCTCGGGCCGGAGACCCAGGCCTGCAGGCTCCAGGCACGTGGGGGTCGTCTTGGCAGACTGGCTTGTCATTGCCTGCCTGCCCCTCCTCCTCCAGGAAGCCGGTGGAGCCCTGGACACCAGCTGGCACGGCTCCCCCTGCCCGCTCCGGCTTCTCAGACGCCCTCCCCCAGGCCGGAGCCCCCAGGGCTGCTCTATCCGGCTCCCCGGCGGCTCCCACTCCTGCGTCCTTCCTGGCGGCCCTTGGCATGTCCTTGGCATCAGATTCAGGGTCGCCTCCTCTGAGCGGCTCCCCCTCTTTCTTACCTTCAAACCAGAAACATTGTTTTCCTCTGGAAAGAGCACTTACTTGAAACAAACAAACAAACAAAAACCCTCCATTTTTCACGAGTTGCATTAAAGCCAGCACGTGCTAAAACGGGACACCCAGCTTCCAGAGTAAACGTGATGACCCCAAAGATGTTGCAATTTTCTGGAAAGGTCTGTTTTCACCAAGTTACTCCACCCGATCCGGTCCCCGTGCTCCCACAGGACCCAGGCCCTTTGCTTTGGGGACCCCCCCTGCGCCCCATGGAAAGCTGCCCCCTTCTGCTCCTCCTGTGCTGCTCACGGGGCCTCCCCCAAACCAGCCTGGCCCTCACCCGGAGGCTGCAGGACCCTCAGACAGTGAGTGCCCGGGTGGGGGTGGTGCTGGTGAGCACCCGGGTGGGGGTGGCCTGGTCTGAAGGGCCCCTCGCCCCAGGGAAACGGACGGTGAAGCTGCCCTCCCCGGCTGGCATGCAGGGGCCTCCGGGAGCAGCCGGCCCTTCCTTCTGCAGAAGGCACGGGAGCCAGGCTGGCAGGGGCGCCGGCCCTCCGTGCCAGGCACGAGTCCAGGTCACGGGTGAGGCAGGCGAGCCGCGGGTTGCCAGTTGGGGTTTCGGAGAGCGTCTTCGCCCACTGGGCCGCTGCCACCGACCCGCGCAGACCCGCGGCTCACTGAGGGCACGTGGCAGC
Source organism: Vespertilio murinus (assembly GCA_963924515.1). NCBI lineage: Eukaryota > Metazoa > Chordata > Mammalia > Chiroptera > Vespertilionidae > Vespertilio > Vespertilio murinus. The sequence goes on along the minus strand of OZ004709.1, from coordinate 168,530,733 downwards.
CCAGGGTCAGAGCTCGGCCGGGCGGGGTCTGGCAGGGCCCTCCTGGTTTACAGAAGGCAGTCCTCTCCTGCGTCCTCGCCCGGGGAAGGAGCAAAGGAGCTCTGGGAAATTGCTCTTCTTTCTTTCTTTCTTTCTTTCTTTCTTTCTTTCTTTCTTTCTTTCGTTCTTTCTTCTTTCTTTCTTTCTTTCTTTCTTTCTTTCTTTCGTCTTTCAATATACATTTTTATTGATTTCAGAGAGAAAGGGAGAGGGAGAGAGAGACAGAAACATCATTGATGAGAGAGAATCATTGATAGGCTGCCTCCTGCAGGCCCCCCACCGGGGACCAAGCCCACACCCTAGGCATATGCCCTTGAATGGAATTGAACCCGGGACCCTTCAGTCTGCCATCCAACGCTCTATCCGCTGAGCCACACCGGCCTGGGTGAAATCACTTTTCTGAGGGTACGAATCCCATGATGCCCATTGGGGTGCATGGAGCCCCATGGCCTAATCACCTCCCAAAAGCCCACCTTCTAATACCATCCCCCACCAAGGGTTAGGGTTTCAACATGGGAATCTTGTGTGTGGGGGTACACATTCTATCTATAGCATTCTAGAAAGCCCCCCGAGAGCAAGGGGTTCAGCTCTCCACATTGTACAGACAAGGGGCCTGGGACCCTACCAGTGGGGGGCGTGTGGGAGGCAGCTGATCAATGATTCTCCCTCATCATGGATGTTTTATCTCTCCCTCCTTTCTCTCTGAAATCAATAAAAAATGTCTTAAAAATAAATTTATTTTAAAAATAGGCCCTACCTGGTTTGGCTCAGTGGATAGAGCATCGGCCTGTGGACCGAAGGGTCCCCGGTTTGATTCCAGTCAGGGGCACATGCCCAGGTTGCAGGCTCGATCCCCAGGAGGGGGTGTGCAGGAGGCAGCCGATCAATCATTGATGTTTCCATCTTTCTTTCTCTCTCTCCCTCTCTGAAATCAATTTAAAATATATATATATATATATATATATATATATATATATATATATATATATATAGTAATGCAAGAATAAATTCTGTGTTCCGTGTACTCACACTGTAAACGTACTTTTGTGTACCCCTGTATACCTCAAATCCGACCACTTCCTCTGCTGCTGCCTTCTCTGAGCCTCCGTCATCTCTCGCTTGGTTTCTCATGACAGCCTCCGGCTGCCCTCCTGCCCCCGCCCCCTGCTCTCAGCCCGGCAGCTGCCCTCTCCTCCCCGGCCTGGCCCCCATAGCCCTCCTGCCCTCTCCTCCCCGGCCTGGCCCCCCATAGCCCCCCTGCCCTCTCCTCCCCGGCCTGGCCCCCCATAGCCCCCCTGCCCTCTCCTCCCCGGCCTGGCCCCCCATAGCCCCCCTGCCCTCTCCTCCCCGGCCTGGCCCCCATACCCCCCCCTGCCCTCTCCTCCCCGGCCTGGCCCCCATAGCCCCCCTGCCCTCTCCTCCCCGGCCTGGCCCCCATAGCCCCCCTGCCCTCTCCTCCCCGGCCTGGCCCCCATAGCCCCCCTGCCCTCTCCTCCCCGGCCTGGCCCCCATACCCCCCCCTGCCCTCTCCTCCCCGGCCTGGCCCCCATAGCCCCCCTGCCCTCTCCTCCCCGGCCTGGCCCCCATACCCCCCCCTGCCCTCTCCTCCCCGGCCTGGCCCCCCATAGCCCCCCTGCCCTCTCCTCCCCGGCCTGGCCCCCCATAGCCTCCTGCCCTCTCCTCCCCGGCCTGGCCCCCATAGCCCCCCCGCCCTCTCCTCCCCGGCCTGGCCCCCCATAGCCCCCCTGCCCTCTCCTCCCCGGCCTGGCCCCCATAGCCCCCCTGCCCTCTCCTCCCCGGCCTGGCCCCCATAGCCCCCCTGCCCTCTCCTCCCCGGCCTGGCCCCCATAGCCCCCCTGCCCTCTCCTCCCCGGCCTGGCCCCCATAGCCCCCCTGCCCTCTCCTCCCCGGCCTGGCCCCCATAGCCCCCCTGCCCTCTCCTCCCCGGCCTGGCCCCCCATAGCCCTTCTGCCCTCTCCTCCTGCTCACTCTGCTCCAGTCTCATTGGCCTCCTGAGTCTTCCTTTCTTTATTCAAATATATTTCTATTGGTTTCAGAGAGGAAGGGAGAGGTAGACACACCAATGATGAGAGAGAATCATTGATCAGCTGCCTCTTGCACGCCCCACACCGGGGATACAGCCTGCACCCCGGGCACATGCCCTGACCTGGAAATCGGGAATCCAACCGTGACCTCCTGGTTCATAGGTCATCGCCCAAACACGGAGCCACGCCCACCTGGGCAGCCTCCTTATTCTTTAAATGGCCAGGCCTGCTCCTGCCCCAGGGCCCTTGCTCTGGCTGTCACCTCTTCCTGGAATGTTCTTCCCGATATCGGCAGAGCTCACTCCCTTTCCTCTTTCTTCTTCTTTTTTTTTTTTTTTTAGGTGTACAATGTGATGATTGATACACATATACATAACAAAGTATCTATAACTAGAGGCCTGGTGCACAAAATTTGTGAAGGGAGGGGAGGGGAGGGGGATGTCCTTCAGCCCAGCCTGCAGCCTCTCCAATCTGGGACCCCTCCAGGGATGTCCACCCACCCATCTAGGCCTAATCCCATAATCCAGGACTGCTGGCTCCCAACCACTTGTGTGCCTGTGCCTGATTGCCCCTAACTGCATCTGCCTGCCAGCCTGATCACCCCTAAACACTCCCCTGCCAGCCTGATCGACGTGTAAGAGAACCTTCGGCTCTTTCGGCTCCTCGGGCCGGATAGAACAGCATCCAGCCCGCGGGCCGTAGTTTGCCCACGGCTGTCATAGCCGATGCCAGGAGGCAAAGAAAGGGCGTGGTCAAGATGTTTACAACATTTTCATGGATTTCGATCCCACTCAATTACATGCACCTACCTCAGCCTCCGGTGTACTCCGCGGGCCGGATAGAACAGCCTAATGGGCCGGATCCAGCCCGAGGGCCGTAGTTTGCCCAAGCTGGCTTAGAACAATGCCTTGCTCATCGTAGGTGCTCGTAGAGATTTTCGGATAAACGAATTTGCAGATTAGAGAGGGATAAATGTGAGGCAATATATAATTAATCTTTGAGAAGTAGGTGGCGTCAGGGATTTGAGAAGGTAATGTCTGGCCGAAACCGGTTTGGCTCAGTGGATAGAGCGTCGGTCTGTGGACTGAAGGGTCCCAGGTTCGATTCTGGTCAGGGGCATGTACCTTGGTTGCAGGCGTGTCCCCAGTGGGAGGTGTGCAGGAGGCGGCTGGTCGATGCTTCTCTCCCATTGATGTTTCTAGCTCTCTAACCCTCTGTGAAAAATCAATAAAATATATTTTTTTAAAAAAGAGAGGGAGAAGGTCATGTCCGAACTGGACCTTGGAGTACACCGGAAGCTGAGGTAGGTGACTGGCAGTTGATCAGCCTGAACAAAAGCATGGCGGTGGGAGAGCTTGGGGGCAGGGCAGGAGCTGGAGGCAGGTGTGACCGCTGGGTGACACCCAGGTGGAGAGGGTACTAGCAAGCTAAGTGGAGGCCAGACTGTGCCAAGCGTTAGCTGAAGGCGCAGGCTTTTCCCGCTGCCAGGACCAGCTACAAAGCGTACGGGGCGCCGTGCCCATGAAAACACAGGCCCCCTGGCTAAGAATTTCGGAACGACAGCAGGGTGCGAGCATGACATCAAGCCCAGGCCCTTCTCAGAGCGGGGCGCCGGGTGGCTCACAGGGTAGAGCCCATGAGGCCGCCTGCCTGTCCCACGAGGGAGCGGCGGGAGCTCCAGCAGGACAGACGGGCCAGCGGAGCTGGACGGGAAGATTGCTCTGGCATGTCCGGCGGGCAGGGCAGCGGGCGGCTACGCAGAGAGACCACGTAGGCAGCCTGGTGTCAGAGTGAGGAAGAGGGGGGGGACAGGTGGGATGGGGTACGGTGGGCCAGGGGGCAGAGCACAGGGTTGGGGCCGTGTGTGACCGGAGGCATGGAGGAAGTAGAGTGTCCGTAGGCCAGAGCCTGGGCGGGGAGACTCCTGCGCACCTGCCTTTGCTCCTCCGAGCCCTTCCTCTCCCCTTCCCTCCGGACACCGGCAGCGCCACTCCCCGTGGCCACCAGAGGGCAGATCATTCTCAGGGAATTTTCAAGATGAATTTGGGTTTGGGGGGGTGGTAGTAGCGGGGGTGGAATAGCCTCTGTTCTCACCTCTTCCCTTTTTTTCTCCCTCAACTCCTCTGCATCTCTCCCCAACGTCTCCCCCATGGCCGGAGCCTGAACGGACGGGGTGGGCACGGGGAAGTGTAAGGGTCCCGGGACCCGGTGCACTGGCTCGGACTGAAGATGGTAGCTGTTGCCTTAGGAAGTGTTTTCAGACCACCCTCCGCCGGCAGCTGCCCGGCTGCCTGTTTCTCTGGGTGACTTGGCCAGGGTCTGCTCAGCAGCACACTGCAGCTGGGAGTCGGAAGTCTATGGTCAGAGGTCCAGCCAGCACCCCCCACCTCCATCCCCACCCCCCCAATCCCTGCACCTTTGGGAATTCCTTGGTTGAACCCGGCTCCTGGGGGATTCTGGCTTCTGCCCACCTTAAGCTGCCTTGGAGCCGGGGAAGGGGGCAAGTTCTAACAGGTCTGGAGTGCTCCCGGCATGGGCAGCTCAGAGCCAGAGGATCAGACTGGCCGGCGGCCGCCCCGGTGAGGCAGGCTGGGGGGGAGGGGAGCGGCCGGGCTGCCACACAGACTTCCTGTTAGAGTCCGGGCTCTCTCTCCGAAGGCGAGCGGGCCTCGGGTTCCTGCATCCAACGGCCTGGCTGCAGTGGTGGGCGGGGGCCGGGGAGGAGGGGACTTCTCCAGGTGCCCCTTCTCAGTGCCATCCGCGGAGTTCTCCTTCTCCACCGGCTTCCGTTTTCTTTTCCCGGAGTTTCTTTGTCTTTAGAACTGAAATGTGAGTTAAGATGAGAATGTCTCTCTTATCTTTCTTTGCAGGAGTATTTATTTATTATTTTATTTTATTTTTAAAAATATATTTCGCCGAAACCGGTTTGGCTCAGTGGTAGAGCGTCGGTCTGCGGACTGAAGGGTCCCGGGTTCGATTCCAGTCAAGGGCATGTCCTTGTGCTGCGGGCACATCCCCAGTCGATGTTTCTCTCTCATCGATGTTTCTAGCTCTCTATCTCTCTCCCTTCCTCTCTGTAAAAAATCAATTGATTTTTTTACAGAGAGGAAGAGAGTTAGAAACATTGATGAGAGAGAAACAGAGAAACATCCATCAGCTGCCTCTTGCACACCCCTTACCGGGGACGTGTCCGCAACCAGTGTACATGCCCCTTGACCGGAATTGAACCCGGGACCTTTCAGTCTGCAGGCCGACGCTCTATCCACTGAGCCACACCGGTTTTGGCTGCAGGAGTATTTAAAAAGATAACTGGCACCCATCGGCATGGCTCTGGTTGATCATCGATCTATGGGCCAGGAGATCACAGTTTGACTCCTGGTCAAGGCACATGCCTGGGTTTCCTGCTTGGTCCCTGGCAGGGGGAGGGCAGGAGGCAGACGATCAATGATCCTCTCATCGTCAATGTTTCTCTCTCTCTCTTGCTCTCGAAAATCAATAAAAATATACTTTAAAAAGTAACAAGTTCTTTAAAAATAAATGAAAAAGTAGCTGGCAGGATAATATGACTATAGTGTGATGTTTTGTGCTATTTTAATATTTTGAACAATTTAAAGACTTTTTGGGGGGCGCGGGGGAAGGTAACTGGAATTCAAAGATGTTATTTAGAATGTGATTCTGTCAATCTGGGGACGTCGAGGAGGCTAACCTCGGACATCATGTGTGATTTTCCCAAGATCACACAGCGTTTTCACTGCACGGGGCCGGGGGACCTCCGCGGCCTTTCGCAGCGCGGAGCCAAGGACGCTGCCTGGTGCTTGTCTGGGCCCCGGACGGGAGGCGCGATAGCCGATGGAGGGTGACCAAGGGCAGGTAGACAGACAGGTGATGGAATAATGCTGTGCTTGACAGGTGACAGACATATTGATTGGGTGACACCCGAGGTGGGTTTTATGGGCTGACCCACAACAAACGGACACGCGCTCGGGGAAGTTGCTTTTAAGTCGCAGGGACGCCCAACAGCCTTCTTTTCCATTTAGTCAAAAAGCAACACGCCCAGGAGCTCCCCGCTCCCTGGCCAAGGTCTGAAAATACCCGAAAACTGACGGAAAGAAGCGAAGAGTTAGACTCGGCTCCACTCGAGGGACTGACCCGGGGCTCGCCGGGCCTCGGGTGTTGCCGGAAATGGCCGACGGCCGCCGCCGAGGCCGCCGCCGCCGCCGGCTGCGGGGCGGGGCGTGGGCGGGGCCGGCTCTCCGCACGCGGGACGGCTTCGGGTGTTTCCGGAAACTGCCGAGAGCCAGCCGAAGTGGGCGGGGCCAGGCCCGTGGGCGGGGCCGGGGCACCTGGAGTCGCTTCGTGGATTTCCGAAAACAGAGCCGAAGCCCGGTCCTCGGCGTCGAGGCGGCGCGCGCGTCCCCGGGGGCGGCCTTCTTCGGCGTTTCCGGAACTCACCCGGAGTCGGTGGCCGGGAGAAGGAGGCAAGCCGCCCTCCCGTTCCTGGCCGCTTCGGATGTTTCCGGCCGCCGCCGGCGGAAAGAGCCGAGGGCCGGCGGTGGCGGCGGCCATGTTGGGAGCAGCAGGTCCGGCGGCGGCTGCCTGTGTGCCGGGCGCGGAGCGGTGCCGCTGAGGGCAGGGGAGGAGCGAGGCGGGCGGCCGGCGGCGGCGGCGGGAGTAGGCGGAGCGGCGCGGCCCGGCCGAGAGGCGGCACAGCCCAGCCGGGGGTCGGGGGGGTGCGGTCCGGAGCCGCTCGGAGCCGGCGCGGCCTAGCCCGAGCGGCGCATCCCCGGGCTGGCGTGAGCGGCTGCCCGGCCTCCCCGCACCCCCGGCCGGGGCCCATGCGGCGGGCGCCTCTGCCGTGAGAAGCCCCGCCCGGCCGGGCTCCGCGCCTTCCCTTCCCTCCCTTCAAGCTTCTCGGTTCCCTCCCCCGAGAAACCGGCGCCATGTCCAGCGCCCGGACCCCCCTACCCACGCTGAACGAGAGGGACACGGAGCAGGTAAGGAGCTCCGAGGGCTCCCGGAATTCTCCGGCCGGGCCCCTGCACCTTGCAGAGCCTTCTCCCTCCTCCGCGCTCCTCGAGCCCCTGCTGCCAACCTGCAGGCTCCGGCTGCCCTGTCACCCGCCTTCCGGCCCCGCACATCCCCCGCCGAGCCCCGTCCCGGGACCCCCTCACCGGGCCGGGCCGCCGGCCGCACACTTGCCTTCCGGCTGACCCCCTCGCCCCCTCCCCGCCCTGCCCGCGCTCTTCCGTGTTACCTCCCCGGCTTCCTCTCCTCTTCCCTTTTTTCTCGGGGCCCTTCTGCTCTTCCTCCACCCACGCGCGCGGCGGCCGCCCCCTGCTCGGCGGCTAGCACCGGCGGCTGCTCCCTCCGGGTCGTGGTGCACCTCTCCCCGGGCCTCTCCGGCCTGGGGTCCCCGCCGCCCCTGCCTGTCACCCCCGGGGGTCCTCGCCCCGGAGTGTGTTCCCGGCCCCCCTTCACCCCCTTGCAGTTCCCCAGCTTTGTTTTGGTTTCTGCCCTGCTTCTCCCCTCTCCGAACGGTGCTCTCCCTCTTGCTTGCAACCCACCAGCTCCACCCTCGCCACCTTTCCAGATCCCTCGCCTACTCTTCGCTCATCACTTTCCCTTCTCCCCTCCAGCAGCTCCCCGCCCGCCCGCCCCGCGCCGGCAGGTGCTGCTTCCGCGTCTCCCCTGCAGCTGTCATGCGCGTGCTGTTCCCACAGGTTGCCTTCGGGGTTCCAGTCGTCGCTCCCTCCAGCCTTTGGGCCCCTCGCGCTCCCTTCCCCTGGGGTTTGGCTTTTAAATCGCTAGGCCCCCTGGGTCTTGGCCAGCCCCGTTGGCCTCTCCCCGGCAGGGGAGAGATGCAGCTCTTCCGGCCACCCCCCTGCACACAACCTGTTGCTCAGCTCTCTCCCCCGCCTGGCCTCAGCGCCGCCCTGCCCTCCCTCTCTCACCCTGCAGCACACCCCGGGATGCCCGCCGGCCTCTCCCCTCCTGGAGCCCTCACTTTTCATGATATCCTTCTGGCTCGCTGCCGCCGTGTCTCTGCTCTCACCCCCTCTGCCTTCCTGTGCCTCTTCATCAGGGCTGCCCTCCCCTGTCCGTATTGGTCTCCTGCCCTCCTCACGTATGTATTCCCCACATAGGCTCCTGCCCTCTCCCTCCCGCCCCGCTGGTCATCGGAGCCTGCCTGCCTGCCTGCCGTGCAGGCACTTTGCACCCCAGTCTCCCCGTTGTGCTGGCAATCACGGCTGTGGTTTACCACCCGGCCTTCGCTTTTCTGTCATCTCACCTCCAGGCCCGGAGCCTGAGAGCGAGCGGCCACTTCCCACCCCTCCCCTTTCTGTCACCACCTCTGGTGGCGTGCTCCCTGCCTGTCACACCTTCCTTTGCGGCCTTTGAAAAAAAAAAAAAAAGAAAAACTAACTTGAAAGAGGAGCCCTTCTCCCCCGGGCCACAGTGCTTTCTGCGTCCTTTTGCCTCATTCCCTTCTTTATATTTTCCTCTCGTTTCCCTCTTGTAGCCCATTGGGACCCTTGCTGTATTCTCTGGCATGTTGACGACTTTCTCTGAAAAATATTCCCTCTTCTCAACCGTGGCTCCCCCTCCCCCTGTCCCCGGGCAGCCAGAACTCCGGAAGAGTGCTGCCTTAGTTTGCGGCGCCGGGGCTGGCCGGGAGGGGCCTTTGGAAGCAGGAGTGCGGGCTCCTGGCCGGAGTCTCCCCCCCCCCCCCCCCCCCCCGGCCTGCTCTTTCTCTCCCGACGGGAGCCGCTGGTCCCAGGCGCTCCTGAAGCTGCCTCTTCCATTCCCTTTCCGATCACCATCTTCGGTCCAGCAGGTAAACCCTGCTTAACCAGAGGACTTTCCCAGGCTGCTGAGAATGAGCTGGCAGGAGAGGCCGAGTGACTGACGGGCACCCTCAGGCATGTGGGGAGTGGCGATGAGTGCTCCCGGGAGGCTGTGAGGGGAGCACCTGGCTGCCTGCGTGCCGGCTACAACATGTAAATGTGTTCTTGCCCCGGCCTTCGCTTGTGCTGTGTGTGGTAATTTCTCCTCCTTACGTGCTGAGCACACAGGAGGAACTTGGTGCGCACCCATCGATTGTCTGATAGCAGTAACCAGCGCACCTTTTGGCAGTGTAAGCTGCTCTTCGATCGCCTTGTGCAGAGCTGTGGCTGCACGCATTGTCATTCTGTTCCAGATTACCAGCCCCTCGTCCCGACCCCGTTCTTTCCGCTCTCAGGTTCTCCTGAGCCACTCACAGCTTCTGCTCGTGGTAGCCAGCCTTCCTGTGTGTGAGCTTGGTAGTGAGTCTCATCCTATTAAAAGCACGGACTTTGGAAAACCTTGGGAGCACCCTCCCAGGCAGGTACCTGCATTGTGTAAAGCCAGAAGAAGACGAGTAGCAGCTCCTCTGGCCATAAGACCGGGGCGCTGGCAGCACTGGGCTCCTTCAGGAGAATTGGCCGCGCGGGGAGCCAGGAGGCTCTGCTGGTCCCGCTGCCGTGCCAGCCAACGCAGTCGAGGGGGCTCAGTCGCCGCAATGAGCCGGAATGCTGAGACAGAGAGCAAGGGATTTGGTTGGGCTGCTTTCTTCGCCCCAAAGGTCCTCTATCACCTTATTTAGATTTAAATGATTTAAACTGGCTTCACCAGGAAGTAGGTAAACAGACTCCACTGGTTGTCCTCAAGTTCCAGTCTCTTCTCTTCCTCTCCCGTCTTTCAAACACTCGGCTGACGAGAAGCGTTTCCAGGAGCTTTGATCCCATCTGAGCTAACACACACAAACACCACAGAGACGATGGTAAAGCACAGAAATAAGCCTTGCGTTGTAGGAGGATTGCCTGTTTGCTGTCAGCTCTGCTTCTAATAGTTAAAGTGGGAGATGAAAGCAAGTCAGGCCCTGCCCCGAGCCGGATGGCTGTGACCCCTGACTTGGTCGTGCCTCCCCTTCCTTCGGCAGGAGGGCTGTGGCCTCCTGGGCTGGGAGTTCGGGGGATTCTCAGTCTGTGAGCTGAGCTTTCTGCTCACTGTTCCAAATGGCTCCTCTGGCCTGCAGGCTTGGCAGAGGTGGAGGCAATCAGCAGGATGACTGCTCGCCTTCCCAGCCAGCAGCAGCGGGAGGTCAGTGCAGAGGGCTCCAGCTTCCAGAGCTGACCTGCGCTGCCTCCAGCTTTCTGGAGCACCTGTGGGGGGCTGCAGGCTTCCGCTGCTCCCCTCTGGGCCTAAGGGGCCACGAGAGAGGGCCCCTGAGAGAAGACAGGAGCCTTTCCCTACCCCCTACCCCCCACCCGTGCTGCTGGGGGCTGGGGAGGTGATGGTGATCCCTCCCCATTCTTCTGGGGAGGGAGGGGCGCTGCTCATTGTCTCAGTCTGGGAAGAGGCGTTTGGAAATCTGAGTGAAGAAAGCAAATCCAGCATGGGATCCTGGAAAGAGCAACGGAACCACTTCACACACACACACCCCTTGGATCCCAGGCTGGCTCGGGCAGAACGTTGCTGTGAATAGTTTGGTTCTAGTGGCATCGAGTAGCGAGCCCCGCCGGACCCCATCTCCCCGCCGCCCGGGGTGTGCAGCCGCTCTGGGCGCGCCTCCGACCCCGACCTCCGACCTCCGCTCTTGGGCTCCTTGGTGCTGCTCTGCAGTCAGGGCTGGGGCAATGCCAGGCCCCGGTTCTCCTTCCGTGGTTGGGCCTAGGAATCAGGTGTTCTTAGAGCGAGGGCTTTGGAGTCCCTGGAGTTCATAGAATTGCCATCCTGTGACCTTTGAACCCAGTAAAGGCAATACTAGTAAGTTCTAATAATCTCTCTGATCTGTGGGTTTGGGGAAGTGGCTAAGCCAGCCGTGGGCACACTACGGCCCGTTCGGCTGTTCTCTCCGGCCCGCGGAGCCGAAAGAGCGGAGGGCTCTCTTGCTGTCCCCTCCGCTCCTTCCCCAGCAGCCCGAGAGGAGAGTGCCAGCGTGGTCAGGGTGCTTTTGTTCCGGCCCTCCGGTCCAGTGTTAGAACCCATGGTGGCCCTCGAGTCAAAAAGTTTGCCCACCCCCGGGCTAAGCAGATGGAGACAAGGCCATCATTCAGCGGGGCCTGCTGAACGCAGGCTTGCTGCGGAGGGATGCCTGGTGTGTCTGAGGAGCCAGAGGCCGGGCCCTCAGCTCCTTTCATGGTAAATGTCTTAAGCAGCGCAGATGCCTCTAAGGTAGGAGCAGATTGAGAATCTGTTTACCTGAGAGATTTGCCCGGGTAGAGCTCCTGAGAATCAGAAGCTGCTCAGCCTAGACTGCTTTCCTTCGGCCAGAACCGCCTCGTTCTCCGCGGGCACCTGGCCGGGGCTGCCCGTGCCTTCATGACTCTCTCACGAGCACTTAGCCGCCCGGCGGGCATGTCTCCCCCCAGGAGCTCCCAGGCCTGCCCACATATGTACATTATGTCGTCCCGAATGAATATTTCATGCCCAGAGTGCAGCCCGCTCCAGACTTTGTGGCCATTATGGACCAGCAGGCGGGGGGCTGGGCCACCTTTGGCCCGATGCTGTGTCTCCACCAAATGGACTCCCTCGCAGCACTCTGAGGCCCATTAATGGACGGGGATGCAGTAACCTCAGCAAATGGAGGGGGCGAGGAGGGCGGCCGCCGTCCTGCCCAGACCGCCTGGTGAGGCCGCTCTGCCCGGACGGCGCCATGGGAGGTGCGTCTTCTGTTAGCTGTGGGTGCTGCCAGGGTGCCCCTTCCTGTCCGAAGGCACATGGAGAGGGAGGTGGACAGGGTGGTGGAGTTTAAACATGGCCCTTCCTCCTTCCGCCAGGCTCAGCAGAGTGACAAACCCGTTCGGTGGCTGAGCTTTCTTCTCTCGGGGGGAGATTCCAGCGTTTGCACATTTTGCACTTGAAGCTTGGATTCTCCAGGCTTTCTCCCAGCCTTCATCAAACGCCAGTGAGTCACTGAGTGTTATCTGTGCGTTCTCCCTCTGTCTCAGCAGAGGGAAGAGAAGCCTCTACAACCTTGTGGGGGAGGAAACCACCCGTTTCCCAGAGGGCTGGGGAAGGGCTCTGTCCCCGTGTCACCCTGCGAGCTCGTGCGCTGAGCAGAACGTCCCTCCCTGCCCACCACGCTCGCCTCTGAGACTGAGCGGCGCATCTGACCCTGACACACCGGGGGAGAGAGCGGCCTCTCGGCTCCGGCTCTCCCCAGAGGAGGAGGGACCCGCTCCTCCTTTCGGGGGACAGAGGCCAGGTCGCCTCCTCTGGAGTGCGTGCGTGTTCGTCTGGAGCATTTGAAGTGTCTTGGTCCCCGTGGGGAATTCTGTCCACCGATGTCTGTCTTGGGTTGGTTCTCATTTCCCCGTACTTCATGCATTTCTTTTTCTGAACCAAATAAAGACTTTCAGCCTCAAGAGCTAGGGAGGCCCAAGGTTTGGTAGGCGAGAGGGCGAAATGGACACGGATGAGTCCTGTGGGCCGGGGGTGGGGGAGGAGGTGCGGAGGGGTGTGTGCTCAATGGCTGGCTGCAAGCCATCTTTCTCCCTTTCACACCAGGAAGGCCGAGCAGGCCAGAGGCTTTGCTGAGGAACCAGTCGGGCTGGTTTGGGGCAGCCTCGGCCTATTTTCCTCTGTTCTCTGGGAAGCTGGCAACGCGAAGGTCTGTCTCCTCTGCTCTGCTCATTGAGGCGTGAGCGAGCGAGCGGACGATGTCTGTAAACACCCTCTCCCCCGGCACTGCGGGGCCTCCGCGCTGAGGCTCCTCGCGAGTGGGCCTTCCCGGCACCCGTCCCTGCAGGCAGAGTGTCCCGGAAGCTCGGGAAGCTCGAAGGTACCGACCGCTCCTTTTCCCGGGCCCCTTGCAGTTCACGGCTTGCCGAGGCCAGGAGGGCGGCCTGGCTCTGGGATTGGCTCCCCCTTTGTGGATCTGGAGGAAATGTGGACTCTTAGCTCCTGGCGGCCGTGATCTGGCCGCTGGATCCAGTGAGACCCCGGCCTCCCGCCTCAGTGCGGGGACTGCCCAGGCCGCTGGGGGCGGAAAAGGGAGGACCGTTTTGGGGTCGTGGCAACAGGTACTTGAGCGGAGGGGACAGTTCGGGAAGGCGCCTGTGGGAGGGGGAGCCGTCAGCCACATGTTGGCACTTGGCACAGCCGCAGGGAGAGGGCATGGGCATGGCGGGGTCCTGAGCTCCGTGACCATCGTGCGCCGGTGCCGCAGCCTCTCCGCCTCTCCGCGCCCGAGGCGCCCGGCCGGAAAGTCGGTAATGGGTGAGCGAGGCTGCCGCGCGCTGCCCGGCCCGGGCCCTGCTCCGCTGGCCTCTGCGGTGACCAGCATTTCGCTGAGGTTTTTGCTGGGGTTGCGGTAATCCTATTGGGAGGGTGGGCCCTTTTCCACCATCTTCTTTAGACTCGGGGGTTGGCTGGCCTTCCCCTGCCCGTCACTTCCCACCTTCCTCCCGTGACGGCCCTCCGGGGCCTGGTTTCGCCGGCGGTGTTGGGAGGGCTTGTGCCCACGGGAGTCTGAGCTATGCTTCCCCGCTCTCGGGGGCCCCCGGTGTGGTGGCTCTGAGTGCGGAGCTGGGCAGAGCGGACGGAGCCCGGCGCCCGAGGCTTCAGTGGGGTTTGTTGTGGAGCAGGCCCGCCGCTGGTTCTCGGGTTGGAATCTCGGTTTAGCCCCTCCTGTGACCTTGGGCTCACTTAATTGCCCTGGGCCTGCTTGTTCCCGTGTAAAAGGAGGGCTGACAGCTCCTGCCTTTCAGGTGCAGCTGAGGCTCTAACAGCTAATGAATATAAGCACCAGGATAGATGTGGCAGGATGTGACACCATCACTGTAAGTGAGCGGCTTAGGTTTCCCTGAGTACCACTGAACTTTAGCTCTGGGCCCTTGGAATTTCTCTGCAATTGATTGAAAAAATTTGGCCTCACGTGACTTTTTATATGCCCTCTGGCCCCAAGGTTATAGCCAGAGGGAATAGAAAAAAAGAAAAGAGGGGGGAAAAGGAAAAAAAAAAGAGAATTTGGTCTCTTCTAGCCATTGGGGTCCCAAAGGTGCTTTTTCTAGCATTTCTGTGTGTTTTAAATTTATTTTTCTATTATTATTATTATTATTATTATTATTGTTATTTTTACCAATCAGCTATCTGAAAGAAATCAAATGTTATTGGAAAGGTTTATGTTCTTCTAAGAGCACTTTAAAAAAAAAAAGTATCAATATCAGGCCATCTTACTGATTAAAGGGAAACCCCCTGCCGCCCGCCCGCCGTGTTTCTGCGCTGGGACGGGGTGTGCCTGTGCCGCCTCCGCAGCGGCCGGAGGCCAAGCCCCGGCCCCGAGCCGGCTCTCCGGGTGCCGAGGGGGTGCGCCAGGTGCGGCTCTTCTCGCGGGGCCTCCTTCCAGGGCAGCGCACCCCGGTTCTCAGGACCACGTGGGGCCTGAGCCGCTGAGGGTCTCAGGTTCCCTTTTCCCCAGCGAGGGCCTCCCGCGGCGGTGCCGGTTCCGGTTCCGGACCTCTGCCTCTGCCTCTGCCGCGGTCCCCGGGACCCTCCCTCGGTGAGGCCTGGCGGTCAGCTCCGCCTGTGAACCTGAGGACCTGGAGTCCGGGCCGAGGTGTGGGTCTCGGAGCCCGTGGTCTCCGTCTTGTCTGGGAGAGCCGGGTGCCTCCTCGGAGCAGCAGGTTGCGTTTTGTGGAAACCGCGGCGGGAGAAGGGAACAGTGTCGTCGCTCTACGGGGACTCCTCCTCTCGCTGTGTTTCCTCTTCCTTTTGACCCTCTGCTGACTCGTCTCACTTCCTTTTCTTTTTTCCTCTCCTGTTTGCCTCTCTGAACCCGTTCCTTCATTATTACCGTCCGCCTCAGGTTTTCGTCTCCCGCCGCACTGCCTCCCTGTCTGCCCCTGTGGCGCTCGGAGGGGATTCGGGTAGGCCGTGATCTCCTGGACGCACAGAATCCCAGCGCCACCCAGTCCTTCCCTTCTCCTGCTCCTCTGGTCTCTGTGAAGCTGAGGATTCGCTTCTTTAGAAACGTTTTCTTTTTATGTCTCCGGAGCCACCTACCTCAGGAAAGCCGGGCTTGGCAACCTGACAACTCATTAGGGGCAGCTTCCCAGTTTCCCTGGTGACAGGGTCTAAGCTGCCTCCTCCGGCCGATCAGGAATGCCGTAATCTAGACCCTGTCTTGGGAGAAATCTGAGGAAGCACTTGTTAATTTTGGTAGCACAGCCTCGGCTAGGTTGCTCAGTGGTTAGAGCATCTGCCTGCAGACCTAAAGGTCACGGGTTTAGTTCCCAGTGAAGGTGCGGGCACGTACCTGGGTTGCAGGTTCGATCCCGGGCCCCAGTCGGCGTGTGTGCGGAAGGCAAATTTGTGTGTGTCTCTCACAGCTCTCTCTTCCTCCCCCTCCTCCCTTCCACTCTCCTAAAAATTATTGGAAGAAATATCTTTGGCTGAGGGTTACTTTAAACAATGTATTTTCAGTGTTACAATGCAGTCTTTGCAATTTGTTTCACTCTCTCACCAGTACACAGTGGAGTTTTCCAGAGGCTGAATGATGCGTGTTGACATCATCACTCTTGGCTAATGAAACATGTGTTTCTGTTTGCTTGTTTTCTACAGTTTTTAAGGTAGTGCTGTAAGGTATAAACAGGGAAGTTTTCAGTGATGAACTCAGCTTGTTCTCAGTACTTCTTCTGTGTCCTTACTAACTTTCTTTAGTTGTGTCTGCTATAATTTCTATAAACCTCATTATCTATAATACTCTATAATAATAAAAGTGTAATATGCTAATTAGACCGACATCCTTCTGGACACAGCCAGGGCTGAAAGGGAAGCCTGTGCGGGCAGGCATGGGAAGGAAGGCCCACTCTTTTTAAAAAATATATATTTTATTGATTTTTTACAGAGAGGAAGGGAGAGGGATAGAGTGTTAGAAACATCGATGAGAGAGAATCATGGATCAGCTGCCTCTTGCACACCCCCCACTGGGGATGTGCCCGCAACCAAGGCACACGCCCCTGACCAGAATCGAACCCGGGACCTTTCAGTCCGCAGGCTGATGCTCTATCCACTGAGCCAAACTGGTTTTGGCTAGGAAGGCCTACTCTTGCACAAATTTTGTGCACTGGGCCTCTAGTTGTTCATAAATCATTATTTTGAAATCACAGTAGTTTCCCAGCATCTTTGAGAAAACACAACAGAAGTAAGTACAACTCACTTTTAAAAAATATATATATATCTTTATTGATATTTTACAGAGAGGAAGGGAGAGAGATAGAGAGCTAGAAATGTCGATGAGAGAGAAACATCGACCAGCCGCCTCTTGCACACCCCCCACTGGGGATGTGCCCGCAACCAAGGTACATGCCCTTGACCGGAATCGAACCTGGGACCCTGCAGTCCGCAGACGGATGCTCTATCCACTGAGCCAAACCGGTTTGGGCAGTACAACTCACTTTTAAAAATTTTATTTTAAAGTTATTTTAGTGCTTAATTCTATTTTATTCTGAAATAGAAGAGAGCTTATAATACTTCTCTTACATTAAAGGATGGATTGTTGGCTTAAAAAAGGGAGATTGGGAGACTTACTTTCTCAACACATAGCTGCAGTGTCTGTTTACTGAAATGGATGTACACGCAAGTGTGAGGGAGGAATGACTCCAGAGACAGGCAAAACTGTAAGAAATGCAAAGTGATAATACTAATTGAAACAGGAAAAGTTTTCTTCTTCTCAACTTCGTAGATATTCATAACGTACCTTATTGTGCCTTAAGCAACAGCACTTTTGTGCATAGCATTATAGTGCCAGTTCAAGAGCCATCAGTGAGAGTTGGAGAAAAGGAATTGGATATTCTAACTGTACACACCATGAGTTCTTTCAGAGTCAAACCTTGCCGCAGCTTTTCAACCTGGAAATGGAACAGGCCCTGGAGCCCCGATCAGTGACCGCATTGCTGGCGGGAACGGCCCCCAGTGAGGCTGGGTGGAAAGTTCGCCAGCTCCGGGCAGTGCCACTTCACATGTGACTGCGACTGGTCAAACGTGACGATTAATATTTTGTGTACAGAATGTAACTTTCACCTTACAAATGAGCACCTTCACAGGCATGGCTCAACTTGTGTCAGCATCAGCTACCCTTCGAAAAGCATGGTTACATGAACGCTCCGGGGCAGACGCAGAGGTGATGAATGTGCCGAGGGTTGGAGAATTTTTGATTGATCGTTTCTCCCGGAACAGCTTCCCATGTGCTCCGGAGCACGGCCGGGCAGAGCAGACCGCTGGCACACCGCATGCCACGCAGGGACTCGGCCTCCTGGCGGTCGGAGCCACAGACTTTGTTCCTGCTCCACGAGCCATTTTCACTTAATGTCCTGGAGGAAGCACCCACAGTACTCATGTCTGTGCGATCTCAGTCCTCCAGCAAAGGTTCCTGTGGTATCCCGAGTGAGGAGCCGGGTCCCAGTACGGTGCCCGGCTTGGGAAAGTGCTGTGTGTTGGGACGGAACCAGCTCGTGGGTCATCATTTTCACTTGAAAGAACAGCTGGCGGACAAACTCCACTTCTTCACACTGGACTGTTTCGTGAAATGCGTTTTCTTGAAATTGAACAAAGCGAGTCTGTCACCATTGCCAGTGGTACAATTCAAGTGTTCAAGTGAAAATCAGAATTTTGGAAAATTTGTATTTGTCAAAGAACTTTTTTTATGAGATCAGTGGTAAAATTAATGGAATATGATCTTCTGATGTTGTATGAAATGCCAATATTTGGAAATTCTGCATGAGTCAACGAAGGAGTATTTTTTCCAGTGGATGAAAGAGCCATTCAGAGTGCAGATGACCAGTGGACTTTAATGTGAAAGCACACAAAAGGGTCACTGATAAAACTCCACATTGCACATTGAACCAGCCTTGTTACCCTGGCTGGTGTGGCTCACTAGGTTGCGCCTCGCCTCCTACACCAAAAGGTTGCCAGTTTGATGCCCAATCAGGGCATATGCCCAATTACGGGTTTGATCTTTAGTAAGGGGCATACAGGAGGAGTCAACCCACGTTTCTCTCTTCCTCCTTCCCTCCTTCTCTCTCTCCAAATCAATGGAAAAAAATATCCTCAGGTGAGGATTAACAAACAAACAAAAACATTATTTAAAAGCCCAAAGACCCACCAAAACCGGTTTGGCTCAATGGATAGAACGTGGGCCTGCGGACTGAAAGGTCCCAGGTTTGATTCCGATCAAGGGCATGTAACTTGGTTGTGGGCACATTCCCCGGTAGGGGGTGTGCAGGAGGCAGCTGGTCAATGTTTCTCTCATCAGTGTTTCTAGCTCTCTATCCCTCTCCCTTCCTCTCTGTAAGAAAATCAATAAAATATATATTTTTAAAAAATAAAAGCCCAGAGATCTACCACTTGTTTGCCCCGGCTGGATGGCGTGGTTGGTCAAAGCATAGTCCTGTCTACCAAAGAGGTTGGGGGTTCAAATCATGGTGCGGGCTCATACCTAGGTTTCCGGTTCTATTTCTAGGTGGGATGCCTTTAGGAGGCGACCGATCATTGTTTCTCTCTCACTTCCTTTCTCTCTGAAATCAATAAACATATAGTCGGGTGAGGATTAAAACAGCAAAAAAAGACCACTTGAAGAGTTTTGGTCTAATACCAAAGAAGAAAATCTGCAGTATCTGAGTGGCTATTAAACTCCATTTCCAACTACTGGTCTGAGTGAAGTGAGATTTTCTTCTTACCTTTGAACCAAAACAACATTTTGATCCACATTGAATGCAGAAGCAGATGTGAGAAGTTGGTTCTCATTCATTAATCTAGATATTAAAGAAATATACATGAATTTCATTTTATTTTTTAAAATATATTTTTATTGATTTCAGAGAGGAAGATAGAGAGAGATAGAAACATCAGTGATGAGAGAGAATCACTGGCTGCCTTCTGCACACCCCACCTGGGGATCGAGCTCGCAACCCGGGCATGTGCCCTTGACCGGAATTGAGCCTCAGACCCTTCAGTCTGATGACTGACATTCTGTCCACTGAGCCAAACAGTCTAGGGCTCATTTTCATTTAAATAATACAGTTTCTTCATTAGGTATAGGTTATTTGGCCCTAACCGATTTGGCTCAGTAGATTGAACGTTGGCCTGCGGACTGAAAGGTCCCAGGTTCAGTTCTGGTCAAGGGCATGTACCTTGGTTGTGGGCATATCTCCAGTGGGAGGTGTGCAGGAGGCAGCTGATCGATGTTTCTCTCTCAATGTTTCTAACTCTATCCTTCTTCCTTCCTCTCTGTAACAAAAAAAATCAATAAAAAATATTTTTAAAAAGAATAGGTTATTTGGTTATAGGTTATTTTGAGACTAAAAAGTGAGAAAACGTCTGTTGTAGACAAAAGCCGAGCTGGTGGTCCCTCTTGGGTTGGTTGCTTGTGATGACCTCATAAAGAGCTAGTTTGTCGTCACCAGCCCGCATATAATCTGCCCGAGCCTGAGACTGACCGTGTTAATTTCCTTCTTTTAGTACATGTAGCTGGCCTCATAAGGTGTTTGTTGCTTTATCTCTTGTTTGTTGGTTTGTTTCTTTCCCCTCTCTCTCAAAAAAAAAAAAAAAATTAGAGGGGGAGGGTGGAGAGAGAGAGAGAGAGAGAGAAACATCAATTTGTTGTTCCACTTATGCACTCATTGGCTGTGTGTGTGCCCTGACAGGGATCGAACCTGCAAGCTTGGTGTGCTGGGACTGTTCTATAGCCAGCTGAGCTACCGGCTCCTCTCTCCTCTTTCTTCCCGAATTTCTTTCCCTTTCTCTTATTTTCTCTTTATTCTTTTATTTTTAATTTTTATCATTTTTTGGGCTCAATTTTTTCACTCCCCCCCCCTTTTTTTTTTTCTTTGGCATTTCACACACACAAAATCATATTCCATTAATTTTACCTCTTTTTTTCCCTTTAGTTTGTTAATATTTGGATTTTAGTGTTTTGGTCTGACATTGTGTTTTTGATTGCATTATAGGATCAGTTCCTCGGGTAGACTTCCTTTGGTGTGTGTGAAGTTGTGGTTTGGAAAACATAGTTTTTTCATTAAAAATAAGTAAGTCAGGCCCTAGCTAGTTTGGCTCAGTGGATAGAGTGTTGGCCTGTGGACTGAAGGGTCCTGGGTTGATTTTGGCCAAGGGCACAGGCCTGGGTTATGGGCTCGATCCCCAGTAGGGGGCGTATAAGGGGCAGCAAATCAGTGGTTCTCATCTCATTGATGTTTCTATGTCTTTCTCCCTTTTCCTCCTCTCTGAAATCAATAAAAATATATTTTTTAAAAATAAGCTCCATGTATTTAAAAACACACTCAGGTTTACATGTAATGGGTTTATGAATGTTCTCTTAATAGATACATATGTAAGTCTTTCCTTATATTAATTTCTATTTATTAAATAATTAATGGATGCAGTCTATATAGGCAGAAGTTTTGGGGACTCAATCATTTTTAATAGTACAAAGGGTTTCTGAAAGCAAAAAGTGTAAGAATCATGGTTGTAGACAAAACAAGTTAATTCTCTCTTTGGTTGGCCAATTGCTTGGCAATTTCATAAAAAATCATTTTGCAATTCGCAGCCCCTACTGAGTCCGACTGGCTCCCAGGAAGCCGCTCGCTGCCCGGGCTGGCCGTCCTGGCCCGCTGAGGAAGCTGGCTCTCAGTGGCCCGGGGGACTTTGACCAAACTTGGCTCCTTTCTTTCTCTGAGTACATAGCATTGGCCCTGTGGGTTTCTTTTAACTGTTAAAACAATTTTATTTTTTAAATTTTGAGTTAATTTTAAACTTAGAAGAGTTGCAAAAATAGTCGGAAGAATTCCTGTGCATTCTTCACCCAGTTTTCCTGTGTTTACATCTTATGTCACCATAGAGCATGTATCAAAGCTAAAAATTATTCTTTGTGCAATGCTATTAACCCAAGTACAGAACTCATTTAGATTTCATCAGTTTTTCCACTGATGTGCTTTTTCTGTTCAAAGATCCTGCAACCGCTGAAACCGGTGTGGCTCAGTGGATAGAGCGTCAGTCTGTGGACTGAAAGGTCCCAGGTTCGATTCCGGTCAAGGGCTTGTACCTTGGTTGTGGGCACATCCCCGGTGTGGGGCGTGCAGGAGGCAGCTGGTTGATGTTTCTCTCTCATCGACGTTTCTAGCTCTCTATTCCTCTCTGTGGAAAATCAATAAAAAATATATTTAAAAATGTATATATTAAAAAATAAATAAAATAAAGATCCTGCAACCAGGAGAAGTGCCTTGACCCAAATCAAACCATGACCTCTAGCTCATAGGTCGACATTCACCACTGAGCCACACGAGCTGGACCATATAATTTATTTTACTAATTTTGTGAGTGTAGTCCAGTGGCATTAAGTACATTCACAATGTTAACCATCACTAGTATTTCTGGAACTTTTTCATCATTCCAAACAGAAACTATCAGTTAAATAATCCCTCCCCGTCTACCCTGCCCCCAGCCTCTGGGAGCCTCTATTATACTTTATGTATAATTTTTCCTGTTCTAGATAACTCATGTAAATGAAATCATACCATACTTGTTTTGTGTCTGGCTCAATTACTTAGCATAATGTTTCCAAGGCTCATCCACATGTTTTCGCTTTAATCCATTTTAAAAGTTAACTTGGACTTGCCCAGCCAGAGAGGCCCAATTGACTGTTTCCGTGCCCTGAGACAGTGCCCGTTTGATTCCTGGTCGAGCCACGTGCCTGGGGTTGCGGGTGCAATTCTCAGTCAGGGTGTGTATGGAAGGCAACTGATTTTTTAAAAAAATGTATTAATTTATTTTTATTTATTTTTAAATGTCTTTATTAAGGTATTACATATGTGTCCTTATCCCCCCACTGCCCCCCCCCTCATGCCCTCACCCCCCTGGAAGGCAACAGATTGATGTTTCTCGCTCACATTGATCTCCCTCCCTCCCTTCTTTCCTCTCTAAGCATGTCCTTTGGTGAGGATTAAAAAATGGTTAACTTGCCGAAACCGGTTTGGCTCAGTAGATAGAGCTTTGGCCTTCGGACTGGAGGGTCCCGGGTTTGATTCCGGTCGAGGGCATGTGCCTTGGCTGCGGGCACATCCCGGGTGGGGGGTGTGCAGGAGGCAGCTGATCGATGATTCTCTTTCATCGATGTTTCTAACTCTCTATCCCTCTCCCTTCCTCTCTGTAAAAAATCAATAAAATATATTTAAAAAAGTGGTTAACTTAGATTTTATGATGATGATATGTTGAAAAATAATTATTAAGATGTAGTTGTAATGGGTTTAGTAGTATTTTAAATTAGCTAATAGTTTAACATTTTCTCTGTTTTAATTGTAATACAGTAGCTATAACCCACATAAACGAGCTGTTGAGGTCCTTGTAATAGAGTGTAAGGTTCGGACGAGGGGAGCCGCCCTGCGGACAGGTGTGCGGTCGGTCGGTCGGCGGCCCCGGCCTGATTGGCCGGCCGCTCGCGGTGACCTCACAGCGAGCCTTTGTTTTGCAATTCCCAGCGCCGGCGGCTGGCAGTGCTTCCCGCTGAGGAGGCTGGTTCTCAGGGACTTTGACCAAAGTTGGCTGGTTTCCTCCTTCTAATCCAGAGTATTGGCCTTTTTTTTTTATTCCATTAAAAAGATCATTTGGCTTACTTGGATTTCATTATGACAGTAGATTTTTTTTAAAGCTTATAAATTGGCTATTGGCCAATTCCAAAGTTGAAAACTGCAAAGCTTGCTTCGCCTCTAACCTTGAAGAACCTTGTGCCCACAGAGCTGAGGACAAGGCCCGCCCCAAGGCCGGCACACCCCAGTCTGTCCCGGCTGGAGGGCCAACACACTTTGTTGCTCTTTCTTCTGCACCTAACTCCTGGCTAGTCTTGTTTTTGTTTTTGTTTTTTTGTTTAAAAAAATATATATTTTATGATATTTTACAGAGAGGAAGGGAGAGATAGAGAGCTAGAAACATCGATGAGAGAGAAACATTGACCAGCTGCCTCTTGCACACCCCCCACCGGGGATGTGCCCGCAACCAAGGCACATGCCCCTGACCGGAATCGAACCCAGGACCTTTCAGTCCGCAGACCGACGCTCTACCACTGAGCCAAACCGGTTTCGGCATAGCCTTGTTGTTAATGCCTGCCAAAGCCCACGCTCCCGTGCGTACATATTATTTCCTCCTGAAGAGGGAGCAGATTTGGTGTGTGTGACAGCGTGTGAACTGATCCTTTAGGAGCCAGGAGAAGTTACATCGGATATATTATCATCCTCCATCCTGTCCCTTTGCTTGTGCTCACCCTCCGGTCTCTGTACAGCCTCTGACTTAGCAGAGCTTCCCTGTGCGTTACTGGTCGGCCTTCGGGCCTCGCGCTGGTACCACTTGGACCAGCTCTAAGCAAATCTTTTTAAACTGATCTCATTTGTTCAGAATCACTTCTCCTCAGAGTCATTAAAGAAACCTATAAGTGCTTCCCGTATATCAGTTTGAGTCTACGTATAGACCTGCCAGATTACAGCTCTACTAGTACTTCCTGTCACTCCGCAAGTCCCACAAAGCATGTTCCTTTTTGGATTCACATGTGCTTTCATTTCAATTCCAGAATTGAACTTGATGTGCGTTTTCTCTCTTCGGCCGCTGGTCTGTACAGAAGATAGACTCTTTCCAAAAGCATTTGTTCCCCCGCTAGCCCAGGCAGCGGTGCTCCCTAGCGGCTTTCAGGGCAGACAGCGGCCCAGCCCATCCCCTCTCCCGGGGCGTGGTGTGCTCTGGTGTTTACCGCTATTCTTTAGCTATAAACACACTAGCCAGCGTTTACTGAGCACTTACTTTGTCCCCGGTACTTGCTTAGCTGTCTGACATTCAGTAACTCATTCAGTCTTTGTGAGAGGAGTCTTACCGTTTCCCCACTTTACAGATGAGAAATGTTGAGTAACTTGTTTGAGGTAAAAAACCCAAGTGGTCTGGCATGGATGTTGGTGTCAAACCAGACTGCCTGTGGCGGACTTTGGCTCTGGCTTCAGTTGTGCCGACAGGACAGAGGCTGAGCCCTGAGCGTCCGCTCCCAGGCGGCGCCGCGCCGGCTCCTCCGCCGGCCGCTTCCCCCGCCCCGTGCCCGGTGCCCGTGCCTGTGCCCTGGTGCCCGTGCCGCTGCTCCGGCCCCTCCCCGCGGGCGGTGCCACACGGAGCCCGGGAACTGCACACAGTCCTGGGCTCACTCTGCGCTGGTCCTCTTCATCCGGAGTTCAGACCCTTTGGAAAAGCGAGGCCGGGACCTGCAGTTGGTAACCAAGTGCGTGCCCCTGATGGGACAGTTGGGACGTGGGGTTGACTGTCCTGCGCTGCGAAACGCTGGGATTCCAGAGCTCGCTTCAAAAGCACTTCCCCTTTCCCCACAAAAAAGAAAAAGAGAGAGAGAACGCTTTTGTCTGTGTGTCTTTTTTTTTTTTTTTGAAGGGTTTTAAAAAAAATTATTTTATGTACAAAGAGATAGCATTCTGTCATAAGGTAGATTGTCTTGAATGACCCATGCACGGAAGTTCTCTTAGTCCAACTTGATGAAACCTATGTCCTTCGCGTACTGACGGAAACACTGGCGGCACATGTTGAGGCCGTACTTCCGGATCAGACCGTGGCGGTTGGAGCCGACGCGGCAAGAACGAGAGCCCTGGCCGAATCTCCTCGGGTGGCTCCAGTAGAGTTGCTGGTGACCTATCTTCTCACTCTGTAGCAATGAAGCAAAAGGGCTGTCTGTGTATCTTAACTGGAGACGCTTTATCCTTAATGGAACGACGTTCTCTGGGTCCAGCCCCCACGGGCCCTTCCGCGTGGAGAGGCCGCAGTGCCTGCGCTGGCCCTGACTGCGGGGCGCGGGCCCGGGGCTGGGAGTGCTCCTCCGTGTGCCCGGGGCTGGGAGTGCTCCTCCGTGTGCCCGGGGCTGGGAGTGCTCCTCCGTGTGCCCGGGGCTGGGAGTGCTCCTCCGTGTGCCCGGGGCCGGGAGTGCTCCTCCGTGTGCCCGGGGCTGGGAGTGCTCCTCCGTGTGCCCGGGGCTGGGAGTGCTCCTCCGTGTGCCCGGGGCTGGGAGTGCTCCTCCGTGTGCCCGGGGCTGGGAGTGCTCCTCCGTGTGCCCGGGGCTGGGAGTGCACCTCCGTGTGCCCGGGGCTGCGGCTCAGCCTGGAGCTGCCCAGGCCACCCGCTGGTGGCTTTCCCCGGGCTGGGCAGCTTGCCGCCCGCCGTCCCTCTGCCTTGGCTGGTCTCTCCTGGGCTCCCTTCTCTCTCCTGCAGCTCGTCCCCGCGGCGATCAGGTGGTCCTCCCAGACCAGCCGTGGGCAAACTAAGGCCCGCGGAGCCGAAAGAGCGGAGGGTTCTCTTGCTCTCCCCTCCGTTCCTTCCCCAGCAGCCCAAGAGGAGAGTGCCAGCATGGCCAGGTTGCTCTTGTTCCGGCCCTCCGGTCCAGTTTAAGAACCCACAGTGGCCCTCGAGTCAAAAAGTTTGCCCACCCCAGCCCTAGACGCGGAGCTGGTTCTCGGGAGAGTGGCTGCTGGCGTGCCTCGGGAGCCCAGGGAACTGGGTTCATGAGTTTACGGTTTGCTTCCCTTGCTTGTCTCACCCTGGCAGCCGTGCCTTCTCTTTGATCCTGTTAGAAGTTTTCATTTTTATTCACCAAGTCCTAAAATTTCAAGCCCATTTTCAGCTACAAGGATAAAGGGCTGAGCTGCCGCCCGTGGCTTAAGAGCCTTTATCCACGCGGAGCGGAGGGGTTCCACTGTGTGATGGCGTTTGTGTTCCACCCCGACTCATTCCTCGGGGATCCCGTTACGTGTCATGTCTAAATGCCTTCTTTTTGTTACCGAGGAAAACCGAGGCCCCATAACCTACTCTGACAAGCACAGCCTTCTCGCCAGTGATGCTTCCTCTCCCACTTCCACCGCCTTCGTCTCCCGAGGCGGCCGCCGCCGCACAGGTGCCGGGCCCGGCCGCCGCCGCCCGGAGAGCGACGCGCTTCCCGCTAATGAAAAGGCTGTCTAATCGCTTAGTCCACAGGGCTCTGCCCTTCTGCACAGTATTCCCGGGGAGCACAGCGCTCCCTTAATTACCGCCCGAGAGGTGTGGCTGCTAATTGATTAGATGTGGCAGTCCTTGGCATCCGTGTGAACTGTTGGGGTTGTTTTGTTTTGAAATAAACAGATTTGAGCCAGGTAAATGTATTTTGGAGAGATGAAGATCTCTATTAGGATTTCCATTTACTAGTCTCCTGTCTTTAAAGCCTTTTCTATATCCTTTTATCTTATTTTTTTTTACAATCCTCACCGAGACATTTTTCCATTGATTTTTAAAAAACTTGTTGGGGGCGGGGAGAGAAACATTGATGTGAGAGGGACCCATGGATCGCTTTTCTCCCTCATGTGCCCTGACAGGCTGGGGATTGAACCTGCAACCAGATACATGCTCTTGGCCGAGAATCGAGCCCTCGACCCTCAGTGCACAGGCCAGGGCTCCAACCATTGAGCACACCGGCCAGGGTTCTGTGTCTTCAGTTTCTAACTTGGTAGGTAGAGGCACTGGGTTAGCTTTGGTGGCCATTTTGGTGCAGGAGGAGTAACCGGGGCACCGTTCTCCTCCCTGGCACCTCTGGTGTCTCCCCCTCTGCCCGGAGCGCCCGATTCCTTTACGTGGTTGGTTTTCCTTCCCTCCTTTCTGTCGTGGAATGGTTGAACTCTATTTTGAAATCTATTTTTCAGATAGCATTTAAAAGCAAACACCCTGCCTTTCTTAAAACTACAGAAACTGCTTGTGAAACAGCCGATGGGGCAAGCTGCCAAAGCCGCCGTGTTCTCACCGGGCCCGGGACAGCGCCTTCGTGGTGACGGGGCCTTCGTGGTGACGGGCCTTCGTGGTGACGGGCGTGAGGGTTCTTGGTGGTGAAGGTCCGGGTGCTGAGCTCCCGGCGCCGCATTCAGCCCCTCGCACTGTGAAGTTCTTCCTGCGAAACCCAATCCAGAAGGGTCTTGGGAAGCTAATCTGTGGATTGTACAGGAAAGGTTTTAAACAAATCAATTCCCAGCTCCCTATGCTTACTTAAAAAGAATTTTTTTTAGGAAGAGGTTTCTTTTTGAGGTGATATTTGAACCAAGTCTCTCACCAGCTTTTCCCATTTTTAAGATTGGGCTAGCTTCAGAACTGTTTTCCCCGATGGAGGACGTGTGGGCCTCAGTCACTGGGCCCTGAGTTAACGGACTGTCTTTCTTTTAAGAGGGCACAGAACTTCTGTCTAGAGAATGTTGTGTCTCCCAGGCTCTTTCAGGAATGAGCACTAGTAGTTGTTGCCACGGCCTTCCAGAGGAGCCCAACGCTGCTGGTAGCGAGGGGTGAGCACAGTTTGCAGCCTGGACCCGTGAGCCCCGAGCTCCGGCGTGACTGGAGGAATTGGGGAGGAGACATTTGGGAACAAGAGGAGGACTGTGTAAGCGTGCTCCCTGGCCCCGGCCAGCATTGAGATGTGGTGGTTCTGGATGCAAAGCCCCGAGAATCCCTTCCAGCCCCGTTTGGTGTGGCTCAGTGGTTGTAGTGTCAAACCGCGTACCGAAGGCCCGTGGGTTCAATTCCCGGTCAAGGGCACGCACCTGGGTTGCAGGTTCCATCCCCGGCCCGGGTCGGGCCACATGTGGGAGGCAGCCAGTTGATGTGTCTCCCACATCAATGTTTCTCTCAACCCCCACCTCTCTGAAAGTCAATGGAAAAAATACCCTTGCCTGAGGATTAACAACAACAATAGCAATTTCTTCCAAGTCTTCCCCCCTCTCTGACTTTATTTCCATAACTGTGTCCTGAGCAACTGTTTTCTGACTGTTTATGTCGTTCCCATGTCGTCTTTGCTTGCATATTGGGCTTGTCCCTGGTTTCAGACTGGGTGAGATGGGAAAGCTAACTGATTGCCTCTTCAGGGCGCCCCTTGGGTAAGCTTTCTCTGCCAGCATGGCACAGCTCTCACAGGGCCGACGCGGGGTGGGCGCCCCGCTGGCTGGGGAAGCCCCAGGTCAGACAGCCTGGTCCGGCGGGAAGGGAGTCAGACCTCTCGGCCTGGCCTGTGCGCGGCTCCTGGTAAACAGCAGAAGCCGCAGCCTGGCGGCAGGTGGGCGGTGACCTCAGGTCTGGATCGGCCCCCTCGCTGGGGGGTTTGCGCTCCTGTCTCCGCTGGCCAATCCACTCTTCTGAAGGCTGGGCTGTGCTTGTCCTTCTCCGCACCCTCTTCCCCCATCCTCAGAGAGCGCCGTGTGGGTCGCCTTCCAGCTGGTGTGAGAGAAGATAAATTGTAGCGGGGCATCCTTCTCCGCCTGGAACCGCACTTGGGGAGTGTCCACGCTGACTTGTATCTGTCCAAGTTTGGGCATATAAGGCACAAGTGCCTCGGTGGGTACATGGATGACCTTTTCGGGGTGCGGGGAAGGTTTACGCTATCATTGGTTAAGAACCCAGAGGAGCCGAAACCGGTGTGGCTCAGTGGATAGAGCGTCAGTCTGCGGACTGAAAGGTCCCAGGTTCGATTCCAGTCAGGGGCATGTACCTTGGTTGTGGGCACATCCCCAGTGGGGGGTGTGCAAGAGGCAGCTGATCGATGATTCTCTCTATCGATGTTTCTAACTCTCTATCCCTCTCTCTTCCTCTCTGTAAGAAATCAAATATATATATATATATATATATATATATATATATATATATATATTTAAAGACCCCAGAGGAGGGTGCACAGCTGAGAAAACCCTGGCTGGCTTTCGAAGAAGGGACCAGAGCCAGAAAGCCAAGCCCCCCCCCCCCCCCACCCCCCAGTATTGCCGAGGTCTCTTCTCGCCCTGACCCACAGCACCTCTGCTGGTGAGTCGGCCTCATGCCGCCCTGTACGGGTGGGTGAGGAGGACACTGCGTGGCGGGCCTTGTCCAGGTGGGGGGATGTGCGGCGTGTGAAGGGCGGGCGCTGATGGCGGAGGGAGCCCGGGGCATGGCACAGGAGCGGTCACGGCCGGCCCGGTGCCCGCTGAGCGGCTCGGGGAGGTCAGCTGCTTTTCTGAATTGACCAGCAGTTGTGAGGAGACCAGGGACCACATTTGTGAAAAGGGAGAGAGAGAGAGAGAGAGAGAGAGAGAGAGAGAACCATTTTCTTCTTCCTGATCCCTGTCTTTGTGACTCAGGGTGTGAAAGCGCCACCTGACTTCTGACTCCCGTTTCTGAGCTGGCGCAGGAGGCGCCGCTGTGCAGGGCCGTGCAGGGCTGTGCAGGGGGGGGGGACCTGTTGGACTGGTCTGCTTGGACCCGCCCGCACCCCATCCCCCCCCACCCCCCTGCGGGGAGACTGAAACTGCTGAGCTGCTGCTGCGCTTTGCCAAGTCCGTCCTCCTGATCACCTGCCGCGGTGCGCAGCCCAGCTCCCCCCGGAGCCCCCGGGGAGCCGAGCCCGGGGACCAGGCTCCGGGTGGGGCGGTGCTAGGGGTGCCACAGGCCGCAGCCCTGGGGCTCCGGGAGAAGGCTGTCGTAGTGCCTTCCCCGCGCCTTGTGGCCGCAGCACGGCCCGCAGGGAGCTGGGGGCGAGGAGCCGGAAGCGGGAAATGAAGTCGGGGAGGGCAGGACCCTTCCCTGGCGCACGAGGGTCAGGATAGGCAGCACCAGGGTCAGGATAGGCGTGCTGCTCGGCTGGAGCAGTCTCGGCGGGTAATTTTCGCCCCTAGGCAGGAGAAGCTTTCCAGTGGGTGAGCCTGGTGCCCAGGGCATGGTAGGCGAGGTTAACTGTGGGGCCAGACGTTCTGGCAGGTTGAACGGATATGAACCAGGGTCAGGATGTGGTCTCCGGGACCTGAGACTGTGCCGCTTCCTGCTCGGTTCTCAGGGCCCCAGGCCTGGCAGGCTGGTGAGCACAGGGCTCTGGGAGGCAGGCCCCGGAGCTGCCCCAGCCCGCACTCTAAGGCGGAGAAACTGGTCCCAAGAGGGCCAGTGACTGGCTCCAGGGTAGGTACCTTGTCGGGCGGAGCTGGGTCTGGAGTTGCACCCCCCCTCCCCCTCCCCCCCTTCCACTTCAGAGGCCTTCCTGCTGCTCAGACGCCGCGAGGGGCACCTGCGGGCCTCCTGGCAGGAGCGGGTGGGAAGGGACAAGTGCAGGGCACCCAGGGAGCGGGTGCACGCCGTGGGCACCGGGCCCAGCTTTGACCCATGCTGGAGGCTCCCACGGAAAGGCGTGGTGCTGTTGGTGAGGAGATCCCTGCAGAAAGCAGGAAGGCCCTGACCCCAACCCGACCCCGGCCCCGGCCCTCCCTCACGGTTAGGGAGGCCTTTCCTCAGAGCCCACCCGGCACGGGCCCCAGAGAAGACCGGCTGCTCTCAGGCCTGTGTGATGCGAACCAGACGGTCCCCAGAGCTGTGAAGTCCTACTGAGTGCAGGCAGGCTGGCCTGTGGGGGGCCTGGAGCCACACCGAGGGCTGTGAGACCGGCGGGCCGGAGCGGGAAGCCGTGTCTGCGCTGAGGCCAGGCCGGGGAGGCGAGCAGATTGGGGAGCACAGTGTTCGGGGTGGGGTGGGGGGGGGTAGGAGGCTGCACACAGAGGCCTGGAGGCCTGAGAGAACTTTCTGCCGGAGGGAGAAGGGGCCAGGGTGAGGCTGGAGCTGCAGGCCGGGAAAAGGAGCCATGTGGGTAGGAAATTAGTTTTACATAGAGATGTCCATACACATGTGTACATATACACACATGGATATGTAAATCATGTGTGCGCGCGCATTGAAGTGGTGCTTTGAATATGAAGCCATCACTTCCGGGCCCAGCGCCGGGTGCCCTGCGGACTGTCGGTGGCCCCGCCTCACCATGTGGGGGGGGGGACTGGGAGGGGCGCAGGCTGTTGGTGGCTGTCCTGGCGGGAGCACTGGGTGTGGCTTTGGAGCGGGCTGGGACTCTAGGCCGGGGTCTGCGCCGCTGCCCCTCCTTTCAGGGGAGGGCCGGCTCAGCCACTGCCGCGCCGGGCCTGCACCTGTGAGAGAGGAAGTACCTGGGCCCTGCTGCCTCCCGGCCTGGCGCTGCTCCCCGCCAGCTCCTCCCGGCCTGGCGCTGCTCCCCGCCAGCTCCTCCCGGCCTGGCGCTGCTCCCCGCCAGCTCCTCTCCGCGCTCCGGGCTGCTCCCTCCCGGGGGAGGCCCGCACCTGTGGCTGCGGCTCTGCCCGGGCACTGGCCCTGGCACACACAGCCAGCGGGGGCACGGGCCGGAGGGCAGACCGTAGCCAGAGGTGCGTAGACGTGACTGAGCTCCAAACTGCCGGGCTCGGCGTGCTGGAGATTCCCTCCAACGGCACACAGATGTGGCCCTCTCCTGCCCGCGGGTGAGGCCCGGCTTCCACGGTTCCCCCCCGCCTGTCCCCGCAGACCGTAAGCTGCCCACCTCCCGCCATGTTCCAGTTCTGATAGGAGCGCCGCCGAGAGCTCTTGGCGGGAGACCAGCCGCTGCCCGCTGGCTCCCACGCCCGCTCCGAGGCGCATTCCCGGGCCGGGCAGCTGGCTGGGGCGCCCGAGAGCCGAGCTCCCCACAGGGAGCCGCTGCTCCTCCCTGGCCTCGGGGGCGGGTTTGAAAAGAGAATCGGAACCTCCTTCCTCCTCCCCCCCTGCCCTCCCCACCCCTCCAACCCCGCCGGCAAACTGGAGTGACTGGCTCTGGAGCCGCCTCGCGCTCTGCATGGCAGCCGCGATCTGGAGGAAGATTAATGGGCTTGTGAGTATGTGACCGGGAGCCGCGCTCGGCGGCGGCGGGGGCTGGTCCGGTGCGGGGACCGGCTCTGGCCGCGAGGTGGGGGCCCGCCAGGGGTGCCTGAGGCGCCCTGTTCTTCCTCTCGGAGAAACGGAGGCTTCTAAACCCTCCCGCCCGTCGGAGGAGGCCGGGGGTGGTCGGAGCGTATTCTTAGACTCGCCTGCAGCACCGCTTCCCCGCTTCTAAGCCAGTTGCTGTGGTTTCCAGCGGGCCTCACTGCCTCAGGCTTCAGGGGAGGAAGGTGAGGAAGGTGAGGAAGCGGAAGCCGCCCCGCTGCCAGAGGGGATGCTGCAGAGGGGCGCACAGGGGCCGCGGTGCACGGTGCCCCTCCGGCTGGCCACGCTCCTCCGCTGACTCTTCAGCGGCCGGGAGCCCCACCCGGGAACCCCCCTGCTGCTCAGGCCTGAGTGTCCGAGGCACGGACCAGAGCAGCCCCAGCTTGCCGAGTCGGGGGGGTTTGGGGTTCAGGGGCTGTGCCAGGGCCAGCATCGGCGGCCCGCTGCGGAGAGCCTCGCTGCCCGGGGGGGGCCACCGGCTCGGGTGCTGACACCGCCCCTCTGGCTGTGGCCGTGGCCGTGCTGTCGCCGTCAGGTTGGCCGGCTGGTTAGAGGGGACACCCTGACCTGCTGCCGGCGCTCCGCTGCCCTAGAGCCGAGCCCGGTCGGTCTCCCAGGTCTGACCTGGAGTGGGCACGGGAAGTTCTGTTTGGTAGTTGGACTTCTGGCGGGGCATTTGGGCATCTGGGAGCTGAGTGCTTTTTTTATCCAAACGTACCCTTGAGAACTCCCTCGAAGCTCTGCGTCACCTCTCGGTGGGCCAGGAGAGCTTTGCTGGGCTATTAATTGTCTGGGCTCCGTGCCGCCCAGCCCTGCGTTCTCTCCCACCCCTAACAAACCCAGACCTTCCTACAGAGAACATTGAAAAAGTTGAGCAGCGCCTCAAGGTCACTGGACCCTAAGTGGCATTTGGCACAGCTAGCTGGTTTGGTGTTCGGTGAGAGATCTCTGCTTCATATTTGAGCAAAAGATTTCTTTGCGGAAGGCCCCTGTGCTTCCCAGTGCTTGCCCCATGTACAGGGTTTGCCCCCTCCCTTCCCCTTCTCTCCCCCCCTTCCCTCCCCCCTCCCCTCCCCTCCCCTCCCCTCCCCTCCCCTCCCCTCCCGTACCCGACAGGGTGCTGGAATCCTCTTGCCTATAAACAAGTACAGCAGACGTGTCAGGCCAGCTCACATGACCCTGGCTATCTCTTCCTGGGGTGGCCAGCATCAGCGTTAGACACACAGGCACTTGATGTGGCAGGGCGTCGGGGTAAAGGGGACGCCGGGAGGAAGCGGATCTGCCGAGTGTGGTTAGAGGAGCCTCGGCGAGGACCGGCAGGAAGAGTCCGCTGCCGCTGACGGGCTGAGAAGAAGAGGGCAGACAGCGTCATTCCTTGTCGCCCCGTCCCTGCCTTTCTGCTCCTGGCCACTCATCCTCCCTCCGGTCCCTCACCCTGTCCGGGGGCCGGCCGGCCAGGCAGCTGTCAGGAAACTGCCCCGAGGCAGATGCGTGCATGCCAGCTCATGGGACACAAAACCCAGCACCAGGTCCCGTCTCCCCGCGGCGGGCTGGGCGTGTGGCTGAAGGACAGCTGGCGGGGAGCTGGCGCCCCGAAGCGAGTCCACCCAGAGCCTCCGGAGGTGGAGGTGGAGCGCAGTTTGCACACGTTTCCCGCCCACAGCGAACGAGCAAGCGCTCCTCAGCACGCAGCCGTCGGGACTCTAGCCGCAGCGTGTGTGCATGCGTGCGCGTGTGCACTCTTCTCAAGCGCGAGCCACAGTTCCCATTGTGATGCTGATCTGCGAAGTTCCCGGGCTCATCTCTAGAAACTCTTGGCACGGCTACCAGCATTGCGTGTCTCAAGAGCCGTGTTGTGAGCTCTGGGTCTTCCTAGGGCGGGATGTGTACGTTTCAGGTGCTTCTTGTCGGGAAGAGGAGAGGGGGTAAAACATTCCGGCCGCTGGAGACTCTGGCTCTGTAAGAATCCCAGGCTCCAGCACAGGCTTGGACTCCGGAGCTCTGGGCCAGCTCAAAGATCATCTGTTTGTGCATGTATGGAGCATTGTGGTGATCCTTGGGTAGATAAGTTAAAGCCCAAAGCCTTTTCTATACTCCACCTCCCTCCCCTATCTTTGTCTGGCAGCCTACAGAGAAGTTAGGGAAGCATATGGAATTATTATAATAATAGCTAGTATGGCATGAGCATTTAGTATATGTTAGGCATTGTTCTAAGTGTTTTGGATGTTGTATATACAGCGATTTCTGACTTTAAAAAATCTGTTTTCTCTTGATAGAGACCCTTTTATGTCTGCGGGGTCTTTGTGGTGGTTGGTTGTACGGACCGGACAGAACCACAGAGTGGGTAGCAGTGGCTTCCTGCTGCCCGTTTAGAGTCTTCTAAGCCGAGGTGTGCGGGTGGTGTTTTCTCTCCGTCTTCAGCTCTTCATGTGAGCCACCATGCCTGCTGGCAAGTAGGGCTACCCTTCAGGGTTTGTTGGGGGGTCTGTATTCCTTTGGTAGCCACCTTTATTCCCGCCCTCTTTGAGGTGAAAAGCTACAGACTTGGCTGCTCGCCTCCTTCAAAATAACCAGCATTCCCGTGTCCAGTCTGCGTGGCAGTACATCCCAGTACTGCCCCTAAGCGCCCCTCCCTCCCAGCACCGCCTGCTCACGGTGGTCCCGGGTCCTGAGCTAACGGTGCCAGAGAGCCCGCTCCAGCTTCAGGCCGCAGAGGTCGGAATCCTCAGACCCTCCGGCCCACGTCTCCCGGCTGCCCGGCCAGGGCTCAGCTGGCCTGCTCCGGTCCCCTCCCGTCTCTGAGAGACACTCTTTCTAGGACTCTCTGAAAAGAGGTATTAACTATAAAAAGTGTTTTTTATTTTTAAATAGATGTTTATTGAGGAAGGGAGAGGGAAAGAGAGAGACAGAAACATCAATGATGAGAGAATCATGGATCGGCTGCCTCCTGCACGCCCCACACTGGGGATCGAGCCCACAGCCCGGGCCTGTGCCCAGACCAGGAATTGAACCGTGACCTCCTAGTTCACAGGTGGACCTTCAACCACTGAGCCATGCCAGCGGCTAAAAAGTGCTTTTTAAGAAGACATTTGTAATGGAAAATGGCTGTCATCGCTTACCATAGCCTACTCCTAGGCCAGTGTGTAGACAACGAGGGCACCCGCAGTAGAACTGTCATTGCACCAGAAAATGTGTGGCTTTGGAGGCAGCCTAAGGCCTAAAGCCAGGAGCCGGCACGTACTCAGTCTGACTGAGGAGCTCTGTTTTCCAGTCTCCTCTCTGACCATGAGGCCGCCTCCATTTATCTGGAAGCTGGCCAAGGCACCTGCCCAGGTGGCCACTTAGCAGTAGGGTCCAGCCGTCTCTGCCTTGGCCCAGTGTCAGGACTGCAGTGGCCGGGCCGGCCGGTGAGGTGGATGTGAGGCACGTCCCGGCTTCAGTGGCCGCAGAGAGAATGTTGTAAAGAGCACTTGCTCTTTGATGGCCAGGGACTGCCCCAGGCTCCCTGATGCTCTCTCGCTGGGATTCTCAGCTTCTTTCTCCCTGGAGACAGTTTCCATGCTTCTTTCCCGCCCCAGCCCTCACCTCCGCCTGGTTCTGACCTAAGCCCCGCCGTGGCCTGACCTGGCCACGCCCCCCCGGGCCTCTGGAGCCTCCTGAGACTAGAGTTCTTATTCAAACAGCGAACCCCGTTCACGGGGAGGAAGCCTAAAAGGCCATGAACTTGGTCTAAACAAGCTTCCAAAGAACACGGCATCCATGAAAGAGGAAAATGAAAGGACAGTTGAAGTCCTGAGGAAGAAATCACTAAGAAATTGTTTAAAAAATAATAATATGGCCGAAACCGGTTTGGCTCAGTGGATAGAGCATTAGCCTGCGGACTCAAGGGTCCCAGGTTCGATTCCGGTCAAGGGCATGTACCTTAGTTGCAGGCACATCCCCAGTGGGAGGTGTGCAGGAGGCTGCTGATCGATGTTTCTCTCTCATCGATGTTTCTAGCTCTCTATCCCTCTCTCTTCCTCTCTCTAAAAAATCAATAAAAAAATATATTTTAAAAAATAAAATAAAATGCATAAGTATGTCACAATATATACTTATATACTATATATGAGGCCCCTAGAACCATAAGAAATGCCAAAAATTCACTGTGACTAACTCATTCTCAAATTGCCACCCTTAAAAATCACATTGCCTGCCAAAACTGGTTTATCTCAGTGGATAAAGCGTTGGCCTGCGGACTGAAAGGTCCCAGGTTCGATTCCGGTCAAGGGCATGTACCTTGGTTTAGGGCACATCCCCGGTAGGGAGTGTACAGGAGGCAGCTGGTCAATGTTTCTCTCTCATAGATGTTTCTAGCTTTCTATCTTTCTCTCTTCCTCTCCGTGAAAAATCAATAAAATATATTTAAAAAAATAAATTAAAAAAAATAAAAAAATCACATTGCCCCATGGTGGGAACCACTGCCTTAGACCTTTGCTCCCGCTCAGCCACCCCAAGTACTTGGAAGTAGCCCTCTTTCCCTCCAGTCCTTGTTCCAAGCCACCACCAGGGTTTGAGTGTAGGGGGCCCGCTCTGCTGCCCGTGCTGCTTGCAGAACGAAAACGTTCCTGGTCCCACGGGGAGCACAGCTCACTGCCCTGCTGCGGACTGTGGGTGAGACCTTGAATGTGGTCAGTCAGCCAGCCAGATCCGTGGTGGGCCGAGAGCACAGCCTCCGTTCGTAACCTGGTCCTGTGGATGAAGAGCTCCTTCCCAGCAGAACGTGGCGAGTTGGGGGCGTCTTTGGGGCGCTGCGGACGATTTGCATGTGTTTGTGGAAGAGTCCTCATGGCTTTGTAGGCATAGCACCACCCATCACAAAGTTGTCCTCCTGTCTGCAGATGACAGTGGCCAGAGGAACACACCCCTTGCTGCTCGTCCCGAGCCTGTCCTGAGGGCCCGGGGAGGGTGGCTCTCCGTGTGACGACTGTGCGCGGGGTCAGGTGGCACTGGGAGCGGGTGCCCTCGCCTGCTTGGTTTCAGCGTTCTGCCTGAGCAGGAGCAGCCCCGTCGGGTTTGTGGAAAGACCCGCCGTTGGATTTTTATTGGTCACTTAAGTGCAGCAGCCACATGGTGGCCCTGCCGGGCGGGACATTCCGGGGCGAGAGTGGCGGTGGTGGCCGTAGGTGGTGTCTCCTGCGGGAGCTCTGACCTCTGGCCATGCTGACTTCTGGGGCAGCAAACTTTGTCCCAGTGCTGCTTCTGACATTTCCTCCTCCTTGAACTCCCTCTTTGAAAGTGGGGAGCAGGACAGCAGTGTTTTTTCCACGTCCAGAGGGAGACGCAGTGGAAAGGGGCCCTTGCTTTACTCACACTCTCCACCCCCCCACCCCCACCCCGGGTGGGAGGTGCCGCTCCGGCCAGGACCCCGAAGCCCGGTCCCGGCGCAGGGCGCACGGCTCGGAAACCGCGTTGGAAAGGGCAGACAGAGGAAAACCGCACCCAGGTAGCCGGCTTTGCGTGAATGCCGAGGGTTTCTGTTTTGTGTGTGTGTTAAGATCTCGTGCTTCTCTTTACTTTGTGTTGGCAAAAACGCGGAGAAGATGGGAGAGTCTGGGGGAGATGGTTATGCTGGGTGAGTCAGCTCAGCTCCCAGCTGCTGGTTTAGTCCCTTTGCTTCTGTACCGGGAGGCGGTGTGTGTGAGTGTGTGTGTGTGTGTGTGTGTGTGGCGGGGGGAGGATGGCTGATTTCCGCGGCAGGACTCGGGCAGGTGTGCACAGGTGACCTTTCTGGCCATCTCACTCAGTACGTGATTGCAGGAAGAGATGCTAACGCAGAGCTCTCAGTGTGGCAAACAGCAGTAAAGGTTTCCTCCAAGTCCCTGTTGCTTCCCCAATCGGTGCCTCTTAGAGGGTCGCCAGCAGCACTGCCTTGTCCCTGCGGGACACACAGGTCTGGATGGCAGGGCCGCGGGAGGATTGAATGAGAGGAGCAGAGAGAACCTGGTGGTGGTTGGGCAGCAGGAATTTTGGAGGAGAGGGTCCCCCTGTGATGAGAGGAGGGCTTGGGCTTGATTGAGGGGGGCCCTGCTGGTCCCGACATCTCCTCCTCCTGATGGTCTTGTTCACCAGCTCGGCCTTGAGCTGTGTGTCGGGAGCGAGCAGGCACGCCACAGGGGTCACCGGTCCACGGGAGAGGGACCGCGCGCTCGCTGCCCCCTGCACAGTACACAGGCTTCCCCCCTGCCTCGGTTTTACATTTATTGGTTCGGCACCTTGTTGGATGCTTCCGCCACGTGCTGGGCGTGGGGGGCCATGGACGAGAGCCTGGTGGGGAGGCAGGGGGGAGCCACAACTCACAGGCACCGGATTCCCGGAGAGAGGGGAGAGGGCTCTTGTGACGAGGGGTTCGGATCTTCCTTCTCGGCCCTGTCTTCTCCTGCGGAGAGCGGTGGGTGGCTGTAAGGCCACAGAGCTGTGCCCCTGTGGCGTGGTCAGCGTAGTCAGACCTGATCTTGAACGTCTCCCATCTCCAACAATTCCCTTCTCAACCGGACCCACCTTCACGCGGAAAGCTGTCTGACCGGCCACAGGTCTCAGGCCACAGGAGAGGATGCCCACGCATGAGCCAGCTCACACTGTTAACGCCTCGGGGTGTTGTGCTGTGAATGTTTGTGTGTGTGGTGGGTTTTTTTTTGTTTTTTTTTTGCTTTGTTGCTGCTTATTATAATTATTAAATTTTCATTTTTATTGTACATTTCCTTTTCTTTTTTTTAAATTTTGTTTTGTATTTCATGTCCTTTTTGTTTTTAAAGTGCTTATTTATAGATTAGACATGTACTATGTATACAGAAGGTTACAACGGAATACTTTGGGGGTTTGGGATGGATTAATTCCGTTTACATTGTTTCTAGTGGATGGAAATAATGAAGTTGGAGAGAGGAGGCTCCACTGCATGTTACCAGGGGCAGCGAGGGCAGCACTGAGGCCTGAGCGCACAGACGTGAGCAAGACATTGTCTTGATGGCTCAGAGCTCCTGGAAACACACAGGGGTGCAGACAGGATGGGGTGCGAGCCCAGAGCTGGGAGAGCTCACGCGCAACGGAGAAGGGGTCTGGATCGTTCTTCAAACGAAAGGGTAAGCGGCTGGCTTCCCTGGGCCATTTGAGAGAAGGCACTCACTGTGTGCTAGCTGGTGCTTTCTGTTAGTGAGGATCTGTGGTGGCTGGGGTCCCGCCCCGGGCCAGCTCCAGAGGACGCCTTCACCCCCGCCCCAGAGGCAGGCAGCATGCGCTGAAACCTCAGCTCCGGCACAGAAAGGGGAGCTCGAGGGAGGCCCAGGCACCTCAGCTGCCCTGGTTAGTCTCCATGAGCTCCCACAATCCCCTGGGGAATGAGCCAACCCTTTCTGCTGCAGGCTGCCTTCTGCCTCCCCCAGACCGGGCTGCTGGCAGGCTGGCTCTCCTGTGATATGGAGGAACTTGTTGGTCTCCATGGTTACAGTAACCCACTGGTACGGGAGGAGCTGGATGGAGTGCGAGGCTGGCACTGGGAGCTTCCCCAGCCCTGGCACCATGTGGTACGGTCTGGGGCTGCTTCTTGGGCCTTTTCTGGAAGGAGTTCAGGAACGGGCACACCTCCGTCCTCTGGGCTCCTCGGGCAGAGGTGGGCGCCTTCTCGCTCACCTGCTCGTCTTGGCAGAGGTGATTTCGTGTGAGGAAAGGGTCTTGTTTTTGTGGTCTAATTCAGCCATGGTAGAATTATGACTTGATTCTAGAGAGGGGTGGGCAAACATTTAGACTCGAGGGCCACCATGGGTTCTTACACTGGACCGGAGGGCCGGAACAAAAGCACCCTGACCATGCCGGCACTCTCATCTTGGGCTGCTGGTGAAGGAGCGGAGGGGAGAGCAAGAGAACCCTCCGCTCTTTTGGCTCCGAGGGCCGTAGTTTGCCCACGGCTGGTCTAGAAGGAATACCAGCTTTGCTACTCGAGTGCTTGTGGTCAAGGCCTTGGAGATGAGAGCTCTTCTTAGGGCTCGGAAACCCCTTAATGAGGAGAACGGTCCTGCCTGGAAGCAAAGAAACCAGGACACGCTGTCAAGACCTTACCTTGTACCAGGCCCTGCGCCGTCAGCGCCGTGGCCTGCCGCACTGGCCCGTGAGTGTACACGGCGAGTGTCCTCGTGTCCCGGCGAGGACTCAGACCAAGAGTTGTCCGACCACCTCGCTCCGTCAGCTGGTGGGAGCAAAGGCAGGTTCCCGCCCACCCACGGCCGTGTCTCTCCTCCCGTAACGCAGCCGGCAGAGGCTGCGTGAGGCTGGTGTGCATCCCTCCCTAAGCTAGACGGCGGGACCAGGGCGCTCTGAGCTTTGCAAATGGCCTGGCCCCAGAGGTGGCGCTCGGCAAAGGCGTGCTGAGGCGGCGGCAGTGTTGGGAGGTGAGAGCTCCCTCGGTGGACTCCGCCGGCATTTCAAGTGACGGACGGACGGACGGACGACGGGACGTTGAGGGACGCTCCTTGTGTTGGGGCTCCAGTGGACGGGGAGTGAGCTGTGGTGCTCGTTCCCACCTCATGCGGGTCAGCTCCTGCCTGCTGGTCTCCGGGCAGCCCTGCTCCGGCTGGCTGCTTTGGGGCCCGCAGGCTGCTCCCCTCGTGGCCCGTCTGCCGCGGCGTCACCTCCTCCCGGCAATGGGGTAGTAAGGAAAGGGGGTCCCTCGGGTGCAGCCATCACGGTTACCTTCAGGTGTGGGAGTTGCATTCAGCCTCTCCTCGGGTCAGTGGGCACCACAGCTTTTCAAGGTCTCCTACCCAGAATGCTCCACTGGTTTATTGCCTCTTGGCAGTTGAGAGTGACAGTTATTCAGGATCAAAGGATGCAGAGAAAGCTTGGATGCTTTGGAGGAGGAAGGGTTAAGGAGCTAGTGCCTTGCCAGCGCCATGTGACCTCACAGCGGAGTCCTGCCCCGGCTGCCCCAGCCTCTGAGGTCAGTGCTCGACTTCCTCAGACAGAAAACCCCGCGGCCCGCAGCGGGGCTGAGGAGGCGCTCCGATGGCTTCTGGGGAAGGGGCCGCCTGAGCCCGGTCCAGACCAGGCCTCTGTGGCAGGCAGTGTCCGCTGGTGGGACCCCCGGGGAGGGCTGGAAAACACCCTCCCCGACGGACCCTCACCAGACATGGTCTTCCTGTGGTCCCAGCAGCTTCCATCTTTCCTCTTCCGGTCTGGAGGAAGAGCCCGGACCGCCTTGTGGGGGAAGTGAAAGCAGAGCGGGCCTGAGGAGGGGCTGGTGCCGGGTGGAGGGGCGGCAGAGTGCGTAAGTGGGCACAGAAGCCCGCTCCAGTCCCGGCCTCGGTGGGAGCGTGGGGCCTTGGGCAGGCCCCTCCGCTCCCGTGCTCCAGCGTCTCCTCCGGCGCTGAGGGCCTGCCTGCCACCGGCCTCTGTGGAGTGCAGCGCCCGCTGGCAGACGTTGGCACCAGAAGTGTCTAATCTCATGCGTAAGAAACTCTGGAGAGTATGGTCTTCAGATGCACAGAGGGGATCCTGCCGGCAGCAGCGGGTCTTGAAGGTGCGGCTCCATGGGAAGGATCCCAGCCTCGGGGAGTAGATCAGGGGCCAGAGCAAAGCCGGGACCAGAGCAGAGCACAGACAGGCCGGCGGGGCTTTGCAGCAGCGAGGTGTGAGGAATGGCTGCCCCTGCTCCCCAGGCCCTCCGAGCCCGTAGAGGGCAGCCTGTGTGTGTGTGTGTGCGTGCGTGTGTGTGTGTGTGTGTGTGTGTGTGTGTGTGTGTAGCGGGGTGAATTGGGTGGGAACCTGGGTTAGATTGCCCAGGGTTGGAAGGGACTTAGAGGGACATTTCATTCTTCAGCCTTTGAGTAAAACTTAGAAAGAACTCAGAGACCTCTGAAGGGCTTCACTGGGTCCCCGAACCCCCTGAAATGTGTCCAAGATACTTGTGTGTAAGTGCCATGCGTTTTCCTAAGGGTCCCTCTGCCACCTGTCCCCAGCCTGTCCTCTGCGGGGGTCTGCTGGTCTGGCCCCGGCCTGGTGTCTGGTGCACACCCCCCTCCCGGCCTGGCTCAGCCCTTTCCCAGCCCCACCCGCCAGGTGAGATAAGGACTTTACCGGCTGGAGTCTCCTCCTCACCTCTCCCAGCTGTCACCCGCCCAGCACCTTGGGGAGGGTGGGGCGGCCCACTTCCGGCGCGGGGGCGGGGAAGGGAGAAGGAAGTTGGTCTAAACCCGCCTCTTTCTCTGTAGTCTCCCTCCTTCCTGGTCCCCTCCCGCCCCTTTCCTCCCACCTTGCCCCGGCAGGGGCCTGCGCTCTGTGTTTCCCGGCCGCGAGGGCCTGACCCTCGGGGAGCCCCGGGCCGCCCCGCTGCCCTCCGTGCCAAGCCCGGCTCTGCTAGCGGTGGTTTCGGTTGCGACACCGTCGGGTTCCCAGGCGGGAGCCGCGGCCCGGCTGCTCGGCTGCTCCCTGAGGAGGTGGTGGAAGGAGTCGGCTGGCTGAGTAAGGGTGCTGCCCCCGCCCTGGGCCTGGCTCTCCGGCCTCTGTACTTTGCCCTCGCTGCCTGACAGGTTCTGCCGAGGCCCCGCTGGATGGAAGCTGCTGGTAATCCTTGTCCCTTTCTCCGGCCGGGTATGTGTTCCTCTGGTGTGTGTGGTTTTTTTGCTGGGGATTGCCCTTCCCTCTTCTTTCCCTCCCACCCAGACGGGCTCTTTGAAGAGTTGTGGATGGAGCCGGACGCTGGCACCAGTAAAATTCGCGGGGAGGGTGAGGAGGCGCTGGCCGGAGAGGAAGAGCAGGGACCAGCAGTCTCCCCTGAGGTGGAGCGAGAGGAAGGGGTGGTGACAGCAGAGGCCCGGCGGGCTCACGGGCACTACAGTGAGGGGACTGCCGTCTGGGGGCGTCGCCCCTGGCCAGCGCCAAGGGACACTGCTCTCCCTCCGCTCACAGCGCCCGGCGTA
The DNA here is from genome assembly GCA_963924515.1 of Vespertilio murinus. Classification (NCBI taxonomy): domain Eukaryota; kingdom Metazoa; phylum Chordata; class Mammalia; order Chiroptera; family Vespertilionidae; genus Vespertilio; species Vespertilio murinus. The sequence continues at coordinate 168,487,901 of OZ004709.1, read as the reverse complement.
CTGCGCCCTGGCCAGGGAGTGCCCGCTTGCCGCCCCTCCCAGTTTGGTCCCTTCCCGGGAAGCCCGGGACACTGAAAGCGAGCCCCACAGCCGAGCTTTCCGGGGAAGAGTGGTGGCAGGAGCCTCCAGCGCCAGGGAAGGGCCCTGCCTGCCTGAGTCAGCGCCCGGCCTGGGGCGAGGCTGTCTCCGGGCAAGCCTGGTGCCGCCCGGCCCGCTGGGCGCCCCGGTGGAAGGCCGCTGATGGAAGGCTCTGGTCCTTCTGTCCCCACGCCCCGCGTTCCTTCTCCCTCTGCGGAGGCCGGTGGTCTGCCATTGGGTGCCAAGGACGGCCTCGCAGGTGGCTCCCGTGTTGTCTGAAGGCTGTCTGAGCGCCCGGGGTCTGCCGTCAGCCGGCGTCCTCAGAGCACGGGCGCCGCCGGGCTGTGCTGTAGGGATGCCGGGTGCTCCTTGTCTTACTGTAAGCAAGAGGGCAGAGCTGGCCGTAGCCAGATCTATTTGGTTGGCCCGCAAGGGCAGCCGGTCCTCAGCCTCCACCTGTTGGTGAGATGTGGGCCAGGCGGAATGGGCCTGGACAGGACCGGGGAGGGGACTCTCCGCCTCTTCGCCGGCCTTCCTGGGTCCAAGAAACAGTGTTCTACCGGAGGCTTCTCACGTGTCCCCGTGGGCCTCCTTACCCTGTTCCACTTCCCGGGTCAGCAGGAGTCAGAGGGATGGTGGCCAGCGCTCAGCGTGACCTCTTTCCGGCGAGGAGAACCGCAGTGTCTCTTTCCGGCTCCATCGGGGCTGAGCCAGCTCAGGACTCTACTTAGCTGCCCAAGTCTTGTTGACGAGGAGGCTCTGGCTTTAAGAAGAGTGGTATTTGGGACTGAACATAATGGCAGTCATAGTTCTCTTTCCTGGTTGTTGTGTAAAGCAGTGTGTGTGTGTGTGTGTGTCCTCTTCCCTGCCCCGTGCGAAGCGGGGAACAGTGTGCGCCACTCTCCGGATGCGGGAGCTGATGCGGTAGGTGGTGGGTGGAAGCGAGTGATGTCGGACAGAGCTCTTTGCCTGGACAGTCTCCGACACGGGGGCGGGGTCACCCCACACCACTCACCTTTTGGATGCTTTGCTTCCCCCTTTGTAATAATCTCTTCTCCCTCTTAAGGGTGGTGTGGATGATAATAAAGTTAGCAAGTGGCAGATTTGGGATTCGAACCCCGGCACTTGGTCCCCGGCCCTATACTCTTAAGCCCCTCTTGTCACAGTTGTTCCTTGAAGTCCATCCAGCATGCAGCTCACCGTGACAGGAAGGGCTGTCCTGCTGTGCCACGCAGACCAGCCGCCGAGAGCTGTGGGCACACGACAGGCAGCAATGTCCCTGGTATTTGGCCTCAGAGGGGCAGAGGACCCGAAGTCTCAGGTAGAGGCTGAACCCCTCTTCAGATTGTGAGGCCTCGGAGACGGCCAGGTCACATCCTCAGAAAAGAGGGGCGCGCTGAGAGCTCGGGGTGAAGTGGAGGCTGCCGGGAACTTTCCCGCCGTCTCCCGCTCCTGGGAGTTGGACAGACGGAAGGGCCCTGGGCGGGGAGCTGGGTGGGAAGTAGGCCATTGGGAGCCTGTTGAATGGGACTTGGGGTGCCCTTTGGTGGACAGGGCATGTGCCAGCGGAGCCTAGAAATGTCCTTCTCTCCAAGGGGTAAAATCTTAGTTCCTTTTGGAGGGAAAAAACAAGTATTTGAAAATCGGATCTAGCAAACGCTGTTTGAGGACCAACCAGGCTTGTGTGCGCTGCAGGTGTCTGGTCGCCAGAGAGCAGGAGCGCTCTGTGGCTGAGGGGACGCGGCAGAGCTCGGGGAGCCGGACTTGCAGCAGAGAGAAGGTGCCCTGAAAGGCCGGGGGTGAGCAGGGACTCTGCTGACATGCCAGCAGCCTCTCCTCGCACAGGAAATCTTCTCCTCAAAGGTTCAACCCGCCCAGCTGGTGTGGCCCAGAGGATAGAGCGTCGGCCTGCGGACTGAAAGGTCCCGGGTTCGATTCCGGTCAAGGGCATGTACACTGGTTGCGGGCACATCCCCAGTAGGGGGTGTGCAAGAGGCAGCTGGTCAATGTTTCTCTCTCATCGACGTTTCTAGCTCTCTATCTCTCTCCCTTCCTCTCTGTAAAATAAAAAAAAATTAAAATTAAAAAAGGGTTCAGCCCATGTGCTTCTGGGATCTGAGTGAAGCAGCTCTCCCCAAACCAGCCAGCAGCTACCGTGCAGAGAGAGGCAAGCCCCCCAATGCCAGCGAAGAAGGGAAGAAGGGAAGCGTCCGCAGCAGATACGTGGTGGTGGTGTTTTTCTGCCTCAGCAGCATCTGGCGGGGGAGCTCGGGAACCCTGGACAGTTCCTTGGCGGCACAGGCCGCCGCTCCTGTGGTTTCTGTGGGCTTGCCTCACTCGCAGCCGGGGGCCGAGGGGAAGAGCTCTGACTCACCCTGTCACCCTGCTCCCTCCGCACAGCCTCCTGAACTCCCGCGGCAGCTGGGTGCTTCTGGAATGGGCTCTGGCAGTAGCTTTGTCCCACGTGCTGGAATGATGGTGCCGTGTGTTCTCTGAGAGAGAAATCAGGACTCCAGACAAGACTGGGACCAGACTCTTAACAGTTTCACTGAGATGTAATTCCCGTGCCACACAGGTCGCCCATTAAAGCACACAGTTAAGAGCTATGCATCTCTCTCCACAGCCTCCCCACCCTCCTCTGCCCTCAGCCATCCGTCTCCGTGGATTGGCCTCTTCTGGACTGCTCATAGAAATGGAATCATACAACATGTATGACTGGCTTCGTTCACGCAGCACCATGTTTTCACAGTCCATTCGTGGTGTTGCATGTGCCAGAACACTTCTTTAAATTGCCAGTGACTACTGCGTGGTGTGGGTGTGCCAGTTTATCTGTCGCCCCGTTGGTGGACATCTGGGCCACTTCCACCTTCTGCTGTTATGAACACGGGGTGTTTTGAATGAACCTGCATAGGAAGTTTTTGTGTGGACATACATTTCCTCCTCTCTTGGGTTTGTAGCTGCGAGTGGAGCTGCTGTGTCACGGTACTCTGTGTGTAGTTAGCCCCTGAGGACAGACAGGTCTTCGATGGCCTCCTCTGGACCATCCCCGTCTGGTTAGGCTTCTGTTCCTGGCCGTGCCGTGGCCGTCCTTTCTGCCTCCTCACACCCTTCGAGCAGTGGGGGGCCGAGAAGGGCAGGCGGTTACCTGCTCATTCAGTGAATCCATCACACAAGGATTCGTTGGGCGCCTGCCATAACCCTGCCTGTCCAGTTGCTGGGATGTATCAGTGAGTACATGGGTCGTCTTGACTTCCACTCCATCGGGATAGACCACAGATCACGCAAAGTGAGACTGGGAAAGGTACATGCACAGTGAGTGCACTGAAGTGATCTGCTGCTGCTCCTCCGAGATGCAGCCCTCTCGCCGGTGAGCGGGCAGCAGGGCGAGTGCGGGGACCGCGGGCAGGGTACTTAACCGGCGCTGTCTCCCCTGCAGCCCACCTTGGGACACCTCGACTCCAAGCCCAGCAGTAAGTCCAACATGCTGCGGGGCCGCAACTCGGCCCCCTCTGCCGACGAGCAGCCCCACATTGGCAACTATCGGCTCCTCAAGACCATCGGCAAGGGCAACTTCGCCAAAGTGAAGCTGGCCCGGCACATCCTGACCGGGAAGGAGGTGAGCGCGGGGGGGACGTGGCAGCCCCTCCCCCTGCTGGACCCCGTGGGTAGTGGTGGGACTGCTGCCACAGCCACCCTCTGGTTTACCAGACGGAGTGTGATCTGAACACACAGGAGTGCTGAGATGGATGGGACAAAGGGGGTGGGAATAGGAAGGGGGAAGTGGCTTGAGTCCTGGCTTTACTGGGTTTAGTTTGGCCAGAGGTAATATTGGGCTTTTGTCTCACGTGCAGGTGGCTGTGAAGATCATTGACAAGACTCAACTGAACTCCTCCAGCCTCCAAAAAGTAAGCAGTCAGCCCTCCCTCCCCCCTCTCCAGGGTCAGTGACCTGCCGGCCCCGTGGGGATCCTCTCTCGAATCCCTAGTTGAGACTCCGGCCCTCTCGCTGTCCCTCCGATGACGTGCGTCTGTAGGGCCTTGGCTGGTCCTCGGGCTGACTCCCCAGGGCCGGCCATACGCCTCTGTCGCAGCCTCGCCGGCCCCTCCCAGCCGCTTGGCCTGCCTCTCTGACCTACTTCTGCACTTGTTATCTTTTGGCCTTTGGCCAGGCCTACGCAAAACTCTCGCTGTAGCCATTGCTAGACACGCATTCCAGACCTGGCGTGGAGGTGGGTCCCTCTGGAGGCACAGCGACCGAGGAGACGGGAACGTGCCCCGTCTGTGCCAGCTGCGTGAGGGCGGGCATTGAAGGCGGGCTTTAAAATGCACACCGTTCCCCACCGTGACAGGGAGCGCAGCGACGGCAGGCCTCGGCTCTCCTTCCCCCTTCCGCTCCTCTTGGCGAAAAGTCGCAGGGCCATGAGCCGTAGTCTGGCCTCTCCTTCCTCCTGACTTCCCGCCCCTCGGGAAACCAGGGTCCCACTTAGCGGGTGGGGGACCTCCAGGTGGCCCCCTGCTCGAGAGACGATGAGGCGCTGGTAGGAGGCGGGACGGGAGACTCGCTGGCGGGGAGCCGGAAGCTGCCTCTCCTTCCATCCTGGGCTCCGGCAGGAGGAGGGGGGAATCTCCCGACTGATCCCAAAAGCTGCCCCTTCGGGTCAAGCCGTGTCCTTTGTGTCCTCGTATCCAGCTGACCGGCTCCCGTTTCTGACCGGACTGTAGGGCTTTCCCCCGGGAGCAGTGTGCCGCCCGCAGTGGCACTGGGGGGCCGGGATGAGCAGCCGAGGCCGTTCCTGTCAGATGCTCTCCGATGGGGAGCGTGGGGTTGAGGTGCCCTGGCATGCTGACAGACAGACAAAGCCGGTGTTTTCTTTTCTGGCTTTGTCAGGGACCATGGGGTCCCCTCCAGGCGCTCTGGCTCAGAGGCACCGTCGCTGTCATCCCGCGGGCCGGCTCCCGCGTGGAGCTGTGCAGAGGGCAGGGCGGGCGCCGCGGCTGTGGGCTCAGACCCCGCGGAGCCGGAGCCTGTGGGGGGGCCCTTTGATCTGTGGAGCAGGCCAGCCTGCCGCCACCGTGATGGCCACGTCTTCATCCTGGGCATCCTACTTCCGTCCTCTTCCTCCCTGCCTCTTCCTGCCTGGGGGGCACCGGAGGCACCAGTCCCGGCAGCGTGGCCGTCTCCGGGGCCTTTCGCAGCTGTCACCGAGGCCAGGCTGATGCTGGCCAAGTCACTCCGTCTAAACCCTATCCAGCAATGACCCTAAAGGTCAAACGTTGAAGAAGCTAGCCCCTCGGGGTTCTAGAAAGCTCTCCCAGGAGCGCCTTCCCGGCCAGGGCACCTCGGGGGAGATCCCTGGCAGCCGCCTGGGCCCCGTCAGTGCTGCTGCCCGTCACGGCCCCGAGGTGGGCTCAGGCCTCTCTGCTGCTTTACCCGAGACAGCGGCCGGCCGGGGAGGGCAGCAGGAGAGGCCGGGTCAGGACCGGGTCCTGAATGAAGTAGGGGAGACACCCCGAAGCTCCTGGAGTGCTGGGATCATTGGCGGGAAAATGGTTCCTTTTACACACAAACTGGACTCTGGCCTCCCCACCTCCGCCCGAGAAGACGGGTGCTGCTCTGGGGGCGAGCGGAGAGGCCTGGAAGTTCTGGCCACGGCCGCGGGGGGACAGAGCTCGCTCTGTCATCTCTGTCCGGAATGCAAGGCTTGGAGTCCGGGTCTGTGTCACAGAGCGTGAGTGGGTGGAGGTGGATTTGGTTAAAAGTGGTGTCAGCCATCTATAGGAGTGGCTTCCGTCCCCACCCCGGGGCCCAGGGGAAGGGCCCTCTGACTCCTGTAGTCGGGTGGCGGCTCCCCTCCACTGGACCGAGCTGGGGTCTCTTGTCCTGACCTTGCGTTCTGAGGATTCGTGCCCAGGGTTCGCGGTCCCTCCTTGAGAGGCACCAGCCAAAGCTCTGCTGTGCGGGCGGGGCTTGCCCAGGTGCAGAAGCTCGGGGTACGAGCCGTCGGAGCCCAGCTTCCCGCCCGCTGACCCTTCCTCCCGCGGGCTTCCTCAGCCCTGAGGGCCGGGCATGGGAGGGGCGGCAGGCGCCCTGTTTGGTCCCTGCCCTCTTCTTGGGGAGAGAACCTCGCAGTGCCTGTGGCCGGGCCTGAGGAGGCGAGCGGAGCAAACGGACCCTCTGTTTTCCTTCCAGCTGTTCCGGGAAGTGAGGATAATGAAGGTTTTGAATCACCCCAACATAGGTGAGAACCAGCTGCCGGCCATTCCCCCCCCCAGGGCTCCGCTCCCCGCTGGTGGCCTTCGCCCCGGCCCTGCCTTCTGGGGCTGCAGTCCTGGGGGCCTCCGGGGCGCCCGGGCACAGGGCAGTCCTTGGTAGCGTGGCTGCTCTGAGAGGAACTTGTCCTTGGGAAGGGGGGCCTGCATCCCGGGGTGCCCCCAGTCCATGTTGGGGCTCGACATATGGCTCCTCCTACTTTTTTTGACTCATGGCTTGGCCTTTTCTCTTGTAGTTAAATTATTTGAAGTGATTGAGACGGAAAAAACTCTCTACCTTGTCATGGAGTATGCCAGTGGAGGTAGGTGTGGCACTGCCCCTCCCGCTGTGCGCCCGCTCCGCGGCCCGGCAAGCCCTGACCCAGCCCTGCGCCCGTCTCTTGCAGGAGAGGTGTTCGATTACCTCGTGGCTCATGGCAGGATGAAAGAAAAAGAGGCCCGAGCCAAATTCCGCCAGGTGGGTGTGGCCTTGGCCTTTTGGGGTCGGCATGCGGGGAGGGCTTTGGGGTCGGCATGCAGGGAGGGCTTTGGGGTCGGCATGCAGGGAGGGCTTTGGGGTCGGCATGCAGGGAGGGCTTTGGGGTCGGCATGCAGGGAGGGGCTTTGGGGTCGGCATGCTGGGGGGGCTGCCTGTCGGTAAGAAGCCTTCAAAGGGTCCTTCGGGCTTCGTTACCTGTGTGGCAGCTCCGACTGAGGTCCCGGGGTCCCCGCTGTGCCAGCTCCTGTGGCTTCCCCCAGGTGCTCTGGACTAACCCTCCTTCCTTCCTTCCAGATAGTGTCTGCTGTGCAGTACTGCCACCAGAAGTTCATCGTTCACAGGGACTTAAAGGTAGGCGTGCCAGCCCTCGCCCGTGTGGCTCAGCGGATGCAGCGTCAGCCTGCGGCCTGAGGGTCCCAGGTTTGATTCTGGTCAAGGGCGTGTGCCCGGTCACAGGCTCCTCCCTGTGGGGGGTGTGCAGGAGGAGGCCCATCCACGATTCTCTCTTCATCGTTGTTTCTCTCTCTCCCTCTTTCTCGCTTCCTTTCTGAAATCAATAAAAATATATTAACAAAGAAGGGCGGGCGTGCTCTTCGCCCTGCACCTTTGAGTCGGCGTGACATGACCACCGGGCCTCAGCGTGCCAGGCAGCGCCAGCCTTACCGCGCTGGAGACATGAGGAAGCCCGGTCCGCTAGTGCAGGCCTCAGACTAGGCCGGCTCCCGTCCCAGCAGCGGGCAGGCTCTGGGCCACCACCCGCAGTGTGCCAGGCAGGGCTGGTGGGGAGATGCTGACTGCGTTGACACCGCCGCGCAGCTGCTGTGCGGAGCACGTGCCCGCAGAGGTTCGGATGCGGGGCCGACGTGGCCGTGGCTAAGCGGGGCCTGCCAGGAGCGTTGGCAGCTCGGAGCGTCTGAGCCTTCAGAGCCCACTCTCCCTGCTGCCGCCCTCCCCAGCCCGCTGTTCACGCCGGGGAAGGCCGGTCCGGGGCTGTGGACGCGGTCCCGAGCCCGGAAGGGCGTCTGTGGCTCTCCCGTCCCCCCGCTCCGCCCGCCCGGCCTCCGAGCGTCCACGCGGCCCCTGACGTTGCCGTCTCCCTCCAGGCAGAAAACCTGCTGCTGGACGCCGACATGAACATCAAGATCGCAGACTTTGGGTTCAGCAACGAGTTCACCTTCGGGAACAAGCTGGACACCTTCTGCGGGAGCCCCCCGTACGCGGCCCCGGAGCTCTTCCAGGGCAAGAAGTACGACGGGCCCGAGGTGGACGTGTGGAGCCTGGGCGTCATCCTGTACACGCTGGTCAGCGGCTCCCTGCCCTTCGACGGCCAGAACCTCAAGGTGGGGTGGAGCAGCGGAGGTCGCTGATTGCTCCTCATTGCCGCTCTCGGCCCCCAGTCCTCCGACCTCTCCCCTGAGCCACCTCCCCGTCCCAGCCAGCGTTCCAGGGCAGGGCTTGCAGAAGGCAGCAGCTGCCCGCCTCCCTCAGCCGGTGCAGTCCCCCCTTCTCCAGAGGGGACCAGTTGCGCTTCCGTTTGGGCCCTCAGGGCACATGGGCCGAGGGCCGGTCAGGGCGGGCACGTCCCTGCTCTCTGCCTCCCCCGCATTTCAGCTCTGTCTGCCTGGCCAGTCAAGCTCTCGGGAGCCCCGAGACTAGGCTTCCTTCCTCGGCTTTGGGGTGATTTCCGCTTCCCTCCTGCAGGAGCTGCGGGAGCGGGTACTGCGGGGGAAGTACCGCATTCCGTTCTACATGTCCACAGACTGTGAAAACCTGCTTAAGAAATTCCTCATTCTCAATCCCAGCAAGAGAGGCACTTTAGAGGTGAGCGCCCAGACCCCCGCCGGCCGGAAGGTCCGGGTCCCCAGGGAAGCCTTCACACTGACGCTCCTTCCTCTTCGCTTTATTCCCCAGCAAATCATGAAAGATCGGTGGATGAACGTGGGCCACGAAGACGATGAATTAAAGCCTTACGTGGAGCCGCTCCCGGACTACAAGGACCCCCGGCGGACAGGTGAGGCCGGCGGGCCGAGAGGCTGAGCCGCCGCGGCCCGCGACCAGCCTTAACCGTGTCTCCCCCGCGCAGAGCTGATGGTGTCCATGGGTTACACACGAGAGGAGATCCAGGACTCGCTGGTGGGCCAGCGGTACAACGAGGTGATGGCCACCTACCTGCTGCTCGGCTACAAGAGCTCGGAGGTGGGTGCCCTGCCCTCCCGGTCCCCTGCTGGCCGTGGCACCGCCATGCTTCCGTACGCGTCTGAGTGGGCGGCTGCCTCTGCTGATGAGCTTCAAGCCTCAGCTTTGGGGCCAGAGCCCTCTGGTCTTTCTCCCTGATCTCCGGGTGGGGTCTGGGCCTGGGTCTGGGCTTCCACATGGGTGAGCAGACCGGGCTTTGCTGGTTAGACTGGTCTCGGTCCATCTGCCTGGGGCAGTTCTGTGTCCACCTAGAAATTCTGTTTCCATGTGTTTGTCTGCTTTTGGAACCTATGCGTCCCTGGGCTCTGCACGCAAGGGCCCCTGTGTTTTTCTGAGAAGGGTCTGGGGTCTGTGCTGCTTGTGTCGATGGGTGGAGCTGTGTGCATGTATGTCCATCCTCTCGGCTGTGCATCTGGGTCGTCATGTGTCATGTCGGAGTCCGTGGGGCCTGTGGGATGGGAGTGTTGGTCTCCATCTGCGTCCCCACGTGCGCTCCTGGCCTCCGCCCTGCTCCCCCGGCGGTGGGCTCCTCTCTTGGTCCTCCTTGGCCTGCCCAGGAGGAAAGGGAGGCCGCTGTCCGGGTCTGTGCTCCGGGGGCCGTTACCTCTGAGGCGGGCTCTGGGAGGTGGTGTGCCTGTCCTGTCGGCACCTGTTTCGAGCGTTCCGGTGCACGCTGGTCATAGGAGGCCGGGTGGGTTTGTGGGTCTCGGCCTAACTCCTGCCCCGTTGTGTTCTTGCAGCAGGAAGGCGATGCCATCACCTTGAAGCCCAGGCCTTCAGCTGACATGACCAACAGCAGCGCCCCCTCCCCCTCCCACAAGGTACAGCGGAGCGTCTCGGCCAACCCCAAGCAGCGGCGCTTCAGCGACCAGGGTAAGCCTCTGGGGGGCAGCAGGTGGGGCTCCCCTCTGCTGAGAGGTCACGAGTCTCGGACTTGGGTGGCAGAGCTGAGTTCTACTCCCCGCTCAGCCCTTATGGGCAGCATGACTCGGGCGGCCCTTCCCTCAGCCTCTGAGAGCGGGCCCGGGCGGGCACTCTGGGCCCTGCCTTACCGTTCTCACTGCCGCCCTGCCAGCTGGTCCTGCCATCCCCACCTCCAACTCCTACTCCAAGAAGACCCAGAGCAACAACGCGGAAAACAAGCGGCCCGAGGAGGAGCGGGAGGCCGGGCGGAAGGCCAGCAGCACAGCCAGGGTGCCCGCCAGCCCCCTGCCCGGCCTCGAGAGGAAGAAGACCACCCCCACGCCCTCCACGGTGAGCCTGCTGCTGGCCGCCTCCGACTCCTCCTCTTCCCTCCTCCCTCCTCCCTCCTCCCTCCTCCCCCCTCCCTCCTCCCTCCTCCCCCCTCCCCTCCCCACTCCCTTTGGCTATCTATCTGCCCCTCCTCCGGGACGCCTTTGCTTTCTTAGAAAGCCTTGCCCCAGCCGAACCGGTTTGGCTCAGTGGATAGAGCATCGGCCTGCGGACTGAAAGGTCCCAGGTTCGATTCCAGTCAAGGGCATTGGTTGCGGGCACATCCCCAGTAGGGGGTGTGCAAGAGGCAGCTGGTGGATGATTCCCTCTCATCGATGTTTCTGACTCTATCCCTCTCTTCCTCTCTGTAAAAAAATCAATAAAATGTTTTTAAAAAAAGAAAGAAAAGAAAGCCTTGCCCCACAGGAAAGCAAGCCAGTGTTTCCCAGCCCGGCCTGCTCTTGGGGAAGGGGGGGGAGGGGTGGACCCCGCCGGTAGACACGGGCTTTCTGTGACACGCCGCCTTCTCCTCCCACAGAACAGCATCCTCTCCACCAGCACAAACCGGAGCAGGAACTCGCCCCTTTTGGAGAGGGCCAGCCTCGGCCAGGCCTCCATCCAGAATGGCAAAGACAGGTGAGCGGGCCTGGGCCAGCAGCACCTCTCACGGCGGTGACCTCTGTCAGCAGCACCTCTCCCCTGCCTGCGCCCTGGAGTTCGTCCGCTCTGTCTGGTCCAGCTGTCCACACACCAGGCCTCCTCCCTTCCCCCTCCCCCCCTCCCTCCTCCCTCCCCCCTTCCCTGTGCTCCTGCCACCGCTCTGTGCAGTGCACCAAGTGTGACTCCCTGGTCCTCTCGGCTGCCAGCCAGGGCACGGCAACCCGCTCCCCTAGGCATCAGTGCTGAGGCCTGTCTGGGCCCAGGTGCAGGCAGGGCAGACTGAGGTGCCCACCTGCGGGGTCTGCACACGGGTGACCCCAGCCCCTTGACCATCAGCACCTCTCATTGTGCGCTCCTGACTCACTCTTCTGAGCCTAATGAGACTCCCCTTAGCGACACCCTGCCCTTTCTGGAGAGGAAGCACCTGTTCCTAGACTTCCTGGGAGGCCGGCGTGGCTGGAGGAGCTGCCTCCTGTGGGCTTCCTGCACCTCTGGTTTCCCCCGGCCCCGAGCACCGCCGCCCTCACCGCCCTCCGCTCCCAGCTCCGCCTGCCTCACTCCGACCGCGTCCCGCTGCTGCTCCTGGGCTGACCGCATCCTGCCGACGCCCGGCTCCGGTCCTCCCGCTGCCCTGCTCCTCACCCCGCCTCCTGCCGCCACCCCTAACCCAGGCCTTTCCGCTGCTTTTGTCTCCTAGCCTAACCATGCCAGGGTCCCGGGCCTCCACGGCTTCTGCTTCTGCCGCAGTCTCTGCGGCCCGACCCCGCCAGCACCAGAAATCCATGTCGGCCTCCGTGCACCCCAACAAGGCCACTGGGCTGCCCCCCACGGACAGTAACTGTGAGGTGCCGCGGCCCAGGCAAGTGTGCTGGGGCAGCTGGTGTCCCACCCGCCCCCACAATCTCTCCCCGCCTGGCCCTGCTCCGTTCTTGTCATCTTAGCCACAAGAAATGGCTCTGTCCCCTGCAGCCAGGAGGTGGAAGGAACAAAAAGTGGCTTAATGCCCCCTCTTTTCCCCCAGTCTCCCCTCAGACCAGATAGCCCGAAGCCGCCGAGGCTCCAGAGGAGGCCTTTGGCTCTGGGCCTTCCTGGACTTCTTAGGACCCAGGGACTCACCCTGAGGGTTGGTCAACATGTCCCCTCGAGGCTCCCGTCCGCCCAGCTCCCAGGGAGCCACATCTCCAGCTGTACCGCTCCCCACACTCGTGTCCCTCCTCGCCTCCCTCCCTCCCCCAAACCGTGTCCCCCCACCTCACCAGTGTGCTCAGTGGTCACACCCCTCCTCCTGTGTCCTCGTGATGGCTGCCTCTGCCCTCGCATCGTCCTCCCTGCTCCCACCGCGGCTCCAGGCGCTTGGCGGGCTGGCCTCCGGGCCTGATGCATTTCCCCACCCCCCTCTTCCCCACAGCACAGCCCCCCAGCGCGTACCTGTCGCCTCCCCCTCCGCCCACAACATCAGCAGCAGCGGAGGAGCCCCAGACCGAACTAACTTCCCCCGGGGGGTGTCCAGTCGGAGCACCTTCCACGCTGGGCAGCTCCGGCAAGTGCGGGACCAGCAGAACTTGCCCTACGGTGTGACCCCAGCCTCTCCCTCTGGCAACAGCCAAGGACGGCGGGGGGCTTCGGGGAGCATTTTCAGCAAATTCACCTCCAAGTTCGTACGAAGGTGAGTAGGGGCCTTAAGGTGGCAGTGAGGCCAGGCTGCCTGCCTGCCTGCCTGCGGCGGGATGGGTTACCTGGAACTGGGCTTGGGTCTTGGGTTAAAAGAAGCTTCTGGAAGCCTCCAAAATTGGATCTTTGTCAGCCACTCAGGTGCCCAAACCCTCCTGGTCCCTCTCAGGTCTCCCCAGCTCCTCACACAAGCCCCTCATTCTCTGGCCCGAGCAGATGGCCCATGCTGATGCCGCCTCCTCTCGGAGAGTGTGAACTCAGATGCTAAAATAAAAGCCCCCTCTTCTCCTGGGTTCCCATGGAAACTTATATCTGGTGACGCAGCTGCAAAGTCATGAGACCTGAGCCAGGCTGGGCCAGAGGGGTTGTTCCTGGTCTCTGGTGCCCCCTCCGACCCCCTTCCCGAGCCCCGCTGTGGGTCAGGCCTTGCTGCAGCCACCCCCTCTGCGCAGCCGAGCCCTCCGGCCCCGGCGGCCTCCCTCGCGGCCCGATGCGCTGGGTCTCTTGTGTGGGAGCCAGAGGGGGAGGCTCTTCATGAAGTTTCCCACACCTGCCTCCCCACCACCCCAAAGGGGCAGTTTTGAGTGTTGAGGTGCACCAGGACTCTGGCCTCTCGGGATAGTCCCTGTCTCTGCCCCGTCCTTCCTCTGCCACCTCAGAGCAACTCGGAGCAGGCAGCCCGCCCCCCGCCGTCTGCCCGCTCAGCCGGGAGGCGGCCTGGCCTCGCCGGCCTGGACCCGGGTGCAGGGCCGCGGGCGGCGAGCAGATCCCTGCCCGGGACTCTAGTCTCGCTGAGCGGCTCTCCCACCAACGGGGTGACCCTTGAACCTGTAAAGTCCGCCCCCTACCTGCTTATCCACATACCGTCTTGTTGTTTTTGTTTTTTTATTTCTTTTTTTATTTTGTCTTTTTTTTGTTTGTTTTTTTAGAAATCTGTCTTTCAGGTTTGCCAGAAGGTAGGCGTTGGGCCCGGTGTGTGTGTGTGTCTGTCCTGTGTCCTGTGTCCTCCTCTGTCACTAAACCCCCTCTGGCTCCTGCTCCGCTCCGTCCGCTAACCACATCTGTGGCCTCTGCCATCTTAAAGGGATGAAGACGCTCGGACTGGCTGCCGCGTGCGGCTGCATCTGCCACTCGGGCAGGTGGCGTGAAGATGACGGGTCCTCCTCAGGAACTCTCCCTTTAAGATTGGCTCCTCCCCCTCCCCCCCCACCCCCGGGTCTGGTCTTCGGTCTCGAACATGGGTTTGTGTTCTGGCCCCTGCCCTGTCTGTGCATGCGCTCCCAAGAGGGTCTCCTTGCCGAGGTGGACAGTGCACCTGGGATGGTCTCTCATTCGGTCTCCTGGCTTCCCCTTTGCTATCCCTGCACACTCTGGGCTCTGTGACCTCCTGCCCCTGTCCCAGGCATGGCAGGACTTTGGAGGTACTTCGGGGTACACAAGTGGGGCACAGCACCCCTCTGGCAGCTCCTGCAGAGCCCGCCCCCCCCCCCCCCCAGCACACCTGCTGCCTCCAGCAGCATCTGGATGAGCCAAGCCTCCCTCCTGGGCTGACACGGCCATGGCCGTGGCTTCCACAGAGCCAGGAGCTGGGAGGTTCTGGGCCCTGGCAAAATGGGGAGCTCCCCTCACTCAGCATCTCCCTCCCTAGGCCAGGTCCTGGCTCTGCTACCCCCTGCCCCCCCCCCCCCCCCCCCGCCGCCCCCAGGCTCTCCTCATCCTCCCTGGAGGCCTGGGTGGGCCAAACCCCAACACCAAGCGGAAGACCACGGGCCAGGCCCTGAGCTGGTGCCCCAGTGACAGAAACAGCCGAGACAGGGTCTCCGGCCCCTCCACCTCCAGCCCCGCCCAGCTCTTCAGCGCGGCTGGCCGCTGACTCAGGGGCAGCCCTGCAGCCTCCGCCCACTGCCCGCGGGGAGAGCAGGTGGCCGGACAGCAGCCGGCTCCGGGCGCGCAGCGCTTGCCTGCATTTGTGTGTCTGGTGCCTTTGTGTTCCTTTTACATGTGCTGCTGCTGCTGCTCTCTCTCTCTCTCTCCTCACCCGCCCTCCTCCGCACCCCCTCTCCCAGCTCCAGGCACCATCTTCCCGCCAGGAGCTGGAGAAGCCGCTCAGCGGGGCCAGACCTCTCCCCTCCCAGGGCCCTTTGTCCTCTTCTGTGTAACGGGCGCTTGCGGCCTGGCAGGCAGGGGAGCTGGCAAAGAACGGGGGGGTGGGCTAGCCTGGGCACCCCCCCCCACGGCCCCAGGCACCACGGGGCATATCCAAGCGGCTCCCACCCCTCCCCCAGAGGCCTGCCCTGTGCCTGGGCGCCGGTGCCCCCCTCCGGCTCTCCGGGCTGTGGGGGGGCGGGCTCGGCGCAAGGCGCCCAGGGCCTGCTGGCTGCCGGGCGGTGGGAGAGCGGCCCCCAGGCCCCCCTGCCCGCCGGGCACCCCTGGCTGCCTCCCCGGGCGGCACTGTGGAAGGAGCGAGAGGCCCCGGCACTAAACTCTCCCTCGCTCTGTTTTTTGAGGAACCTGAACGAACCTGAAAGCAAAGACCGAGTGGAGACTCTCAGGTGAGAGGCTGGAGCCAGTGCGGCCCTGCCCGCCCCTCCCCCCCCCCCCCCCCCGCTCCTCTCCTGCCACCCCTTCGCCCCCTCCCGAGGCTCCCCTTCTCCTCAGAACCCCATGCCCAGCTCAGGGTGCTGCGGTCAGTGTGCTTGGGAAGGGGCCCTGCTCCCCTGTCTGCAGCCCTGACCCCCGTCCTCCCTGACCCTCCCTCTTCAAAGGGAAGCATGACTGCCCCCTTCCCGCCGGCTGCCTTCTGCCCGGTGGAGGCCAGGACTGCCCCCGCCTCCGCCCGCCCTCTGGGGCCCCCGGTGCCCGGCGGCGCCCGCTGAAGCCGCCCTCCTCTCCGCAGGCCTCACGTGGTGGGCGGCGGCGGCGGCACCGACAAGGAGAAGGAGGAGTGCCGGGAGGCCAAGCCGCGCTCCCTCCGCTTCACGTGGAGCATGAAGACCACGAGCTCCATGGAGCCCAACGAGATGATGCGGGAGATCCGCAAGGTGCTGGACGCCAACAGCTGCCAGAACGAGCTGCACGAGAAGTACATGCTGCTGTGCATGCACGGCACGCCGGGCCACGAGGACTTCGTGCAGTGGGAGATGGAGGTGTGCAAACTGCCGCGGCTCTCCCTCAACGGGGTGCGCTTCAAGCGGATATCGGGCACCTCCATGGCCTTCAAAAACATTGCCTCCAAAATAGCCAACGAGCTGAAGCTTTAACAGGCTGCGGAGCGGGGCGAGGGCGGGCCGCTGGACCTGGTGCCGCCCCGCCGCGGCCCACCTGGGAGCCCGCAGAGGACGTGTCTCCCCTGCTGGCACTTCTCCCTCCCGCCGCCCAGCTGTTCCTTCCAGTTCGTGGGGACGGGAGGTGGTCTCTCCCCCACGCTGACCCTGCCCGGATGCCGCCCTCCCCCGCTCCCACAGGAGGTCGAGGACGGGAGGAGGGCAGGGCAGGGCTCCCCTCGGTACTGCGGTTGCACAGAGTATTTCGCCTAAACCAAGAACTTTTTTATTACCAAAAAGAAAAAGAAAAAAAAAATCCCAGCGGCCACTTTTCCTCCCTGCCCCATTGGGACAGCTGAGACTGGATCTGTGGGGTTTCCCGGGAGGGTGGCTCAGGGCTGGAACACTCTCAGGCAAGAGTGGTGGAGCTCCCGGTCAGGCCCTCCGCCAGGCCCGCTTTGGGCTTCTCCCCTCTCCCCTCCCCTCCCCTCCCCCCTCCCCTCCCCTCCCCTCCGAGCAAACCACCAGAGGTGGCCTTCCCCCGCCCTCAGGCCCCCGGGCCGGAGCCTGGGGGCTAGGGGCTGGGGTGGGGGTGCTGTGCAGCCCTGAGGTGGGTGGGCTGGCAGCGAGACGTGGGGCTCTGGCCTCCCCCCACACTGTATCCTCTGCCCCCCTTCCCCAGAGCTGGGCATTTCCTTCCACAAGCTGCTGTGGGACTTTTGTCCCCCTCAAAAGTCTGTGCCGTCTGGTCCCTCCCCCTCCCGGGGAAGAAGGCGGCTGACCTAGGGCTGGGAGGGGAGGGGCCTGCGGGCAGGGGCTCCGGGCCCCAGGGGCCGCCTGGGCTGGGCCCTCCATGATGGAGAGCCTTTGTCTGAGCGCTCACTCGCCGCTCCTCCTCCCGCTGCTCCGTTCATTGGCATTAATCCGGGCACCAGCGAGCTCCATAGCAGCGACTCCCCTCACCACTCATCTGGCCTTGCCTTCCTTCCTGACACTGTCACCCCTCCACTCAGGAGACACGGGCCGGCGCCCCAGCTTGCTAACCTGTGGCCAGGGTGGGAGTGGCTGGTGGCGGGCGCTTGGCTGGTGGCGGCCGCTGCATCCCTTAATTTATTTCTCTGCTGTTTCTGTTGTTGAGAAATCGGGGGAAGGGGTCCGGCAGAGAGGCTGCCCCTACCCTCACCTGAGTTGTACATTTTTTGTGATGGGTTTTATTTTTTATTTTATTATTTTATTATTTTTTTGATTTACGATGACTCCACCCCTACTCATCACCCCACTCCCAGGCCAGGTCCCTTGGCAGTTAAAGCCCTTGGGTCCCAGGAAGGGGCCTTGCCAACCTCAGTCCTCCTGCCCCAAGCCCACCTTCGGGCTCGGCTCCGACCAAGGGCTCCCTCCCCCCCCCTTCCTCCCTCCGGCCCTGTGGAACAGCCCTGGTGCTCCGGGGGCTGGGAGGGCGTGGCTTGGCTCCCAAGGGGGGGTGGTGGCCAGGGGCCCCAGGCAAGGCGGCCCTCCCCACCCAGCCCCCCACTCCTGCACTTAGTTTCTCTGGATCAAACACGTAATAAAGAGAATGTTTGGAATCTGAGCTACCTCCTCCTCTTTCTTCTCCCCACTGGGCGGGACCAGTCCCCGAGGGCATGAGGCAGCCCCCCTCCCCCAGCGCCTTCCCTGCGGGAGAGCGGATCCCCGTCTGGGGCCAGGGCACCCCCGCCACCCCCACGGCGGTCAGGAAGCAAGGCCAGGGTCCTCACACCAACAGGGAGAGAGGACGCAGAGAGTGTGGAAGGTTTTATTTCTTTAAAAACATTGAAAAATAAACCCATGTCTGCATCTGTTCCTTTCTCTAAGCTTCCGGGTGGCGAGTGAAGTGGGCACTCCGAGCTCAGCGCTTCCCTCGAGGCCTCGTGTGGCCACAGCGGGGGGAGCTGCCCCTAAGTCTCAGCTGCTGTCCAGCCCGAGGACCTCCCCACCTCGCCCCAGACTTATTGCTAAAAGAAGGGGAAGGGGAAGAACCGCCAACAGGTCAAAACGTCCTCCCCCACCCCCCAAGCTACGATCAGGACCCCTCGACACCCTCTACACGAAGGGCAGGGTCTGAAGGCCGCACCCGCGGACCAGGAGGCAGCCACTGCAGCCACTGCAGCCTCGGGCCTGCGGGGCCCTGGGCTGGAGGGAGGGGCTCGGCTGCCAGAGGCGAGGTCTGCAGCTGCGGGCCTTTGAGAGACCGCGAAAGAGCTCTGGTCCCTTCTGTCTGTCTGTCAGTGACGCCAGGGGTGCCCACACACCCAGCGAAGGCGTCTGGAGCCTCGGGGCTCAGAGCGACGGGGCGGGCGGCTCCAGGGGGGCTCCGATGAGGGTGGGCGGGGGCTGCGGGCCGGGGCGGGCGCCGTGGCGGGAGGCGGCGGCCGCCGGGCGGATGAGGGGCGGGGGCGGCTGGTTGGGGGCCAGCCGGGGCTGGAGGAAGCGGCCCTGCTGGAGCGGCGGCGGCTGGCGCAGCAGGGTGGGCGCCGTGGGCAGCGGCGGCCTCAGCAGCGGGGGCGGCTGGGACAGGGAGGCGGGCGGCGGGGGCGGGGGCGGCGCAGGGGGCACGGGGCGGGGTGCGGAGGTCGAGACGGAGGTGATCTGGACCTGAAAGGAGAGAGAAGAGTGAGGAGCCCGGCTCCGCCTCACCCTCAGCCCGACCCAGGGGCGCCGGTGGTTCCTCCTCCGCTCGGAAGGGTCTCCCCCTCCTCACCTCGTCGTCCTCCTCTGGGGCCGGGGCTGGCAGCGGAGCCGCTCGCCTCGCCGCCTCCGCGGGGCCCGGGGCTGCGGGCGCCCCGTCCTGCTCGGCCTCCCACTCCTGCAGCACCTCCTCCAGATTGAAGCGGCGCCGGTAGCTCACAAAAAAGGTCTTCACCTGCGTCAGCGTCTTGTTCCCAATCACCTCGGCGATGGCCCCGAAGTCTTTGCCGTACCTGCGGATGGCTGCGGGCCCGAGCGCCGAGAGCGAGTCACTTCCTGCCCCTCCCCTGCCCGCTCCTGGGAGGGTGGGGAAGACACTCCCGGGCCTCGGTCCTCGACGTGGCACCCACCTTGCACAGCCAGGAGCTGCTCATCCGTGGTCCAGCGGGAGTTGAACTTGGTATTGACCTGAAGAGCAAGGAATAGGTCCCTAACGCTCACACACAGAAAGGCTCACACACAGAGAGATGGAGGCTCCGCTCGGAGAATGCCCCCTTCTGCCCCCTTCCTGACCCCGACGCAAGGGCAGCCTCACCTCGGGGGGCCGGAGCGGGTCGATGCCGCCCTCCAGGGCCTGGCGGAGGCTGCTGTTGGTCTGCTTCATGCTTTGCACCTGGAAGGCCAGGCAAGGAAGGGGTGTCAAGCTCTCATCCGGGGAGCCGGTCCACACCAGCCCCCCAGGCTCTCGCTCTGCACACACCAGTGCCACTTCCCACAAAGCCCCTGGCCACCCCCCACCCAGCTCACTCCACCCCCCACAGCCACTCAGAGGGAGACGCTGCGCCCCACTCCCGTCCCCAGGACAGAAGGCGGGCAGGGCAGCAGCAGGCTTGGCGCCCGCTCCGTCTCCCTCACCCTCAGCTGCCCGGTGACAGCTCCCAGCTGCCCCCTCTGCCCGCCCCCACCTGGCGCTTGAGGGAGATGAGCTGGGAATCAAGGCCTCGGAGCGTGAGGTTGGCGAGGTCTGGGCTTCCCGACACGGCGGTGAGGCCCTCGGGGCTCAGGTACATGCCCTTGGGGGGGCGCCGCCGCGTCCTCAGCGGGTGGTGGCGGTACTGGGACGCCTGGGCCTCCTTCTTCCCGGGGCCCGGGCGGGCGTTCAGAGGCCGAGAGGGCAGAGGCTGCCGGAGAGAGGAGAGGAGAGGAGGTCCCGGTGGTGCAGAGCCCAGGGAGGGGGCAGGCACGCGGGCCGGCCAGCCAAGACCTCACCTCTCTCTTGGGGTCCCCGGCATCTGGCTCTCCCTCACTCACAGCCCCTCGTCCCTCCTCGAGCTCATCACTGCTGACACAGGGCGAGAGGAGGAGTGAGGCGGGGACGCCCCCCGGCGCTCCGCCCCCCCCCCACCCCGGGGGCCCCCCCCACCTCTCTTCCTTGTCCTTGCGGCCCCCCAGCCGCCGAGCCTGTCTGTCCATCACGCTGGTCCGGCTCCGGGTCTTCTTCCACGAGTAGTAATACTTCACCAGGCTGGGGATCAGCTTGTCGGGCAGCTGGAGGGGCAACGCCAGAGGCTGGGGCCACCGAGCCTGGGCCCCGGGCCGGTGTCAGGGAGGGGGGGCGGAGGAGCGAGGCTTTACCATCTGCTGGATCCGCTGGAAGCACTTGCCGTGGAAGCCGAAGGCCTGTTCGAACAGCACCTTGTCCTCCACGGTCCACTCGTCGGGGAACGGGGTGAAGTTGGCCAGGTCGGCCAGCGACTTCTCCACGTCGTGCTTATGCCACAGGAGCATGCCCAGTGCCTGGCCCGGGAGAGGGAGGGCGCGGCTCAGCCGGAGCCACCCCGGCACGGCCCGGCCCCACCAGGACCCCCGGGGCCGCTGCGGCTCACCTGCTCGATGTTGTAGCCATGCTTCTCCTTGGCCATCGCGATGTACTTGTCAACTGGGGGGGGGGGGTCTTGGATGAGGGATTATGGCTCCTAACCCTGCCCCCCCACCTCCCCCCAGCACACACAGGGGTACGCCTCCAAGCCTGAGCCCCCAGGCAGGGGTGGAACCCACACTTCTGGGGCAGACGGGCATGAGCGCCAGCCCCCCGTTCCCAGGGACGTGCATGAAGCCAGGCTCCCACCCACTCACGCTTGGCGTCCGACACGCAGTGGTTGGGCGACCACACGAGCATCCCCTTCAGCTCCTTGTTGCTGTAGCGAGCGGGGCTCTCTGAGAGGCAGAGGCGGAGGAGGGGGAGCCGCTCAGCAGCCTCCATGGCCGGAGGGCCTGCGAGGTGAGGCCCGGGGAGGAGGAGGGGCAGAGACCCAGACAGGAAGGCAGGGCAGGAAAACTAGCCGTGCCATGGGGCCACCCACCCCCGCCCGCCCGCCCGGCTGTCCTGCCAGGGGGCGCCGGCCAAGGGCTCCCCGAGGTGGGGCTCAGGGCCAAGCCGGGGCCCCGGGCGCCCCTCCCGGCGCAGCCTGCCCTGCCACTCACCAGGCTTGCACTCGGGGATTACGGCCTGGTAATTGGTTCCAACGCGGATCATGCTGTCTGCGGAGCCGGGAGGAGGCAGTCAGGGCTCCGGGGAGGGAGGGGGGAGGCGGGGAGGGAGGAGGGGAGGATGTGGCGGGGGAGCTGGCCTGGAGTTCTTCCTGAGCACCCTGGGCCCCCACCTTCCAGGGGGCTCACTTTCCCCCGGGACCCTCCGCCACACCAGGAACAGGACTAGGAAGAGACCCTGCCCGGTCACGGCCTGCGGGGCGATGCGGGGCTCAGGGGGGGACAGAGGACAAGGGGCCAGTTTGAGAGCCCAGGCCAGGCCGAGCCCTTTGTTCTGGCGGGGGTGGGGGGCGGCTGGAGGGCTGCCCCTAGGCCTGGACCACGGCCCCGCAGGAGCCCAAGGCTCCTCCCCACCGCATGAGCTTCCCGGCGCGGCGCGCCGTCTTCCCAGACCCCGACCAGCAGCCCCGGGGCCCCGCCAGGTGGCCAGGCATGAGGGGCCCGTCGGTGGGCGGGAGGGTGCGGGCGCCCCGGCCCCTCGGGGCGCAGCTAGGGGCCCGGCCTCCAGGTTCCGCGCCGGCAGCCCCCGGCTTCGGGGAGCAGCAAGGCACAGCCCGACCCACGGAGGGCAGAAGCCCGGAGTGTAACGGGCCAGTGGTCCCCGCCCTCCCGCCCCGCCCCGGCCCCCACCCCGGGGGGCGCCCCTAACCCGGGCCGCGGGCTCACCGTGCGAGTCATCCTCCGAGTGCGGCTGGGCGCCGTTGGGCGCCGTCTTGGCCCGGCTGCGGGACAGGATCCCGGAGCCCGCGCCCGGCTTCTCCATCACCGAGGGCATCACCCCGCCGCGGGGCCCCGGGGGGCGCGGGGGCCTTCGGAGCGCGCCCGGGGGTCGCCGCGCTCGCCTCGCGTGCCGTGCCCGGCCCGGCCTGGAGGGGTCGCCACTGAGGCCGCGAGAGGCGGGAGGTCGGCGTGGCTAGGGTCCGGCGAGGCGGGGGCGCGGCGGGCAGCCCCGCGCTCCCCGCGACCCCCGCGGGCGAGGGCGCCGGAAAAGTTTGTGCGGAAGTGGGGTGCGCGGGGCGGGGGGGGGTGCGCGCGGGACCCGGGGCGGCTGCGGGGCGCGCTCGCTCCGTGCGCTCCCCGGGACGGGGGGCTCCCCCGGGGAGGGAGGGAGGGCGCCCTGCCCTCGGGGCGCCCCGAGCCTCGCCGCCCTCCTACCCACGCGGCTCCGCGCGCGGGCGCGGGCACGGCCGAGCCGCCGGCGCCCCCCGCGCCTCTCGGCTCCACGGGATGCCCCGGTGCCCGGCGGGCACCCCCGTCCCGCCGGACCCCCGCCCGCGGCCGCAGCGGCGGGCCCGGAGGCGGCGGCGGCGGCGCGGGCGGCGGGCGGCGCGGCGGGCGGAGGCGCGGTGCGGGCGGAGGCGCGGGCCGCGGGGCCAGGCTCGCTCCCGGCGCTCGCTCTCCGGCGCCCTCGCCGCCGCCGCCGCCGCCGCTCCCCGCGCACACAATGAGCGGCTGGCAGGGAAGTAGTGCCGGCTGCGCCTCAGCACCCCTCCCCCAGCCGATGCCTCCGCCAGCTGAACATCTGGCCCGGGCGGGGAGGCCGGGGCGGGCCGGGGCGGGCCGGGCCGCGGGGGTGGGGTCAGGGCCGGCGCGGCGGGCGCGCCCTCCCTCCCTCCCTCCGGGGGGCCCCGGCGCGCGCAGGCTCGCCCGGGGGGAGACCGCGCCGTCCCCCGCGGCGGCCGGGGTCACCCCCACCCGCGCGCGCACCAGTCCCACCCGCGGGTGGGGGTGACCCCGGCCGCCGCCTGCCCCGGGGGCCCCGAGGCCGCCCGCCCGCCCGCCCGGGTGGAGCCCAGCTTTTCCTTCATTTCCCTTCCTGCCAAGGAATCCCCGCCCCCCCTTCCGCAGGGGGGACCCCTCCCCTTTAGGCGCCCTTGGGGGCCAGAGCGGATGGGAGGCCGGACAGGCCGGGAATGAATTCCTCCTGGAGCCACTCGGCCAAACCCAGCTTCTGGTGCATCCTCTGCGGGTCCCCGGGGGTCACCCCGACTCCCTTGCATTGCTGCAGTGTTCACCCCAAAACGGCCCAGGGCTGAGGGAGGGGGAGTGAGGGGTGCAGGGAGAGGCCTGGGCTGCCTGGGGGAGCGGGGTCCCCTCCCAGCCGGGCCCCGGTCCCCCGCGGGGCGCGCTCCCCTCCCCCAGGACCAGCCGGCAGACTGACAGGCCGGGAGCGGGCAGAGCGCAGACGGGGAGGGGGCGGGGTGGGCAGAGCCGCAGAGCCAGCCCGCCACCCTGCCAGGCGCACAAAGAGCCGGTGGCGCGCACACCGCGGCCCGCCCGGGCCCGGGCCCCGCCGCCCCCCACCCCGCCCACCGGGCACACCCGCCGTGCCCAGGCCGGGCCCGCACTGGCACCCCCGCTCCCTGCACTTCCCGGCCACTCTGCAATCAGATTCCTAAATTTAGCAGCAGCCCTGGGCCCCCGCCCCCACCCTGCCCAGGCCGGCCGGCCAGGGTCCTGCGGTCGGTGCCGGGCGGGTTGGGGCCTCCCGGAGCTGGGGGCTCCTGTGGGCGGCGGGGCAGAGCCAGCCGGGGCTCCACCCGGCTGCGGCCCCGTCGGGCCACCCGGGGCCACCCAGCCCACGGCCACGTCGCCCGCCGCACCTCCAGCAGGAGCTCCGGGGCCTTTCCCCTCCGCCTCCTAAATCACGGCCTGGGCACCGTGCCCCGGGGGAGGGGGGAGGCCTGGACAAAGGAGGGGGTGAGGGCTGGGGGCAGCCTCGAGCTGAGGGGTCTGCGGGGGGAGAAGAGCTCCCCCCTGACCGCCCCCAGCACCTCCGGCTCCAGAAGGCTGTCCCCTCCCGCCTGGCCGGCCGCCACGGCGGCACACAGCCCTCTGCTGTGAGGGAGTCTTCCATCTTGCCCACACCGGATCCCCATCAGGCCGGGCCTCGGTTGGGCTCCCCATCCCCCCACCCTGGCCTCCTCGCTCTACCCACACCTAGCGTCCTGGGCCCGGCGGCCTCTGGCCCCAGGCCTCTGCCTCGGGCATATTCGTCCCCTCCTCCAGGGTGGCACCCCAGCCCCCGGCGCCCTCCCCTCCCAGCACCACCCCACACGTACACACACAGAAGAGCCTAATTCTGTTCCCCCAGCTCCCTAGAGCCCGCCGCTCCGGGCGAGGATCTGCTCCCGGGTGGGGGCAGGGCGGGGAGGTCTGTTCCGTGGCGTGGGAGGGGGCGTTCTAGGCCCCGTGGGATGAGGCTTTCGCCTACCAAGTGGGACACCACAGGGGAAGGGTTCCCCCAGGAATTTGGGGGTGACGGCAGGGGCCACAGCATCCAGAGAGGAGGCGCATCCTGGGGAGGAACCGCTCCCCGAGGGCCGAGGCGGCGGAGCCAGCAGGGGGAGGGGAAGGCCCCACCCTCCCACCTGCTGCAGCTGCCCCCTCCCCAGCTGGCCCCCTCTTTTGTGCAAAGCCACACAAAGGACAAGGGGCCCCGGTCGGCCTGGCCATCTGCTCCCAGCAGCCTGAAGGCTCTTAAAGAGACAGCACCCCCTCCCTGCCGCCCTGGGGCTGCGGGGCTGGAGGCAGCAGGCTGCTCAGAGGGACCAAATCCCACACACTTTCCCTGGCCCCCCAGCGCCGGGGTCAGGAATCATCCTCCCCCAGGCACGGCGCAGGGGCGCCACGTGGCCGGACACAGGGCTGTGGGGGGAGAGGGGAGGCAGGGGGGGGACCAGACCCTCCCCTTCAGCGTCAGGCTGCAGAGGAGCCAGCAGGGCTCCAAAACGGGGACCGGGACCGAGAACTGGGGTCCCTTACCTCCCTGAGGCCGTCTCTGGGCTGAGACCTGCTCCCCATTCTCCTGCCATTCTCCCTGAGCGCCCCCTCGCCCTTCCTCGGGAGGGGGCGGCCTCCTCTGAGGGCGGCGGGCCAGGATGCGGGCCTCGGGCAGCCACCCCGCGACCCCGGCACATTTCTCTCCTGCGTTCTCCGATCGAGGACACTGAGGGCGCTCGGCCCCCACCCAGGCCTCCTCAAAGCCCTCCGCCATGTCTGAGGCTGCCTCTCTCCCGGAACCTCTTCCAGGCCCCGAACCCCGAGATCCCCAGGGGGGCCAGCCCGCACGGCTCTGTCCTCGGCCAGGGACACACGTGTACAGTGCGTGTGTGCTGGTTTAGATCCGGCTCCGTCCACCGTGCTCACGGCTGGGGTTCTCGTGCCTGGCATGGAGCGGGCGCTGGGTACCGTATTTGCTGAAGCATAAACGTCAGGGCCCCCGAAGCCCTCCTCCCCCCGGGGCTGCACACCTCGCCGCCTCCCTCCTCAAGGTGAGGCCCCGGGGACAAAGTTGCCCGCAGCATGGGGATGCTGGGAGAGGAAGGAGGGTGACCTTGAGTGAGCCACCCAGCCACCGGCCTCCCCGGCTCCCTCCTCCCCAAGGCGGGGGCGGCGCCAGCCAATCCCGAACCCACAGCCGGCCAGACAGACCGGGACTGTCCCGGCGCTGGCCGCTGCGGTGTGGGGCCTGGGACCCCCGCCAGGCCCTCGGCGGCCACAGCCAAGGTCTGGGCCCGGGGAGGGAGCTCGGGCAGGCAGGCAGCCCTGGGCGGGGGAGGGAGGGCGGGAGGGAGGATCTAAGGCAGCGAAAACCTGGCTGAGCCGCTGGGGAGCCGGGGGAGGCGGCTCCCGGCCGGGAAGCCGGTGGGGGGAGGTGGGATCGTTGGGAAGGAGCTTGGGGAGTCCCCTGCAGGGCCCCCACCCTCTCAGTCCTGCCCAGACAGGAATGCATTGATTCCTGGCTTCTCCCGCCGCCCCCCCTAACCCCCCACAGCCTGTGTGGCCCGGGCACTGCCTCCCCCTCTCGGGGCCCAGGCGGCGGCGATCCGGACGGGCCCACACTCCCACCCGGGCTGCGGGAGGCTGGCAGAGGGTGACGGAGGTGACAACCGGTGCCGGCACTGCCTCCGCACTGCGGCTGCGTGGGAGCCGGAGCGGGTGGGGGGAGCGGGGTGTGGGGAGCGGGGTGCGGGGTGCGGCAGGCACATCTGTGCGGGGAGCCGGGGGCGGGCAGAGCAGAGCCCGGGGAGGAGGTCAGCACGGGGACCCCGGGCTTCCTGACACCCACACCGAGGAAACCTGACTCCCTGGGCGAAGCAGGGCCCGGGAGGGGAGGGTGAGCAGGGCAGGCGCCAGGAGGGGACGGGGCGCCCTGGACCCGCGAGGGGGCCCTTCCCAGATCCGGAGCCCGGGCTGTTTTTCCGGAAGCCAGGACGGGGACCTCCCCTCGCCCTCACCTGGGCACCCCTGGGCGCCCTCTGGCGGTGACGGTGTGAACCGAGGGGTCCCGCCTCGGCCTGGCCCCGGGTGCTGAGCCCGGCCTCCTCCCAGGGCCGGTGCCGGGATCGGGGTCCCCCTGGCCATCTGGAATCACTGAGCTTTAGCCCCAACTTCCCGCAAGTTTCCCGGTCCGAGCCACCGGGAGTGAAGCCACATGGAGTCCAAGCCCCCAGGGACGGG
The DNA here is from genome assembly GCA_963924515.1 of Vespertilio murinus. Classification (NCBI taxonomy): domain Eukaryota; kingdom Metazoa; phylum Chordata; class Mammalia; order Chiroptera; family Vespertilionidae; genus Vespertilio; species Vespertilio murinus. The sequence goes on along the minus strand of OZ004709.1, from coordinate 168,461,376 downwards.
CGGAGGAGACAGGAACCGCAGGGAAACGCAGGCACAGAGCCCGCCAGGATCTCAGGCCTGGTTTCTCACCTGCTGTGTGCCCTCAGGCGAGGGACTTGGCCTCTCTGAACTCCAGTCCTCTCTCAAAGGGAACAATAATGCTGACTCATCTGATGGCTGGGAGGAGCCAGCATCTTCTCCGGAAAGTCATTGGAGCCTCCTTGAGCCTGGCTTCCTGCTGATCCGGGGTCCCTGCTGAGCACCCAGCAGGGCTGGGAGCACCTTGATGAGGAGCGAGGCAGCCCGGCCCGGGGCCAGCGAAGGCCATGCCGCCCAGGCTTTTGGGGCTGACCTTGGCAGCGAATGGCTCTTCCTCGGTGACACCTGCCATCCTCCCTGCAGACGTGGCCGCTCCTCCGGTCCTGCCCTCGGTTTGCTCTCTCCCGTCCAAGGACGCGTTGCTGGATACCAGTCCCTAGAGCTGCTCCGCGCACCCCGATCCCGCTCCCGGCGGCTCCACGGCCCCCTGCGGCTTCCCTGCGCCTCCTCTCCCGCCAGTCCTCCGGCTTCCAGCCTGTTTCCCGTCCAGCCAAGCGGGTGCTCCCCATCGCTGAGTCCTCCCTAGTGCCCCCGAAGGCCCATCCTCCCGCCAACCCCGGCCTGGCCCCCCCACGCGCATGCCCCACGCCCCGCCTGGCCCTGGGACTGCTGGCTCTTCAGGCAGGCTGGGCTCTGGCAGGCACAGCCAGGGCTCCCAGGCGGGCACAGCGCCTCCTTCCTTTACCCCGCAGCTCCCCCTGCACCCCAGCCCACACACCGGCCATGGCTCTCAGCACACCACCTTGCCTCCCACTTCCAGAGAGAACTGAGGTGCTCTGGCCGGAAGCCCCCCTCGCCGGCCCCACACCCAGGACCCCCTCCTCCCCGCTCACCTCCAGTGCGGCTGCCTTCCCCCTGCCAGGCCAGCCTGGGTCCCAGGCTACACACTCACACACACTCACTCACACACACACTCACAAACACACTCTCACACACTCACACTCATACACACACACACACACACTCACACACTCTCAAACACACTCACACACACACACTCACAAACACACTCACACACATACACTCACACACACATTCACAAACACACTCACACACTCACATACACTCACACGCTCACACTCACATTCACTCACACACTCTCACACTCACACACACTCACACTCACACTCACACTCATTCATACTCCGGAGCACCTTGGTCCTCATGTGTCTTTCCTCCCTCATTATTTCCCTCGGTACATCCACCTGCTTAAATCCCCCATCCTACACCTCCCACCCCCACGTACACTGACACGCAGTACACACGCACGTGCACACACACACGGCTCCCTCCCTCCTCGATCCCCTTCAAGGACCCCAGCTGCCTTTTCCTCTGTTACACTGAGCTGCTGGGAAGAGTTGTTCCCACCTCCATCCTGAGCTCACCCCCCCTCCTCCCAGCCCAGGCAGCACCACCCCACAGACTCTGGCCAAGGTCACCGGGCTGACTCTGTGAACCCGATGACACTGGCAGTCATGGTCCCACCCCTCTGGACAGGGGGGCCCTGCTCCGAGGCACAGCTCCCCTGGCTGCCTCCAAACCTACTGTCGGTCTTTCACGTCCACCCAGGCCGTGGACACTCCAACCGCCCACCCCACCCAGGCTCGGACCCCATAGCCAACCAACTGCCTTCTGCGCATCTGAGCGTGGTCATCTCTCAGACACCCACCCAGCCCGTGCAGAGGATCTCAGCCTCTTGCCCTCCCATTCGCACTGCCTGCCCCCCTCCCAGTCCCTCACCCCCCACCCCCACCCCGACCCCAAAGTAGATGCTGGGGAGCTGCCCGGACTCCTCCCTGCGCCCCACCTCCGTGTCCATCAGTCTCCATTTCCTGTCCATCTCCTCCGCACAGACACCGCTCACCCTTTGCCAAGACAGCCGCCCAGCTGGCCTCCCCGCGTGCCCCCTAATCCACGCCTTCTCGGGGAGCCAGGGAGATCTTCCTCAAATCCGTCTGACCCCGTTGGCCTGGCTCCCACTGTCCTTGGATTGAGTCCCAGCTCCCGGCATGGCTTGTCCCCTTCCCAGTCTGGCCTCCGGACCCCCCTCCCCCTCAGCCCTGTCCTCCGGGGGTCGCTGTGGGGCTGTGGGGCTGGTCCCCCCAACGCCAGCCTTCCCGAGGCCCGGACACCGGGGTTGGTTCGGGATGTAGACCGGTGACCCCACATGGCCCCGCCAGCAGGCTACCACCCGGGACCAAGGCCAGGCGGCTGAGCCAGGAGGCCGGCTGCCATTGGAAAGCCCCCTGCGGAGGGCGCCACGAAGAGACAGAAAAACCTGGTTTCTCAGCGACACCACGGTCACTGGATGGACCTCGTCAGAAGCCACGGAGCCCTGAGCTTTTCAGCCAGCGAATACGTCTCCCTGGTCGAGCTGGTTCATTCCCGTCTTCTGTCACTTGCAACCTCAGCCCCTGAAAGAATACCGGTCTCAGCACCACCCGCCTGACCGTGTGCGTGGGCCGCTCCGGTAGCTCCGGACATTTCCCTCTCCGTCTCAGCACGAGTCACTCCAATGGGACCCTCTGCCTGTTTGTCTGTTTTGTCCCCTCCTCGCCGCAGCTGTGAGCCCCAGAGGGTGGGGCCGCTGACTTCCTGCCCCGGGCACCCCAGCTCCTCGCAGGCCCCACAGCAGCTGGCACCCAGCAGGTGCTGAGGGAGTCAGCGTCAGGTCTCCAAGCACCACCTCCTCAGGAGAGCCCTCCTGGCTGCCCCAACCCCTCACTCCATAGCTACCTACACCGCCCGGCCCGAGAAAGCATTTCTGCCAAATCTCCCCTGACGTTTAGCAACAAATTTGGAGCGCCTTGTTGGCAAAGTCATGAATAATGAAGGGAAGAGTCAAGTCCTTCTCCTAGATAATAAAGAGGCAATATGCAAATGGATCCTCACACCCTTGTGTCACAAGATGGCCACCCCATGTCATCACAAGATGGCTGCCCCACATCATTACAAGATGGCCACCCCCATGTTGTCACAAGATGGTCACCTACACATTGTCAGAGTTGGGGGGGACCAGGCCTGCAGGGGAGGGCAGTTGGGGGTGATCGGGCCAGCAGGGGAGCAGTTAGGTGCCAGTCATGCTGGCAGGGGAGTGGTTAGGTGTCAATCAGGCCAGCAGGGGAGCGGTTAGGGTGCTATCAGGCTGGCAGTCAGAGTGGTTAGGGGCAATCAGGCAGTCAGGCAAAGGAGTGGTTAGGAGCCAGCAGTCCCGGATTGTGAGAGGGATCCCAGATTGGAGAGTGTGCAGGCTGGGCTGAGGGACCCCCCTCCAGTGCACGAATTTCGTGCACCAGGCCTCTGGTAATAATATAATAGCCAATTTCTCTGAGTGCCTATTATTTTTTCACAGCTACATCCTCAGACCTCAAATTAGTACAATTACTTAGATGTTCACTAACGGCTGCTGAATAAATTAGTGGATGACTAAGCAAATGAACTCAGTGCGTAGAGGTACCAGCCACTCTGTGCAAAATGCCTCACTTAGGCCCTCGCCAGGCAGCGCATTGTCCCAATATGCCAAGGTCGCAGGTTCAATCCTCAGTCAGGACACATACAAGAATCAACCAATGAATGCATCAATAATTGGACCAACAAATTGACCTTTCTCTCTCTCTCTCTCTCTCTCTTTCTTTCTCTCTCTCTCTCAAAATCAATAAATAAAAATTAATTTTAAAAACCCCTTACCTAACTTATCTCATTCCCCCCCCCCCCAGCCCTAGGAGGCAGGCCTTCTAACTACCTTCATTGTACAGGTGAGGAGTGAGTTGCCTAAGACCTCACAGCTTGGAAGTGGCAAAGCTGAGCCGGATCCCAGGCCAGCGGAGGCCAGAGCCCTGGTGTCCACACCGGTGTCCACAGCCTGTCAGGGGAAATGCTTTTGGCGGTTCCCCCTCGATGGTACGCAGAGAGGAGCAGACACTGTATTGTCCCCCCTCAGCGCACGGACAGGCTCGGCGGACACTGAGGCCCCAGGTGCGCCCTCAGCGCTGCCTCCGGCCTCTCTCAGGCTCCCCCGCGGTCGCCAGGGGCTGCAGCTGCTCCGAGCACTCCCCCCGAGAAGCCGTGTTTCCAGAGTGGGAGGAGAGGGACGTAGGGCAGGGCTTTCTCCTTGGCGTCTTTCTTTCATCAGGGAGAAATAGCTTTCTTTCTGTTTTTAAATATATTTTTTATTGATTTCAGAGAGGAAGGGAGAGGGAGAGAAACATCAATGATGAGAGGGTCATTGATCAGCTGCCTCCTGCACGCCCCACACTGGGGGAATCCAGCTGGTAACCCGGGCAGGTGCCCTTGACAGGAACCGAACCTGGGACCCTTCCATCTGCAGGCGATGCTCTATCCACTGAGCTAAACCAGCGAGGGCTGGGAGAAATACCTTTTCCCAAGAACCCCTGTCCTTAAAGCCAATCCCCAGCAAAGGACAGGTGCCTAGGATTCCATGATGGGATGGGACCAGCACACCCATCACCTGAGCACAGCTGGGGGTCTACTAGGGAGGAAGACGAAAGCATGGCTGTTGGGTGGGCGGACCCCCTAGCCCCTGCTGCCCATCCCACCCCCCTGGCATTCCTATTGGCTGAGCTACAACCCGGAGAAGGGGATGGATCTTTCAGGCCCACTCCACGCCCTTAAGCTTGATCTCAGTTTTAGAGCCTCTTCCCTGGCAGACATGGGCTCTGGACCCGAAGCCACCGCCCCAGGGGCCCGCCTCCCCCGAGGTGAGAACCGGCAAAGAGGGCGACAGCTCCCACCGGACCGCAGGCCCATGGGGCCCGGTGGGGAGTCAGCGGGAAGGTGGCGGGGAACAGAGACGAGGTGCTGGATGTTGACGTGTGTAGCTTAGATGCACGCAGTCACCCACTCAACAGGCGGTATTGCTCACAGCTCCTCCAGCTCCTCGCTCCCCTCTGCGAGGTCTGCGCCGGCGGCGCTGGCGGGCAGGTTGCCGGGTTGGCACCTCGCTCTGCAGGAAGGATGCCTGAGGGGTCAGCAATGTCTGCCGTGGACATGAAGTCGGTGGCCGGGGTCCGAAGGAGAGAGGCTGGGAAACAGGATAAACTGCGGGCAGAAGGACCTTGACCTTGAAGAGGGGGCCCTGACATGTGTCCTCCCCAAAATTCCTGCACAAGCCCCAACCCCCAGGACTTCAGAATGCGGCTTCTTTAGAGACAGGCTCTTTCCAGAGGCGATCAACTTACAGTGAGGTCCATGGACAGGAGCTACGCCCATGGACTGAGCTCCTTATAGGAAGGGGAGGTCCAGCCCTAACCGGTGTGGCTCAGTGGATAGAGTGTCGGCCTGTGGACTCAGGGGTCCCAGGTTCGATTCCGGTCAAGGGCATGTACCTTGGTTGTGGGCACATCCCCAGTAGAGGGTGTGCAGGAGGCAGCTGATCAATGATTCTCTCGCATTGATGTTTCTAACTCTCCCTCTCCCTTCCTCTCTGTAAAAAAATCAATAAAATATATTGAAAAAGAAGAAGGGGAGGTCCAGACACAGAGCGCCACGGAGGGAGAAGACCGAGAGAACAGGAAGATGGTCACCCACAAACCACCCTGCTCCCGGGGCCGCAGAGGCCCGACCTGGCCAGTCCATTGCTGCCAGATTCTGGCCTCCAGGCCGGCGAGGTAAGTGGCTGTTGCTGAAGCCGCCCAGCCCGGGGCGCCTGTGACAGCGTTCCCGGACACACACGGCCAGGCCTCTGGCTCAGGACCGGGACAAGGGCCGGAGAGGCATCTCAACCCCCGTCCCGCTGTGCGGGGAGGTGGGCTCCATGACCACCTGAGCCCCCCCCTTCCCGAGCCAGCGAGGTCAGCGGTCACGGGGAAAGCCAGCCACCAACGTCTCCGGTGGCTTCTCCCGCCAACGTGGTGCTGAGGGCCTCGAAGTCGAGAACAAGGAGCCCGAGGTTTAATGGGAGCCTGAGCCAGTCAGGCAGCCATAGTGCCTGCCGCCTGCCGAGTCACCCTGGGCTTGCTTCTGAGAGCCAGCATCTCAGGCGTGTGATTTTTTTATTTTTAGAACTTTAAATATATATATATATATATATATATATATATATATATATATATTGATTTTTTTACAGAGTGGAAGGGAGAGGGAGAGAGCTAGAAACATCAACCAGCAGCCTCCTGCACGCCCCCTACTGGGGATGTGCCCGCAACCAAGGCACATGCCCTTGACCGGAATTGAACCTGGGACCTTACAGACACTCTAGCCCAGCCATGGGCAAACTATGCCCCGTGGGCCGGATCCAGCCAGTTCAGCTGTTCTCTCTGGCCCGCGGAGCCGAAAGAACACAAGGTTCTCTTGCTCTCCCCTCCGCTCCTTCACCAGCAGCCCAAGAGGAGAGTGCCAGCATGGTCAGGGTGCTTTTGTTCCGGCCCTCTGGTCCAGTTTAAGAAGCCATTGTGGCCTTCGAGTCAAAAGGTTTGCCCACCCCTGCTCTAGCCACTGAGCCAGACCGGTTTCGGCTCAGTCGTGATTTTACCGGGTGGTTCCGCTCCGGGGCCTCCCATGGGGGTTGCCGCGGAGAAGCTGGCTGGGACGCGCCGTCGGAAGGCTGTGGGACGGCCCTCTCCCAGGGGCTGGCTGCTGGGGAGAAGCCAGCTCCCCCACGTGGGCTGCTCCCGGCTGCCTGGGTCCGCAGCCTGGCGCTGCCCCCCGCAGGGAGCAGTTGGACAGACTCAGGTTTGGTCTCAGTTTGGAGCCTCATCCTGGGATTCACCCACGGCCGCTGCTACAGGCTTCTTTGTTTTGTTTTGTTTGTCTTTGTTTTGTCCACAGCTCAGCCCATTCAGCGTGGGAGGAGACACTATAAGGGCATGAAGGCCAGGGGCTGAGGTCATTGTGGGGAGGGGAGGGGGGCCCCACAGGCTGCAGGAGAGCTCTGCTGCTCTGGGGGCAAAGGGTCAGGGAAAGAGCGCGCCTTGGGGCGTGGGAGTCCCCAGGGCCGCAGCTGGATGGCTGAGCACACGGCAGTTATCGCCTCCCCATCCTGGAGGCCAGAAGTTCAAAGTCCCTGAGAGGCCTCTCCACCCTCCCTCCCGGCCGCTGGGGGCGCCCTCGCACCCTGGGCTGAGCCACGCCTTTCCTCCTGGGCCTCTGCCTCCACCTGTGTCCCTGGGCCTTAAACCCCCCCTCCTTCCTCCGCCTCCTTCCTCTTCTAAGGACGCCAGTCACTGGATTTATTTTTTTAAATATATTTTATTGATTTTTTACAGAGAGGAAGAGAGAGGGATAGAGAGTTAGAAACATCGATGAGAGAGAATCATCGATCAGCTGCCTCCTGCACACCCCCTACTGGGGATGTGCTTGTGACCAAGGTACATGCCCTTGATGGGAATCGAACCTGGGACCTTGAGTTCGAAGGCCGACGCTCTATCCACTGAACTACACCGGTTTCGACGCCAGTCACTGCATTAAAGCCAATCCTAAATCAGGGATGATCTCACCCCGAGAGCCTTAATTACACCCACAGAGTGTAACAGGAGACCTGTTTCCAAACACGGGGACTCAATTCAGCCCCTTCCCAGAGGTGTTCCCGTGGGGGGCAGTGACCTCATCTCTCCGCCTACTTTGGCTCAGGGGTCACCGCCTCCAGGGGCCTGTTACCTCCCCTCGTGCCCCGGTGCCCGCGCCTGCCACCACCGTGCCGCCATTATTCCTTCAGTAACGTCTACTAAGCCAGGCGGGTTGGGGCCCGGGAGTACAGCCGTTACAAGTTTAGATGTTTTTAAACTGATTTTTTTTGTTGTTAGTGAGGAAGGAAGTGGGAGAGAGAGAAACACCGATGTGAGAGCGATACTTGGACCAGCTGCCTCCTGCGCCCCTCCTGGATCAAACCAGCCGCCTTTCCGGGCATGGGACGATGCCCAGCCAACCGAGCCACCTAAGCCAGGGTTAGGTCGCCACATCTGACATATAAAGATGCAGGGAGCCGAAACCGGTTTGGCTCAGTGGATGGAGTGTCGGTCTGCGGACTGAAGGGTCCCAGGTTCAATTCCAGTCAAGGGCATGTACCTTGATTGCGGGCACATCCCCAGTAGGGGGTGTGCAGGAGGCTGCTGGTCGATGTTTCTCATCAACATTTCTAGCTCTCTATCTCTCCCTTCCTCTCTGTAAAAAATCAATAAAATATATATATTTTTTAAAATGCAGGGAGCCCAGTGAATTTCAGATCAACGGTAGGTTCAAGCTTGACCCACGTGTTGTGTCTGGCCACCCTGAGCGCAGCGGGGAGCAGCACGGGAGCTGGCGGGGGGGGGGGGGGGGGGGGCCCTCCCTGCCGGTGGACCGCAGAGGCTGGAGAGACAGCGGAGGCCCAGGAAGTGAGTCCGGGCCAGCCACCCGCGTGAGGAAAAGGCTTCCCCTGCAAGTTCCCAGGGGTGAGGCAGAGAGGGTGTCAGGGGAGGGGACAGCAGGTGGGGGGGGGGGGCCTGGGCAGGTGGGCAGCGGCCCTTTAACTGGCCCGGCCAGATGTGCCTGTGAAGAGGGAGGAGGGTTGAAAACACAGGGTTTCAAGAAAAAGGGAGTGAGCCGAAACCGGTGTGGCTCAGCGGATAGAGTGTCGGCCTGCGGACTGAAAGGTCCTGGGTTCGATTTCGGTCAGGGGCATGTACCTTGGTTGCGGGCACATCCCCAGTGGGGGGTGTGCAAGAGGCAGCTGATCGATGATTCTCTCTCATAGACGTTTCTAGCTCTCTCTCTCTCTCTCCCTTCCTCTCTGTAAAATATCAATAAAATATATTTTTTTTAAAAAGAAGAAGAAAAAGGGAGAGAGTGATGCCAGCAGCTGGAGGAGCCCAGGAAGAGAGGGCTGGCTGTGCACACGGAAGGAGCAGAGCTGCGGGGGCAGCAGGGAGAGGCTTGTGCCGGGGGAGCAGAGCCGGGCTGGGGTGGGTGGGGGTGAGAGGCAGGAGAGGCCAGAGGCAGAGAGGAGGAGATCCCCCTTTCCAGGGGCTTTTGAGTGAGAGGGCGGCCCAGCGCAGGCTGGAGCGAGAGGAGCGAGAGGAGAAGCCGGAGGAGGGAGGGGCTGCGGGGAGGGGCCCTCACCGAGGGGGAGAGGCCCAGGGAAGAGGCTCAGCGCCCCCTCCCCCCGTGGCAGGAAGAGGCAGGTGGGGAACATTCAGACTCTTTTTGGGAAACGGAGGACCCTCAGGCCGGCTGACGACACAGCCTGTCCTCCAGCTCAGAGGACGACACGGAGCACACAGCGGCCCGAGCCTCTGCTGAGCAAAGGGGCAGAGGAGCAGCTGGGAGCAGAGGAGGGCTCTGGAGAGACAGGGGTGTCTGTGTGTGTGTGTGTGTGTGTGAGGGGGAGGGGGAGAGGGGGGTATGCTCCTAGGACAGTATTGGGGGGGGGAGTGGTTATCTTGGGGTGAAGGAGAGGCAGAGGAGGAGGAGGAGCCCGGAAAGAAGGTGGGAGGCGTACAGGCCTGAGAGGAGGGTCAGGGAGGAGGGAGCGGAGAAGGCCCGGTCCCCGCGTGGGAGCTGGAGGGAGGGGCTCGCTCGGCCTGTGGACAGCCTGGTCCGTGGGGGCAGGTGTTTGGCAGGAAGTGGAGGGAGGGAGGGAGGGGTGGGGCAGGGGCACAGCGGGTGGGGAAGGGATTCCTTTCCTGCCCCGGCCATGCTGGGTGCTGTCTGTCCACCATCCCATCGCATTAACCCCCGGTGAAATGACTGCTGTGGGTGGTCTCACAATTGGGGGGCTAGGGGCTACATGATGTCACCTCCCCAAGGGGCTACTGGGCCTCGTCTGGGAGCCGGCAAATGCCAGCAGCCAAGAGTGGGAGTGGCAGGAAAGAGGGCACAAGGTGTCCCGGTGGCAGGCACCCGCCCTCCTTCAGAGCTTGACTCCAATGTCACCTCGTGCTTGCCTTCCTTCCCTGAGCATCCGGTTAAAACTGGAAACCCTGATCTCTTGGCCCACCTATCCCCCCTCCGCAGAACCTATGTCATCTAATGTAGTATTTTTAAAAAATATATTTTATTGATATTTTACAGAGAGGAAGGGAGAGAGATAGAGAGCTAGAAACGTCGATGAGAGAGAAACATCAACCAGCTGCCTCTTGCACACCCCCTACCGGGGATGTGCTCGCAACCAACATACATGCCCTTGGCCGGAATCGAACCTGGGACCTTTCAGTCCGCAGACCGACGCTCTACCACTGAGCAAAACCGGTTTCGGCTAATGTAGTAAGTATTTTACCGAGTCAGTTAATTATCTGCCTCCTCCTGGTTCTGTGAGAGCAGCGTCTTTGCTGCTCAGCACTGTTTTCTTCGCTGTTGGGAACAGCGTCTAGCAGATGGTCCCCACCCGGCAAAGGCTGTCCGAGTGCCTGTTCCGAGCACTGAGAATGGGATAAGGAGCAGAACCTGACAAAGCCTGCGAAGCGGAGGTCCTGGGCAGTGCCTCTCCCGTGTTCGGGTGTTCAGCCCCACCTGCAGACCTCTTAGAACAAAGACGCTGTCTCCGCCCCTGCATTTTTGTGGGCCCCAGGGGTGAGCAGAGTGCACAAGCCCCCTGGGTAGTTCTGGTGAAGGTCACGTGGGGGTCACATCTTGTCTTCTGGAATAGACTGAAATACTGCCCATAGGATGCCTGGGGTCTCATTTATTCACAGTTGTCACAAGCCTGGCTCCTCTCTCGGGTCCTGTTTTAGACGGCAGCCAGCATCTTGTTCTTCTCCGTGGCCCCTGTCTCAGCGCAGCGTAGGGGCCAGTAAATGTCGAGAGAGCGAATGAACGGAGGGTGAATGGATAATGGGACTCTAGTTAGAAGGGAATTTCAAGAGCTCAGGACCTAGCTAGCCCCACTGGCCTGGCTCAGTGGCTGAGCATCAACCTATGAACCAGGAGGTCATGGTTCAATTCCTGGTCAGGGCTCATGCCCTGTTGCGGGCTGGATCCCCAATGTGGGGTGCACAGGAGGCAGCCTATCAATAATTCTCTCTCATCATTGATGTTTCTGTCTCTCTTTCTTTCTGAAATCAATAAAAAAAATATATTTTTAAAAAGAGTTCTGGATGTAGGTGGGAACGTTTGTGTCCTGGCCAGGTAGGTGTGTGTGTCTCAGCTGGGCGGAGCGTCATTCTGGACACCAAAAGGTTGCAGGTTCGATCCTCGGTCTGGTGCATACCCATCCATGTATCTTTCACACTAAGGTTTCTCTCTAAAATCAGTAAAAAAAAAAAAAGAAAGAAAGAAAGAAAGAGAGAAAAGACTTCCCTCTGCACCAGAGTTGCCAGAGGGGCCGGTACTTCAGCGGTCGTGACGGCTTGGTTGCTGGGAAGGTGGCTGCTCCGGCCTGGCGGGGCCACAGAGATGCTGAGCGCCAGGGCTGCCCGGAGGCGCGCTGCTCGGCGCGGCGCGGCTGTTGCCATAGCTACGGAAGCGGCCTGGCGCGCAGGGGGCGGGCCCGGGGTCACGTCATCTCAGCGCGACGCTCCTCTGCGCCTCCCGCCTCTTTCGGCCGCGGGACCCTCAGCCCGCCTCCCGCGCTCTCCACCTGCCGCGCCCCCGCCCGCCTCGGCTGTGCGCACGCGCCGTGCCCACCGGCGCGCGCGGGGGAGCCGCCGGGCGCATGCGCGGTGCGGGACCGCGGTCGCTCCGCCGTCGCCGCCGCCCCCGGAGCTGCCGTTGCCGCCTTCCCGCCGGCAAGTGCGGGCAAGAGGAGCTGCGGGCCGCCGCGCCGCCGCCGCCGCCATGGGGGTGAGTGAGGCAGCGAGGGGAGACGCGAGGGTCCGGAGCGCTCCCCGCTCCACTTGCTCCCCGGCGCCCCCATTGTTCCTGAACCCCCTCTCACGTGACCCCGACCCCCCCGGCCTCACGTGACCCCCGGCCCCCAAATCACCCGACTCCCCCATTCTAAGTGTCCCCCACGCCCGGCCCCGCGCGGGAACCCCCTGGGGAGCCCCTTCCCCGGACCCCACCCCCTCGAGTGTCCCGCCCTTCGCGTCCCGCCCGCCTTCCCAGCTGACCGGCTACCTTCGTGCCCCCCCCCCCCGGCCCCTGCGCGGATCTTGGGGTGCCCCCCGCCCCAGGGGTCACTGTCACCTGGTTGTCATCGGCTCCGGGGCTTCCCCGTCGTAGGTGAGGCGGCTGAGGCCCAGGGAGGAGAAGGCACCCAGCCAAGGTCACACGACGGTGCCCGGAGCCGGGCGACCCGGGCCTCCCGAGCCCCCGCCGCTCCGCTGCCCGCCGCCCGCCGCCCGCCGCCCGCCGCCCGCTGCTCGGCCCGGGGAGCCGGCGCCCGCTCGCTCTCGGAACCGCCGCGCCGGGTTCCTCCGGCCTCGGGAGCGGGTCCTTCCGTCCGGCGGGAGCGGGCAGGCGCCCTCCGCATCCCGGTCGCTGGCGGTCTCCGCCCCGCAGGTGCAGGCGGCTTTGCCGCGGGGCCGGGGGGCAGGGCCGGCGCGGGCCTCGCGCGGACGGGCGGGGGGCGGCCACCTGTTCCGGGCGGGCCGCCGGTGCCGATGCCGGTGCTGGTGCCGGTGCTGGTGCCGGGGGGGAGTTAGGCACGTGCTCCTGTGGGTGCGCCTTCCTAAGCCCCAGCAGGGTGGCATCAGGCCCGCCTGTTACAGTGTTAGCGCTCACATGGGATCTCCCCACTTTGGGGAGCCCTGACCCTGGAGCCAGAGCTCCTCGGTTCCAGCCCCATCCGCTGGCGCCCGTGACTGAGAATTTCCTCCCGCCGGTGAGGAGGGTCCCTCCCCCTCAGGAGAGGCGGAGGGGCGAGTGGGGTGGTGGGTGTCGGTAGCCCCACGGCCTCTGGATGAGCGGCTGTTGCTCGTGGCCTGTCTTCGCGGCCTGTACTCAGCGATGGAACATGATGTGTGCTAGCTGTGCTCTCACCCACCGGTGTGTCCCCGCTCTTACCGACCTGGATGTTTTCCGCCTTCAAATAGTGATTGACTGAGCAAACCAACTTGTTAGCGGAAATAGTTGTCTAACCCACGTCCAAGCACGCTCATCGTGTTTCCACAAGGACCTGGGGACTGTGTCCCGCATGTAGAACGTGGAGTCTGGAGGCGTGGGCGTGGGTGAGAGGCCCCAGGTGTGCGGGAGCTAAAGGAAGCCTGTGTGCCCGGCGGGGCAGTTAGGTCTGCCCAGCGCCAGCCGCTGTGGGCGGAGCAGGGAAAGAAGCTACCGTGCCGCTCCTATCGGCCCCAGAGACACTGCGGTCCCAGCTTCCTGTAGACCCGCCTATCCCTCAGTCCCTCAGACGTTACACATGTGCTTCCCAGAACGCCCGACCTCCTCTCTTCTGTTCTAAAACTCACTGCAAGAGGGAGACATCACTTTCCTCCTCTGAAACCGAACTGGAGCCCTCTCGTTATCCTCATCCTCATCCTCATGGGGGGGCGGGGGGCGGCTGTGGACGCCCCACGTCAGTGTCAGGATGGTCCCCATGTGGCCACGCTCCCGACCGCTGACCTCTGGCTAAGAGGGGCCTCCGGGGGAGCACCGTCCCTCAGCATTCCTCAGCGTTCTCTTGGCCCTGGCCGCCACACGGGCATTGCTTCAGGAATGAGATTTAGATGTCTCCCTTTGCCCACACAGAGGTTCTTTTCGGAACTTGGATGCTTTGTGGGACGGGGGACAGGGGGGCATTAACATGGAGAATCCAGGGCATGACAAATTCTTTACCTGAAAGGTGCCTCTTGCCTCCATCTGGGTGGGATTTTGTGTGTGTGTGTCTTTAAATTTCTCCAGCCCTACGTGGTTTTGCTCAGTGGGTAGAGTATCAGCCTGGGAACCGAAGGGTCCCGGGTTCCATTCAGGTCAAGGGCACGTACCTTGGTCGCAGGCTTCTCCCCAGCCCGGGCCCTGGTTGGGGCATGCGCAGGAGGCAACCAATCCATGGTTTCTCTCACATCGATATTCTCTATCTTTCCTTCTCTTTTCCGCTCTCTCTAAAAAATCCATGGAAAAATATCCTCGGGTGAAGATTAAAAAAAAAAAATTCTCCATGTCAGAGAACTGAGTGTGGGGATACTAATTGTAGGAACAGGATGGGAGGAGTTTCACCGCTGCTTGTGAAGACAATCCCGCTTCATGATGTGTCATCAGTGTAATTGACGCGCTAGTGGAAGGAGCATGGGCTTTAGGTTTCAGACCTGGATTTCAATCTTGAATGATTATCAGGTGTGAGTACCTACTGTTCGCCCAGCACTGGGCTGTCAGTCGGCAAATGAAGCAAATGTGGCCTCTCCTCGGGGATGGATGGGGGGGGACGGGGATGTGGTGGGAGTGAGGGAGACGTAATAGGAAGACCTCTTTGAGAACTCCGTGGCCCTGGAAGTGATCTGACCTCTCCGTGCCTCAGTTTTCTCATCAGAGAAGTGGGCACACATACCTTGCTGAATTCTTGTGAAGATGAAAGCAAATCATCTGTTAAAGCACTGGCAGAGTGTCTGCACTAGTGGGTCCTTGACAGTCCCATTGGATGGAGGAGGAAACTGAGGTGCAGGGAAACCTTGCTGGAAAGATAAACAACTTGCCCAAAGTCACAGCTACCAAGTAGAAGAGCTGAAAACCAAATCCAGTCTCTTGACTCGGCCCCACACTCTGTCATAGAAAGCTCCCTTGGGAAAGACGCTGCCCAAGCGAGCTTCCCTGCGCCTGTGCCTATGCCCAAAGCTAGGAGGCTGTCCGCGCCCCTCAGGACGTGTTCCCTCCACAGGGAGGGCAGAGCTGACTGGCACAGTGGGAGGCCGCTCTTCCGAGGGTGTCCTAGGTTTGCGGGGCCCCTGCCTGCCCGGCCCGGCCTGCTGCAGTCTGCCTCCTACCCCAGTAGGAGGGGGGCTTTCCTTATCGCAGTCTGGGGTCATGGCAGCCCCAAACCTCACTCCCAGGATCGCCTGGTCCGCCCCCCCCCTGCGTGAATGAGCCTACAAACCCGAGGCTGGGCTGGCTCTCCTGCTGCTGGTGCTTTGGCATTGCTTACTTCCTGTGCTTAGAAACGAGGGGACCCCGTGCCAGTGTCCCGGAGTCCCTGGAGCCACGCTTTCCTTCCAGCGCCGTTGATCCCACAGCTCTGTGTCACGTCAGAGAGCCAGCGAGCTGGGGGAGGTGTGCAGCCGGGCCGTGAGGCGGGGTCCCGTTCCCGCTTCTCTGAAGGTGGAGTTGCTTTCACAGTCACGCAGGGGCGGCAGGAGCACCGCCCACCCTGATGTTCTTTCTGCCCCACCGCACACCCGGAGCCCTGTCTCGGTCTCCCTGTTCCTTGCCCCTCCCTCAGGGAGATGGGCTGGGGTGGCACTGTGTTGGCACCTCATACCAGCCATCACCAGCCAGAGGGTGATGGGAAAGGAATTGCTGTAGAGCTGCCTGGAGGGCTCTGAGGTCTCATCTTGACCTTAACCTTGGCCGGCCTGAGAAGGTCTTTGACGGGGACCTGGGCTCTCCCAGCGGGAGACAGCTGCTGGTGGGACAAACACTGGGTCTATGGCCAGCCCGTGGGATTGAGTTTCCCTCGCCATTTACTCTCTGGGGAACTTGGAAGGAGTCCTACATCCCTTTGAGCCTCAGTTTCCTCCTGTGTGAGGGCGGTCACGTTTTCTGCCCTGGGAGCCGAGCCAGGAACTGTTTGTGAAAGCACTCTGCCAGCCGAGCGTCTCTCGGTGCCGTCTGGAACCCAGTTCCTAAGAGGACGATGGAAGCTCCAGGCCCGTCTGCGGTGGAGGGGCTGGGTCTGTGTCAGGTCCCAGCCTCTCTTAGGGAGGCCGTGTGTGTGTTCTCCTGTGTGTTCCTTCCTGTGGGCAGGCAGAGCTGGGTCCAGCCTGGCCTGCAGCGCGTGCCCAGCCTGCAGGTGCCATGGCCGGTGTTGGATCGGCTCATCCCTGGACAAGCGGTCCTGGGCTCTGAAGTAGGAGTCAGCGGTGTCACTCCCGGGGGACCGTCACGCTTCCAGCAGTGGGTTTTTCCCAGCCCTTCCTGGGCCAATCGGTGTCCCCTGAGGAGTGACTGGAGGTCATAGGACGGCTCTCTGGGGAGCTCAGGGCCATCTTACCAGTGCCTTTGGGGTGCCTGCACCCGCGGGGTGGAGGAGCGCCCCCAGGTGTGTGCTGCTCTGGGTCTGGGTGAGTGAGAACTGTCCTTACTGAGCATGCGCTGTTAGCCCCACGGCCTCTGTCTCCAGGGGGGTGTCCACGGCCCCACTCGTCAGATGGGAGAGGAGGCGGGGTTTTGCCTGAAGATGCAGGGACTGCAGAGCAGAAGGAGGCTTTGGATAAGATCTGTCAGACTCCAGAGCTGGCCCTTCCCCCGTGTTCCCCCGGGAGGGTCCACGTAGGCCTGAGAGCCGCACAGGAGCCTCAGACAGGACCTGCCCTCGCTGCAGTCGTGTGGTTTCCCACTGCGGGGACAGCCCTCCTGCCCCTCCGCCGCCTGCGGCTGCCGTTGGGCTTGTCGGCCACGTGTCAGCAAGGCCTCTGTCCTCAGGTGACCCCGTGGGCCCTCACTGCCCAGTGTGCCGGCCGCTCACTGGCCGTGGCCGCCAGCACTCTGTCTCCTAAGCCAGAGGGCCTGGGCCCTAGCGAGATGGGCCCGGCTCCCACACTCCGTCTCCTGGGGCTGGGAGACACTGGAAAGGCTTCCAGTTAACCGTCCGCAGCTTCCTCAGATGCATCTCCTCCCTGAACCTGTCCCCAACCACTGTTCCCTCCGCGGGGGGAACGCCGAGGGAGTATTAGGCGTCTGCTGGGGCAGGCCCCGCTGCAGGATTGTCCGCTCTCGCTGGGCTCACCGTGACCCTTCAGTCCCAGGGCCAGCCCTCCCCCTGCCGGAGCGGAGACTCCCGAGGTCTCAGGCCCGGAGCAGCGTGGCCTTTCCCACCCGCAGGTGTGGCCGCCGCCTGGAGGTCCTGCTGCTGGGGCAGGTCTGCGGTTCTTCAAAGGCTTGGCCACAGCCCTTCAAGCCATCGTGGCTTTTCTGTTACAGAGGAAGTCGAGCAAAGCAAAGGAGAAGAAGCAGAAGCGGTTGGAGGAGCGAGCAGCCATGGACGCCGTCTGTGCCAAAGTGGACGCCGCCAACAGGGTGACTCCGCCTTCCCAGTCCCTCCTCCTCCTGCAACTTGGCTTTTACTTTTAGTTCCTTTGGCGCCACCCTGTGGCAGAACGGTGTTACTGCCTCCACACCTCTGCTGCCTCCGTGCTAAGGAAACCGAGCCACATGAGCCTGGGAGGGTTCCAGGTGGGCCGGCAGTTGGCCCCATATGCTGGGAAATGTGGGTTCAGGACGCCCCTCTGGGGGTCCCTTACCAGGACAAGAGGGCCTGGAGACATTTTTGTTAGGATTCTGCATTTTGGGAAGCACACCTCCCTCATAAAATGTGTAATTTCCTCACTCATTCTTCAAACATTCATTGACTGCCTGTGAAGGGCCACAGGGCGTTCTGGGACCGGGAAGATGCAGCCGCCTGGTTCCGAGAGGCTGCAGTCGGGGGAATAGCCGTGAACCTGGGCACCGGATGGGATCTGAAACTGAACCAGAGAGATGCTGGTCACCCCCCGCCCCCCTTCATATCTCACCTTCTGTGGTGAGATGCCCTCAGTGAGCAGCCACATTGATGGGATTGGCTCAGGGTGGGAGTCTCTGTTTGGGTTTCGATAGGTGAGCACTGAGGCCAGTATTACGTAGTTTTAGCCTGGGAGAGTCTCTTCCTGTCCTGGCCAACGAACTAATTTAGCTGTCTTTGGCCTCCTCACCCTGCCTCCCTCTCACATGTGGTTTCACAGCTGAGGCAGGGAGTCCCTCTGAGCGCGCTCTGCCACGCGTGCTTGTGCTATTCTCTTCCTTTCCCCCACAGCTTGGCGACCCTCTGGAGGCTTTCCCCGTGTTCAAGAAATACGATCGAAACGGGTGAGTGGTCACCTCCCTAGCTTTTGTCTGAGTGTCTTCAGGAATTCACCTCCCGGAGTGGGCTTCCCCAGACTCAGATTTTCCCGTTCTTCTTGGTTAGGAAAAAGCAGGAAGGGTGGCTAGTGCCCTGTTGACATAAAATCCCCCGTTTAGTGTGACAAAAGAATCCATAAATGAGCAGGTTGCATAGTCTCAGGTTGATGCCTCTAGGATTTGTTATTCTTTCTGGACAGAGAATCAGAGCTGAAACTCTTTAAAAAATCATCCAGGCTGACTCATTTCATACAGGGGAAACTGAGGCTCAGAGAAGTTGAGTGGAATTTCTGAGTCTGGCAGCCCAGGGGGCTTTCAATTCCCAATCCAGTGCTCTTTCCCAAGTGTATAGTATTCTTGTTAAAATCCACTTACTGGCTTTGTGACCCTGGACAAATTACTTAACCTCTTTGTGCCTGAATTTTCTAATCAGAAATGGGTCTGATAATGGCATCTTTCTAATGGAGTCATCAGGAGAACTAGATGTAAAGCATTTGTACCTGGAGCATACTAAAAGCTAGACCAGTGTCAGCAATTATTACACTGTATTACTGTTATTACTGATCACTGTAGGGTCTGTATTAAAGCCCCTTCTCCTTTCAGTCCTCTACAAAATAGGAAGCATAATCTTGCCAGAGATTCGTTGGCGGGGGGGGGGGGGGGGGGGGGGGAGTTGGGAGTTACAGTTTTAGAGAATCACAGCTGTGGGTTTGAATCAACTGTGTCTCTTATTTAACTCTACTTAGAAAAGTCAGTCATCCTCTGTAAGCCTCATTTTTAAATCTATTAAATGGAGCGAAGACGCCAAACTCACAGGGTTGTTTTAAGGAGGAAAGAGAATGTATTCAGCTCTGTAAGTAGCAGGTGGTATGAGTTAAATAATTTAACTGATTTCAGAGAGGAAGGGATAGGGAGAGAGAGATAAACATTAATGATGAGAATCATCGATTGGCTGCCTCCCACACGTCCCCCACTGGGGATCAAGTCCACGACTCAGGCACGCACCCCTAACTGGAATCGAACCCAGGTCCCTTCACTCTGCAGGCCGACGCTCTATCCACGGACCCAAATCAGCCAGGGCCATGGTATGAGTATTCTAATGAACAGGCAAGTCAAATGTAAACACATGAGTTATGACGCAAAGACTATGAGGCAGCACTGTATTTGCCTTTCATAGCTGTGTCGAATCTCACAATGTCACATTAATTTATTCATTCTTTTAAAAAATATATTTTATTGATTTTTTTTTACAGCGAGGAAGAGAGAGAGAGAGAGAAATAGTTAGAAACATCGATGAGAGAGAAACATCGATCAGCTGCCTCTTGCACACCCCCTACTGGGGATGTGCCTGCAACCAAGGTACATGCCCTTGACCGGAATCGAACCCAGGACCTTTCACCCCACAGGCCGACACTCTATCCACTGAGCCAAACCGGTTTCGGCGATTTATTCATTCTTTCTGTGTGTCAGACTCAGCACAGCTCCTCTGGTGGCTGTCACCACTTTCTGGGGAGGTCTCTGCCGTAGTTAGAGATCCCTTAGCGTGAGCGCCCTTAGTGACTTCACACGGTCACTGTTTACAAAGCCAGCAAGACTCTTCCAAGCCAGAGGTTGCCGCTCCCATGATGCAGCAGTCAGCAGGGGGGAGGGTGGGAGCGTCCCTGAGGAGTCATGGCGAAGGTCACTGACAGATAAGGACCTGGAGGTGCTGGCTCCAGTCCCTTCAGAGGGTGGCACAGCCTGGAGAATGTGGTTGGCAGTTTGGCCGAGGAATTGAACTATGATTTGTTTATGTGTCATTTAGAAATAAATGCCTACAGCATTGGTTAGTCTGAGAAAACTGAGGGGCTGGGCTGTTCCACTCTGGTCAGCTGGGAGCAGCCGTGCTGTCTTCAGAGAGGCGGCAGGCAGCACTCCTAGGGTGCTGTGGGCCCTGGTCTTCCTGGGGGGCCTGAGGTCCCCCCACGCTTTCAGAGGAGATGGTAGGTAAAGGGAAGCGGTCTCGGGGGGCCGGGAGGAGCCCATTCAGAATTAAAGCGGCAGGAAGAGAGCCTGAGAGCAGGACTGAGGGAGAGAAGAGGAGTGTGTGTGACAGTGCAGGCGGTGGGAGCGAGGAGGCAGCAGAGGGAGTGTTTATGTAAAGTCTGATGAGGCCGTGCGGGGCTGGAGGAGGGGCTGGGTAGGCGGCGGGCCTGTGACGGCAGTTGCTAGTCGGCTCTCACAGGACCTTCTGCAGTCGCGCCGGGCTGGGCTCGGCCTTGCGGTGTAGGTTCTGAGGTCAGGCTGCCGGGGCCGCACGGCTTCACATGCTTCTTTTCTTCTCAGCTTAAACGTCTCCATCGAGTGTAAGCGAGTGTCCGGACTGGAGGCGGCCACGGTGGACTGGGCCTTCGCCCTGACCAAAACTAACATGCAGACCATGTAAGACCCTGCCGGCCCGGCCCGCCCAGCTGGCGCTCCCTCCCGGGGCTCCCGGTCTGACTGCCCCGCTCTCCAGGTATGAGCAAAGCGAGTGGGGCTGGAAGGACCGAGAGAAGCGGGAGGAAATGACAGATGACCGAGCCTGGTACCTCATTGCTTGGGAAAACAGTTCTGTGCCCGTTGCCTTTTCCCACTTCCGGTTCGACGTGGAGTGTGGGGATGAAGTCCTGTACTGGTAGGAGCCCGGCTGGGCTGCGGGTGGGAGGAGCCCCCACCCCAGGCCCTCCGGGGGGGCATGGCGCCCTGTGCCCGTCAGCCCTCTGGGCGGCCTGAGCCCAAGCTCGCCTCCGCTTCTGCCCGCAGCTACGAAGTGCAGCTGGAAAGCAAGGTGCGGCGGAAAGGCCTGGGGAAGTTCCTCATCCAGATCCTGCAGCTCATGGCCAACAGGTGAGGGCACCGCCTGCCGCACAGGAAGGAGCTGCCTCGGAGGTGCCCGCTGTCTGTGTCTCCGTGGAGAACTAGGCTCTCGGGAATGTTTTGGAAGAAGGGAATCTGGAACCCTCTCAGAAAGATGTTCCCGTCCTGCTATGATCCCAGATTTTGTACACACGCCTCGTGTAATGGGGGTGTAGGGAGGAGGTGGAGGTGCGGCCAGGCAGTGGGGCCTGATGCCCGTGCAGTCTCATCAGCCCTATCGGAGGGAGCCAGTGCTGTGGGTGCCCAGACAGAGGTGGACTCGGGGCGCAGAAGTGCTTCCAAGGGGCAGGCAGAGGCACGAGAGAGGAAGCACGACTTAGCATCTGTCTGCAAGGCATGCCCTTTGCTTTCTCCCCAGCACACAGATGAAGAAGGTGATGTTAACAGTATTTAAGCACAATCATGGCGCCTACCAGTTCTTCAGGGAAGCGCTGGGGTAAGGAGCTGGAGCGGGTGGGGGACTTCATTCTGATGCCCAGCTCCCTGTCCCGTGGTCCTGGGGCTGGTGGATGGCCTGGGAGTGCCCTCTGGCTTGACTCCTTCCCTCCTCCTGTGCCCGCACACCTAGGGGGCTCACGAATGTGGTGGTGGGGAAGTTCTCGGGCCAGGGAGGAGGCAGGCAGCTCCTGCAGCCAACCTTTCCTCCCGTCTGCCTTGCAGATTTGAAATCGATGACTCTTCCCCCAGCATGTCTGGCTGCTGTGGGGAGGACTGCTCCTACGAGATCCTGAGCCGGAGGACCAAGTTTGGGGACAGTCAGCATTCCCATGCTGGTGGGCACTGTGGTGGCTGCTGCCACTGACTCCCAACCAGAACGCCCTCTGCCTGGTCTCGTGCCGCCTGCCAGGTGCCCTCAGAGCTGTGGCCTCCTCACCCTGCACGTGCCAGGCTGCGCCCTGAGAGCACAGGATCCTGGGAGGAGTGGTCCCAGTGCCCCCCTCCTCTCCTAGAAGAGCAGAGTGCCAGGAGGGAGTCGGGAGAGGATGCCGAGGGAAGACAGCCGGTGGAGGCTGGGCGTGAAGCACCCGGCCCGGAGGCTGCCTTCTCACTCCACTCTTGCGCCCTCGAGCGTAAGATTCCCTGACTCCTCTGTAGCTGGACTTCCGACACTTCCTGTCACACACACACTCACACTCACACACACACACACAAGCATGGACAAACAGTGCTTGTGCCCACCTAATGAAGTGCTGGCGCCGGTCAGGGTCTGGCTGGTCCTCATGGACTTGGAGGCCTGGGCCCAGCAGGCTGCAGACTCCTGCTCCGCGGGCCGATGCTCTGATGGCGTCCGGGAGGGTCTGCTGGCTGTGCGCTGTGGACCGGTTAGAGCGGGTGTCCGGGGGACCGGCAGCTCCGGGAGGGAGGCTGCCTTCCTCTCCATCACTGTCTGAGGGCTGAGGCGGCCGGGAGCACGGTGCTGAGGGGGCCGCATTGCTCCTTCGGGCTTCTGGACTGCGCTGCGTTCTAAGCTTAACCTCCTCTATGGCATGACTCAAGTTTAAATCCCAGCAAAAGCCAGAGGCCTGCCTGTCCGCCCCGCCGCCCTCACCCTCTCCCCGCCCACATACCTCTTCTTACTGAGGGGGGGTAACAGCAGGGAGCCCCTCGTCTCCCCCAGAAGGACCTCTCCCGGCATCCTTAATGCCTTCCTCTCAGATCTTGGTGCTGATAGCTCTCTGCGGGGGGCGTCCCCCCCTTTGGAGAGCCCCAGCCAGCAGCAGGCCCCCCGCCTGCACTCCAGCCTCGCCCCTCGCTGCCTCAGTGAGGCACTGGTGCCACTGCCCGGGCTGCAGCGGCTCCTCCCGGTCCTGTAGGGCTGCGTCTGGCACAGGGAGGGAAGGCCTTCCTCTTCTCAGGATAGAGGCTGTGGGGGCAGTCCCACTCGCCCCAATCCCTAGGCCTCGTTCTCCCTCCAGGGAAATGACCAAATCCTTACCCACGCCTCCACCTGGACGGCCTGGAGCTCTGCGTCAGGGCGCGTCTAAAGCCCTAGCCTTTGTGCAGTTGCTGCCCTGGAGGCCGCGGTCCTTCCGACCTCTGTCTGCTCACAGCCCTCCCTGGAGACTCGGGCCTCCCTGGAGCTGTGCTTGCTTCTCCCCCAGATCCCTGCTTGTGGGGGTCTGCACATGGCCGCTGTCACCCCGCCCTGAGCGCTCCTCATTGCTCTTGACCCCCAGCTGTAGCGGGCCGCTCCCCAGAGGGCCCTGCAGCGATACACTGGAATGAGCCGCCGTGTCCTCGCCTGCTGGCTCCCAGGGCTTACCCGGGAGTTTCCACTCTGGGAGGGCGCTGGTGGGCTTCCGAGAATCATGGACGGACAGAGGCATGTTTAGGGGAGTGTTTCCTGATTCCTGTCTCTCCGAGACAGAAAGGTAACTATTTATTGTCTTAGATCATGGATTTCTGACACCTCCCACTCAAGGGGACCAAAAGGAGCCCCCAGTGTAAATCCCACCGAAGGTGAGTTCAGTGTATGTTGTCTCCGGTCATTGACCACCTGGCACCCAGGCCATTTGGGCACCTGGTGCCGCGCCCTCGCCTGGCCACGGCTGCCTGAGGCCAGCAGGGGGCGCTGGTCAGTGCTGAGCCCGTCAGTTCTCAACCCTCAGTCCCCCCTGACCCAGGTCATGGCGATGAGAAACAGCAGGCCTTTACCGGGCTTTTGTTATTGTTTGGGGCACATTAAACTATTTTTTAAGGTTTTTCTTTTAGTTGTATCACTATTTCAGGTTACTTTTGTTGATGTCAAATGTGTATATGATGCGTATGGTTTTTAACCCTTCCTGGGTTTTTTAGAGGAAACTTTGAAGGATATATTTTTTCTTCAGCAACTTGTTATCACTGGAATCAAAGGGGAAAGTGATCTCTTTGCATTGGCTGTGTTTGTATGTCACAAATAAAGATACTTTGTGCAGCTGCTGGGACTGCTTGTGCTGGGTGCCATGGCGGTGGGCTGGGTGCCATGGGCGGTGGGCTGGGCTCCCTGCGTCTCCGGGCGTCCCAGGTGGGCTGTGCTCCGGGGGCTGCAGCGGTGATGCCACGTCCCTTCCTGTAAGAAACCTCGGGGTGTCTGGGTGAGCAGCCAGAGGTGGGAGCTGAGACCAAAGGCCTGTGTTTCTGTCATCTCCCAGAAGCCCTGGGCAGAGGGGCCCCTGCTCTGCATCCTGGAGAGAGTCCTGTGCTCGGCTGTGACATCTGTGGCCGAAGTCAATCCCAGTGCAGCTTGGGTGTTGATAGAGGGGCCGGGTGGTGCTTCTTGTCTCCCTTTTACTGGGGTACTCCGAATACTCTGTGCCTTAAAAAGACCCAACCCCTCTCCCCTCCACTCCGGCAAGGCCTGACAGGGAGGACGTTACCAGCTGGGAGGCGCTGTCCTGCCCTCAAATGTGCTGCTCTCCCAGGCCGACTCTGCCAGTCCTGGCAGGGTGCACTGGGAGAGGCAGGAAGGTAGAGCTCAGAGGCACTTCCTCTAGACACTGAAGGGGCTGGCCTGCGGGGACCACATCTGCGGGAAGGTGGAGGGGAGGCTCGGGTGGAACTCCGGAGCCACAGGGGGCATTTGCGCGTTGGAGGGTCAGTTATCTGGGGGGAGGAGCAGGGTGCCGGCCTGTGGTGGCCTCAGCCGTGCGGGCGGGCGGGCGGGCGGGCGGCACCCTGGGGCCGGGGGATGGTTTGTGGGGCTGTCTTATCTGTGAGGCACAAAGAAAGGTGTCCCGGTCCTTGGGAGGGGAGAGCATTCCACTGGCTGCTCACAGCAGGTTTCCCTGGCTAAAGCTCCTTGAAGGCTGTTACAGTTGCAGGCCGGAATTTCTTGGAATGCCCTCCCCTGGCTGCTCGGGGAAGGGCTGACGTTGGAAAGGGTGAGGCCCTGCCTTCATCACGGCCCCGTGCCCCTCCACAGGGCCTCCGCCTCCACTGCCCTCCGGCTGCAGCTGCGGCCTCTCCGCTCCGACACTGCGGACACGCACACCAGGAGCAGAGCTAGAGGCACAGCGGTCCGAGCTGGGCTGGTTTCGGCCTCTCACCAGGGCAGGTACCCTGTTCCGGGCTTCCTCCCCACGGGCGCAGAGGCCGCTGTCCCTCCCGCCCCTGGCCCGGAGGTGAACCGGCGTTTCCGGGGAGTAGCCTCCCTCAGCTGTCCCTGCCTCAGGCCGCTGTGCTCTAATCTGGGTTAGTCCTTTGTTCAGGAGACAAAGGCCTGCCTAGCCCGTTAGGGCAGCAGGCCGGCCCTTCCTCTCACCCCGAGCCCTAGGCGGTGCTTTCAGGGGGAAGATGGAGCTTTAGAAGGATCTGTCCTGGGCTGGGTGCCAGAGCCTGGGCCGGGCGAGGGCTGGAGCCTGGGGCCGGAGGTGGGGCTGGGCTGGGCTGAGACTGCGACCTTACCTTCACCCGTGAGTGCGTCTGCCGGTGCATGTGGGGGGGCCTCAGGGCCTGGGAGCCGTTCCTCCAGAGGAAGCTCAGGCGCAGCCCATCCTTTGGGGGCTCGGAGTCCAGGCCCCGCCTTTCTGTGAGCCCCGCCCACCTCCCTGGGGCTAGTGTTCTGAGCCCCTGTGCTCCCAGCCCTTGCCACCCCACCTCAGCCCTGCCCCGTGCCACAGCCTTTGGTCCTGTTACCCATGGCATCCAAACGGAACACTCCTCCACAGCACCTTGTGTGAAGCTCGTTAAAAGTATGGGGTTTGCCGAAACCGTTTTGGCTCAGTGGATAGAGCTTGGGCCTGGGGACTGAAGGGTCTCGGGTTCGATTCCGGTCAGGGGCATGTACCTTGGTTGTGGGCACATCCCCGGTGGGGGGTGTGCAAGAGGCGGCTCATCGATGATTCTCTCATCGATGTTTCTAGCTCTCTATCCCTCTCTCTTCCTCTCTGTAAAATATCCATAAAATATATATATTTTTAAAAAAGCATGGGGTTTGCAGCAGACAGACCTCCCTGGAATCCTGTCCAGGCAGCCCCGTAGCTGCATGACCCTCAGTAGCTCATCCAGGTCTCCTTTGTCGGAAAATTGGAGTAATAGTATCTCCCTCGTGATCGTGCTGTGAGGATAGAATGAGGTTGTACAGGCAAGGCCTGGCTCGGGCTGGCTCCTTGCCCCTCTCCTGTTTGCCTTATGCCTACCGGTCAGTGCCCTGCAATTCGTAATCCTCTGAGTGTGGATGTGTGCCAGGCCCTTCGGAGACAGTGGTGAGCCAGACCCAGACTGCCCTCAGGTGGCCCCGGGCTAGGGACGGAGACCAGCTCTGTGGGCAGTGCCAGCAGGGGCGCTGCTGGGCACGGGCGGCACGGGCCTCGGTGGCCAGGGGAGGCTGAGGGGTGAAGGGCCACCCATTCTTCCTACCACACCGGGCGCTCACTAGCTTCTCCCAAAGTGCGTGTTTACCATCTCTCCCCCGCGAACGCTTCTGACAAGGGGTCCTTGTGCACTTGGATCCAGACAGTTCCTGGGACGCAGTGGGGACGAGTGTGTATTTACTGAAAACAGTGGGCTGGATCCCTGAGCGGAGAGCGGAGAGGAGGCTTTAGTGGTGAAAGGAAGGCGAGGTAAGGGGTGAGTGTCCTGGGTAGATACAAAGCAGATACAAAGAAGCAAAAGCTTCGAGGGGCTGGGGGCAGACCTGTGAGCAAGGAGGGGGGTGCGGAACATTTAGAGACAGGCTGGAGCGACGTCCAGAGATCGGAACTTGGACTATGATTTGGTTAGATTAATGTTTAAAAAGAAGGAACGTCGGGGTGGAGGGAGGAGGGTCGGGTGCCCTGCGTGGAGACCGGGATTAGGGAGGCTAATGGCAAACGAGGAGTTGGGTTAGGAGAGTGTCAGCCGCGGTCAGCCGGTCGGTGGGGCCGGAAGCCGGCAGGGGGGCTCTGGAGAGCCGAGGAGCGCAGGGATGGAGGGGCGGCCAGGGTGGCGCCTGGGCTCCGAGCTCCAACCCCGGTAGGGGGTGCAGGAGGCAGCCCAGCCACTTCTGCTCTCTCCTCCACGTTCCTCCCTCCCTCCCTCCCTCCTCTTTCCCCTCTCTTCTTTCCTTCCTCTCTCCCCTCTCCTCTCTCTAAAAGGGTGCCGCCTCGGGTTATAACTTACACTTACTTACACGTGACAGCGTGACCACAACTGCCTCTCACGAAGACAGGCCGCTCTGGGGGCGTGGCTGACCGGTAGGCGCCCTCCACGCCCCGCCCACCGGCGGGAGGGTGGCGTCGATTGGCTGTTTCGAGGAACGCGCCAAAAAACTCCGGGAGGTGCGGCCTTTCGTCATTTCCGGGGCGTTTCCGGGTCTTCCCCCTGCCCGGAAGTTCCGGGCAGCCATTTTGACTCCCCGACCTTGGGCTCCGCCGGCCGCCGTCTGCAGTGCGTTCTGTGCGGTCATGTCTCCGCTGGCGCCGCTCCTGCTGCGGGGCCTCGCGGGCCCGGCCCGGCGGCTCGTGGTGCCGCGCGCGCAGGTGCACTCCAAGCCTCCGCGGGAGCAGCTCGGGACGCTGGTGAGCGGCGGGAGGCCGGGAGGGGCCCGCTGGGCGCAGGGCACGGCCGGCCCGGCGTGCATCGGCCCAGGATTTCGGGTTAGGGTTAGGGTTAGGCCTGGGGATGCCTGACGACTGTCAGCGAGGGTCGTAGTTGCTACCGCTACTGATTGTCAGGGGAGGGGCGGGGAGAGGACCCCAACAGGTGTTTGCAATTCCAGAACGTGGGAGCGTTTTATTTTTATTATTTTAAAAATATATTTTATTGATTTTATACAGAGAGGAAGGGAGAGGAACAGAGAGCCAGAAACATCGATGAGAGAGAAACATCCATCAGCTGCCTCCTGCACACCCCCCACCGGGGATGCGCCCGCAACCAAGGTCCATGCCCTTCACCAAAATCGAACCCGGGACCTTTCAGTCCGCAGGCTGACGCTCTATCCACGGAGCCAAACCGGTTTCGGCTCGTGGGAGCGCTTAAGCCCGACTGACAGCTTCCTGCTGCTGCTCGGCAATGTTACCCATTGCCGCCGTCCCGGTAGCGGGCCCGGGAGGCGCTGCGCCGGGAGCTCGGAGAGGAGAGTGGCGGCCGGCGCCGCTGCGGGCTTGCTGTGCGCGCCGGGCGCTGGGCCAGGACCGCCGTGCTGGCCTCATCAGCCCTGCCCGCGGCCGAGATTTCCATTTGCGCTCCATTTCTGGCCGCGGGAATGGAGATTTAGGAGCAGCCGCATTGACTTGTCAGAAGTCACACCCTTCCGTGGCAAAGAAGGAGTTTGAACTCAAGCGTGACTCCAAGTTTCCCAGCGACCTTAGCTATAGGGAATGTGAAAATGTCTAAAAAAGGCCTGGGTTCCAGCCCCAGGGGTGCCTAGCAGCCCCGGGAGGGAGGTGGGAGGTGTGTCTGTACAGTGACCAGCCCGTGGGCGCTTCCGGGTCCCAGCCAGCCAGCTATAAACAGGCTCTCATTCTTGTTCCTGTTCCTTCACTGGATCTACGGATGGTGGGTTCCTCCTGGGATTCTAACCCAGCCTGCCCCTCCCCCTTCCATGTCTGACCCTTGACCTCAGGGCCTGGAGGGGCCTTGGACCTGCTGTGTCTTCCCCTGCAGCCTGAGCCTTCTCTCCAGGAGGCGCTGCTGCCCGGGCGCTGCTCGGACAGGCATCCCGGCCCCTGGGCAGTTCCTCACCGTGGGGCTTCCTTCCTCCCCTGTGCTCCGTGCAGGAAGTCGCCATTGGGCTCACCTCCTGCTTCCTGTGCATCTTCGTGCCGGCGGGCTGGGTGCTGTCTCACCTGGAGAGCTACAAGAAGCGGGAGTGAGGGGCTGTCCGCCCTCGCTGTGACCTGACCACCGCCTTCCTGATCATGTCTGCTGCATTCCTGGCCGCCTCCCCTGGAGGGGGCCCTTCAGCTGCCGCGGCCTCTTCTGCAATGTGACCTCTTGATTTCTCCATTGTGATCATGGGACCATGTAATTCCATGTACAAGGCCCTGCTGGGTAGGACCCACCTCGCAACAATAAAGTCTATTTAAATCATGCTTCCGAAACTCACCGTGCCCTCCACCTGGGCTGAGGTTGGTGTTGGGTGGGGGTGTGTGGAAGGGGGTCGGCCCTGGTTGACAGCAGCTCAGGACGAACCCTGTTCTTTTGTCTTCTCCCTCCTGCTGTCTGGGAGGGCTGCTTCCTTTGCATGCTTTCTTGTGTTAAAATTATTTCACTTGGAAAAACAAACACTGGTGTTGGGCAGCCGTGTGTGTGTGTGTCTGTGTGTCTGTGTCTGTCTGTGTGTTTCTGTGTGTCCGCCTCTCCCGTTGGGGCCAGCCTTCCCTGGCCAGAGTCAGTGCTCCAACCATTTCTCCGGTGGTGATGACCTTCCTAGTTGGGGGGACTTGACAGGGTCTTGCCTTTATCACTACATCCCTAAGTGCTTATGACTGACTGGCTTTCTTGTTCTCCCTGCTGCTGCTCCTCCATCCCTAGGGGCCCTGGGTGGAGGTGGGGGGCTCCTTAGCTGGGGAACACTCCACGCTGAGCTGGAACCCTGACTTCCAGTGTCTGGAAGGAGCCCCCAGACTGCGGTCCCACCCGGAGGGCAGCTCTAGCTCCTGTGCTGGGTCCCCTGCTCCGGTGGCTTCTGAACAGACAGGTTCCGAGTTCCCTGTGGCGCTGCCGCCGGGACTTCGGCCGGGCTGGAGGGCGGAGCGGGCAGTGACGCTGAGGGCTCAGAGGCGGTTGGCTGAGGCCCTGGGTGTCCGAACTCACATCCCCAAACCCTCTTGGGCATGCTCTTATCTCCTGATTTGTGTTGACAGCAGCTCAGGACGAACCCTGTTCTCCTTTTGTCTACTCTCTCCTGGCCTTTTGTGTGGTGCGGGGGGGGGGGGGGGGGGGGAGCCAGCGCCTGGGTAGTGTGACAGGGCACTCCGCCCGGCCGCCCCCTGGGTGGGAGGGTGGCCTGCCTCCTGGGCTTGTCTCCACACAGGCCGCCTCGTGCCGGGCCTGGAGGGCAGCCGTGAATGCCGGCGGCGCTGCCGGGGTGGGGTAGTGGTGGGGAGTGGGATGGAGGGGCCGAAGGGCAGACCTCAGCCCGGCTGGGTGCTGAGGGCGGAGCCTCACCTGTCCCCGCAGGTTCCTCAGCAGCTCCCTCGTCTTGGGGGAGGGAGCTCATGGCTGTCACCTCCCAAACAACGGGGTCACCCGTCCCCTGCCTCAGGTGGACCTGCGGCTTAGGCCTCCCTCGTCCCGGGGTGGCTGACGGGCCGGGGGAGGTGCCAAAACGAGGCCCGAGGGAGGAGTGGGTCTGAAACCCGGAGCGGCGGGCTGGGAGGCAGAGCTCGGCTTGAGGCCTGGTTTGTCCACGTGCCGTGTGACTGGGCAAGTCATCTAGCCTCTCCGAGCCTCGGTTTCTGTGATTTTGAGATTAAGATGGGTGACTAGTGGAATGGTGGCCTCCCACAGCTGCCCCAGGTCCTGGCCCTGGCGTCTGAGTAAATCACGTGGCGAAGGGGCCTGCAGGTGTGGTTAAACTGTTGCAATGGAAGAGCCGATGGGCCCAGTGTGGTCCTTACGGTGGACAATGGACAGGAAGGGGGAATGGCCACTTTGGGTGGGCTCTCCCCACCCGCCTGCCTGGCTGCCTGTGGAGACGGAGAAAGCAGTGACCCCGGGACCTTGGACCCGGGACCAGCCAGCACGAACCGCACCTCGGTCCTGCAGCCGAAAGCACTGCCTCCTGCCCGCACCCTGCAGGCAGGCAGCGGCTCCTCCCTTAGAGCCCCCGGGAGGAGACGCAGCCTGCAAATGCTCATCCTGTTTGTCCCCTGGAACCCGGGCCAGAGCTCTGAGCTGGGCTGTGAGTCGGACATGGGAGCCGCTGGGTCTGTGGTGGGGGTTTGTGGTGGCGGTAAGGGCACCAGTGCGTCCTCCTGGCGTGCGCGGGGAGAGGGCACGGTGGCCCGGTCCTCCGCAGACAGAGGTGTGTTGGAACAGGAGGGGTTGCCAGGAGGAGTGGGACTGGTGTGAGGCTGGGACAGAGTGGCTCTCTCCTGCCCCTCCTCTGCCTTTTGCCTTCGGTGGCCTGGACCCTGCAGGCGAGTGCTGGCCTGGCCTCTCTGACTTGGGAGCCAGCTGCCTGTGACCCTGTGGGCCTGTGCCGTGGTTCCAGAGGGTCCCCTGATGCCAGGCATGCCCCCCCTTCCCATCTGGGGGGCTGCCTGCTCCCGGGCTGGCCTTGGGAAGGGTTGCCGATCCCTCGTCTTGGAGGCTTTTCCTGGCCGCTGCTTTCCTGCGAGGATCGTGGCCCTCCCAGCCCGTGCACGCCCTTGTGCCAGGCCCTCTTCCCGGAGAGCAGGGCGAAGCCGAGCGGGCCTGGCAGCCCTGTGGCCCGTGCCATTCAGCAAACTGAGGCCCAGGGTCACGGTCCCTGGGTCCTGGTATGGGGCGCCCCTCCCTCCACCGACAGAACCCAGCTGGCGTGGACGGGGGTGCAGACACACTGAGCGGCAGGGCTGTGAGGAGGGGCTGTGCCTGTGTGTGTGTGTGTGTGTGTGTGTGTCTGTGTGTGTGTGGGGGGGGGAAGTGACACGCGCCATGGAGTGAGGGTAAGAGGGTAACCACAAGATCGACATGGAAAAGAGGGGCGAAACGTGAGCCCCTGCACCCTGGCCGGTGTGCCTGTACGCCTGAGGCCGCGGGTTTGATTCCTGGTCAGGGCACATACCCAGGTTGTGGGTTCCATCTCGTCTGACCCATGTTTCTCACATGGATGATCCTCTCGCTTCCTCGCTCTAAAATCAATTTAAAAAATGAGTTGAGTTCCTGGGCCAGTTTCCCGCTAGCTGTTCTGCCTGAGGAGGAGGGCTGGCAGCAGGGGCGGGGGGGGGGGGGGAGTGCCCCCCTTTACAGGTCTTGTCCAGCTCCCCCCCCCCCCCTCAGGCCTTGGGAGGGAGGCGGCAGTCACTGACTCCAGAGCAGCTGTGCTCCCTGTCCTGTTAGTCCCAACCTTAGCCTCCCCCTCCCCCCGAGCTCCCTCCCATCACGGACTCCCCCCTGGAAGGGAGGGAGGAGGGGGGAGGAGCTGTCTTACAGCTATTTTTAAGAGCTAATGAAATAGTTGGAAGATAAAAACATTAGGCTTCAAGATTCAGTAAAGCCTACCGATACTAGGTTTTTGTCATCAACTGTCTCATTAGCTCTTCACAGACTACAATTCCTTTCTACTGACACCAGAGCTGGTCGGCATCGCAGACTTTATTGTTAAAACCTGGGAAAGAAATGAACAGTTTGCCGAAACCGGTTTGGCTCAGTGGATAGAGTGTCGGCCTGCGGACTAAAGGGTCCTGGGTTCGATTCCGGTCAAGGGCATGTACCTTGGTTGCAGGCACATCCCAGATGGGGGTGTACAGGAGGCAGCTGATCAATGTATCTCATCAATGTTTCTGGCTCTCTATTCCTCTCCCTTCCTCTCTGTAAAAAATCAATAAAATATATTTTTAAAAAAGAAAAGAAAAAAGTAAATGAACAGTCTGGGAGGCATAGGGGCCAAATTGGGTATGTCCTTTGCTTTCTTGACTTTGGAAGAAACCCCAAGGCTTAGAGACATTGGCGTGCTTCTGGACACAGCTTTGAGGTCGGTAGCGCTGCTGTGGGGAGGTCGCCGGGGCTGGGTGGAGAGCCCGGCACCAGCTCCGGGGCTGGGCCAAGCTCACCAACACTGTGGGTCACATTCCACCCTGCACGGCGACAGCGGAGGGGCTGCCTGGGCCCGATGCTACGACCAGCTATGACCACGGCTGTCTGGCCTGCCCCAGGCGACCACCTAACAGTAGCCTCAGCATCCGCCGCCTTTCCACTTTGTAACCTTTTAAAAAATACACATGCCTTAATTGCTTTTAGATGGGGAGGGGGAGGGATAGATAGAAACATCCATCAGCTGCCCCTCAAACGCCCCTACTGGGACTGAGCCCAAAACCCAACAATGAGCAACACCGACCGGGCCACTTTGTAACCTTTGACTTTTAGGTAATCCACCGGCAATGTTAACATGGCACAGAGCATCCTGTGTCCCCTCTACCCAGTTTCCTCCGTCGGTAACAGTTTATGAAACTATAGTGCAGTGTATACTGGGGTATTCAGACACAGTTAGACACAAAATGTTTCCCCTGGCCAGTGTGGCTCAGTTGAGCATCATCCTGGGAACTGAAAGGTCACTTTTTTTTTTTTTAATCCTTACCCAGCCCTCGCCAATTTGGCTCAGTGGATAGAGCGTCGGCCTGCAGACTGAAGGGTCCCTGGTTCGATTTAGATCAAGGGCACGTGCCCAGGCTGTGGGCTCGATCCCCAGTAGGGAGCCTGCAGGAGGCAGCCAGTCAATAAATCTGTCTCATCATTGATGTCTCTCTCTCTCTCTCTCCCTCCCTCCCTCTCTCCCTTCCTCTCTGAAATCAATAAAAATATAATTAAAAAGTCCTCACCCAAGGAGGATATTTTTTCCATTGATTTTTAGAGAAGGGAGGGGGTGGGGAGGAAAGAGAGAGAGAGAAACATGGATTGGTTGCCTCCTCCTGGCGCTCTGCTGTGGCCGGGGTGAAACCTGCCACCAGGGTACATGTCCTTGACCAGGGAATCAAACCAGTGGCCCTCTGAGGGCCGGTGCTCCAGCCCAGCGGCTCTCAGCCTTCCTCATGCCGTGGCCCTTATTTAAAAAAAATTTTTTTAAATTGATTTTCCACAGAAAGGGAGAGGGATAGAGAGCTAGAATCGCCGATGAGAGATAAACATCGACCAGCCCAGCCGCTTCCTGCACAGCCCCCACCGGGGACACGCCCACAACCAATGCACATGCCCCTGACCGGAATCGAACTCGGGACCCCTCAGTCAGCAGACCGACACTCTATCCACTGAGCCAAACCAGTTTCTGCCGTGGCCCTTTAACACAGCTCCTCATGGTGTGGAGACCCCCAGCCACAAAGTTATTTTCGTTGCTACTTCTTAACTGTAATTTTGCTACTGTTATGAATCGGAATGTAAATATTTATGTTTTCCGATGGTCTTAGGCGACCCCTGTGAAAGGGTCATTCAACTCCCAAAGGGGTCGAGACCCACAGGTTGAGAACCGCTGCTCTAACCACTGAGTGAAACAGGCCAGGGCCAAAGGTCACGGGTTTGATTCCCAGTCAGAGCATACGCCCAGGTTGTGAATTCAGGCTGGTCAGGGACAGAGGGTGTATGGATTGATCGGTTTCTCGTTCTCCCAGCCTCTCTCTCTAAAAAAATATCAATGAAAACACATGAAAGCCTTGGCCCACGTGGCTCAGTTGGTTGGGCATCACCAGTGCACCAGGAGGTTGCTGGTTCAGTTCCCAGTTAGAGCACGTGCCCGGGGCTGTA
This sequence comes from Vespertilio murinus, assembly GCA_963924515.1. Classification (NCBI taxonomy): domain Eukaryota; kingdom Metazoa; phylum Chordata; class Mammalia; order Chiroptera; family Vespertilionidae; genus Vespertilio; species Vespertilio murinus. The sequence goes on along the minus strand of OZ004709.1, from coordinate 168,427,164 downwards.
GGCTCAGTCCCCTGTGAGAGGCCTGCGGGAGGCAGTTGGATTCTGATGTTTCTTTTTCTCTCCCTCTCCCTCCCTCTCTCTCTAAAAATCAATTTAGAAACCATATTTAGGTGAGATGCAGAGCCCTAGCTGGTGTGGCTCAGTTGGCCTACGGACTTAAGGGTCCCAGGTTCAATTCTGGTCAAGGGCGCCTGTCGGGGTTGTGGCCTGGGTCCCCAGTGTGAGGTGGGCAAGAAGCAGCCAACCAGTGATTCTCTCTCATCACTGCTGTTTCTCTCTCACCCTCTCCCTTCCTCTCTGAAATCAATAATAAAAAAAAAAAAAGACTATAAAAAAAGATGCGGAATGTTTCATCTCCACAAGGATCCCTCCAGCTTTCTTTTTACAACCCCACCCACTTTCCTTAAACCCTGGCAGCCACTAATGTTTTCCATTTTTATCAACTCCCTGTATTTTTTTTTTAAACTATTATTTCCATTTATTTCAGAGCGGAAGGGAGAGAGGGAGAGAGATACATCGATGAGAGCATCACGGACCGGCTGCCCCCTGCACGGCCATAGCCCGGGGACACGGCGGTGGGGAGCCCTGACCGGGAATCGCCCCGTGACCTCGGGGTTCACAGGTCGCGCCGCCAAGTCCCCGCTTTTAAACGACCCCGCCCGCCTTCCTCACGGCGGGAGCGCCGGCTCCGGGGGGTCCTGGGACGCGGGCCGGCGCCCACGGGGCTGGCCTCCCGCCCGAGGCGGAGACCGAGGCTCCCAGCGCGGGGTCCCCTCAGCCCGGAGCCCGGAGCCCGGAGCCCGGAGCCCGGAGCCCCGAGCCCCGAGCCCCGAGCCCGAGCCCACCCGGCGCGCCGCCTCGGGCCGTTTCCCTTCCCCGTCCTCCTCCCCTCCACCCGCCGGCCGCTCCGGGGAAGGGGCTCCGGCTCGGGAGCCGCAGGGGCGGCGGGGGCGGGCGGGGCAGCGGCTGCTCCGAGGCCTCCCGGCCCCGCCGCCGCCCGGCCCGGCCCGGCCCGGGGACCCCGTTGCTAGAGGCGTTGCCAGGGAGGGGTCACGAGGAGGGGCTCTCTTCCGGGAGGAGGACAACGGGTAACCCGGAAGCGGTCGGCAGTGCGGCGCTGTTTAAAGATGGCGGCGGAGGAACCTCAGCAGCAGAAGCAGGAGCCGCTGGGCAGCGACGCCGAAGGTACCGACTCCGGGGGGACCACCCGTCCGGGGCCGGGATGCGGGGCCGCTGGCTGCCGAGGAGGCGGGGGGCGGGCGGCCGGCGGCCGGGACGGGGCGCGCGAACGGCCCTTTCTCCGCCGCCGCCGCCTCCCCTCCCTCCCTTCTCCCTCCTCTCCCCTCCCCTCCCCTCCCCCTCACAATGGACGGAGCCGCCGCTGCGACCCCCGATCAGGCGGGCGGGGCGGCCCCGGCCGGCGGCCCTTCCCCTCGCGCACCCGGGGCGGGGCCTGGGCCGCCCCGCCCCCCGCCCCCCATCCTCCGCCGGCACCCCCCCCCGGGACTCCGGGTCCCCCCGGGGCTCCCCGCCGCCCGGGTCCCCCCGGCCCCGCCGCCCGGGTCCCCCCGGCCCCGCCGCCCGGGTCCTTGCAGGCAGCCCGAGGCCCGGGTCCGGGCCCGCCGCCGCCCGCCCTCTCCGGAGCAGCCGCCCGGAGGCGTCGCGTTCCCCGGGCCGCGGGCACAAAGGCCGGGCGGCCGGGATGCTGCGGGCGGGGGTGAGCGGCGGCCGTGCGCCCGCCTCCCCCCAGGAGCCCCCTCCTCCTGCCCGCCGGCCCGGCCATTGTTTCCTGAGCCCTCTGAAGAGCTGGGCCTTTCAAAATGGTGCCACTCGCTCCATTTTCACTCTCGAGCCCGGCCCTGGGAACTGAGCCGGTCCCCTGGGTGCGAGGGACAGTCCAAGGGGACGGGCCGAGGCCAGCTGCGGACCGGGCTGCCCAGGCCCACAGCATTGGCCTTCAAAGTTAGTTAGCGCCCCCCCCCCGCCCCCCCATTTTAGCCGCACACTTGAGGGACGGCCCTGGGAGACCCCGCCCCCGGGAAGGTCGAGGAGGAGCCAGGACCCGCCATCCTGGCCGCTGGCCGCTCAGCAGTGGCCGCTCCGGGAGCCCCTCGGGTGCCCGCTCCTCGTGATGTCATCGAGGAGCGGCCCGGAGGGAGGCGGCGGCGGAGGGACCGGGAGCGCTCAGCCTTGGGGCTGGGCAGGCCTGGCTTCCATCACCAGCCTTTACTAGCGGTGACCTTGGGCAGGTTACTTCACCTGGGCGTTTGTGTTACCTGTAACGTGGGCACCGTTGGGAATACACAGGACTTGTGGGGTAGGTAGGGGCGGGGGGGTGGGTGGGAGATATCTGTAACGCTCTCAACAACAAAAATAAGTAAAAAGGGGGGCCCAGGACGGCTGCAGGAGGAAGGGCGTGGTCAAGCAAGTGCAGGCTCACAGGAAGCTCACCCAGCCCGGGACTCTGCCTCCTCCTCCTCTTTTCCCGGGGGCCCTGCCCGCCTGGCCCCTGAGCACCCCCAGGCTGCGGGAAGAGTGTAGGAAGCGGGGGGCAGGGTGTTAGAGCGGGAGGGCACACCTTGGGGTGATTGCCTCAGCCCTGCCTGCCAAATGGGAGAAAGCTAAGGCCTTGGCGAGGAGGGCTTTGCCAGGAGGACAGGTGGGTGGAACAGGATGTAAGATGCCCGCTTCCAGGTGGTAGGCTGCTCTCCTGGCTGCTTTCGTCCTTGGTCCGGCGGCCTAGAGCGGAGCTGGCCAGGCCCGCGGTAATCCTTGGCGCTTCCTCCTCCAGGTGTTAACTGTCTTGCCTATGATGAAGCCATCATGGCCCAGCAGGACCGAATTCAGCAAGAGGTGAGGCTGTGGCCAGCGGCTGTGAGGGTGCCTAGGCTGGGCCTGGGCCTGTTCTCTCCTTGGGAGGCCCTTTCCTCTCCCAGCTGTGCTAGACTCGGGCGCCTTCCGGCGGGGTGGGGCCTGCCCTGTGCCGCCGGGGCCGGCCCAGCGCCCTTCCTTCAGAGGGGGGTGTTCTGGGCCAGGCGCAGGCCGCTCCAGCACCTGCCAGAGCGTGATGGGCCCGCCCTCTGCAGATTGCCGTGCAGAACCCGCTGGTCTCGGAGCGGCTGGAGCTGTCGGTCCTGTACAAGGAGTATGCTGAGGACGACAATATCTACCAACAGAAGATCAAGGTGGGAGCCCGGCCGTGCCGGCGGGGGCGGGGGCGGGTCTACCCAGACAGCTCCTGGCTGGGCCTGCCTCTTAGAGGGTGGAGTGTGGGGGAGCCCTCTGGCTGCTGGAATCACACGACCTGGATTTAAACTTGACTCTGCCACACCGCAGCTGCATCCTTGCAGGCCCTTTCACGCCCCTGGCCTCTGGCTTCCTATCTGTAAGTTGGGCCCACGGTCGTTGAGGGCAGTTGTGAGGTTGAGCGAGAGACTTGTGGGGCGTGATGGTCCCGGTGCTCACAGTAGGACCGCATGGACTGGGGGTGGAGACTAGGTCTGTGCCGGGTCCTGCTGCCTCGTTTACAAACAGGCCAGTCCCTTAACGGCTCACCTCTCTGTGGGCTCGGAGGCCCAGATGTGGCAGTGGGTTTGTGTAGACAGTAACCATGACAGCCAGGGGTTTGGTAAGTGTTACTCCCCCCAGCTCCCCCTAAGGATCAGCGTTCTTAGAACCTTCTATCATGTCAGGGCCAAGCTGGTAGCCCAGGTGAGGGGAGGTGGTCAGGTCCAGGGTGGACATGGCGCCACAGCTCTCGTCAGACGGGCAGGGAGTGGAAGCACCATGGCTGTCACTCCACTGTTGCCAGATCTTTTTTTCCGAGAGAAGCCAGAAATTATTTTGTACGAAATCTCCAGGTTTCTAACACTTGGCAGGGGGTTCAAATTTAAAATGTTACGTGGATTACCCTCGCTGGTTTAGCTCTGGATAGAACACCGTGGACCGAAAGGTCCCAGGTTCAGTTCCAGTCAAAGGCATGCACCTAGGTTGCGGGCTCCGCCCCAGCCCGGGCCCTGTGCAGGAGGCAACCAATCGATGTTTTTTCTCTCGATATTTCTCTCTAAAAAATCAGTGGGAAAATATCCTCGGGTGAGGGTTTAAAAAGTACAATGTTATGTGGATCAAACAGTACGCACGGGCCATATCCAGCTTAGGGTGTTCGCAGTTACCCAAGGTCTGTGGAGAGGTGACAGTACTGGTCTGGGCCCTGACAGCGGGGTTTGAGTCCTCTTCACCACTGCCAGTGGTGAGCTTGGGCAGCCATCAGCACCGCCTCAGGGCGGCCGTGAGGCTGGCGGAGATGCTGGTGGCCGGTCAGCTCCGCACAGCGCATGGCCGGGGCTCACCAGCGCCGGTCTCTCTTCCTCCCGTGGCTGGTCAGGGCAGCGGGCTGCATTTCAGGACTTCCTGCCACACTCAGGCGCCTGGTAAACCCACAGGGTGGGTGTCTTGGGCTCTTTCCCACCGAGATATTCCCGCTCAGTGAATGCTCCAGTGTCGGCCTGCTGTGTGTGCAGAACTGACCCCACTCTGCTGAGCTTGAGCCCAGCTTTGCTTGCAGGGAGGTGCCTGAGCTCAGGCAACAGCCTAGACAGCTGGAGGCTCTGCGAAGTGGGCCCCTCGGGGGTTAGTAGGACCTGGGTGCTAGCCCTCCGCGAAGGCCTGGCGGGGAGACTGCTCGGCAGGGTGCTGGGAGCTCCCTGGGGGCTCTTCGCGCGCACGGTGACCGTTGTCTTACTGTTAGCACGGCTGAGGGCCGGCCCTGAGGATGGAGGGCTGACTCCTGCCCTCATGGAGCTAGTGGACAGACATAAGCCAGGGGCAGCTGAGCGGCGTGGAGTGATTGAGCACAGGAGTAGGCTGTGGCCGCTGGCGCAGGGACACATGGGTGGTTTGGGGAACGCGTGGAGGCACGTGGGGAGCAGGTGGCGGTGGGAAATGAGGCTGCGACCAGAGAAAGGACTTGGAGGAAGATGAGGTATCAGCAGGTTTCGGGGTGAGAGTAGGCTGAGCGCAGGTGGCGGCCGGGAGACGTGAGGTGGGAGCTTTGGGTCAGATCAGCAGGAGGCGCGAGGTGAGCAGTGACAGGTGCGTGGTGCTGGATGCGTTCCAGGTGGAGCCGGAGGGAGGGAGGGTGTGCGCTGGCCGGGTGTGGTGTGAGGGCATGCAGGGACCGAGGCTTTCAGGGAGAGAGGGGGTGCAGCTGATGGAGGGAAGGCGCGTGCGGAGGTCGGCACCTGCCCGCAGGCCGGGCAGTCAGAGGCGGCTGGAGGTGTGAGCGGAAATGGAGGTCAGGCCTCAGATAGGGCAGGCCCCGAGTTACATCAAGGCTACTTAAGTCCCAAGATTGATGACCTCAAGAGAGTTGACAAGCCGAAGCTGTCCCGGCCTGAGCAGGGTTGTGCCTGCACGTGACCGTCACTGGGACGGATGTGTGTTGTGACCATCTTCCGGCAGGTGACGCGCATGTCGTGAAGGGTGTTGTGGTTTGGTGGTGACCCTGACCATCACAGGTCAGAGGGATGAGGTCCGAGGACAAGGAGAGGTGGGAAGGAAAGCATGGAAGTGTCTTGAGGGGGGTTAAGGAGAACAGAGAAGGTCTGAAGGAGCCATTGGGGAGCAGGGGAGGTGCCCAAGCCAGGGATGAGGCCGTTTGCCCACTTGTGGGGGCAGGTTGGACTGACAGAAGGAAGTCTGTGGAGTTTGGCTAGGAAACCGGAAGACGGCTCCCGGAGGTGGTGCCTGTGAGCCTGCAGGGTGGAGGTGAGAAGGAGCCACCGAGGGGCGCTTTTCCCACCCGGCCTGGGGGCTGTGCACCTGGCCTCATGGTTTGGAAGACTGGCCTCCGGACAGCACACTGGCCCAGGACGGGTTCGCTCGCTCGTTTTCATGAGCAGACAGCCCTGCAGGTCCAGGCTCTCGGCACTGGAGGCTGAGCCTGGTGTGGCAAACTACGGCCCGCGGGCCAGATCCGGCCCGTTCGGCTGTTCTATCCGGCCCGCGGAGCCGAAAGAGCGGAGGGTTCTCTTGCTCTCCCCTCCGCTCCTTCACCAGCAGCCCAAGAGGAGAGTGCCAGCATGGTCAGGTTGCTTTTGTTCTCGCCTTCCGGTCCAGTTTAAGAACCCATTGTGGCCCTGGAGTCACAAAGTTTGCCCACCCCTGGGCTAGTGGCTGGTGACTCATGCAGCCAGCGGGTACGTAAGACAGGCCTGAGGCTTTGGGGGCTCCAGGCAGTGGGTCACTAGGTGACTCCCACCACCAGTCAGCAGCCGAGGGCGGCTGGCAGCTGCTTGGGGCTCGGTTGCCACCCTGTGGTGTGGCCCTGCTGGGTGGTGCCCGCCCGCCCGCCCTGGTGCTGGCTGGCGCTGATGGCCGGGCGGCTGCCTCCGCAGGACCTCCACAAAAAGTACTCGTACATCCGCAAGACCAGGCCCGACGGCAACTGCTTCTACCGAGCCTTCGGCTTCTCCCACCTGGAGGCGCTGCTGGACGACAGCAAGGAGTTGCAGAGGTGAGGGGTGGCGCCCTGGCCCTGAAGGCGGCAGGCGCAGTTCAGGGGGGCTTGTGGGGCCCCCTCTTCCTCCTCCTCCTCTTCCTCCTCCTCCTCCTCCTCGATGACTAGGAGGCGTACAGCTCCACCCGCGGGCAGACACTAGGCTGGGCCCTACTCTGGGCTGAGGAGCCCACGCCCCCTCCCTTCCCCTCCTCCCCAGGTTCAAGGCTGTGTCTGCCAAGAGCAAAGAAGACCTGGTGTCCCAGGGCTTCACCGAGTTCACGATTGAGGATTTCCACAACACGGTGAGCCCGGCCCTGCGGCCTGTCGGCCAGAGGGAGGGTGGGCGCCTGCCGGGGCGCTTGACCGTCTACCCCCGTATCTCCTCTCTCCGGCAGTTCATGGACCTGATCGAGCAGGTGGAGAAGCAGACCTCGGTAGCCGACCTGCTGGCTTCCTTCAACGACCAGAGCACCTCGGACTACCTGGTGGTCTACCTGCGGCTGCTCACCTCCGGCTACCTGCAGCGCGAGAGCAAGTTCTTCGAGCACTTCATCGAGGGCGGGCGGACGGTCAAGGAGTTCTGCCAGCAGGTGCCACCCGCCCGTCTCACCCCGGGCCCCTTCCTTCCCGGCGGGTGGGAGCACCGGGGCTGGGGAGTCCCGGGGGCGGGGGGCCCGGGGAGGTGCTGAGCCCCGCACTGAGCCGCCCCGTGCCGCCGCAGGAGGTGGAGCCCATGTGCAAGGAGAGCGACCACATCCACATCATCGCGCTGGCCCAGGCGCTCAGCGTGTCCATCCAGGTGGAGTACATGGACCGCGGCGAGGGCGGCACCACCAACCCGCACGTCTTCCCCGAGGGCTCCGAGCCCAAGGTCTACCTGCTCTACCGGCCCGGACACTACGACATCCTCTACAAATAGGGCCGGCTCCGCCCCTGCCCCTCTGCCAGGCGCTAGACATGTACAGAGGTTTCTGTGTGGTTGTAAATGTTCCTGTGCCACTCCCTCCCCTGTCATACGACCGTCCACGTTTTATTAAAGGGGATGCTGGTGGTGAGCCTGTGTGTCCTGCTCTGCTGCTGCCCCTGGATGCTGTCTGGCTGCCCCTCCCCACGTGGGCTCCTCAGCCTCTCCCTCCGCCCCAGGCCTCCCCAGCACTTGTGAGGGGCTAGGCCTCTTGGCGCCCCTCCTGGTTGTTGGGGTTCTGCTTCCTTCGTGCCTCCCTCCCCTCCTTAGCTGGCCCAGGAGGTTCCTTGGGGGCTTCCCCAGGGGCCTAGGACCATAGGCTTCAAGCTGCCCCCTCATAGGTCCGCCTCCGTCCTGCTGTCCTGGCCGGGGCCAGACCCCAGCTGCCTGCTTCCCCCCAGGGGTCTGCATGTCGGAGCGCTGGGTGGAGAGGGCCGACATGACGGTGGAACCTGGCTCGCAGGCGGAGGAGCTGGGGTACCTCTAGTGCACCCCCCGTGACCCCGCCCTGGTGGGGGCGGGCGGCCTTCAGGCCTCTGCGTGGTCAGGTCCCCACCCCTGCCCTCCCCAGGCCCCTGCCTGTGCCTGCTTCGCACCCCGTGCTTCAGCCCCGGTGACTGCATTGCTTGCCTTTTTGCCTTGACTTCCTTTTCTCCCCTCCCCAGCACATGTGGGGCTTACCCCGGCTGTGAACTCCTGGGGGGCAGGTCCTCAATAAATGTGAAGTACTGTCCCGTCTGCCATCGCCTGGCCCTGAACTCTCACCGCCCTCGGCCTGCCCTGCCCGCTCTGGGGACCCCCCGCACCCAGGCAGGCTCGGACAGCGGCTGCAACAGGAGGTCTTTATTGGAGGCTCCCGGGCGGGGCTGGGGGGGCCCAGGCCAGGCTTCAGCGGCCCCTCAGAGCTGGGAGCGAGGTGCGGCAGGCCCCGGCGCGTCTGCGGGCAGAGCACAGAGGTTGGGGGGAGCGCGGGCTGGGCTGCGGGCTCCCAGGCCGCCTCCCTGTGGGTGGGCACCAGGGTGCGCGGGCATGTTAGTGGGCAGGTTAGTGGGCAGCCACACAGCAGGCCAGGCCCTGCTTACCGGTCCTGGTCAGGGTGTGCGGCGGGGCCTCAGGCTGGAAGGCAGAGGACACTGAGAACCGGCCTGGGAGTGGGGGGAGGGGAGGGGAGGGCTGGGGTGGGGGCCGCCATAGGTACCTACCCACGGGGAAGTAGTGGGGGAACCGCTGCAGGTAGATGCTCTCATCCTTCTCCAGAAACACGCAGATGATCAGCCGGTCCACCTGCACCAGGGCCTGGTCAGCTCGCAGAGCCACCCTCTCCCGGTCCCCCTCGCCCCTTGGGACGCCCTTCCAGCCGGCTACCCCCTTCTCAGGAGGGGTCCATGGTGTGTGAAGGGAAGCAGGGGATGTGCAGGAAGGACTGGTGAGGCCGGACACCATTGGCAGTGACGGGGGGCTGCTCAGTGGGACCGGGATGCACCTCATCACCCTACCCCCTCCGGCCCCCTCCCCTGGGCCCACCTCACCTTGTCCTTGTGCTGCTCCAGCCACTCCCGCAGTGTAGCCAGCACTACCTCCGCCGCCGCCTCGTTGGGGTAGCCTGGGGACCCCAAGAAAGTGAGTCCCGGTTCTGCCCTGCCCCCTCGCCGCCTGCCCCACCCCACCCTTTCTCCTCCTGGCCCCACTCACCAAACACGCCCGTGGAGATGCAGGGGAACGCCTGCGGGGGGGGGGGGGGGGAGGAGGGGCAGGGATAGCGTCACTCCGCCACGCCCCTCCTCCGCCCGGCTTCACCGGCCGCCCCTCCCCTCACCCCTCAGCTCCGCCCCTCACAGCCCCGCCCCCTCACAACCCTCAGCCCCGCCCCGCTGTTCTCAGCCCCGCCCACGCCGCCCTCACCGCCACGCCCCCCGCCCTCACATCCCTCAGCCCCGCCCCTCACAGCCCCGCCCCCGCCCCCGCCCAGCCCCGCCCGGAGGCCCCGCCCCCTCACAGCGCCGCCCTCACCGCGGAGCGCAGCCGGTGCTCCAGCAGCAGGTCGAGGCTGCTCAGGTAGCAGCTGCGGAGCTCGGCGGCCTGGCTGGCGCTGGGCTCTCCGTGGGCGATGGGCCCCACCGTGTGGATGACATCTGCGGGAGGCGACCGGGTCAGGGGCCAGGGTGTCCCCTGCCCTCGGTTCTCCCGGCCAGCCCGCCTCCAGGTGCCCGGAGGCGGCACGCGGTGTGCTCTGGAGCCGAGTGCACCCCGCGATAGACCGCCGGCCCCCCAGCGCCCCTCCCTGGAGGTCTGCCCCCCGCAGCCTGCGCCGCCGGGGGGTGCGGCGGGGCCAGATCCCGGCACCTGGGGCTGCCAAGTGCCCGGGGAGGCGGCCTCCAGCAGCCCTGGGGCCGCGCCGATGCCCAGGGCGGGCTGTCGGACTCACACTTGGCGGGCAGCCGGTAGCCGCCGGTGATCTTGGCCTTGCCCGTCTCGCAGTTCTGCAGCGTCCGGCACTCGTCCGTGAGCAGGGGCCCGGCGGCCCGGTGGATGCAGCCGTCCACTGCGGGGAGGGGCAGTGAGCCCGGGCTCCTCGCGCCCCCCGAGCCCCTTGTGCGGAGGGGAAGGCGAGGCCCACGCCTGAGGGTCCCGGTCCCCTCGATGGTCGGGGGCCCAGCGGGCGCCGCGCCTTCTCCCGCGGCCCCGGCGCTTCCCCCGGAGAAGCCGAGGCGCCGAGGGTCCGCCGCGGGCCGGCAGGGGGCGCGCCAGGCCCGCTCTGCTCTCCCCGCGGGAAGCCGGGCTCTGGGCGGGCGGCGGGGCCGCAGGTGCCGCTACAAGCCCGGCCCGGGGTAAGTTCTTCCTACCCCGGGGTCCACCCCCGAGGCGAGGCTCCCGGGCGGGCAAGCTCCAGGGTCCACTTGACACGTGAGGAAACAGGCCGCGGCTACCGGAGTCAGAGGAGTCCGGGCTGGGCCTGGCCCCGCCCCGGGGCGCACCTGCTCCTAAGGAGCCGCCTCGTTAGCGCGGCGCCTCCATTGGGGCTTGTTAGCCGGAGCCGGACGGAGGCAGGCGGCTCTGGGGCCCGGGCAGAGGCTCTGGGGGCCGGCTCAGGTAAACAACCCGGCTGCACCCCCCCCTGGTGCCAGGGCCCCGGGGAGGAGAGGCTCCCGCTCCCTTCCGGTGCCCACGGGCAGGTTGGCCAGTCCTCTGCTGAGTGCCCGCCACTTCATTGGGAAAACTGGGACGTGACCCTCCGCTGGGGCGGAGTTGGCGTCCTGGCCCGGAGAACAGGCCCCGGACCCGCGGCTCCGGGGAGAGGCGGGAGGGCCGGGGGCTCCGCCGGCACCAGCAGCGGGTGCTCGCAGCGTGGCAGCCGGGCCAGAGGCACCTGCTGAGCCCTTCCTTCCTCCTCCATCGCAGCCCCACTCCCACCCCACCCCTGGCACAGGCTCAGGAACGCCAGCTGGACACCCCCCTCTGTGCCTCTGGGTGGGGGTCCCAGTTAAACTTAAATTTGCAGCTTTACTCCGAGCTGATATCATTTCCCAGAGTACCCCATAGGTGGGGGTGGAGATGGGGGGGACCAGATGGGCTTTGGAACTGTGCAGGGGTCATGGCCGCTGCAGCCCATGGGAGGCCCGGAGAGTCTAGGTGCTGAGGGGCGATCCCGGGCGGTGCCTGCTCTGGGGGAGGTGCCCGGTGACCCCCCCCCCCCCAAGAGCTGGGAGCTGGGTTCAGATCCCAGCCCCGCAGTCACAGATGTGTGGGGTGCAGCTTCTCTGGACCCCGATTGTCAAGTGAAATGCTGGCAGGTAGCCACCTGGCAGGGTCCTTGGGGACAAGGCGAGTTATCTGTGTGGCGTGGGCAAGCCAGAGGCGGGCACGGGTGGAGGTGCTGCGGGCTGGCTGGCATTCTCGTGGGGCAGCGTGGCCAGCTGGGCCCGAGCGGGGTGTGTACTCCTGAGAGCATATGGGGCGCAGGCGCCCGGCGCAGGGAACGGGTGAGCACAGGGACGGGCGGAGCCGGCTCCGGGGACATCCCAGTCCTGCCCAGCTGCCCGCCCTGCAGGTGACCCGGGCCGCGGCGGAAGCGGAGCTCACTGAGAGCCGTGCTTCGGGATTTAATGTTTCCTGCAGCGCGGACAGGCCGGCAGCCAGGCCTTCGGGGCTGACCTGGGGGCACGGGGTGGGAGGCGGAGCGGAGTGGGAGCTGGCGAGGCCGAGGCCGGGGCTGGAGGCTCCCCAGCAGAATGGGGTGGGGCCTGTGACTGCGGTGCCGGCCCCAGGGGAGCAGTGCCCTCCAAGCAGAGGGGAGGGAAGGGCCTGCACCACCCTGGCCAGAGCAGCCCCCCTTCCTTCTCCCCGCCCCCCCCCCACCTCCCTCTCCACACTCCTCTGAGTGCCAGGGGACCTGCTGCTTGGCAGTGGCTCGGACCCGGCCTGGCCGGGGCTTCTGCTAGGCTACGCTTAGCCCTGGAGGCTGCAGGAGGCGCTTCCGGGGCTCCATCCAGGACAGTGCCCCCCCTTCCTGCCCGACCTGGGCAGCTGGGAAAGCTCTGGGCCTGGCCCTGGGGCTGCTGGCGGGAGGGGATGCCCCCAGTTCATACCGGCTGGCCCCTCAGTCCCCTCCTGGGCCCCTCAGAAGTGGACAGGCTGCCTCTGCCCCAGCCCTGACCTCCCGGGCACCCCGCCCCAGACGAGCCCGGCGCTCTGCTTGGGAGCCCACCGCCCTCCTGCCGGCAGCGCGGCCTCCACCCGCACCCTCAGCCTCAGCCTCAGCTCAGCCAGCCCTTGGTCCTCACAGGCCCGGCCGTGGCAGGGCCGGCCAGGAGCAGGCAGGGCACGGGCAGAGGGCAGGGCTGCAGCCTGGCATCCCTGTGGCCAGGCAGGCAGGCTCCTGTGGGGCCATTAGCCAAGGTGCTTAGGATCTGTTGGCCGCTATTTCGGGTGCTGTAATATTCATGAAGGAAAGATTAGATATTCAAATTTATTCAGCAATAAATGCATCTCAGTGGGAGAGCATTCCTCACGCTAAACAAACAAGCAAGCCGGGGCTAATTAATTATTTACAGGAACCGGAGGAGGCCTTGGCCTGGGGAGACCCGCTGGCCCTGGGCCTCCCCCTCCCCTCCCTTTCCCTCCCCTCCCCTCCCTTCCCCTCCCCTCCCCTCCCACAGTGGCTCTCCACTGCCTGGTGGGTCTGCCACTGCACATCCCTTCTGGGGTTTCTCTTCCCAGAAACCCTGCCCACAAGCTTGCTGGTGGCGTTGGGCAAGTCACTTGACCTCTCTGAGCCTCAGGACTGGCCCCAGAGAGTTGTGGGGGGACTGAGACGCTGAGTGGCGGCCTGGCGGGGGGGGCACTGAGGGCCAAGATCTCTCATCGGAGGCTGCTGCTCAGAGCCCACAGCCCTCCCGCCATGGCCATGGGGTGTCCCTGCCTGCGCCGCCCGCTCGGCCCAGGCTCCCGTCAGCCCTGGGCAGGAAGGCGGAGGCCGGGCCTGGGCAGCACCCGGGGGTGGGGAGGAGGAGGGATACCTCAGTGACTCTGAATGGAGCTCGCTGGGGCTGGGAGGGCAGGGCTGACCCAGCCCAGGGAGACCCACGTCCCTCCCCCAGCTCCTCCCCCACTTGCTGCATCACTTCAACTCCGTGCCTCAGTTTTCTCAACTGCCCAAGGCCAGTGACAGCACCTCGCTCCCGGGCTGGCCCGAGTGTCCAGTGAGAGAACGCACCCACATGCCCTGCACGTTACCACTCGGTCACCCCATTTCACAGATGGGGACACTGAGGCCCAGGCGCAGACTCTGCACACAGGAGGCTGCGGTGCCCATCCCGCGCTGAGGCCTCTCGCCCCCGAGGGACAGGACGAGCGGAGCGGCTGAGGCGGAGAAAGCCCTGAGGGGCCGGGGAAGGCTGTGTCTTCCTGGGCCTGGGCCCTAGAGACCACGCCCCACCCACGGGCCCTGTGCCCCTCTCTCCGCACCCTCCCACCCCCACACTCTCCACCTCTGTTTCCCTCCCGGCCCTGACTCAGCCTTGGGGGCCACAGCCCCACGGGATGCCTCAGGGCCAGAACGGATTTTGTGCTTCTGCCCACGCCCTCCTGGTCACGCATTCATTCAACAAACCCAACCCAGGGAGGACCAAGATGGTGGTGTAGACGAACGCCAGTACTCACCGCCTCCCACAGCCACATCGAAATTACAACTAAAACACAGACCCACCACCGCCCAGAACCGTCTGAACGCTGGCCGAAGGGAGGTCCCACAGCTGGAGCGGTGAAGAAAGCCGGTGGAGACTCGGAGGCGCGGGACAGGCTGGTGCAGCGCCCGCCTGTGGCGTGTTTTTACTCGGGAGGGAGATGTCCCTGCAAAGGGTCCCAGCCCCACGCCAGGCCCTCAGCCCAGGCTGCCAGAGCTGGGAAGGGAAGTCCCGGTAACTACGGGGTATAAAAACCAGCAGGGATTGGGGCCGAGTGACACGGAGGCTGCGGGAGCCACGCTGTTCCTTTTAAAGAGCCGGCACACAAACAACTTACAAGGCCCTGCTTCCTCTGAGCTCCAGTCCCAGGGTGAGGCTCTGGGGACCCAGACACATACGCGGAGGAACTGGATTGCCTGGCATCGGGGCAAGAACTTGGTGGCTTTGTCGCAGGTGGAGGTGCTGGCAGGGTCATTGTTTCTGTGCTGGAACCTGCCTGTTGCAGGGCTGGCTGGCAGACATGTCTGTCTGTTCTGCTCCTGAGACCCTGCCCCATCCATTTAGCAGCTCCAGCCAACCTGTTTGCAGCGGCGTTGGCATGTAAAAGGCCGGTCCTGGCTCAGACTGCAGACTTAGCTAAAATCTCTTAAACAAGATGGAGCTGGCTCAGCAGGCCCCAAACCTATCAACAAAGGGCCCAAGATCCTGCACTCGCACAGGCCTGCCTTGTTTCACAGCTGGGTCTCATCTGCGCACCTCCAAGCCCAATAGCGCCTGCAGGGTGGCCCCAGGCGGCGGCTGACTCTGCACCTTGGAGGCCCTAGAGCCAGTGCACCCAGTGGACAGCTCCACGAGACTTTCAAGGGTCTTAGTGAGAAGGTCAGAGTCAGAAATTAAGCATACACTGACTGAAATAAAGAGTCATTTAGAGGGATTCAGTAGTAGAGGAGTCTGAGAAGCAAATCAACAATGTGAAGTATGAGGAAACAAAAACCCAATTAAAAGAGGGGGAAAATCCAAAAATATGAAGGTTGTGTAAGGAGCCTCTGGGACAACTTTAAGCATACCAATGTTCGAATTATGGGGCTGTCAGAAGGAGAAGAGAGAGCGCAAGATATTGAAAACCTATTTGAAGAAACAACAGGAAACTTCCCTCCCTGGTGAAAGAAATAGACTTATAAGTCCAGGAAGTGCTGAGAACCCCAAACAAGAGGAACCCAAAGAGGATCACACCAAGACACATCATAATTAAAATGCCAAGGGCTGCCGAAACCGGTTTGGCTCAGTGGTAGAGCGTCGGTCTGCGGACTGAAAGGTCCCGGGTTCGATTCCGGTCAAGGGCATGTACATTGGTTGCGGGCACATCCCCAGTAGGGGGTGTGCAAGAGGCAGCTGGTCGATGTTTCTCTCTCATTGACATTTCTGGCTCTCTATCTCTCTCCCTTCCTCTCTGGAAAATATCAATAAAATATATTTAAAAAAAAAAATGCCAAGGGCTAAAGACAAAGAGAGAATCTTACAAGCAGCAAGAGAAAAACAGTTAGTTCCTTACAAGGAGCATCCATATGACTGTCAGCTGATTTCTCAACAGAAACTTTGCAGGCCAGCAGGGAGTGGCAAGAAATATTCAAAGTGATGAATAGCGAGAACCTACAACCAAGGTTACTCTATCCAGCAACGCTATCATTCAGAATGGAAGCTTCACAGACAAGAAAAAGCTTAGAGAGGTCATCACCACCAAACCCCAAATCACCACCAAAATGTTGAAGGGTATTATTTAACAAGAACAGATTTAAAACAATATATGAACAATAAGATGGCAACAAATACAGGTCTATCAACAATTGAATATAAAAATAAACAAGAAATCTAAGGAACAACATAACTGGTGAATGAAGACAGAACCAGAGGCACGGACACAGGAAGCAGACTGATGAATGTCAGGGGGAAGGGGGAACTGTGGGAAGAGATTAACGGAAGATCTTACTAACGTAGGGACACAGACCACAGGGCGGTGAAGGCCTGGGGCCAGGTGGGAACCAGGTGGAGGGGCCGTGGGGGAGAAGGGGGACACCTGTGATACTCCCAACAATAAAGATGAAAACAAACAACAAAAGCACCCACACCAGCCCAGCTCTGTGCTAGGCCTGGGCCGGCCCATTGTCCATGGGTGCAGAGCTCGGACGCGCCCAGCCCCACCCTCAGGCTGCCGCGGTGGGTGGGTGGGTGGGCGCCCGGGGAGGAGATGGATGGACGGCAGCGCCGTGATGTGATCAGAAATTCATTATGGGGTGAGATCAGCCCCTTAAATGGGGATTTGAAAACATTAGGGCTTCATTATGTACACCACGGCAGCGCCTCATTCGTCATGCAAAAATCACTCCCGTTATTAACCCGCGGCACGGTGCCTGCGGGGGAGGGGCCCCCAGCCTGTGCCGAGCCCCTCTGGGACAGAGCCCCCTGGGTCCTCCTACCCTCGGGGGCCAACGACGATGGCCCAGTGACGGTGGGGGGCGGGAGGGAGCACAGGTCACCGCAGGGGACTCGGGGCCCCGGTTTCCTCGTCTGCAAAATGGGGAGGCGAACGGTAGAGCCCGCAGCATCGAGGCGAGGGCACTCGAGGCTCTGCAGGGAGCGGCTCAGCAAGGCTCTGGCTTCGCGCAGGGGGCAGGGGGCGGGGCCCGTGCTCGGGGAGCCAGTGCCACTGCCTGGCTCCCAGGAGCTGGTGAAATACAGCCCTCACCTCAGAGCCCTCCCCGTGACCCCCACAGCCCTCCCCCGTGGCCCCCAAGGGCACCCAGCAGTGGGGAGGGCCGGAGGGAGGGAGAGGGGGTGCTGTTTTGAGCAGAGGAGAGAGAGGCAAGAGCGGGCTCTGGAAGGTCAGAGAAGGTGGTCCAGGCAGAAGGCTGGCGGAGGGGCCGGGGCCGGGGCCGGGCAGGAGCCTGGGCTGGACCCCAGGAGAGAGGTTCTGAGCAGGGAGGGCTGAGTCCTCCGGGCCCCTTTGCTGTTCCTCTTCCCAGGTACCCTTCCCTACGGCCCGGCCCAGCCTCCAGGTTAGAGGGTGCCGGCCGCGCCCCGCCCCGAGCTGGCACGCAGTGGTGCTTGGTGAGCCTGCTTCCTCTGAGCCCAGCCCCCCCCAGAGCCCGGTCTCCAGGGGGCTGGAGGCCACCCGCTGTGCCCGCTGTGCCCCCTGCGCCCCCTGCGCCCAGCTCGGCTACTCAGAGCGCCCGCCCGGGAAGCAACTGCGGGTTGGTGGCCGGGGGCCGTGGGAGGCAGGGCTGCTGGGTGGCAAGCCCACGGGCAGAAGAGGCGGAGGCCTCGCCGATCCTCCGGGGCCTGACTGTCGGTGAGCAGAGGAGAGCAGGAGAGCGAGAAAACAGGAAGAGAGAGAGAGAGAGAATGGGAAACGGGGAGGGGGCACGTGTGGGAGAGAAAGCCGGAGAGGGAGACAGACTCCAGCGAGGGAGCAGAGAGAGGGGCAGGCAGAGCGTGGAGGGAGGGAGAGAGAGAGAGAGAGAGAGAGAGAGAGAGAGAGAGAGAGAGACTGAGAGCGCGGAAGGGAGGGCGGTGGGAGGGTGGGTGAGAGACAGAGGGAAAGAAGGCACAGCGCCCCGGGTCATGTGTGCCTGGTGCCTGTGTGCGAGGGCGCGCCATGGTGGGGGAGGCTTGGGCACACGGGCCCAGGGCACACGGGCGCACCGGTGGTGGGTTGGGGGCCTGGGCACAGCCAGCCCGCAGGCAGGTCTGCACGGAGCACCCCTCTCCGCCAGGAGGCGGGCAGACAGCGCCGAGCGTGCCCTCTGGGTGGTCTGGTGGGGAGCAGTTGGCACCTAAATAACCACCCAAATGGAGTCTGATGGTCCCGGGGGCAGGTGCCGGCCACGAGGGGCTGGGGCGGCGTGACAGGTGACTGGGGGGGGGTGGCAGCGAAGGCCTCGGGCACAGCAGCCGAGCCAGACCGGGCCACCCTGGCTGCTCTGTCTGTGCCACGCTGGGCACTGGGAGCACCGAGCACCCGGGCCTGCCACGCGGGCGTGGGCAGCTGCACAGAGCTGAGCGGGCGGGGGGCTCCCCCCGCAAGCGCTGGCTCCTGCAGGTGGGAGGGCCGCGGACCCCCAAAGGGAGGGCGGTGTACGTGTGGGGGTGGGCGGGGGCTCCACCCCGCTCTGCCCACCTGCCCTGCCAGGACCCACCCACCGCAGCCCGCCAGCCCCGGCCGGCCTTGGGGGGCACTGCCGGAGAGAAGGCGCCCTGAATTAATCCGTCACTGAGGCCCGGCCGTGGCAGGCGCCGTCATGATTTAGATGAATAATTGAAACGCTCCGATACATTTATTATCCCTTTAGTGCGCGAGTGGCAGAGAGAGAGGAGGGGTAATTGAAAAAGCGCGCACAAATCTCGGCGAGAAAGCCGCTCCTTATCGCCAAGCAAACATTTCAGTCCCAATAAACAGAGGGACACGCGTCAGGGCCCGTGGATCCGGCCTGATTTAGGGCCCGCCTCCCTTCTTACCATACAATGAGAGAGCGCTTAAAAGTATTTTTTACCCAGACAGTAAAAGGCTCTGGAGGGAGGAGGGAGGGGGGAGGAGGGAGGGGAAGGGGGAAGAAGGAGGAGGAGGAGGGAGGAGGAGGATGGAGGGGGAGGAGAGGGGAGGGTGAAGGGGGAGGGGGAAGAGGGAGGAGGACGGAGGGAGGGGAGGGAGGAGGGAGGGGGAGGAGGGAAAGGAAGAGGGAGGGGAGGGGGAGGGAGGAGGAGGGAGGGGGTAAGAGGGGGGGAGGATGGAGAGCGGGTGTGGGCCGCAGTCTCCGGGCGAAGGGTTTGGCTGGGAGGCGGGAGGCTGCCCAGGACGCGGCCCTCTACCTGGGGTTCCGCCCTCCACGCCTGTGAGCCTCTGGGGCCGGAGTCGATGCCCCGATGCCCCGCGCTGGGAAGCCTTCTGCCAAAACGGGTCTCTGAGGGCAGAACCTGGTGCTGACCCTCCCCAGACCCACGCGGGGAGAGCCCTGGGAAGGAGGGGGAGTGGGGCGTCCCACTCTCACTGCTCCAGAACCGCAGGCCGGGCCTGGCGGGGAGGCCCAGGAGCCGGACCCTCGGGGGTCTTTTGGCCCCAGCGCCCCCGGGGTTTTCCCTGAGATTGGGGTGCCCCGCAGGCTCCTCTCCCACCGGACCGCCTGTCCAGGGTAGACACTGGGCTGCACCCCAGCTCCGCAGGCCCCGCCGCCCCGCCCGCCCCGTCCCCACAGGGGCCCCCCGGGGCTGCGGCTGCCCCAGGCCCGCCGGCTCGCGGCAGTGGCCGCCCTCTGCGGCACGGGCTGGGCACCCGGGGCGAGGCCGGGGTCCCTCCTCCGAGGGAGGGCCCAGCACAGAGCGGCCACTATGCCCCACAAGATCCCGGAACCTGCTCCTGGCAGGTGCCTTCCGGCGGGGACGCAGGCGGTGAGACAAACGTAGGACAGAGTCCGTGCGGGGTCAGTGCCGCGGGGAGGGCACAGCGGGGAGGAGCGGCCGGCGGCCGCAGGGACCCGGCTTGTTAAGTGCCCGGACGGCTGGGCAGGTGGTGATGGGTGGTGATGGGAGGATGGGTGGGCAGGTGGGTAGATAAAAGGGTGGTAACAGGAGAATTGGGGTGGACAGAGGCCTGAACCCCTCCTGGTGGGAACTTCAGGGGCCCCCTTGGGGAGTGGGGTCCATCTGGACGGCGTCAGGTAGGGGCCCCGGCCTCCAGCCCCGGCTGCTCCCTGGTGGGCTAAGGCGGTGGCCCTGACCTGACCCCGGTGGTGAGGGCACAGGGGACAGACCCTCTCCCTCCCGGCCCCAGCCTCACCCCTACCTGCCCCCCCACCTGCTCCGATCACATTAGCGAGTGACAGCCCAGCCTCACCCCTACCCCGCCCCCCCCACCTGCTCCGATCACATTAGCGGAGTGACAGCCCAGTCTCACCCCTACCTGCCCTCCCCACCCCACCCCCCCCCCCCCCCGCTCCAATCCCATTAGCGGAGTGACAGCCAGTGAGTCCCCGGCGGCGGCTCCATCAGTCTCCAAGGCGGCGCTAAAGGCCGGACTTGGGCCCTCTTCCTCCCGGCCCCTCACCCATCCATCTCGGCGTCAGGCAGGCCTCGGTGACGCAGGGAGGGGGGCTAGAGGGACCCCAACATGCCTCCCTCCTTAGGCTGGCCGGAGCAGGTGCCCTTTGACCCCCAGAGTGAGGTCACCAGGCCACCTGTGAGCCACGCCCGCCGGGCCTGCAACCGCAGCGGCCCCGCCCTGGCCGGCCCTCCGCCCGCCGGCCCTGCAGCCGTTCGCTCCCGGCCTCTCACTGGCACCCGCTGCTGCAGAGCCGCCCCGCCGGGACAGGGGCGCCGGCCACCGAGGCTGTCCGGCCCGGAGGGGGAGGAAACCGGAGCCGAGTGAGGGGGCAGCGGAGCAGGGGTGTGGGGTGGGGGGGCAGAGGGGAGGGGGCAGCAGAGCAGGGGTGTGGGGTGGGGTGGGCAGAGGGGAGGGGCAGCGGAGAAGGGGTGTGGGGTGGGGGGGCAGAGGGGAGGGGGCAGCGGAGAAGGGGTGTGGGGTGGGCAGAGGGGAAGGGGGCAGCGGAGCAGGGGTGTGGGGTGGGGTGTGGCAGTGCAGAGGGGGGGCAGGCGGTGTGGTGGGAGTCTGAGCGGGGTCTGGGGAGCGGGGACCAGGGCTCTGAGGGAGGTGAGAGCCCTGGCAGCGTTTTGAGCGGAAGGAAGAGGGTGTGACGTGACCTGGGATGCAGAAGGCCCACCCCTTTTGGTGGTCTCCCGCGCCTTCCCCTCCCCCTTCCCATTCCCCCTCCCCTCCCCCTCTTCCCTCCTCCCCCCACCCTCCTCCCTGCTGGGCTCTGAGGTGTCCATCTGCCCAGCTCCCCCCAGCCCCGTGTCTCCCTCCCTGCAGGGTTCACCGCTGGCCCTCTGCCCAGGGCTCCCTTCCCACTGCTCCCCCGGCTCCCCGACTGCAGCCCCCTGATGCCCAGGCAGGTCAGCTCCCTGGCCGAGGCCCCGACCACCTGTGATGGTGGGCGCTCTCATCGGGACTGAGCTCTGGTGCCCGGCGCTCCGTCCCGGCACCCAGCGCACAGTCAGGGCCCGGCACCCAGTCAGGGCCCGGCACACAGTAGGCGCTCCATGGTTGGGTGACGCGTGAGCGGCCGGGGAGGGTGGCTGTGGGCAGAGCAGGGCCTCCGGCTCCTCCGAAAGGACCGGCTTCGGGGGAGGGTCCCAGGCCGCCTCCAGCGAGGCCCCTGGTCCTGGAGGCCTGCGGGCGGCGGTGACCTCCACAGCGACGGCTGGAGGAGACGCGGGGCGGGCGGGAGGGAGGGAGGGAGGGAAACGCTCCACCACAAACAGCCCCGCATCCTGGCTGGCACCGCCAGCTCTCAGCTGCTCTTATTCATCCCGACCTTCCTGCCCCTTTTACTTCCCCCCTTTACAGCCGGCCCGGGCCGCCACCGCCGTAAACACAGCCGGGATTTATCCCGCCGCGCATTAACCCCTGCCCCCCGCCTCGCCAATCATCCCGCCGCCGCCGCCGCCGCCGCCGCCGCCGCCGCCAGCGCCAGGGGCGGGCCGCGGGCACGGGCTGGCGAGCCGGGCCCTGGGCAAGGCCTGCCCGTGGCACCTGCTGACCTTGGCCGGCTGGGAGCCACCCTGACCGCGGCCCGCCCACCTGCCCTGCGGGACCGCCTCCTCGGGGTGCACGCCCTGACCAGCCTCCCTGGCTCTCCCAGACCTGGCCTGGCCTCGGTCACCCTTCAAGGCCTCGGCGCAGAGCACAGAGTAATTTCCCTCCCCCTGGGAAACTGAGGCCAGAGGGCACGCAGAGGGCACGCAGGGGCAAAGGCAGGGCTGGGCTTCTCCCCCCTCCCCTGCCGCCGGCCAGTCCCTGGCCCTTTCCCACCTCACATGCCCCTCGCTACCAATCACAGAGGGGAAGGGAGAGGGATAGAGCGCCAGAAACATCGATGAGAGGCCTCAGTTCAGAGGGTGGGGCTGCCCAGGCGCCCAGCAGGGAGGGCCCGGCCTGCCACGGGCATCTGGCCTCGTCTAAGGCGATGGCAGCAGACAAGGCGGGGGGGGGGGGCGGAAAGAGGGGCAGACGGAGACGTGGGGGCCCAGGGGCCTCCGGGAGAGAAGCAGCTGAGGAGGGAGTGGCATCTCCCCCACCCCCTTAGTCCCCCCCACACCCTCAGACCACAGGAAGGGTCATGGGTCACTCACCACCGCCGCCTCCGAGCAGGGAGCTGTTGGCTGCAAGAGAGAGAAAAGGCGGTCAGGTGGGGTGTCAGGTGGGGTGTCAGGTGAGGTGTCAGGTGGGACGTCAGGTGGGGTGTCAGGTGTGATGTCAGGTGGGGTGTCAGGTGGGGTGTCAGGTGGGACGTCAGGTGGGGTGTCAGGTGGGGCGTCAGGTGGGACGTCAGGTGGGGCGTCAGGTGTGATGTCAGGTGGGGTGTCAGGTGGGACGTCAGGTGGGACGTCAGGTGGGGTGTCAGGTGGGGTGTCAGGTGGGATGTCAGGTGGGACGTCAGGTGGGGTGTCAGGTGGGACGTCAGGTGGGGTGTCAGGTGGGATGTCAGGTGGGGCGTCAGGTGGGGCGTCAGGTGGGGCGTCAGGTGGGACGTCAGGTGGGGCGTCAGGTGGGACGTCAGGTGGGACGTCAGGTGGGGTGTCAGGTGGGACGTCAGGTGGGACGTCAGGTGGGTGGGCTGTGCCAGCTGCTGTTGCGAGTCAGGGCGGGGTCCCTGGCCCAGGTGCTGCCAGGGTTAGGCCAGCTGCGCCCCAGGCCCTGGCTGCAGGAGTCCTGGGTCCCCACAGACCGTCAGCTCCTGCTCCGGCGGGCACCCCTGCCTCCCTCTGTGTGAGGGGACCCTCTGTCCCTCTGTGTGAGGGGACCCCCGTCCCTCTGTGTGAGGGGACCCCTGTCCTCTGTGTGAGGGGACCCCTGTCCTCTGTGTGAGGGGGACCCCCTGTCCTCTGTGTGAGGGGACCCCTGTCCCTCTGTGAGGGGGGCCATTTCCGGCTGGCGGGGCGGACGCGCTAAGTGGTGGCGGCGGCTCCGAGTGGCTGGTGCCGGGCTGACAGCTCCTCGCTCGGGAATAATTAATCCGCAGCCTGAAAACCCGGGGCTGCGAGTTGCCACGTTACTTGCCAGATTAATACGAGCAGCTAATTAAGATGGAGCGGAGGAGCGGCTGGCGCTCCCAGAGCAGGGCCGGGGCCGCGGGGATGGGGCGGCGAGCAGCTGGAGCGGCTCCGGGAGAGCAGGCGGGGCTGTGGGGACCCCAGCACACAGCCCCCAGCAGACACCCCCCCAGCAGACAGCCCCCCCAGCACACAGCCCCCAGCAGACAGCCCCCAGCAGACAGGCCCCCAGCAGACAGCCCCCAGAACCCTCCCCAGCACACAGCCCCCAGCACACAGCCCCCAGCACACACACCCCAGCACACAGCCCCCAGCACACAGCCCCCAGCACACACCCCCCAGCAGACACCCCCTAACACACACACCCCAGCAGACAGGCGGTAGCTGAGGGGCTGGGCGGGAGGCCTGGTGCGGCCTGTGCCCAGGAGGGCGCTGTGGGGCGGGGGGCTGTGTGCCCACGAGGCCTGCGCACTCGGGAAAGCCCATTTCAGACGGGAAGCCGAGCCCGAGCCCGGGGTTGAGCCCCACTCGGGGGGAGCAGGGTTGGAAGCGGGTCTGTCTGACTCAGAGAGGGCTGACCCCGAGGCAGACTGCGAGGGCCCGGCACAGGGCTGGCCGCCTCCACGCCGCGGCAGAGCGCACAGTAGGCCCGCTCCACACGCAGAGCGCACAGTAGGCCCGCCCCACCCAGCAGGGCCGAGTGCAGCGCTGGGGGCCAGGCCCCGGGACAGCCGGTCCCAGAGCCAGCAGGGCATCTCGGGCTCAGGGGGTCCAGCTCCCCGCGCCCGAGGTCCTGGGGCAGCCCTGGCGGCTGCGGGAAGCTGCCCTCCTCGGCCCTCCCCCCTCCCCCGTCACCTCTCTCTCTTAATTAGCACCGGCTGCGAACGAGCCGGCTCCGCTCGCTCCGAGGGCCCCGTGCCAAATGGGTTGGCAGGGAGCCTCGAAGGGGCAGGAGGGGAGGGGGCGCCGACCCGCCGCTCTGCAGGCCTCCGCGGAGGCAGTGCCACCCCCACCTGTGACCCCGCCCCGGGGGGAACCGGGTGACTGCCTGATGGCCCCAGGGGCGGGAGGCAGGCCTGGGCCAGAGGGGCTCTCCCCGGCTGAGCGGGAGCCGGCGGGCACCGCCTGGCACAGGTGGGCGAGCCAGGGGGGCCACACGGGGCCCGTGGGCTGCAGAGCGGCGGCCGGGGCCTGGGAGAGCCAGACACGGCGGGGGGGGGGGGGGCAGGGAGGCCCCAGGGCCGCTGCGTCCCCTCCCGGGGACCGCCCGGGGACCGCCGAGGGGGTGGGCGGGGTGAGGGCCCCGCAGACCAGCCTCCGAGGGCGCCTGCGCTGGGACTGGCCACCGGGATCGCCCACCGGCTGGCTGAGGTGCTCGCTGGGCCTGATCCCAGGGCCAATGGCCTGGGGGTTTGGGGAGGATGCTGCCAAAGACACCAACAGGCACCCCGGGTGTGCCCCCAGCCCCCCCGAAGCAGGCGGTCCCGGGCCAGGGCTGGCTCGCCACCTCGCCCTCCGACGCGGCCTTGCGCCTCCAGCTCCGGCCCCTCCTGCTGCCGCCCGCCTGCTCCCCGCAGTTGCGTTTCGGGTGCCAATAAACGGGGGTCGGCCCATTTCTCAGGCGAGGAGACGGGGCTCACGGAGGGAGTGGGGCGTGGGGGGGGCTGGAACGGGACAGCTGGCTGTCACCCCATTCTCTTCGCCCGCCCCCTCCCTCCCTGACCTGAAAGGCTCCTGACACCTTCTCTGGGAGGGAGCCGGGGACGCTGAGCCACGAGGGGTGTGGGGATGAGCCCCGGATTCCAGCCTAAGCCGGGGGTCCGGCCTGGCTCTGCCCAAGGCACCCACACCTGCCCCGGCAAAGCTCCGTGAGCTCCGGGGGCTGGGCCACGCGGGGTGAGGGGATGAGCTCAGCGCAGGAGGTCCAGGCCGTGCGGCCCCGCCCGGGTGACCTGGCCGTGCCCGCGCCGTGCCCCACCGGCCTCGAGTAACCGGCTCCAGCTCGGTGCCGGGCCTGTGACCTTGGGGTGACAGTGAGTCCTCACCCCGCTCTCCGTCACTACCACATCCTCTGTCCCCGGAAGGTGGCCCACCGGGCAGGGCTGGGGGCCTGGGCGCTCCCCCCCCATCTCTCCACGCTCTGCTGCCCTTCCCTGCCCCATGCTCCTCCGGCAGTGACCCCGAACCCCATTTCACCCGTGTCCCCCACGCCCTCAGGCCCTGCGCCTCCCCACGCCGCCCCCGCGGCCCCTGGCAGGGGGTGTGGCTGCCCAGGCCGAGCTGCCCCTGACCTGTCCAGGGCTGGCCGGCCACTGCCCGCGAACGGAGACAGGGCACCCGCGGGCACGGCAGGCCCCGGCCACTTCTCCCCCCACACCGCACACTTTCCTCGGTGCCAGCCTGTGCCCGGCGCCTCCACGCACAGAGATGAGCCAGACGCCGTGCCTGGGAGGAGGGGGGACGGGCAGGGCACCCCGAAGCCGGTGGACTTCACCGAGGAGGAGGCTGTGAGCTGAGGCTGCAGGGAGGCCGCGCCTGGGGGGGGGGCATGGCAAGGGCAAGGGCACTGCCAGGGCCGCGCAGGTCAGGGCACCTCCTGTGCAGGATGAGGGGCCTGGTCAGCTGGGCCGGACCCACCGCTGGGCGGGGGAGGGGGGGCTGGGGAGAGGCGGAGCTGAGCGGCGGAGGGGGGCCCCAGCCTGCCCCTGCCCGCACTCATCAGAGGGAGAGCCCCCACGTGAGGGCCCCGTCGTGTGTCCTGGGCCCCCACACTTTCAGGGAGCCACGAAGATGTTGTCATTTTAAGAAAAAAGTGAGCTTGCAGGTTGAAGCTGTGTTAACATATAATGTCCATGTGTTTGTGCCAATGGAGTCGTCATCCAATCGAACCTTAGTATTTTTCAGGAAAAGGGGGCACAGTGGCAGGAGAGCGGCGGAGGCCAGGCCAGCCCCAGCTCACACGGCTCCGGCACGCACACCCGGAGCGGGAGGCCCGCTACCGCCCGGTTACAGACGAGGGAGCCGGTCCACGGTCCACGGAGCCGGTCCACGGTCCACGGAGCCGGTCCCTGTGATTCTCCGATTTTACCCCCGGCGCCTCCTCCCACCGCCCCTCGGCTCTCCGGATAGAGACCTGCCCCCGCATTCCCCAGGCCTGCACCCCGACCCTCACTGCTTCCTGCGTCTCCGGGCTCCCTCTGCCACATCCGGGTCCGCAAACGTGCCCATTCCTCCGCCCCAGGGCCTTTGCACGGCTGCTCCCTCGCCCGGAGACGCCCTCAGCTCCGAGCCGGGTCGGCCTTGAGGCGGCGGCAGCTGCCAGGGCGGAGCGTCTCCCAGGCTGCGCCCTCCCAGGGGCGGTGACTCACCGCCTCCAGCACGTCCCTCCCAGGTGAGTGCCCCCCCCCTCCCCCTCCCCTCCCCCCCAGCCCCAGTGTCTCCCACAGGGTGTCCCCAGCTCCCAGCGCAGAGCCCGTGCAGGCAGGTGCCGCTGACAATTACCGAACAAGGCAAACAAGGGCTGTGCCAGAGCCGCTCAGCGAGGCCGCCCGGCCTGCCTGGCCCCGAGCCCGGCTCTCACCCACGGGCCTCGGCTCTCACCCACGGGCCTCGCAGAGGCAGGACCTGGGCGGGTGTGAGTGTGTGAGTGTGTGTGTGAGTGAGTGTGTGTGAGTGTGTGTATGTGTGTGTGTGTGAGTGAGTGTGTGTGTGTGTGTGTGTGAGAGTGAGTGTGTGTGTGAGTGAGTGTGTGTGAGAGTGTGTGTGAGTGTGTGTGTAAGTGTGTGTGTGAGTGTGAGTGTGTGTGTGTGTGTGAGTGAGTGTGTGTGAGTGTGTGTATGTGAGTGAGTGTGTGTGTGAGTGTGTGTGTGAGAGTGAGTGTGAATGTGTGTGTGTGAGTGTGTGTATGTGTGTGTGTGAGTGTGTGTGAGTATGTGTGTGTGTGAGTGTGTGTGTGTGTGAGTGTATATGTGAATGAGTGTGTGAGTGTGTGTGTGTGTGTGTGTGTGTGTGTGAGTGAGTGTGAGTGTGAGTGTGTGTGCAGGCCACGGGGCTGGCCCAAGGGCAGTGCAGGAGGCGGCCGGGAGCCCTCCTCTGGTGGGGCTAATCCCCCGGCCCTGGGCGAGGCGGGCACGTGCGGGGCCGCTGCCCGAGCGGCTCAGGGAGCTGGGGAAGCGCTGGCCGGTCCCTGGCCCGGGAGGGCTGCCCTCGGGGGCAGCGGTGACAGCGACTCGGAGCCACACGGTCCCTCCGAGTGCTGCTGGGCCGCTGCCGCCACATGGCCGCCGGCCGCGGCTCCCAGCACCTTGTCCCGGCCTCACACGCGGGGAGGCCGCCGGCCAGCCTCCGGGAGCCGGGGGGAGGGTGGGGGGGAGAGGGGCTGCTCCTCCGCCCCGCGGCCGGGCCTGTCCCCTCCTCCTTCCGGAGGCCCGATCTCAGCGTCCTGCCACTGGACAGCAGGCCCCCAGGCCCCCGAGGCCCGATCTCAGCGTCCTGCCACTGGACAGCAGGCCCCAGGCCCCCGTGCCCGGCTCTGGGGCGCAGCGGGCACCGAGGGCACCGGCCAGGGGGCGGCAACAACAGAGGAGAGTAAGCTGAGAGAACCGGTCAGCACCGAGGCTGTGGGGAGACGGGAGAGGAGAGCGGCGGGCGGGCGGGGGCGGGTCTAGAAGGACCGGGACCCGCCGCCGGAGGGGAGACCCGGGCAGAGGGCCCGGTGGGCTTGAGGCACCCCAGGAGGCCGAGCCGGAAAGAAGGTCCAACGGAGACAGGCGGGGCCTGCTAACCACTGCCCTTCCCAGGCCTCCCCGAGGGGAGCCTCTCTGGCACCCCCGCTGCCTAGGTGTCTGGCTCCGGCCTGCCTCCCCGGGCGGGGTCCCCGCCCCCCGCACCCAGAGCCTGGCCCGGTGCCGGCGCCTCCGAGGGGCCGACAGCAGCCCCAGCCCACGGGCAGACCCAGGGGAGTGGGCGTTGCTCTTGGGGAGCAGTGTGTCCCCCCCCCCAGGCCAGTGTGTGTGGGGGACACACACTCGTGCTGTGGAGGGCGAGCCGTTTAAAACACGGTTCAGATGAGAAACCCCCCACCGAGCGAGTAACATGGACCACGAACCACGGCCGGATTTCTGCAGACAGAACGGGGACTTCAAAGCCTCCCACTCGGGGCAGCTGCCCTTTGCCAAGCTCTGCCCTCGGCCCAGGTCCCTG
This sequence comes from Vespertilio murinus, assembly GCA_963924515.1. NCBI lineage: Eukaryota > Metazoa > Chordata > Mammalia > Chiroptera > Vespertilionidae > Vespertilio > Vespertilio murinus. The sequence goes on along the minus strand of OZ004709.1, from coordinate 168,399,158 downwards.
CCCTCGCGGTGGGGCTGCCGCGGGAGCCTGAGCCAGCGTTGCGGACACTTCCCGGGTTTGGGGGCGCTGGGGGGGGGGCTCACGTGTGTGGGCACCAACCACAGGCTTTCCCCCGGCGCCGCTGCTGACCATCGGACACGTCCTACCGCAGACGGGGAAACCGAGGCCCGGGGCGGCCATGTGCTTAGCGGGCGGGGCCCACGTCTGCGCTTTGCCAGCCCGGCCCTGAACCCCAGCGGCGAACCTGGGTTTGAGCCGTTGCCCTGCCTCCTGGGGCCTCCGTCTCCCGGTCTGCGGGGTGGGTAGGCCAGGAGCGGACGTCCCGGGGGCACAGACGGTAACGCTGGCATTGGGGTCCCCTCAGGAGAGCAGCTTCCTGCTGAGGTTCGGACACCAGCTCCCCAGGGAGAGCGGGGGTGGGGGGGGTGCTTGCTGAATGGGCAGCTCCATTCGACAGGAGGGGAAACTGAGGCTCCTGGAATGAGTGCCTGGCCCGAGGCCTCCCAGGTGAGGCTGGTGGAGTCGGGACCTGAAGCCGGCGGGTCCGACCCTGGAGCCCGGACACCGGCTCCCGCTCAGCCAGGCTTGCCTTGTTTGCCTCGGGGACTGAGCCCCTCACCCCGCCCTGCTCTGAGCCAAGCCTGCGACCCTCAGAGCTGCCGGGCGCTGTTCCCAGCTGGGCCCCCACTTTTAGGACGCCCCTCTCACTGGCCCTGGGCCAGGCCCTGCCTCCACCGCATCCCCTGAACCTACAACCCTGCCCACCCCTCCCTTCCCCTCTGCAGCGCCCTCCCTGCTTTGCCCAGGCCTCCACCCCCAGGCCTCCACCCCCAGACCTCCACCCCCAGGCCTCCCGCCCCCAGGCCTCCACCCCCAGGCCTCCACCCCCAGACCTCCACCCCCAGACCTCCCACCCCCAGGCCTCCACCCCCAGGCCTCCACCCCCAGACCTCCACCCCCAGGCCTCCACCCCCAGACCTCCACCCCCAGACCTCCCACCCCCAGGCCTCCACCCCCAGGCCTCCACCCCCAGACCTCCACCCCCAGACCTCCCACCCCCAGGCCTCCACCCCCAGGCCTCCACCCCCAGACCTCCACCCCCAGACCTCCCACCCCCAGGCCTCCACCCCCAGGCCTCCACCCCCAGACCTCCACCCCCAGACCTCCCACCCCCAGGCCTCCACCCCCAGACCTCCAACCCCAGACCTCCACCCCCAGACCTCCGACCCCCAGGCCTCCACCCCCAGACCTCCACCCCCAGACCTCCAACCCCAGACCTCCACCCCCAGACCTCCCACCCCCAGGCCTCCACCCCCAGGCCTCCACCCCCAGGCCTCCACCCCCAGACCTCCACCCCCAGACCTCCCACCCCCAGGCCTCCACCCCCAGATCTCCCACCCCCAGGCCTCCACCCCCAGACCTCCCACCCCCAGGCCTCCACCCCCAGACCTCCACCCCCAGACCTCCCACCCCCAGGCCTCCACCCCCAGACCTCCACCCCCAGACCTCCCACCCCCAGGCCTCCACCCCCAGACCTCCACCCCCAGACCTCCACCCCCCAGACCTCCCACCCCCAGGCCTCCACCCCCAGACCTCCACCCCCAGACCTCCACCCCCAGGCCTCCACCCCCAGACCTCCCACCCCCAGGCCTCCACCCCCAGGCCTCTCCCTACAAAAGCCGCCCGGCAGCCATTTCAGCCCAAAGCCTGGGCCCCTCGCTGTCCCCTCCTGCCTGGGCGCCTTGGACTCGGCCCCTAGAGACCCAGCCTCCCGGCCAGTGGCCCCCGAGCTGGCCCCCAAACTCCCGGAGCCACAAGCCCCTCCGCACCCACTGGCCCAGCCCGGCCCAGTCACCCCAGTCACCCTCCCCTGCTGGGCCTGGGCTCCGCCAGAACGTCAGGGCAGGCTATGTAACGTCACACAGAGCCAAGCAGAGGGCTCCCCGCTCTCGCCCACCACGGGGACCCCACTGGGCCTGCTCCCTTTCCGGCGGCACCTTTGGGGCTTCGGATACAAGCGGCACCGCCAACAACGCGTCCGGCCGGCCAGCCCTCCGCGCCGGGCCTCAGGGGCTCCCCTCATTTCTGGTCCCCGCCCCGGGGAGCCGTCTCCCTGTCACAGCGGAGGACGGGGCTCAGGGAGGTCAGGCAGCGGGGCTGGGAGCGGGAGCCAGAGGGGGAGTCCGGGAGTCCTGCTTCCGGGGCCGGTGGTGGGGGACCCTGCGGGCTGCAGCTCTCGGGGGCCGCCCCTCCCCCAGGAGCGGGGGGGGGGGGGAAGCACTCAGCGTCCCCCCATTAGCATAACCATGAGCTGGAGCATCCCTGAAACCCAATTACCAGGAGATGGCTTGGGCCCCAGCCAGCCGGGCGGGCGGGCGGGCGGGTGGGTGCAGTCTCGTCTCTGCAGGAATGAGGGGCTGAGCCGGGAGAGGGAGGCTGAGGAGCTGAGCTGAGGGGAGGGGAGGGGAGGGGAGGGGAGGGGAGGGGAGGGCTGGAGAAGCCCCCGGTCCAGCTCCGGTCCAGCCCGGGCGGTGTGGGTGTGACCCCTCCGATCAGCCCCCATGGACAGCGCCTCCTGCCCCAAGGACAGGCACGGCTCTCCTGCCCCGGCGGCTGGGTGACCCCGGGCGGCTCCGTGCTTCTCTGAGCTTTGCTTTAAAACCAGGGGCTGACGGAACAGAAAACAACCCGGGTTTGGAGGAGGAGAGAGTCCCCCTAACGAACGGCAGGCGGGTCCGGCCTCTGCTTCTCTCCTCCCCTCGAGGCCCCCTGACGCCTCCGCTCTCCTGGCCCTTTCTCTGCCCTCACCCTCACTCCTCCTCATCCTCCTCCTCGTCCTCCTCCTCACCCTCACTCCTCCTCACCCTCATCTTCATCCTCACCCTCATCCTCACCCTCGTCCTCATCCTCCTCCTCACCCTCCTCCTCGTCCTCCTCCTCACCCTCACCCTCCTCCTCCTCACCCTCGTCCTCATCCTTACTCATCCTCACCCTCACTCACCCTCACCCTCCTCCTCACCCTCACTCTTCCTCACCCTCACTCCTCACCCTCATCCTCACTCTCACTCATCCTCACCCTCATCTTCATCCTCACCCTCACCCTTACTCACCCTCACTCCTCCTCACCCTCACCCATCCTCACCCTCACCCTCTCAGCAACCTCATCTACTGACCACACACACACACACACACACACACACATGCACCCTCTCAGAAGAGCTGAAGCGCCCCCTCCCCAGAGAAGCCCCCCTCTGCATCCGGGCCGCGTGCTCCTGGCGGTGCTGGTCCGGTATCGCGGGGCCTGCATGGCTCCGTTTCACAGGAAGCGGCGCTCCGGGGCGGCAGCCGCTCGGGCTGGGCTGTTCCCTCCAGCAGGGCCGCCCACACCTCCCTCCGCCCCCCACGGGCTGGAGGCCGGGGTGCAGCCCGTCTCCTGCACACGCAGCTGCAGGGCCCCGAGCACATGCCCCGAGCACACAGGAGCCGGGATTCCGTGGGGCGCGCACCTGGGAGGGGGCGGCTGGGGGTGGGGAATGCACATCTTCACTTCTCTAGTTTTTGCCAAATTGCTCTCCAAAGTGGTTGTTCCGATGATCGCTTTACCATATAAATTAAGTCATGTCACTTCCCTGCTTAAAAATCTCAAATGGCTTCCGATTACATTAGGATAGAAATCCATATTCCCCTCCACGGATGCCTGGCTACCTCCCACACTCTGCCCCCCCCCCCCCCCTTTCCTGGCCTTCTCTCTCGTCCCCATCCCCATCCTCCAGCAGGTCTTGCTCTCCAACGCCCCAGGGCCTTTGCACCCGCTGCTTCCGCGGCCCGACACCCTCTCCCTGCAGCTCTTCCCAGACGGGCTCCCTCCCTCCCGCCCGCAGGCCTCAGTGGAAAGCCACCTCCTCCGGGAGGCCCCCCGGATGCCCGGCTGAGTGCCCGTCCCTCTGGCCACGCTGCGTTCTGCGGGGCCCGCACCCTGGTCCTGAGGACCTCACCCCCAGGCTTGTCTGCGATGAGCCCCCAGCGACAGCCGAGGGAGAGGCCTAGTCTTTGGCCACTCGGTACCCGAGGCCGACTCGGATCGGCGCCGAGGACTGCTCCTCTGCCACCAGCCACCCGGCAGGCGTGGTTGGGCCGGTCTGCTGCCAGGTCCGCAGGAGCCTGAGCCGCGGGTCAGGGAGGTGAGCTGAGCGGAGGGGAGTGTGGCCCAGGTGAGGGCGGGGCCTGCGCTTTAGAAACACCCTCTCCGAGCTGTGACAGAGGGCCGGGAAGAGAGGCAGTGCTGCACCCGCGGGGCCAATGGGAGGAGCCTGAGAGACGGTAGGAGCAGCCTGGGTCCGGCCTCTGAGGGCCCAATCCGGTCCATGGAAGGAGCACTTGGTGTGTGAGCGCTTGCCTGCCCCCTCCTCCCACCCCTGCAGGGAGCCTGCCCCCTCCTCCCACCCCTGCAGGGAGCCTGCCCCCTCCTCCTCCCGCCCCTGCAGGGAGCCTGCCCCCTCCTCCCACCCCTGCAGGGAGCCTGCCCCCTCCTCCCCCCCCTGCAGGGAGCCTGCCCCCTCCTCCCGCCCCTGCAGGGAGCCTGCCCCCTCCTCCCGCCCCTGCAGGGAGCCTGCCCCCTCCTCCCATCCCTGCAGCTTCCTGATGCAGAAACCCAGGCTCCTCCTGGACCCGGGACCCCAGAGGCGGCCTTGACCTAGCCCGACCCTCGTGCTCAGAGGGGAAACTGAGGTCCCCGAGGTCGGCTCCCTCCTGTGGGAACGTGAGGGGCCGCACGGGGACAGAAGGGCACCCCCGGCTGCCAGGGGCTCGGGTGGACCCCAGAGACCTTCCTCAGAAACTGCCGCCCACCCCTGCCTGCAGATGGCTCCCTCCCACTCCTGACGGGGGGAGGGGGACTCTCAGGGCCAAAGACGTGGGGGCCAGCAGGGACAAGGGGGCTCGCCCGAGGCCCCTCAGCCGGGAAGAGGCGGCTCGGGCTAGTCCTGCAGCGGGAGAAGCCGGTCGGTTGGAAGGGCCAGGTGAGGTGGGAGGAGTCCCAGCCCCCGCCCTGCCCGGGCTCAGGGCTCAGGGCGGCCACCCTCCCCCTTCCAGGCCCCACCTGACCGCCCCCGGCCCCCCAGGCTGGGTCCCCTCCTCTCAGTCCCCCTGACCTCCCAGCTGGGGGAGGAGGGGAGGGGGGAGGGGAGGAGGGGAGGAGGGGAGAGGAGGGGAGGAGGGGAGGAGGGGGGAGGAGAGGAAGGGAGAGGAGGCAGGCAGAAGCAGCCATTGGTATGCAAGGCCCTGCCTCAGCCCTCCAAGGCCCAGGCTTTCTCTCAGCTCTTTAAGAATCCCTCCGGCTGCCGCAGCCAGCAGCTTGGTGGTTGCTGGGCAACCCCCCCATCCCATTGGCACCCTCCCCCTCTCCCCCTCTCCCCTCCCCTCCCCCCTCCCGGTGCCTCCCCCGGCCCAGGCTCAGCAGGGCACTCAGCTGCACCTGCGCCAGCAGGTGAGGGGCTGAGCGACCCCCCAACCCCAGCGGGTACGTGGGGCGGCGGCGAGCAGAACCCAGGCCTGGGGACTGCAGAGGGAGGCAGACGAGGGAGCGGGTGCTGGGCGCAGGGCCTGGGTGGCCGTGGCTGCTGGGTGGGTGGCCCCGCCGCACCCAGCTGCTGGACACCGCCCGGGCCTGCCACCCCGGGAGCCGGGAGCTGGGCTTGTCCGGCCCCAGGACGAAGCCACTAATGGCCCCCGGCGACTGCCGCCCGGGCTGAGAGCCATGCAGTGCCCAGCGCGAAGAGGAAGAGGAAGAGGAAGAGGAAGAGGAAGACAAGCTCGGGTCCTGGGCCGTGCCCACCAGCCTCACCGTCACGGTGCACACGGGCGCACACGGGCGCACACGGGCACACACGGGCGCACACTCGCTGAATGAGCAAGTACCTTTCTGAATCTCGTCGCTGATGGCGCTACACTCCCTCCCTGGCGCCCCGTCCTTCCCAGAGCAAGGCCGGACCCCCCCCCCCCCCGGCTTGTTCCCGCCCGCACACCCGGCGTGGCTGCTATCTGCACCTCACCTTCACCATGGCCCCCCGACTCCCACCCCCAAACCCTGACCGACCGAGAGCGCCTTCTCTCCAACCACGGGTTCTCCCAGGTCACAGTGCACCCCCCCAACCCCCTGGCCCCCCAAGACCTGGCTCAGGAGCCCCTCCCAGGGAAGCCGGCCGGCCAGGCGCTGCTGACGCGGCCGGTGTCCCCGGCGACGAGGCGGCTTCGGGGCGCCCTCGCTGCCTGGGCGCCCGTGCCCCTCGCTGGAGGTCCGGCTCTGCCAGGCCGGATGGAGCGGGCCCTGACCGACATCGGTCTGCGGTGTCCCCAGATGCGCAGACACCTCGGGCCTCCGTGACGCTCTGTGTGCAGACACGGCCGCCTGGCACAGCTGAGCGAGTGGCGGATCGTGCGGCCACTGAGACCACGGTCATGGCCGGAACCGGTGTGGCTCAGTGGATAGAGCGTTGGCCTGCAGACTGGGGAGAGGGCATGTATCTGGGTTGTGGGCACGTCCCTGGTGGGAGGTGTGCAGGAGGCAGCTGATTGATGTCTCTCTCTCATTGATGTTTCTAACTCTCTCTCCCTCTTCTTTCCTCTCTGTAAAAAATCAATAAAATATATTTTTTTAAAAAGACCACGGTCATGAAGGTGGTCCTGGGATATGGAAGAGCCAGAGACAGAGCTGGATGCATCCCTCCCTCCACTCTGCCGCGGCTGCGTCTGTCAGGGGGGCGGCAGGGACGGGACGCGGTTAGAGGAGGAGGACACGCACGTAACTCCTCAGCAATGAACGGGCCAAGTGCCAGGAGGGAGGGAGGGAGGACGGCGGAGCCTGAGGGCCCACGTCCGTCCGTCCGTCCAGGGGTCCGGGCAGGCAGCACAGACCGGGGCACCGTGAGAATCACCGCCGGCGGCCCGACGGCCTGGCAGGGCGCGGGGACAAAGGCTGCCGACGCCACAGGCAGCGGCGTCGTGGGCGGTTTTTCTCTCCTTATTGGTATAATGTTTGGGCAGTAAATAAAAATTGGGAGGACAAATAGCTGCTCTCGAATTGAGTAGGAAGGGAGCCGGAGGGGATCAGGGGAGGGAGTGGGAGGGAGGCCGGGCACCGCGGTGAGCAGTGACCGCGGCCTCAGCGAGGAGGCCTCCTGTACCCGGGGCGCCAGAGGGAGGGGGCGCACAGGCGTGGGGGTGGCACACCTCTCCCTCCGGGGACCTGAGAATCCCTCCTCCCACAGGGCAGGCCCTGACGGGCAGCAAAGAGCAGGGTGCGCTGGGCCCCTGGCAGGGTGGGACACAGGCCGGATTGTGGGGTGTCTGGGTGTTGACCTGCAGCAGTGGGCCCGGGGAAGGGGGCGCTCCAGGGAAAAGGATGGCAGGAGGGATGGGGGCTCAGGCTCACCAGAGAGCCCCCTAGGGTCCCCGAGAGAGACTGTCCGGAGCAGGCGCTTTCCCGGCCAAGGGGAGGGGTGTGTGGCTCCCCCCAGACCCCAATGTGTGCCAGGCGCTGCCCAGCCCCCTCCTAGTCCAGCCCCTTCGGCCTCACATCCGCCCTCCCAGGCAGGTGACCCATGCTCCCATTTTCCAACCGAGGACCTGAGGCTCGGGGAGGTGAAGCAGCTCAAGGTCACAGCGGCTCTGCGGGGCGGGGCGGGGCCGGGCTGGGCCCTGACCCGGCGCTGCCCCTCGGGCGGCGGGCGGGCGGCCGGGGCGCGGGGGCCGGGCCGGCGGGGGTCCGCGTGGGCAGGGGCGCCAGGCGGAGGCAGGGGCAGGCTGCGTGGGGACCGGCTGTGAATGATGCTCGGGTGGCGGTGAATGAATGAATGGCTGAGGGATGAATGAATGAGGGGTGCGGAGAGGAGGGTGGAGGGCTGGCGGCGAGAGCGAGAACCCCTCTCCGCCCCTCCCTCCCCCCCCGCGGGAGGCGGGCTCTGGGAGCCTCCTCCTCGCCCCGGGGGCCGCTCCCCGACCTCCTCCCGCCTCCCGCCATTGTCGCCGGAGGGCAGGGGCCGGAGGACGCGGCGGCGGCGCTCCCCTCTCCCGGGCCGGGCCGGGCCCTTCCCCGCGCGGCGCAGCCTCCCGCGCCGGTCCGCCGGCCAGTGCGCAGCGCGGCCCCCGCCCGCCGCCTCCCCGCCCCCCGCGCCCGCCGCCCGCCCGCCCTCCCGGCTCCGCGCTCCCCGCCCGCCGCCCGCCCTCCCGGCTCCCGGCTCCGCGCCCGCACGCACGGCCCCGCCGCCGCCGCCGCCGCCGCGAGGGGAGAGGCGGCCGCCCAGCCCGGCTCCCGGCCCCGCTCGCCGCCGCCGCTCACAGGCTCCGCCGCCCCCGCCGCCGAGCGCACCGCCCGGCGCAGCCCCGCGGCCCCCGGCGCCGAGCCCGGCAGATGCGCCGCCGCCGCGCGCCCCTCGCCCCGGGCCCGCCGCCGCGCTCCGCCCGCCGGGCCCCGCGCCCCGGCTCCCCCGGCTCCCCCGGCGCCCGCCCGCCCCCCGGAGCCGCCCCCGAGGCCGCCGCCGCCGCCGCCGCAAAGTTTCCCGAGGAGACCCGCCTCCCGGCGCCGCGCAGGTGAGGACGGGGCCGGGGCCGGGGCGGGGGGCGGGGGCCGGCGGGGCGCGGGGCGCCCGGTGTGACCCGGCGCCGGGGGCTGCGCCTCGGGGTTTGGGGCGCGGGCCGCCGGTCCACAGCCGGGCGAGGCGGGGGGTGCGGGCGCGCGGCCGGCGGCCCCGCTCCCCGAGCCGAGGCTGGAAAGGGCGGGGGCCGGCGGAACCCCAGCCGCGCCCCGCGCCGCGCCCCGGGGGCTGGTGGCCGGGCCGGCCTCGCACCCAGGAACCGGGGTCCGGGAGCCCGGGGGGCAGCCGGCCGGCCGGCGCGGCGCTCCGTCCCCACCAGCCGCGTGAGTCACGGCCGGAGCGGTTTTATTTTTAAAACGACTCGGAGGGGGCCCCGCGGCCGCCAACTTCCCTCCCGCGGGGACCGCGGGCCGGGGCGGCCGGGGCGGCCACCTGGCGCTGGAGCCGACCGAGCGGGTCTGCCCCCGCCAGCCCCAGGCCGGCACCGCCCTCCCCGCGGCCCGGAGCGGAGGGCAGGGCAGGGCAGGGCCGGGGCTGGCAGAGCCTCCAGGTCGGAGGGGTCTCCGCGGAGAAGTTGTGGAGCGAGGCGTCCAGGTGCCCTGAGGGCTCACGACACGGCCCAGCCGGTGAGCCAGGCCCTGCAGCCCGCGGAGCCCTGGCAGGAGGGAAGCCCTGGCGGGGCGCGGGGCAGAGGGCACGCCGAGCCCAGCCCTGCGCCCCCTGGATGGACGCTGAGCCTCAGGGAGGATGGAGGCCTGCCCCTGCCACCCAGGTGGCTCAGGAGTTGGGGTGGCACCTCCTCTGGCCTGTGTGGGGCACCCAACCCGGCAGGAGGCTGGGTTCCACGGGCACAGGGGAGTGGGTGCGGGCACGCCCGGCCGTGGGGAAGGTGGCCGGGCTCGGGGCTCCGGGCGCGGGTTTCTGGAGGGAAAGCCAGGGGCGCCTCCCTGCCGCCCTGAGAGGCGCACCCACCACCCGTCACCCGTCAGCGGGCCCACTGGCTCGGTGGGTGACGCTCAGGGCTGCCTCGGGGGGTAAAAGGGAACTGGCCTGAGCTGCCCATGCCCAGGAGGGTGCCGCACAGCAGGGTGGGCAGCGAGGGGGCTCTGAGGGGCCCCTCAGCCACGTCCCGCCTGCAGGGTCAGCCACGGAGCAGGAGAGGAGGCCAGGGGGGGGGGGCTGTGGAGGGGCCCAGCACCCTCCACGCGGACAGCGACCTGTGTGAGCTGAAGCCAGGCCCGCCTGCCCCGGCCCGCCCTGGCTCCACCTCCTACTGGGTCCAAGTCCCCCCCCCCATCCCCCCCCCAGTCTTAGTTTCCCTAGTTGGTGAAATGGAGTTGACGGTATCCCCCTCCGGAGGCTGTATGTGGAGGGGCGGGGGCAGGACTGCGTTATAAGATGGGGTGAGGTGGACAGATGCCCCACTCCTGGGCTGAAGGGTCCCCGAGGACTGAGGGGTCGGGGGGTCAGCGTCCTGACGTGATGGCGGCCACCAGCAGCGGCGCCCTCCCTCGCGGCCCCTGGGGGCCCCCCAGCTCGTTCGTGAGGAGGCGGCGGAGGGCGCTGTCACCCCTCCAGGCCCCTGCTGCCAGGGCTCGATGGGAGGCCGTGCGCCCGAAAGACTCCGCTCTGCACACAGGCCTGGGGGCCGAGCTGGGGCACTGCCGGGCGACCCCAGGTCTGCGACCTCTGCACGTGGGGGGGGATGTTGTGGCCGTGAGGGTGGGTGAACACCCGGTGTGGGGTGACGGGCGAGAGAGGTGGGCCGTGGTGCCTGTGCTCGCCTCCAAGTCGGCCGAGCCCTGGGTGGGAGCACCAGGCGGCCCTAAGACGGTGGGCTCGGGGGGGGGGAGGCAGGCTGGAGCCCGCGACCGACCGCAGAGGCCCAGGCGGCGGGCGGCCGAGGGCAAGCAGCGGCCGGCTGGTGCAGGGGAGGGGGAGGCCCCTGGGGCTGCGGGCACAGCCCCTCCGCCCCGGCAGGGTGCAGAGGCAGGGAGCAGGGAGCTGGGGGCGGCATGCTGGCAGGCTCTGGGCCTCAGGGGGCAGCTGGTCTCCGCCGGGGGTGGGGGGCCGATGGCTGGGGGGGGGGGCGGCCCCGCTGTGTGTCTCTGGAAGTCGGGGACCTGCTGGTAGTTACCTCCCCAGCCGGCCAGGCTGCCCGGGAGCCAGGGCTGGGGAACGGCCTCATCTGCCGGGGCCGTGGGGGGTTCTGGCCTCGGGGTGCCAGGACCTGTGGCTCCCGAGGGGGTGTCTCTGCCGGGCCTGCTGACTGTGAACGAACCGATCTCGGGGCCTCGGCATCTTCATCCATAAAGTGGGTCTGTGCCCACCTTGGGGGCGCCCGCCGGGAGGTGACGCCTAGGAAAGTTCTAGCAGATTATTCCTGGAAATGTGGCCCCGTGGGTGTCTCTCCCCCCCCCCCCCCCAGCTCATGCCGGCCTTGGAGTAGCAGGAAGGACGCAGCCCCCACCCCTCACCAAAGCCCCGGGGGCCGCACCCGCCTGCTGGCCAGGCCTGGCCGCAGTGAGGGTGGGACGCGCAGGGGTGAGGCTTTGTCGGCAGGGGGAGGGACACCCTCATGGGAGGCGCTATGTGTGGACAGGGAAGGGCTTGGGGGGCGTGGGTGTGGCCGGAGGTTCTCAGTGCTGGGAGAGGGGTGGGTGGGGTGGCCCCAGGGTGCTCCCCGTCCGGAGAGGCTGCCGGGCGCTGGGAGGGAGGGGCTGGCTCAGGCCCCGGATGCACAACCCTCTGTGTGGGTTTGGGGGTCCCCTTTCCCAGAACCTGGTTCTTTTCCTCCCGAGTCCAGGCCTCTCCTGTTTGGGCCAGGGCGCGAGGCAGCTGCCTCTGTCCTCAAGGCTGGGAGAGGGGCGAGGACCGATGGCGGAGGAGACGGGGAGAAGACAGCGTGACTCCAGGGTGCCCTGGCCGGCTCCCACCCCCAGCGGCCTGCACCCTGAGGGCAGCTGGAGTGGGGGGGGGGCTGGAGTGGGGGCTGTTCCGCAGGCTGTTTGTGTAGCCGGGCTGTTTACGAGAGCAGCGGCCCCAGAGCCGGGCCCTCGGGGCCAGCAGCTCCGCAGATGCTGTCAGCACCTGGGCCCCAGCTCACCTCGTGGGAGGTGTTTGCTGGCTGTGCCGCAGCCCGGTTCTGAGCCCCCCGTGGGGCCGCAGACTGCATGCCCCCCCCCCCGCACCCCGCAGGGCCAGGGCGGGCGCCTGGGAGAAGGGGGAGTGGGTGGGAGGCTGGAGACAGGCATTGCTTCGGGGGGAGGGTGGCCCTCAGGCAGCCTGCCCAGCACCCTGGCTCCCCGGCTCTTCTGTCCTTCCCTCCCTCCCTCCTGCCCTCCTTTCCTGCTCACCCATCCATCCATCCATCCATCCACCCATCCACCCACCCACCCACCCACCCATCCACCCACCCACCCACCCGCTCAGGAGCTGGGTGCTGCCAGGCTGGGTGCTGGCTCTGGGGGAGGGGAGACGCCGCCGCCCACGTCTGCCCTCAGGAGCCGGAGGGGTCAGGCAGCAAGCAGCCCCCTCCCGCTGGAGCCCTGGGCTCTGACGGCGGGAAGGCACCCGGAGGCTGGGCGCTGGGTCCGGGAAGGGGTGCCGGGGCCGTGGGGCAGGTGCCGGGGCAGGAGCTGGCGAAGGAAGGGGCAGGGTAGGGCCTGGCAGGCAGACCCGGCGGAGGGGCTGGCCTGGGACGCTGGGCGAGGGGCGAAGAGGGGTGCTGGCGGGGGGTTGCGAGGCGGGGTGCTGGCGGGGGTGCGAGGCGGGGGGGTTGCGAGGCGGGGTGCTGGCGGGGGTGCGAGGCGGGGGGGTTTCGAGGCGGGGTGCTGGCGGGCACTCGGCACCCGCAGGCCAGCGCCCTGGGTCTGCTCAGAGCTTATGCTCCGTCTCCTTGGGCCTCTGCTGGCCAGGCCTCTCCCTCTCTGCACCCGGGGCCGCCGCGGGCACCGCCTGCCCGTCCTCCGGGGGCCGGGTGCCCACCTCTGTGGACGCGTGGAAGGGCGGAGGGAGAGTGTCTGTCCGTGATGGGCAGCCACAGGGCCTCTCCTGGCTCTCGGTCCCCGTGCGGAGCCGGCGAGGAGCAGAAGGGCGCGGCGGCCCGTCCCCGGAGGCCCGGCACCGCCAGGGACACTGCCTCCCAGGGGGGCGGCCCAGGGGCGGCCGGGCCCGGGGGTTGGGGGGGGCACGGGCAGGCGGGGGCGGCGGCGGCGGCTGTGTGAGGAGGGCTTTGTGCTTAATTAGAACCGGGATGAGCCGGGGTCGCTGAGGGGCCGCTCCGCCGTGCTGGTCTGAGCAGCCTGCTCGCTCCCCTTTCCTCCGTCTGCCTGGGTTCATCCTTGGCACCAGAGCACAGCAGATTTAGCCAACGAGGGGGGGGGGGGGCGCTGGCTTTGGACAGGAGGCGGCATCTATCTGCACCAGCAAATTGCTTTCGTCGGTCTGTCCCCTGCCGCCCCCCACTCCTCACCCCCGCGAGGCCTGGGAGGAGGTCCTGGCAGTGCCGGGGGCGCGGGCGCGGGATGGGCTTTGCCAAGCTGCCCAGGGCTGCCTGGTGGAGGGAGAGGAGGGAGAGCGGAGTCCTCGGGGCCAGGGGGCACCCAGGGTCGCCCAGGAGGCTGGTGAGGGGTCAGAGGCTCCATCTCACCCGGGAGCTTCCCCTCCTCCTCCCCTCCTGCCCTGCTCAGAAGGAGGGGCGAAACCTCCACTGAACAACCGCTCAGGGGCGGGCGCGGGTGCGGGAGAGGGTCCAGCCCTCCACCGGGACCCTGGGGGCGAAATCCAGGGACTGAGCTGCCCTCAGGGCTTTTCTGGGGTGACCTTGACTTACAGCATGCCCCTCGGGAGGCCGACTTGAGGGGCTGGTTCTGGCTCAGGAAATCTGGCGGCTTGGACTGCCAGGGCCCTGGGAGTCCCCGTTAGAGCCGGGGCGGGCGGGGTCGGCGCCGGCCAAGGGGCTCCTGGCGCCCCCCCCCAGCTGAGTGGGCTTAGGCTCAGGAAGCTGCCGGAGGTGGGCCAGGCCGGAGCAGGGCCAGTGAGCACAGGGACCCAGGGCATGCGCCGTGCTGACGCCTCTCACACACGCACGCACTTTTGCACGCCCTGGCTCACAGCTAGCCCTTCCAGTGTGCGTCCCGCCCTCCAGACGGAGCCCCAGCCTGCTCGCTCCCCCGGGGCCCCTCTCTGGGGAGGGGGTGGTGCAGGGAATGAGAAGCAGGCAAGACACCCCCGCCCCAAGCCCTGGACCAGCCCTGCAGCCTGACCTCTGACCCCAGCGAGGGAGCTAGCAGTCCGCTGGGCACTCGGCAGGCCACCTGCCTGGAGCCAGAGGGGGGGGGGGGCTGTCAGGGAGCAGAGTGGGGGCTGATCCCCCACAGAGGGCCCCCCTGTCCCGGAGAGACAGGCCACACCCCCTGCCCCCCAGTCCCAGGGGGGCTCTGCGTGTCCCGGTTTCCCCACCGCTACCGGCTCGGGCTGGGAGGTTGAGCTCCCGAGCCGCCTGCGCGGGGCCGTGGGGCCGAGGGTGCCCGTCCGGGGGCGGGCCTGGCATTTCTCTCCAGGCCCGGATGCCCTGTGATGTCAGCGGGCGGCCAGCTGGGCCTGGCTGCCCGCCGTGCCCCCGAGGGCCCCCGGGCGGGCGGGCGGAGCGGCCTGCGGTCACGGCGCGGTCTCCACTAGGCCGCGGGCAGCCGGCAGCCGGGATCCTATTAAAAGCCTTTTCATTGTTCCCGGCCGGCGGCGGGTGCTGGTGATTTATGGGCGGAAGGGAGAGGGGCGCAGGGTGCGGGCGAGGGGAGTGCCCTTACTTACCCGGCTCCGTGGCCGGGGAGGGGGGGGTGGGAGGCGAAGGCTGCGCACTCGGGTGGGGGGGAGGGGGGGGACCCTCAGAGGCCCCAGACCCGGCCTCAGCTGAGGGCCCCGGAGGGGCTGGGCTCGGGGGTGGCATCGCTGCCCTGACCCTGGCTGGTCCTTTGGGTATAGGGTTGAGAGACGGCTCTTGGGCCCTCGGAATGGGAGGGCGGACAGAGGAGCCCACTCCCCACAGCTGCCTGCGCCGTGGCTACCCCAGGCCCCGGACGCTGTGACACAGGAAGCGGCCTCTGCGGGAGGGAGGGAGGGAGGGAGGGATTCAGAACCAACCGCAGTGTCAGCCCCGTGGACCCGGGCCTCACGGAGAGCGTCACGGACGGACGGCGTCTCGATTAGTGCTCACGGCGTCTGTGTTGGCGGAGCCGTATCCCTGCCCTGGACACACGGGGAAACTGAGGCACCGTCACCCAGCCTCTCAGCACAGTTAGGGCTCCTCTGGGGGCTGCACAGGGACCTGGCTCCCCCTTTGTCCCCAGGTGGGAACGGGGCCCCCTCTGACGCCGGCATCACCGGGGCGCTGGGGCCCGGCCCGCGTTACCCGGGCGGATGGGAGACGGCGCGGAGCGGGGAGGTCACTGCACAGAGGCGGGCGGGCGGGCAGGCGGACAGAGCGGGATTGAAACCCCACCTGGCTCTGGGCTCTCCAAGCGGTGCCGGTGCCGGTGCCCGGGGGTGGGGCTTCGTACCCGGGGGCGGGGCAGCCGCAGGCGGTGCCGGTTTGGGACGAGGACCCGCAGAGGGTCAGGCCGGGCGGCTCAGATCGGCCCGAGTCCCCTCACGCACCCCCGGCTGCGGTGACGGCAGGGCAGCCGAGATGCCCCGTGGACACCCCCACGCCCGCCCCTCCCGCCCAGGAGCTGCCAGGCGGTTCGAGGTCATGTTTCCTCAAGTCGCTCCCAGACTCTGAGACCACCCGGCTCCTGTGCCTTGGAAATGAGTCCAAGACCTGGCATTTCTGACCTTCCCGCCCGGCCTCCTGTCACTCACGCTCACACCTGAGCCCCCGCTCCTCGCCGGGCGAGCCCGCCTCCGTGCAGAGCCCTCCGGACCCGGGGCACCGGCCTCCTGCCTCCGCTCCCGGGCACGGGGCAGCGGCGCATTTGACAGGTGACGTGTGACCGCGTAGGTGGCTGCAGTGACGCCTGCCCCCCTCCACCCGCCTCCCCTCCAGCTCCTTCTCCTTCTCCTCCTCCTCCTCCTCCCCGCCCCAGGCCCTGGGAGATGCTGCTTCACGGCGGCGTGGAATCTGGGACGCACGCATCCATCCATCCATCCATCCACCCATCCATCCATCCACCCACCCATCTGAGGCTCCCCGAGCCCCAACGCGCGGCTCAGTGGCTCCTCTTAGCGCGGCCCCGGGTGGGCGGTTGGCCCGTGTCACAGGGCGAAGGGAGAGCCGGGCCGTGAGTCCGAGGCAGAGCTGGGGTGGAGCTGGGCCCGGCGGGCAGCGGTGGGGAGCCGATCGCCCGGCGTTCCCTGGGCCTCCCGCCTGCCGGCTCTGAGTGGACGGGCCAATGCGGGCTCGGTGGGCTCCGGCTGCCCGGGGACTGCACGCGGTGGGTCCGTGGTGCAGGAGGACGTGGAGGCGGAGAGAGGAAGGAGGCTGAGCCCGGCCCCGGCACCTCCCGAGAGCCCTGGGCAGGGGAGCGGGCTGTCCCCTGGCCTGCGCCCCCCACCTGTCCTTAGGGTGGGGCTCGGGCCCTGCGCCCCAAAGCTCCCCCGGAGGCCCTGCTGGGTGTCCCCTGGGGAGGGGGGCGGGAGAAGGCGAGCCCCTCGGCAGGCGACGTCGGGCGGGGCCCGGTCCCCGCGGCAGCTGCCCGCCCGCCCCGTGGCCGCGCAGACAGACGGGGCCTGTACGAGCCGGGGGCCCCCGAGGAGAGCTTGGCTCCCGCGGCCGCCGCTCAAAGGCTCTTTGTGGCCGGACCTCCGTGGGCAGCTGCCCCGATGCGCAGACAGAGCCCAGCCTTTGTGCCCAGCGCTGCCCCCGCCCTGACCTGGGCCCTGCGTGGGGAGGCTGCCCGGACCCCGTACGGCCCGGGGTGGGTGGTCGGGGCTGCTAGGCTGGGGGCCGGCCTCCCACCAGCTCACAGGCAGCGGTGGAGGGGCCGACCCTAGCCCGAGTCAGGCTGGGGCGGCGTGGAAGCCAGAGCATTAATACAATAATAGTAATAACAAATAATAATAACAGCAATAGCAGTGTCTGCTGCCACATGAGACTCTCCTGCCGTACGCCTGCCGACAGGTGCTTGTTTGTATCATCTCCGAGGTCCCTCGCAGCAGCTCTGCGGACACGCAGTATCCGCCCCATTTTAAAGACATGGAAACCGAGGCTCCGTGACCTTCCCCCATACTGTAAGGGATTTGCTGGGTCCCTCTCAAGAGCTCCAGAACCTTTTAAAATATATGTATTTTATCGATATTTTTACAGAGAGGAAGGGAGAGGGAGAGAGAGTTAGAAACATCGACCAGCTGCCTCCTGCACACCCCCCACTGGGGATGTGCTGGCAACCAAGGTACATGCCCTTGACTGGAATCGAACCTGGGACCTTTCAGTCTGCAGGACGATGCTCTATCCACGGAGCCACACACGGTTAGGGCTCCAGAACCTTTTTGAAAAATCCTCACCCGAGGATGTGTTTATAGAGAGAGGAAGCGGGGGAAGGGGTGGGGGTGGGGGTGGGTTGAGAGAGCGAGCGTCAGTTGCCTCCTGTTCGGGGACCAAGTCCACAACCTGGTCTTGTGCCCTGACCGGGAACTGAACCCGAAAGCTTGTGGTGGACGGGACCACGCTCCAGCCAGGGAGCCACCTGCCGGCCAGACCCCCTTCTTGGGCGCCAGGCACTGCCATCCCCGCCAGGCCCCCAACGGCCCCCACGGTGTGTGTGCAGAGGCAGACGCGCCCCCCGCCCCCGGGAGCTCTCCCTCCCTCTCTTCCTCCCTCCCTCCCTCCCTCCCTCCCTCTCTCGCAGCCCTGGGTGAGGGTCCCCGGTGACTCGGAGGGACGGACGGCGGGCCCGGCTCAGGGTGGGCGCGGGCCGACGGCACCCGCTTCCCACCCCACCCCCATAGTCTCTCCTGGGGGGAGGCCCCTCAGAGACCAAGTGCTACGCCGGCCTGTGCAGAAAGGGAAACCGAGGCACAGAAAAGGGCGAGGACTGGCCTGTGCCAGCACAGAGTGTGGAACCAGCTCCCGGGGCCATCAGCCCCCAGTCCCTCACCCGCCCCGCCCGCCCCAGGTGCTTGCTGGGAGGGCCGGGGGGGGGGGGGGGGCGGGGAGGGGGCTGTGGGCGGGGCCAGGCGGGCGGCTCAGGGACCGTTGGCAGGAAAGGCTGCCAGGGGCAGGGCCCGCTTCTGTCGTCCCAGTTTCCCCATCCGAGATGGGTGCCCAGCCCGCGCGGCCCCCTCCGAGGGGGGCTCACGGGTGAAACCCTGTCTGCAGACCCTCCCCCTCCCAGAGCCTGGTGGCCACGCAGGCCTGGATGTGGGGCTGGAATCATGTGATTAATATTCTTAACACGCAGCCTGGAGGACGACGGGGCGTCACCCTCTCCCGAGGACGGATCAGGCCCTCGGGCCTCTGTGCCCAGCGGGGACCCCCCCTCTCCCCCGTGCCAACCCCCCCCCCCCCCGCCTGGGCCAGGCTTCCAGTGGCCGCCTCCACCCTGCCAGCTCCCCTCCCACCCTCACAGCACCTGGGGGGCCGGGCCGGGGACACAGCCGCTCAGGCCAGGGCTCGGCCCCAAGACCGGCCCCGCCCCGGGGGGTTCTCACAGGGCAGCCGGCCAGGCTCGTGGGCCCAGGGAGGCCGCTCACGCTTGTGGGGTGCGATGAGGGCGGTCCCAGGGCGGTTCTGACTCCGAGAGAAGCGGAGGCCGACGGGCCTTCGCCCTGTGGTAGGAGCCGGGCCTCCCCTGCTCCCAGCCTTGCTCCGGCCCCCCCTCCACGGCTTCTCCTTGGGGAGGCCTGACCTCCCCCCTCAGCCCCCATCCCGAATCCTCCTCACAGCAGCCTGTCCCCCACCACTTGCTCCAGGGGCTTGGTCCCTGGGTGGGCGCTGACGTCGTGGACGCCACCCTCGGGGTACAGCTGGCCGCTCACCCAGCCCCCCCTGGGCCTCAGTTTCCCCATCTGTAACATGGGCCAGGACGCCCAGACAGGACGACGTGGGCAGAAGGGGCTGGCCCCTCTGGGGGAGGTGGCTCTGACAGCCCTCTGGATGCCCGGCGGGCGACCGGGTGGGCACGTGGTCTGCAGACCCGGGAGGGGCTGCGGCGGAGGCGGGGGGAGGGGGGCAGTGGCGGCGGTGGCTTGGACTGGCACCGTCTGTGGGGAGTCACGTGGCAGCCCCTGCCCCCCAGGGCCTGGCACTGATGGAGTCTCCTCACTACAGGGCAGGGCACCCCGGGGAGCCGCGCTCCGGCTCCCAGCTGCTCACGCGCACACGAAACCCGTCAGGTCTGACGGACGGCCACACGCCGCCACGCACGCAGCTCCGGCGTGGGGAGGCCTGGGAGCCGCCGCCGGCTCGGCACCCGGCCCTGGCCCAGTCAGCTCTCCCTCGGAGCCCAGGGTCCCTGTGGGGCCTTGCTCCACAGCGGGGGGCAGCAGGCGGGGGCGGGCGGCCTCCCCACACTGCGGCTGGCCACGCCCCGTAGGCCACGTCCACTAGGCGGGCAGGGCGGGGGCTCGGACCCTCACAAGCTCCGATTCATCCCAGAGGTGGACAGAGTGTCCGGGGCCTGTGCCCCAGGGATTCTGGTGCCTAACGGGGCTCCTGTGGGTGGGGGCCACGTCCACCCCACCCTTAGGTCCCGCCTCCCCCCCCCCCCCCCCCCGAGGGGCTGGAGCGGCGGTGAGAGAACCTTCCAGGGCCGCGTGGTCCTGAGCACCGTGCTGTGTGGGGGGCGTTTGCTCCGAGGAGAGGCGGGGGCTGCTCGTGAACTTGGTGGCGTCTGGGGCAGAGTCTGGGGGAGAAGGAGGGCGGGCTCCAGCGGGAAAGAGCCCCCCAGGGCCGGGCGTGGGTCTGGGCAGGCCACCGAGCCTCCACTCTAACCTGGGGGGCTCAGGTCGGGACCTTTGCTGTCCACTAACCTTTCTGAGCTGGGAGAGGGGTTTTCCTCCGGCATGGGGGAGGCCTGGGGCGGGCACAGAGCCAGCAGCACAGAGCCGGGGCACAGAGCAGGCAGGATGGGACCCAGTGGCACAGGGACCCACACGCCCTCCCCGCTGCCTGGGCCGGCGTGGGAAATCCATCCCAGGCCTCTCCTCTGGGCCGGGAAGGCAGCCGGGAGGGAAGCTGCAGGCACCCCAGCAGCTGTTTTGTAAAGGAAGAAGGCGGGGGTGGGGGAGGGTCTCTGAGAGGCAAAGCAGCTAGCCACAGCCACAGCCTCAGCCTCAGCCACAGCCACAGCCTCAGCCTCAGCCACAGCCACAGCCACAGCCACAGCCACAGCCTTAGAGGTGGGGACGGCACTGAGCCCCAGGCCTCCTGACTGTGGCTATGGAAGCTGCCGGCCCAGGGGTTCTGTACCAGGAGGCGTTCTGCCCAGCACCAGGAGGGTCCCCCTAGAGCCCCCCCCCCCCCCCCCGCCAGGCGCAGTGTGGCCGCTGCGTCCCTCCGCCCGCTAACCTTTGTGCTGCAGCCTGCCCGCGGGGCCTGGTCACAGCCGCCGGCACTCTGGGCTCCTCACGGCCGCTGGGGACCCGTGTGGAGTGGGGTCTGCGATTCCGGCTGCTGAGCCCCCCCCCCCCCGGACGGGTGGGGGCCGGCGTGCTGGCTCAGAGCCGCAGGCAGTCAGTAGGGGCCGGGCTGGGACCCTCAGATGGGCATGCGGGGGGCTGCCCTGCGCAGCCTCTGCCGGCGAGGAGGTAGCTGTGCTGGCGTCCAGGTTACCCTCTTAATTAAGCCAATTAATTAGTGCCTCTAATGAAGCAGATTAACCGGCCAGGTCTGCAGATGTGGCTGTCACAGCCCACGGGTGCCTGCAGGTCGGGATTCGGAGGGGCTGCTTGGCCGGGCCTGCCGTCCCGGGGGGCCGAGGCGCCTGCTCCCGGAACGGGGGGCGGGGGGGGGGCTGCATAGAGACGGCGGGCTCAGCCGTGCCCGGAGAGACCGGGACGGACAGAGGAAGGACGCTCGGGGGGATGGGAGAGAGTTCTGTGAGGGACGCAGCGGCCGGTTCCCCGGGAGACAGAGTGCCCAGCAGGGCCCGGTCTGAGCTCCGGAAAGCTCGCTGCCCGTCCGTCCACGTGGCCTTTCCTACGTCAGGAGTGGGCGCTGGGCCCCCCACGCTCCCTCCCCCTCGGCCCCTCGGCACCTGGTGGCACAGCCACAGCCGCCCCGGGCCTGAGGGCCCTGCACCAGGACGAGCCACTGCCCCTCCCGGGTTCCTCGTCCGATAGAGGGCGAGCGCTCCTGCCCCCACCCCCACCCCTGCCTGGCCAGCCCCCCCGCCTGCCGCCGCTCGTCCTCTTGCTGCTTGAGTGGCCACCTCTGCTCAGGGGTCACTTTCCTGCCAGCTCTTAAGGACGGTGAGTGTCTCCTGTTAAAAGCGACCACCCGGAACCTGCCTTCCCCTCCAGCCGCCGCCGCCACCACTGCCGCCCCCTCCCCCCCACACACAGCCACACTTCCCCCACTGCCCTCCCACCCACTGCAGCCGGCTCCCTCCCCTCCCTCCTTCTCTGGGCCGACCCCCCTCCTCCAGGAAGCCCTCCTTGCTCCCCCCCTCCCCGGCCTGGCCCAGAGCTGGACTCTCACGGGGGGGGGGGGGGGGCGGTGCGTCTTCAGAGTAGCCTTGGGCCTTGGTTGTCCCCTAACCCGCTGTGCCCGGGACAGGGAGCTCCGCGGGCCTGAATGCCCACCAGCAGTGACTGTCCACGGGCACTGGACGGGGCCGTGGCATGCTCCCGGCTCCTCTGCCGCCGTGGCTCCCTCCCTCCGGCGGCGGCGGCGGCCCCATGAGCTGTGGCGGCCTGGACAAGGCTACCGGGTGTCGGGAGCCGCCCGTCGCCCTCACCGGCAGAGAGGTGCGGGCCGGGCGCCCGGGAGGTCAGAGCAGCCCCTGTCCCGGGGAGACGACGGCAGCTAAGCCATCGCCGCCTTTTAGTCCCCCGTGAGCCCTCGCTGACGGGCGGCTCCTGGCTCTGGGTGGATCCCAAGCTTCAATAAAAGGATGGTAAGGCCAGAGCAGGGTACAGTCCTCCCTTGGAGCTGGGTTCCCGCCGGCCCCCAGGATCGCCAAACTAATATGTTCTAGTCTCTTCCATTTGGGTGCGGCCTCCTCCAGAGCCCGAACCCTGAACCACGCGGGTCGTGGGGGGGACACTTGCAGTGAGGGGCCTCGCCAGCCACCTCCGGTCAGGGGGGCCGCCCAGCCCCACGCTCGGCGCAGCCCGCCCGGGACAGCCCCCCCCCCACCTGTGAGCCTCGACACGAGTCCGGCCGCGTCCCGTCCCGTCCCGTCCCGTCGCAAACCCTCTGCTGTCCTGTTTGTCTCACGGTGACCCTCCCACGGCCCCTGCGGCGCTGTGTCTAAGCACAGTCCCCCCACAGCCCCCCGCACAGTGTGTCCAAGCACAGTCCCCCCACAGCCCCCCCACAGCCCCCCGCACAGTATGTCTGAGCACAGTCCCCCCCACGGTCCCCCGCAGAGGCAGTGCCCTCTCACTTCGTGGCTGGTGGAGGGCGCGGGGCATCTGAGAAGGGTAACTGCTCCTCCTGCCCCACGGGAGCCCTGGGATGGGGGAGCTGGGGACCCCCTCACCGTTCATCTCAGCTCTCTGAGAGGGGCGGCAGGAGCAGGGCGGGGCCTGGACCGCCACCTGGGGGTGGGGGGGAGGGCCGGGCTGGGGGGGGTACCCAGGCAGACCTCTGGGGGCGCCGCCGGCCTCCTGGCAGGGAGGGGCAGCACGTGCCGGCGGGCGGAGGTGCCGCGGGGACGCACGCGGGGGCGGGGAGGCCGCGGCGCTCGGCGGTAATCAGCCGCCGGCTCCCAGATCGGCCGGTGACACTGAGCAGCTTCCCGCTCCGCACGCCGCCGCTCATTTCCTGCTCCTCAGCCGCCGCGCCAATTACCTCGCCTCCGGCCGCCGCAGCCCGGCTGCCAGACCATCCCTGTCATCGCGGGGCCTGCGTCCTCTCCGGGGCGGGGGGCGAGGGCAGCGGGGGGGAGTGGGACCAGCCGCGCCGGAGGTCAGGGTGGGTCACATGACCCAGGCTGCCTTTGCCTTCCTGTCCGGGACGGAGCTCATGGTTGTGGAGTGGGCGTGGGCGTGGGTGCGGGCAAGTGGGTGTGTGCACAGAACAGCCTGCCCCCCACCCCCACCCCCTCCGGTTTTCAGTAACTGCCCTCCTGGTCCCCGCTTCCCTCTGCCTGCTTTCCCTCTTCCCTTCCCTTCCCTTCCCTTCCCCGGCCACAGTGTGAGACCCGGACAAGCCACGGCGCCTCAGGACCGGGCCCCAAACCGGGGAGGGCAGCGCCCTCACAGCGTGGTTGTAAGGACGGATGAGATGGGGCCTCGGGCGCGCAGCTGGCCCACCGGCGAGGGCACCGGCTCCTTCAGCGCCCAGCACGCAGCCCCGCTGGCTGGGTGGGGCAGGCGCCGGTCTGCGCCGGGGAAACAGAGGCTGAAGGTCGGACGCCTCCATGCGGGGTGGGCGCGGCCAGCCACCGGCTCGGGGCGGAGGGTGGGGTGTGAAGTACGTATCCCAGAGGGTCCCCCAGAGAGGGGTCCCCAGAGCGGCTGTCTTGCTGCTGCAGGAGCCGTGGGAGGGGGTGCCCCGAGGGTGGGAAGCCGGACAAGGAAGGTGGGTTCACGAGCCCTGAGGACTCGGGCCCCCAGGCCATCGCGGCCTGCAGACCTCCTCTCTCATGGGGCGGCGGCACGGAGGCTGTGGGGAGGGAGGGCCGGGCCAGGACGGGGCTGCGGTGGCAGTCCGGGGTGCCACAGGGAAACGGAGGCCCAGGCAGAGGGGGCGCACAGCCACCCCAGACCCGGCGTTCCCTCCAAATCCGGCCGACCCCTCTCCAGGGGACCTCCGGGCGCTGGGTGCTGATTGGCTGCCAGTCTCACCAATAGGAGGGGAACCTGGGCGCCCCGGGGGCGGGACTCGGAGCCCTTGGCTCGCCGGTGCTGAGCCTGGGCGGGAAGGGCAGCGCGAGCCGAGCCCAGGGGCCCCCTCCCACCTGGCGGGGGGCCGGCGGGGGGAGCCGGCGAACAGCTCCCTAAGGGGCAACTAACAGACCAATTAAGCTGCCAATAAAAAAATTTAATCAAGTAATAATGCACCTTACTTTGTTTAATTAGCGTTCTGTCAAGCGGATGAATATTTAAGGCTCGGGTGGCGGTGCCAGCATCTGCCCAGCGGGCAGCGAGGCCGAGCCCACATTTCAATCCGCCTGACAGCGCTCGGCGGCCGTGATCCCGCCCCGGTCCCAGGGGAGCCCCCCCCCCCCCCCCGCCTGGGCCTCCGTCTCCCCGTCTGCCCAGCGGGGGCCGGAGTCCAGGAGGGCTGGGCTCTGCTAGTTTCTAAAAGTCAGACCGGGCCGGCTTTGTTCCTGGAGCCCCTGTGGCCCAGGGGGTGCCCCAGGGATGTGGCGCCTGAGAACCCCCCCCCCGGGGTGTCGGGGGTCCCCGGGCTCCGTGGCTGCGGTCAGAGCTGTGTGTGCCGGTGAAGGGGGTGCCTGGATTAGACCCCAACCCAGGACCCCTGGGGAGGCACCCCCACGCGCCCCCGGCCGGCCGGCGGACGGGCCAGGCCTGTCGGCCGCACTGTGCTCTCTAGGCCTGTCGTTCACTGGACAGCGTGGGGGCCCGTGCCCGATGCCCGGTGCCCAGTGCAGGGTTTCTCCTCCTGGAAAACGCGGGGCTGGACCAGCCTCCCGGAGGCCAGTCTGAGAGTTCTGCGAGCCCCGGTCGCCCCCAACACACTTTCCGCCGCCGCCGGAGCCCACCCCACGCCCCCCCCCCCCACACATTCTGGGACCATCTGCATATTCGTGGTCGAGGTGGGACGTGGCCCTTCCAGGCTCAGGCCTCCTGCACCTTGGCCTCCGAGGGCCTCCCCTCCCTGCCGCCACGCCGAGGCCGGCACGGCGCTCCCCGCCGCCGAGAGCGAGCTGGACGGAGCTGGTAATTATTTGTTTCAGTTGAGCTGCTTTCAGACCAGGCTAGGCTGAGTCTCGTAATGAGTATGGATTTGCCAGTAAATAAGTCCCCGCTCTAACCCCTGTAATAAATGCATTTGGAGTAATCTGGCGATCGCGCGGCGTAATTTGCTGGCTGTCAGGGCAGATGGATGCGCCACGCGCTGACTTTGCTGCCGACCGCCCTTCGTGCCGCTGCCTCCGTGCCTGCCCCCGCGGGGGGGGGGGGGGGCCTTCCGCCGGGGAGGGCGGGGAACAGGAGGGCCTGGCCTCTGGTGCCCCGCGGCGTGGGCCTCGGGCCCCCGTGGGCAGCCGTCCCTGGCTCCGGGCTGCCATCGGAACCGTGGAGCGCCGGTGCCACCTGGACTTGCCAGGCTGGGTGACCGGTGTGCGGGCCCCTCGCCTGCGTCGGACAGTGCCTCCCTCCGGCCCCGCGGTCAGCAGCGGCGCATTTGGGAGCGTCCCTCGGTGGAACGTCGAGCTCCAGCGTCCGGCGTGACTGAGACACCCTGGGCCTCCCCCCCTCCCCCCCACGGGCTTCCGCCGGCTGCTCTCCCACACAGCGCGGCTTGGTTCCTGCCTCTGAGGCGTCTGCCGAGCCGCCGCCTGCGTACCTCAGCCCCCTCTCAGCCGAGATGTCCACTCGGCTTTGCCCAGATGCTTCCTCCTCCAGGGAGCCCCCCGGGACTCACTCAGAGAGGGGTCCCCCCTCGGGGCATCACGTTTGTTCTTTATTTTTTTTATTACTATTTTAAAAACATATTTTACTGGTTTTTTTTTTTTACAGAGAGGAAGGGAGGGGGAATAGAGAGTTAGAAACGTTGATGAGAGAGAAACATCGATGAGCCACCTCCTGCACACTCCCCGCTGGGGATGTGCCCGCAACCAAGGTACGTGCCCTTGGCCGGAATTGAACCCGGGACCCTTGAGCCCGCAGGGTGACGCTCTACCCACCGAGCCGAACCGGTTTCGGCCGCAGTGGTTCTCTTACACGGCGCCCCGGTCCTGCCACGCTCTGAGGGCTGCGCCTCCCTCTGCTTCCGTGAGCAGCCTGGCCCGGGGCGAGCCACGCGGCAGCTGCTCCTGAATCCGCGAGCAAGGGAGGCGTCTGTGGGCCTCGGCTTCGGCAAAGGTATGTCACAGCTTGGGGTCTTATGTTGCCAAGCCTCTGCCCACCTCCCGGGATGGAGACGGGGGTGGGGGGGTGGGGCAGGGGGGGACCAGGAAGGCAGCCTCCTTCCTAACGAGGGCCGGAAGGAAGTCCGTTTCAGCCACTTCAGCCCCGCCGCCTCCCACACTCCTCCCACCTAAACGGGGTGGGTGTACGGCTCAGCTCCGTGGGGCTTACTGATCGCCCGGCAGGGCCGGCACGGTGCTAGGCACGGGACGGAGCCGCGCTGCCAGGTCTGCCATTTGATGGGGCTCAAACCCCCCCCCCCCAAGGTGGGAAAGAGCCCCACCCCCACCCCGCTCTGTGCTCCGTGCCTTCCAGGGCCGGACCCGCTGAGGCCCCGAGTGCCACCCCGAAACCAGGCCTCGGGGGTGGGGGCTGGGGAAGGCAGGCAGGGTGCTCCCCGGCCCCACCTTCCCGGCCAGCCCCTCCCGGTCCTGCGCCTGCACCCTGAGCCGCTCCCTCCGTGACCGGCCGGCCCGGGAACCACAGCCGCAGGGCTCAGGGCTCCGGCCCCTCGGCGTGCGGAGTGAGCTAGGTGGCCGGGCGGGTCCTGGCCCGGGACAGCGCGTGTGGGGGGTCAGGAAGGAGCCGCCGTGTGCCCTCGGGCTGGGGCTCCGGCTCTGAGCCGTATGGGGAGGGGTACCCGCTCTGAGCCTATGGGGAGGGGTACCCGCTCTGAGCCTATGGGGAGGGGTACCCGCTCTGAGCCTATGGGGAGGGGTACCCGCTCTGAGCCTATGGGGAGGGTACCCGCTCTGAGCCTATGGGGAGGGGTACCCGCTCTGAGCCTATGGGGAGGGTACCCGCTCTCCGTAGGGTTAACACTGGCCCAGGAAGAATGGTTCTAAAGCTCCGGGCGGACTGCTTGTGCGTCAGAAACGCCCACGTGTGTCCCCTAAAACCACGGCCGCTGTGCGCCAGCCCCGGGGGGCCGTGGGCGGAGGAGGGCGAGGGGCAGGTTCCCAGGAGGTGATGCTTTTCTTTAAGGTCGGATAGGAGTTCGTCCGGGTGGGGGGGGGCAGGCTCAGGCGCCCGGGAGGCTCCATTGTGGGGCACCCCCCTGTCCCCTGGCTGAAGCTCATAGGGAATAACCTCTAACCTCTGCAGGGGTGGGGGGGGTGGGGGTGACGTCGGGGTGAGCCGTCGGGTGAGCAGCAAGAGCAGGGCCGGCGGTGGGAGCCGGACACGCACCTCGGCACCTGCCGAACCAGCCCCCACGACGGCCACGCTGGTCCCGCCGCCTGTCCGCCGCCATCACGTCTAATGAAGCCCCAAACCAGGCAGCAGCGCAGGCCCCTCGCCCTGACAACGCAGTGAGCAGACAAAGCCTCCGCCTCCTCCCGCCCCGGAGGGGGGCACAGGGCCGGCTGCTGGGCCTCCCCGAGAGCCGTGGGGAGAGCCAAGGGGAGAGCCGTGGGGAGAGCCGAGGAGGTGGGAAAAGGAGAGCCGAGGGGAGAGCCGAGGAGGTGGGAAAAGGAGCCGGTGCTAGACCAGGAGGTGACAACGACCCATCCGAGTGTCCGAGTGACAGCTCCCGTGACAGCCACCCGGCCGAGGCCCTTCTCCCCCAGCTCCCTGCCCCCCCAGCCCTCTGCCCCCCAGCCCCCTGCCCCTGGCCTTCTGCCTCCGGCCCCTCTAGCTCTCCCTTTCCTCCACCTCCCTGCTCTCCTGAGGACAGCACAGGCCAGGCACATGAATAAAACATCAGGAAGGAGGGGAAACCCAGCCAGCCGTGGTGCCGGCCCCGCGCCCGCTCTGTGGGGGCGGGCCTCACCCGTGGGCGGGCCTCACTCGGGCAGGCTGTCCATGGCCTCCGACCCACAGGGAGGGAGGTGCGAGTTCCGGAGCCGAGCCGGGTCTGCCGGGGCCGGGACCCAGATCCTGACCCCTCCGCCTTCTGCTCCCACACGGCCGGCCGGCCAGCGCTTCCTGTGGGCCGAAGCCGCGGCCTCAGCCGGTGTGTGTGTGCACACGGCCATGGCCCTCGCCCAAGCCCTGCCCGCTGGCCCCGCGGAGCCGGCGCCTCCTCTGGCCTCGTTAAAGCCCCGCGTGTGTCCGGATGCGGAGCGGGAGCTGGAGCGGGGGGGGGGGGGGGCGGGGGGGGGCCTCTGGCGGGACAAGAGACACGGCGCGAAGGGGGCTTTCTCTGCGTGCCCACCCGGCACCCACAGGCCGCGCTGCCCGCTGGGGCAGGAGGCGGGGGTGGACACCTGTGGGGGAGGGGCAGAGCGCCACCAGCCTCCGGCCTCCCCTCCACCGGCGGCGATCCCGGGGAGACCGCAGGAGGTGCCCACAGCCGGGGTGGGGGGCACTCCGGGAGGGGGCGCGGAGGCCTGAGGGGGATGGAAGTCTCCCATGTGCCCAGGGGCAGAGGGGCTGGGGGGCAGAGGGACGGCTGAGGGCTGCTGGGGTGGGGCAGCCTGCCCGCCCGTAGGAACGCGCGGCTCTTGCAGAGCCGGCCGGGCCGTGCTCAGGGCCCCCCAGCCCGGACAACAGCCCCCCTCGCCCTGCCCCGCCGCATCCGTCTCCCCCGAGAGCGGTGAGGGGAGCCCATCACCACACCGACAGCAGCTGCCGACGCGAAAATGAGATATGGATCCGTGCCCGCGCCTCTCGCTCACAATCTCGCCCCCAGCCCGGGTGCCAGCCAGGTCCCGGCTCAGATACCAGGACGGGGGGGGGGGGGGGGGGCGCGCGCAGATCTCACCAACTTCCACTCCCCCCACCCCCCAGCTCCAGGCTCCAAAGCAGAGCCCAGCTGACTCCCTGGAGCTCCTGCTGAGCAGCCTGTGTGCCCCCAGAACGGGCGTGGGGGGCGGAGCGGGCAGCCCCTGGCCGTAGAACCGCGCCCGGCTCAGGGCGGGCGGGCGGGCGGTGGGCGGGCGGCGGGCCCACCCCCTTACAGGGCCCGCGGGACCCTGGCGGCCAATTCGATCGAAAGCGGCCCCGCAGTAAACGCTCAGAACGGAAAACCACCGAGTCTTGGGGGTTATTTAACAAATTGCCTCACAGATAAATACATTAAAATGATTCTCAAACTGGAGCCGCCCGGAGTTGAGGCAAAATTAAGAAAGTCGAATCAGAATGCAAATTAATGGCGCGGAGATGCAAGATGCAGCGTTTGCCTTGGCAGGAGCCGCACGCGTGGGGCGCGCCGAGTGCTGGCAAGGGCTCTGCCTTCTGTTCAGGTGACGTGGCGCCCGGCGGTGCCAGGAACCCCTTCGGCGCCGGGAACCCCTCCGGTGCCGGCACCGGGAGCCGGGCCCGCCCTCTGCCCTCAGGGACCCTGCTGGCTCGTCCTGCCTCGGGGCACCCGTGGGTGCTCGGACGGCAGGGGCTTGGCAGGAGGGGGCACCCTGTGACCCCCCCACTCCGGGCCGGGGAGTGACCCCAGCTGCCGGCCAGCACCGCTCTCTGGACCTGTCCTGCTTTCTCCCTTTTCCCCTGCGGTCCTCACCCGAGGACACGTCTTACTGATTCCAGAGAAACGAGAATGGGGAGGGAGAGAGAGAGAGAGACGTCGATGTGTGAGAGAAACATCAGTCAGCCCCCGCCCGCCCCCACCCCGACCGGGGACTGGACCTGCCCCCCAGGTACGCGCCCTGACCAGGAATCGAACCCCCAACGTTTGGCCCACGGGCTGTGCTCCAGCCGGGGCTGCAGCTGCCTTTGTCGAAAATGCCCGTTCCTGGTGCCCATGGCCGGGAGAGAGGAGGGGCTTCCCCGGGGCACAGTGGAGGGGGGAGGGGGGCAGGATGGAGCTGCAGTGCGGGGGGGGGGGAGGGAGTGGCCGGCCACCCGGGCCGGCTGGACTGCAGGGTGCCAGGAGAGGCGGGGGGCGGGGAGCAGGAAGGTGCTGGGTGTGCCCCCCTACTCCACCCGCCGCACCCCGTGGCGGGCGTCTGCACCTGGGGCGGGAGCCCAGGGCACCCCGAGGGGAAGGCCTGCCAGGTCCGGCCCGGGCCACGTGCCTGATGGGTGGCTGGAGGAAGGGGTGGAGTTCGGGGTGAGCACAGCCCCCGGGAGCCTGGGTGGGAGTGGGGGGCTCTCCCCGAGGCGGGGCCAGGTGTGGGGGGGCAGCTGAGGGCTGGCTCTGCCCGGCGGGGCCCTCCCTGCGGGGCCCACGCAGAGCTGGGTGCCACGTGGGAGGGCCACCGAGACCCGGGTCCGTGGGGGCAGCTGCGTTCTCTCTGATTTGTGGGAAACCTGTGAGCGGCGGGCGCTGCAGACACAACGTTAGGAAACGGGTGAGGGAGAAAAACAGCCACCCCAGACGTCAGCTGTGAGGGCGGGTGCCACCCTGACCCCCGGGGCTGCGTCCCCCACCCCCACATGGAAGCAGAGCGGGGTGTCGGGGTGGGGGGGAGGTCCAGGAGACTGGGGGCGCCGTTGGGGGCGGCAGAGGTGTCAGCCAGAGGCCCAGGGGGGCCAGGCGGTGTGCTCAGCGTCACGCTGGTGGGGACGGAGGTGGGGACCGAACTCCTCCGGCACCCAGGGGCGCCCCCCCCCCCCGAGATGGATGATCAGAGCCCCCCGCCCCGCCGCACTGAGGGTGCGGCTCTCCCCCAGCCCGGCCGAGCCCGGCTTCCTCTCGGGAGATGCAGCTGCGGGGGGCGGCGGGGAGCGGGCCTCGGGAGGAAGCGGGCAGGAAGTGTTTAAAAACTGCAAACGCCAAGCGAGCGGGAGGCTGGCGGGAAGCCCCCCGCTCCTCGCAGGCAGCGGGGGGCCATGTGAGGACGGGGCAGGCCTGGCGGCCGGTGAGGCGGGATGGGCCGCCGCGGAGCAGAAGGAAACGCCGCGGCCACCCCGCGGCCGGCCTGGGGGCCGGGGCTGCCGACCCGGCGGGTTTAACGGGACTTTGAAAAATAAAAAGGCAGCACGCAGCCCGCCGCCCGCTCCTCCCGCTGCAATAAAAATGGATTTATTTGTTCGTGGAATGAAATTTAATAACTTTGGCGGGAGATGAGGCGTGAACGATGGTAGTTTCTGGCTCCTTCTCCGTGTGGAGGGTGGGGGTGGAGGGCGGGCGGCGGGGGGGACCCGTGGGACGCCGGCGGGGACTGGGGACGGGTGCTCGTGGGCGCATCCTCCCGCGGTTGAGCGCCCGGAGGGTGTCTGCTCATCGCTCCGAGGGCCGCCGCCCGGCTCGGCCTCCACTCCGCGCTGGCCACACTCCGCGCTGGCCACACGGGGCGATCCTCCCGTGGCTCCGGCCGAGAGCAGCCCTCCACCCCCCCCCCCCCGGCCTGCGAGCACCAGCCCCTCAGGAGCCCCCTGCCCCGGGGCGGATCCCTGGCCGGGACACGGCTCGCGGCCGGAGCGGAAGTCAGGGATGGAGGCTGGGTGCCTTCCCCAGGAGCCAGGCACCCCCGTTCCTCCAGCTCCTGCTGTGCCCTCGGGGCCTCAATTTCCCCACGTGGGGTGGTTGTAGTGATGAGACCAGGGCCCCTGGTCAAGCAGGCGGCCAGGGGTCAGGTGTGGGCGCTCAGTCCTCCCCGGCCCAGGCCTGTGGGTCCTGAGACCGTGGGGGCCCCGAGTCAGGACTCAGCCAGGCTGTGTGCAGGGGGGGGGGGCAGGGGCCTCCGGGAGCCCCCCAACCTCAGCCTGGAGAGCCCGGGGCCGCAGGGGACTGGCCGGCTCCCGCGCTCGCTGGCCGGTCGATAACAAAACAAACGTGCTATTGACCGGCCGCCGCGCACTAAACCCTCCCGGCAGGCCGATGATGTGCGCCGTGACCGCGGGCGGACTCATAACCGCTCCGCCGCTGGCCACAGGGGGGAGCGGGGGCTGGCCGGGGAGGCGGGGGGCCAGCAGGGCCTCACGCCCCCCCCCCCGCAGGCCGGCCGGACCGTGGCCTGGGGGAGCCGCAGGGCAGGAATGCTGGGTCTGCAGATCCAACTCTCCTGTTGTTACTTAAAGCGATCGCATGGCACCCGAGAAACGTGAAAAAATACGTACGGCGCCCCTGGAAGTGACGGAGCACACTCTGACCCCGCCGTGCAGGGCAGCGCAGCGGTTAGCGCCTCTGCCGGGTTAAACGCCGGCTGTGGCTCTCGGCAGGTTCCCGGCCTCTCCGTGCCGGTCTCCAAGGCTATCGTCGTCCTCCGTTACTGTTCTCCTCTTATAGGTGGGGAAACTGAGGCTCAGAGAGGCCAAGGAACTTGCCCAAAGCCCCCCAGCGGTGGTGGCAGAACCCCAGGCAGGCTCGAGCAGAGTCTGCCCCCACCGCCCTCCGCCCTCGGTGGCTGGGCTCGTGTCCCTCCCATCCTGACTCTGAGTGACAGTCCACACGGCTCCTGGGGGGGCGGGGGGGAGGCCCAGGCTGCCCGCTGCCCCTCTGCCAGCGCCTGCCGCAGGTCACCAACACCTGGCCCACCTCCCCCCACGGCCCCCCGTGCTCCCCCCCCTCGCTCCCCCTCCTCCTCGTGCTCCTGCCTGCCATGGCCGGGCTGGGCTAGGCCGTCCTCACGCGGAGGGATCTGCACACGGAGAAGTTTTCACGGCTGGGTTGTCGCCTCCTAAAAATAGGGCCGCGTGATGGATGGTCCTGTCGCCAGGCCCTCCAGCCGTGGGAGCGGGGAGGGGGGGGCGGAGGGAGGGGCCCACGGACCCCAGCCCAGGGCCCTCGCCCCAGGGCGACTCCCCAGCCCCGGGGGAGGGGGGGCTGAACCCCTCTCACTGGTGGGGGAGAAGTTGGTCTGGGCCTCCAGGAGGAGCCGGCGGCACAGCCACAGCTGCAGCCACAGCCACAGCCGCCCCAGGCCCGGGGAGCGGCCCCGGGGGTGGGGGCGTGCCTCCGGAGGGGGTTGCGGGGACCAAGGGCTGGCCCGGCTGCCCGGCCGGCTCCCCGCTCAGCTGTGCGCAGTTCCTGGTTTTGCTTTCTGGTGTCTCGGTTGTTAGGGACCATCAGCCTGCCTCTGCACCAGGTGCCGAGGGCACTCGTGGGGACGTGGCTGGGCTTCCGGCTGTGCCGGGAAGGTTGGGGCACAGGACTCTGCTTCCAGCGCGTGCACACACACGTACATGCACACCCACATGCACACACACACGTTCACGCTCAGCCCAGAGAGGACTCACTGGCAGGCATACCCCCGGCCCCTGGTCTCTGAGGTCCAGGTGGAAGGGGCTCCAGCTGGTGTCGCTGCCCTCGCCTCGGGGTCCCCTAGCCTTGGGCGACGAGCCTGAGAAGGCCGTGCTGGGGCCTCCGGGGGGATGGGGGTTCGTTCTGGCTCAGCGGGGCGTCCTCCTCCAGCCCTCCTCAGCCGGGTCCCGGAGGCTCTGCCCACGTTCCAGCCTGCGCAGTCCCATGTCGGCTCTGAGTGGCCGTCCCTGCCCAGGCATGGCCTTGCTCACGGCTGTGTGCAGCGTGCCCTCGCGTGTGCCTGGCATGTGGGTGCTGGAGACAGCCCTTCCCTCCTTCCTCACACCCAGCCCCCCACCAGCCCCCCGCCCAGCCCCTGCCCAGCCCCCCAGCCTCTGCCCAGCCCCTCAGCCTCTGCCCAGCCTCTGCCCAGCCCCCGGCCCAGCCCCCACCCAGCCCGAGATGCTGGCGGAACTGGCCCCGAAGGCCACGGCCTGTGGGGGGAGACGGGTGCTGGCTCTCTGCACGGGTCGGAGAAGTGAGAGCCCCCCTGGCCTCCCCGGCCCCCGCCCCCCATCCGGTCTGCTGGGAATCACACACTAAATGCAGCTGCACCGACAGGGCCTCGTCCAGTCGGCCGGGAACGAGGGGCTTAGGCCGATGTGGTTACTCCGCCGCCTCGCTCGCCCGCGGCCCCGCAGGCAGGCCGGGAGGGCGGCGGGTGGGCGAGGCCTGGGCCCGGAGTCCTGGGCGGCCCGGCCCTGCCCGCCTGACTCTGGGGCGCTCTGCCCGCCGACGCGGCTGCCCTGGCGGGAACCCCGGCGGTGTGGCGGCGGCTCGCTGGAGCCCCAACCGTCATCCGCGTTCACAGAGCACACGCGGCCAGGGCGGGGGCGCGGGCTCTGCCCCGTGGGCACCCCGAGCTGGGTAACGGGGTGTAAATCTGAAAGGCGGCCCTCGGAGGAGGACTGGGGAGGTCATGGGGCCGGAGCAGCCAGAAGGGATGGCGAGTGGCAGCCGGGCCACGCCAGGACCCCGGGGGTTCCCTCCGGAGGAGGTGATGGGCCTGGGGGGCAGACGACGGGGGCTGGGCCTGAGCGCTGGTCCTGGGGTGAACAAGGCCGAAGGGGGGCTCAGATTCCGGGCGAGGCCCAGCGGTCCGGGCTCAGACCCCTCCTGGGCGCAGGCGGTTGGTGGGGGAGAGGGGAGGGTCCGGGGCCTGAACCCCAGACCTCTGCCCTCCTCCATCCTGCAGCGCTGGGCCCCCACGAGGCGCAGGCAGAGTACCGGGGGGTCATGCAAAGGGTTCCCCGCAGGAGGAAGAGGGGGGGGGGTCCTGGGCCTCAGCGTTTGAGAAGGCCGCGGCCCCTGGCAGGCGGCGTTCCCGGAGTTCCTCCTCTCATCTCAGCCGTACCCCCGGGGCACCCGCAGGCCCAGCTCACGGGGAGAGACCGAGGCCCTCGGAGGCAGAGCAGTAGCAGGTGCAGATCGGGATCCGCCCCCTCCCCCCCCCAGCCCGGGCTGTTCCGCCCCAGCGCCCCCTCCCCTGGGCTGTGTGTCTGTAAGCTCGCTAATCCTTCCGGACGAGACGGGAATAAACAAACACACGAGCAGATAATGAGGCTGCGGGCGGCGGCGAGGGGGTCGGAGCGGAGTGGGAGACGGCGAAGGCGTGGGCGGCGCTATTTCTGGGCCCCTCGGCAAGTGGGGGGCGGTACGGGAGCCCTCGGTACCTCGAGAGGGAGTCAGCCGCCGGCGTGGGGCACCCCGGGCAGGAGGGGGCTCTAGGGGAGTGGGGGGAAGGGGGGCACCCCGGGCAGGAGGGGGCCTGGGCCAGGGCAGTGTGGCTGGTGCCGGCAGGGCCTGCCAGGGCACCTCCTGTGCTGCTGCTTCTCACAGCCAGACCCTGACGCTCCTGCTCCACCGCCCCTCTATCTGCCGGCGTGAACCCTCCCCCCTCGAGGGCACGCGGAGGCCGCTGAGCATCTGCCAGGAACAGAGGCCCGGCTCGGTGCGAGGGCTGAGGCCACAGGCCCAGACTGAGCAGCCAGCGACAGGCCCGCGGCCTCCAGGGGGACACGGCTATTTGTGGGCCTGGGTTCCGCCAGTGCGCCCCGTGCTCGAACACGCGTGCGTCGGGTGCTGGGTGGGCCTGTTCTGAGCAGCACTGGGTGCCTCAGCACCCCCGGCCCCGCTCCCTTCCTCTGTGACCCGCACCCCGACAGCAGCTGGAGGTGGCGGGAGAGTCTGAGGTGCTGGGAGGAGCCTGAGCTCGGGGGTCAGAGGGCCCAGATGTGGGTGGTCACTGCTGTCTGTAAAGTGGGTGCACCTCGCCCCCCGGGTCCAAAGACCTTGGGGGGGGGCAGAAAGGCCCCTCCCCAGCTCTGCCAGCCCCGCGCTGCCCCCGGCAGGAGGGGTGGGGGACCACGGCCGGGCCCTGCTTGTAGTATGATGTCGCCAATAACAACAGGTCCCATTTTACAGATGGAGAAACTGAGGTTCCAAGAGGTGCATTCGCTGCACAAGGTCCCTCAGTATGTCTGGACTCGAGCCCAAGCAGCCAGGGAGGGTCAGGGTGCGGGGGACAGAGGGCAGCAGAGGGGTGGGGTGCCCAGGGCGCCTCCCCCGGGGAAGGGGCAGTGGCCTGGGCGGGCTCCTCTGGAGGCGGCGCGGCCCCAGGGCACCCGAGGGCACCCCAGGGCGGCGTTCCCACGCGCAGCCGATCCTGTCCAGTCCAATTTGGAGCTGAAGTGCAAACAAGGCTCAGAGCCGCGGCTCCCGCCCCAAATCGAATTCAGGCTGCGATTGCTCTGCGGCGGCGGCGGCCTGCCTTCCGGGGAGGGGCGGGCG
The DNA here is from genome assembly GCA_963924515.1 of Vespertilio murinus. NCBI lineage: Eukaryota > Metazoa > Chordata > Mammalia > Chiroptera > Vespertilionidae > Vespertilio > Vespertilio murinus. The sequence goes on along the minus strand of OZ004709.1, from coordinate 168,363,437 downwards.
GTGGGGAGGCTGGCATGGGGGCCAGGCCAGCCGCGGCACGGGCCGGGCTGCGGGCAGGAGCTGGCGGGGGCCAGGCCGGGGGCAGCCAGCTCCGCTGGCGGGATCTTCCGCCCAAATTAAATTTTAACCCAGGTCATAAATCTTCCAGGTCTCCCCCCCCCCATGCCCCGCCCCGACCGCCACCAGCTGCGGCCGGGCTGGTGTGGGGACAGCCTCAGCTCCGGGTGCCTGAGGCGTCGGGCCTGCCGCCTCCGGGAGGGGACAGTCCTGCCGGACAGACCCGGGGGCCGCCGGTCCCGGACGCCGGGCTGAGAAGGGCCCGGCCTGCAGCCCTAGAGCAGCTCCGCCCTCAGCTGGCGGCCCGAGGCCTCGCCAGGGTCCCGGCTCTTCGGTCAGAAAGGCCTGGCTCAGCTCAGCCCCTCCTCCCAGACACCCGGCGGGGGCGGCCCTCACTGTCTGGCCTCGGTCCGCGCAGTGCCGTGGGGAGCTCGGCCGCCTGGGGGTACGGGGAGATATGGGGGTATGGGGGAGGTATAGGGAGGTGACAGTGACGGGGGCTCCTCCCGGGTCACCCCCAGCCTGGTCTTCAGAAAGGTCGGGTGGGGGCCGAGGGGACAGGAGGGGCACTTACTGGTCTGCTTGCCGTTTTGTGGATGGGGGGGGGCAGTGACTTCACCAGCTGCGGGGGGCACAGCTCAAGTCCCCTGGTGCCCCGTGAGTGCCCAGCACAGAGGCCGCAGAATTCCCACACGGCCCCAGGGGTACCCCCCACCCCCCCGCCACCTTCTACTCTCAAGTCCCCACCTGCCCCCACCCCTGCACTGTCCCCTGTGGCCACCCCCCACGTGGGCTTGTCCCGGTGCCGCCCCAGAGCACCTTCCGCCTGCGGGCCCCAGGCGTCAGGCGTGGACTAGATGAGTGAACCCCGAGTGCAGTGAACCCCGAGTGCAGGGGAGAGAGAGGGAGGGAGGTTCTCACACCCACAGTGCAGGTGTCAGGGCCGAGGGGTCTGGGACGGGCAGAGCCCCAGGCAGGGCTGGTGGAGCGCGGGTCAGCTGCCCTGACTGCAGAGGGCAGCACAGTGTGGGAGCGCCGCCAGCCCCCCAGTCCCCGCAGAGCTGACCCCCACTCTCCTCCGTGGCAGGGGGCTGGCGGGGAAAGCCAGAGAGAGAACCTTTCCGCGTGAGACCCCAACCCTGGCCCCCACGTCTCCTGGCTGACGCTCCCCTTCACCCCTGCCCTGGCCTCCCCACCTGCGGGCTGTTCACACAGCCACGTCCTGGGCCTCGGCTGCCACCCTGACCTACGCCCCCAAACGCGAGTTCTCCCTGCACGGCACCCAGAGCCCCCCAGTGAGCGAGGCCCGGTGTGGACTGGAGGCGGTGAGTGCAGCCGGCGCAGTGGGCGCTCTGCCAGGGCTGTGGGCAGCCGGCCCCGAGCCCCCGCTGCCTCCCCGGCTCCCCGCTCCCGGGCACGTGGGCCCCCATGAGCCGTCTGCCCTGCCCGGGCCCGGGGGACGCGGCTCCTCGGAAGGTGTTTGTCAGAACAAAGGTGAGCCACCGGGGACGCCTCCAGGTGAGGAAGAGGCGCTGCCGCCCCCGGGGAGGGCAGGTGGTTGCCCGGAGCGTAGCCAGGAGCTGGAGGCTCAGCTGCCAGGCGGGCGGGAGGGCAGCGGGAGGGCAACGGGACGGGGCAGAGGAGCCCCCAGCCCTGCCCTGCCCTCTGAGGCCGAGAGGCCGAGGGCCCGACCCGGGAGAGGGAGGCAGGAGCGTCTCCTTTGGGCCCCGCGGGCCGGGGAGCCTGGCGGGTGGGCGGCCTCTCTGTCACCGGCAGAGGCCGCTGGGGCCACGGCCATCCGCCCAGGCTGCGGGCACCTGAGTCCTGCCTTTCCTGGGCCCGGCTGCCCAGCTCAGTCCCCCACAGGCACCCGAGGGCCCCTCCCACCCCGGAGGCCCAGCACAGCCTCCTGCTTTCACCTCGGCCCCCGACACCCCAATGCCGGGCCCCTGCACCCCGTCCCTGCACCCCTCTCGCAGGTGCCACGAGCCCGGCGCTGTGCCCCCTGCACAGACGCCTGTGGAGGCCGCACACTGCCCGCCTGGCAGCCCTTCCTCCGGGCGCACAGCCTCCCCGGCGGGTCCCTCTGGCCTCGCCCCCCCCCCCCCCCCGAGCTGAGTCTGCTCCCCATCAGCACAGGGTCACGGAGCCTCGGGGGTCTGCGTGGCCTCGGCACGCTCCCTCCCGGGTCGGTGAGATGGTGAGAGACGCTGACCTGCCGGGCGCCACAGGGGCCGGAGCACGTGAGGGCGCGGTCACAGTCCTGGGGGAGCCAGCGGGGGGTGGGGGGGCTCTCGGGCCACCACGGGGGACGCTGTCACCCCAGGCCTGCGGGCGGGGAGGCCGTGGTCACGTGTCCCTCGGTCAGTGGCCAGCAGGGAGGGACGCAGCGGGAACCCACGCTCCTCCTGGCTCTCCCCCCTCCCTCCCTTCTTTCCTCCAGCTGCTGAGGGCCTGGTAACCCCCCACCCCCACCCCCACACCCACCCCCACCAGCAGGAAGCAGGGTCCCGGGCCCAGGGCAGGCCGGCCAGCGACCAAGGGGGCGGCTGCCCTGTCCACGGAGCCTTGGAGGGCACAGGTGGGTGATGGTGAGGAGGGTGGCGTGTCACCCAGTTCAGAGCCGCCGCCCCTCCCATATCTCAGCTGTGAGAGCGGCCGTCCCGGCTGCCCAGGATTTGTGCCAAATCGGGGAAGCCCCTGGTAAGGGGGGCCTGGGGGTCCCCTGGCCTGGGGCGAGGGCCTCCCGTCTGAGCCCCGTGTCCTCTGCACACAGGACAGGCCGCCGGAGGCCAGTCCCCCGGGTGGGGCGGGCGCAGGGCCCAGGCCCCGTCCTCGGGAGACGCTGGACGGCGCTGGCCGCCCGGAGCCCTGGGCAGAGCAGTTTGTGGCCGTGGTTCAGGGGCAGCAAAGCCACAGATAGGTGAGCCGGGTGGCAGGGCGCGGCACCGAGCACGGCCTATTCCCATCTGGTCGGTCTCCGGCCGGCCGGCCCGGTCGATAGTGATTTATGCCGCGGCCCCGGAGCAGAGGGGAGGCGGCCAGAAACCGCATCTGCTGGGAGCCCCTCCCCGTGCCAGCCCGGCGCTCACAGGTGGCGGGGAGGCTGAGGGCGGAGGCCGGGGCACCCCTGGGCGGGGAGGGGGGGGGCGGGGAGGGCGTGCAGCCAGAGTGTGGGCGGCTCAGGCCTCGTCCTGACCACCAGCAGGACCCACCCCGGGGGCAGAGGCGTCGTCGCAAGACCAGTGGGGCCGCGGACAGCACTGGGCCTCCCCACCGAGCCGTTTGGGGCTTGTCTCGGGCGGGAGCCCAGAGGGGCAGGGCCTGAGCGCTCAGGAAGGGGGGCGGGGTGGTGTCTGATGGGGGGTAACTCTCAGGCACGGTGGCGTCTCCTGACGCAGGGCCCGGGCCGGAGGAGGGAGCGGGCCGAGGGGGCCCAGCCCGCAGAGCCCCCCGCGCTGCCCGCTGCGGAGAGCGGCTGTGATTTGGTTTCATAATTCACGCCGCTGATTTCATCATGTCTCATGTTCTGTCATGTTTCCTGCTGTTACAATTCCATCCTTCCCTCCGGGGGGCCGGGACGCTAAACTGGATGCGGGGGAGGCGGCACGGAGCCGCTCAGCCAGGCTGGGGGAGGGAGGGGAGCTGGGGGGGGGTTCCCCAGGCCAGGGCGGGGCGGGGCGGGAGGAGGCTCCCTGCGGGGCCTGCCTCGGGGCCGCAGTAATAATAGCTGACTCCGGTGTGCCTGTGCCGAGCGCCCAGCTGGTCCTGAGGGGCTCACGTGGTCCCCCTGAGCCTCACCGCCTGCCTATAGGAGGGCACTGCCCCCGGTAACCACCCTGGAGACCTGGTGCCCAGAGACGCAGCACGCCGGCCCAAGCACACAGCGTTTGAGCTGCACGAGCCCCCTACCCCCCCGCCCCCCAGACCTCTGACTGCAGGCCACGAACCACCTGTTCTTCCTGCAGCTGCCCTCCTGGCCCCGGGGCCACATCCAGCGCTCAACGAGGCAGCCGAGGCTCCCGGGGGTCAAGGGCTTGGCCAAGGTCATCTAGCGCAGACACCAAGGTCATCTAGCGCAGAGGCACGCTGCCAGCAGCCCTCTGTCTGTCCCGTGACCCCTGCCCCACCTGACAGGCGCTGGGCAGAAACCCAATTTGCAAACAAAGGTAGCCTGGCTGCACCCTCGTAATTAAAGGGGTGCCCTCCCACACGGGGGCCTGGGCATGCCCTGGTGTGTTCAGAGGCCAGCCGGGCCCCTGCCCCCCACCTCCTGGAAGACGAGGCCACCCCCTCCTTGGCCTGCTTGGGGGCAGTGTGACTGTCCTGGGTGGCACTGCCCAGGGCCGGCCCCTCCCTGGCGCTCGGCAGGGACTGTGTGGCCACCCAGGGTGGCATCTGGCACCGCGCGCTCTCCACGCCGGGCGCCCGGAGCGGCTCTGAAAGGAGCTTCGAGGACGCCTCCCTCTCTGCCTCCCTCTGCCTGGCTCAGGAAGAGTGAACCAGTCTGCCAGGCAGGGCTGGGCTGTGAGGGGAATGGCAAGGCGGGCCACGGGCTGTGGGAGGAGCTGCTGCCCCTGGCGGGGCCGGGGTGGGGCCTGGGGAGGGGACGGCGGGCTCCACCTGCCACGGAGGCTGCGGGCCTCCCTGCCCCGGGGAGGCTGAGGCCGGCCGTGGCCGGAGGGGCTGGCCCCGGGGCCAGGGCTGGAGGAGGAAGAGGAGGAGGAGGAGACGGGGGTGGGGGGGTGGGGAGGGGCTTGGGGCAGAGCTTGTGTCGGGCCCGGACACGTGGTACCCCACCCCTTCCCTCTCATGTGGCCTCATTCGCATAAGGCGTGTGTCCCTACTGTGTGCCAGGCTCTGGCCAGGTGCCGGGAAGCACGGGCCCGGCACACAGCGGCGCTCGCCAAGGCTGTTAGGAGGCTTGTGGACACGGGAGGCGCGTCCCAGAGCGCGGTGGGAGGAACACTGTACCGGGGACCCAGACAGGACTTCTCACAGCCTTTAACCCGCGCCTGTGCCCGCGGCAAGGGCCTCGCCCAGGCAGGCAGGGGCTGCGGGCGGGAGCGCCCAGACTCTGCCGTGGGCCCTGTGACCCCGGGCGGCCCCTGAGGGGCTCCGCCCCGAGCTGAGATGGGGGACAGTGTGGGTGGGGAGCTGAGATGGGGGGACAGTGTCGGAGGGGAGCTGAGATGGGGGGACAGTGTCGGTGGGGAGCTGAGATGGGGGGACAGTGTCGGTGGGGAGCTGAGATGGGGGACAGTGTCGGTGGGGAGTTGAGATGGGGGGACAGTGTCGGTGGGGAGCTGAGGTGGGGGACAGTGTCGGAGGGGAGCTGAGATGGGGGGACAGTGTCGGTGGGGAGCTGAGGTGGGGGACAGTGTCGGTGGGGAGCTGAGATGGGGGGACAGTGTCGGTGGGGAGCTGAGATGGGGGGACAGTGTGGGTGGGGAGCTGAGATGGGGGGACAGTGTCGGTGGGGAGCTGAGGTGGGGGGACAGTGTCGGTGGGGAGCTGAGATGGGGGACAGTGTGGGTGGGGGGCTGAGGTGGGGGACAGTGTCGGTGGGGAGCTGAGGTGGGGGGACAGTGTGGGTGGGGAGCTGAGATGGGGGACAGTGTCGGTGAGGAGCTGAGGTGGGGGGACAGTGTCGGTGGGGAGCTGAGATGGGGGGACAGTGTCGGCGGCTCCAGGTCAGTACAGGCGGCGGCTGTTGTGCTGTCTCCCGTCAGGTCTGTGGCTGGGTCGCTGCTGCTGACAGTCCCTTCCCTAAGAGCAGGGGCTGGGGGGCCCCGGCGGGGGGAGGGGGGGAGGCGGAGTGGGTCGGCCAAGGAGGCACAGCGTGGCCGCAGGAGCAGGCCTCTAGGCTCAGGTGACCTCTGCACGCGGCCTCGTCGCCCAGCCTGAGCCTCGGACGGCGGCAATGGCAGCCGGGCCAGTGGTCGGTAAACTGCGGCTCGCGAGCCACATGCCTCAATCAGACTGAGGACGCTTTTAGCAAAGGCCAGCTTAGGAGTACCCTCATTAAGTTAATAATAATACACCTACCTACCTAGTTTACGTTTAAAAAACCTGGCTCTCCAAAGAAATTTCAGTCGTCGTCCTGTTGACGTTTGGCTCTGCGGACCGATGAGTTTGCCGACCGCGGGCCCAGGCCGGCTCCGGGCATCTCCGCCGGGGACGGATTTCTCCCTTCACTGAACCCGCCCCGCCCACCCGTCCTGGTCCTTCCCGTGCTCCGGCCTCGCACACAGGCCGGCGCCTCCGCTGGTCCCACCCCGCTACCCCCCCACCCCCAAAGCACGTCCTCCGCTGGTCCCACCCAGGTACCCCCCCGACCCCCAAAGCACGTCCTCCGCTGGTCCCACCCCGCTACCCCCCCCCAAAGCACACCCTCCGCTGGTCCCACCCCGCTACCCCCCCCACCCCCAAAGCACGTCCTCCGCTGGTCCCACCCCGCTACCCCCCCCCCAAAGCACGTCCTCCGCTGGTCCCACCCCGCTACCCCCCACCCCCAAAGCACACCCTCCGCTGGTCCCACCCCGCTACCCCCCCACCCCCAAAGCACGTCCTCCGCTGGTCCCACCCAGCTACCCCCCCACCCCCAAAGCACGTCCTCCGCTGGTCCCACCCCGCTACCCCCCCCCCAAAGCACGTCCTCCGCTGGTCCCACCCCGCTACCCCCCACCCCCAAAGCACACCCTCCGCTGGTCCCACCCCGCTACCCACCCCACCCCCAAAGCACACCCTCCGCTGGTCCCACCCAGCTACCCCCCCACCCCCACCCCCAAAGCACGTCCTCCGCTGGTCCCACCCAGCTACCCCCCCCCAAAGCACGTCCTCCGCTGGTCCCACCCAGGTACCCACCCCACCCCCAAAGCACTGCGCACGGGCGACGGCGGGGCTCAGGGCGGGGCGGCGGCCTGTGGGGCGAGGCCGCAGTGTTCGCACAGGGTCAGGCCTCGGGCTGAGCAGAGGGCACGGTCCTCCTGTGGCCACGTGCGAGTGCCAGCCTGGAGGGCAGAGCCTCCAGCACGTGATAGCCAACGGCTGTGGCTGTCAGCTTGAGCCTACGATAGAGCACTAGTTAAGTGTACAATTTTACCTGTATGTTCCCCAAAATTCTAGTTTGGCACTTCTTAGTTGGGTTTCGGGAATCCGTATTTTAACAACCCCACAGGTGGTTCTCATCACGAGAGAAGTTGGGGAAACACTGGCCTAAGGGATAGAGGCTGCGGGTAAACAAAGCCCGATCAGGTGCACGGAATGGAGTGGGATCAAACCCACGAGAACGCTGTGAACACCTGACCACGCCTTCCTCTGCCTCACGGCAGCGGCTGTAAAACAAAGCAGTCAGCAGGCCCCGGAGGGAAGCGGCCCTCGCTGACCGCTGAGCCGCCCGGTCGCTCGCAGAGGGCGGACTCCGGTCGCCGCGGGCACCTCTCTCGGGGTGAGCAGCCGGGGCCGGCCAGAGGAGAGGCCTGGCCGTGGGGGGCCTCGGCTCTGGCCTGGGGGCCGCCCGGGGGCAGCGCCTGTGGGGGCCGAGGTCAGGGAAGCGGCTCCCGAGCGGAGGAGCCGCCGCTGCTTCAAAGAGCCTCCCGGTAACAAAAGCCTCCGGAGCCCTCTCCTCCGCCCTCGCTCCTCCTCCCTCCTCCAGGCAGGCTCCCCAAGAAAGGGGGGCCCCTCCGCGGCCGGTCCCCTCACTGAGGCGTGGGCTTCCTCTCTGAGTAGAGCAGCCCCCCCTTTGTCCTGCCTCCGTCCAGCCGGCTCTGCTCTCTGCTCTCTCGGCTGCACTTTAAGTCCCTTTGAAGTGTTACAACCATTTTCTCCTCTTTCAATTAGCAGCAAGAGGAGGACGCTAATAGCTTCCTGAGGACTCGCGGTAAATATTAACAAAGCCGGCCGGGCCACCGCGGGCCCGTGTTTACGGGAAGGAGGGGAGGGGAGGGGAGGAGAAGGGAGGGGAGGAGGGGGGGCGATTTCCAACACGGAGGCGAAAATCCCTTGGCACCGGCTTCTGCGGGTGAGGGGGGCAGGGAGCCAGGGGGCCAAGGCTGGCACAGCTGGCGGAGGGCAGTGGGCGTTCTGGAAGGACGCGGCTTCCGCCAGCCGCACCTGGTGCGTGGCCTGGAACCCCGCCCGGCGGGGGTCAGTGGGGGAGGGGGGAGGGCTGGCTTTTGGGTTCAGAGACTGGAGGGGGAGCCGAGGGTCCCCAGGCGCCCACTGGACCCTGGCACCCACGATGTAGGGCTCCTGAGAACGGGAGGCCGGGGAGGGGGCGGGGAGGAGGGGAGGGGAGGGGAGGGGAATGGCGGGCAGGGCCAGGAGGGACCGCGTCTTTGCCTCCCAGCTCCCTCTGCCACGGTGGCTCGGGGTGAGGAGCCCACGGCCCCTGCGGTGCCGGCGGAAGCAGGCCCTTTCCCGAGGAAGGCTGGCCTTCGCGGCCGGGACCGTCTCGCCATCATTCAGGACTCGGCTGGCCACGGTCCGGGCTGCTCGGGGCCCGGCACACGGCGCCTCCAGCTGTAGCTGCTTGCTCCCGGCCCTGGCTCCAGCCCCAGCCCCCACGTGGAGGGAGGGAGGGAGGGAGGGGAGGGCACCGTCCTGGCTGGGGCCCACGTCTTCCCCGGAGACGCTCTGGCCAAGGAGAGCTGCCCCGGGCCCTGGGCGCCCGGCCCCCCTGCCCCGGGCACTGCCCACCCAGGGCCCCGAGGCCCGTGTCGAGGGTGGGCTCTGGCCGCCACAGACTGGCTCAGGCGGCCCGGAGCCCGGGTTTGTGAGAACAGTCTCATTAGCAGCGCGAGCGCGGAGGTTCACACCGAGCTTGCAGGCGCTCTCGCCTCCGCCCTTCTCACCCGCCGTGTGGGTGCTGTGTGCGGTGCCGAGCCTGGGGGCCCGAGAGCGTGAGAGGGGGGCGGGGGCCTCTCGTCTGCCGGCGCCGAGGGAGGAACTGGAGCCTCCCCCCCTCCCCTGTCCCCGAAGCCTCCAGCTGCCCCTGCCCGTGGCACCTAGAACCTATCTGTGGTGCTGGCAGAAGTGGGGGGACCCATGCAGCCCCCCGCCTGTCTTCAGGGAGGCCTCGGAGTCACCCCTGCCCTCAGCCCGTGGCTCCCCCCCAGCCCAGGCCTCTACTCCTGCTCCTGGGGACCCTGTCAGCCTGTCGCTGGTCCCCTCCCTCACACCCTGGCACCTGCCCGGCACCTGTGCTGGCTCCCACTTCCCTCAGCTGGGCATTGCCGACTCCCCCAAGGCCAGAATCCCACCCCCCCACCCCCCACTCCAGCTCAGACCTCAGCCCTCCACGGACTCCGCCTCTGCTTCTGCCCCTGCTGTTCCCTCGCCTGAGAGCGCTTCCTCCCCCCCCCCCAGTCCCTTACAGGAACAGACCCCACGGAACGCCCTCGGTCTGAGGCTCAGGGCCTTTCATCCCGGAGGTCAGGCGGACGCTGACCCCCGCCGGGGGGTCCAGAAGGACAGCCAGGCCGGGCGCCGGCTCTGACCTGCTCTCGGCGATCTCTGGCGGTGAGGCCCGGCGTGGTGTCGCTCGGCGGCCAGAGAGCCCACCTGGGCGCCGGCAGGGCCTGCCAGGCGGCTGATTGATCTCGCGCACACAACACCGCCCCGAGGGCCGTCGGCCAAAATGAGGCAGGAGGGCTGATCGTTAACGTGGGGACAAGGACCCGAGAGGAACCATCTCTGGCAGGCAGCGGCGGCTGTAACCACGGGGAGCGTCTCCATGGCGGGCAGCCCTCGGGTCCAAAGGGGGGGCGTGGAGGAGACAGGCCACCCCTGCCGTGTTCTAGCTCGCCACCGTGACTCAGGACGTGGGAGTCACCTGCCCCGGGAAGCCCGGGTGCACAGCGGCCTCCCCTGCCGCACCCCTGCTGGCAAGATGGGGCTCTCTGCTCCCTAATGCCGCCCTGCTGGCCCCCAGGCTCCTGGTGCTGGGAGCGTGCCCGGGCTCAGTGCGTGTGCGCAGGGTGGGTATATGGAGGGATGGACGGATGGATGGGCGGACGGACGGATGACCTGATGAGAGGACCTCGGGGCTGACCTGGGCCGCCTGGCATTCGTGTCTTTGTGCCGAGACGGGCGTGGTGCAGGGAGAGGGAGCTGGCCCAGGCCAGGCCCGCCGCCGTGGAGGTCGGGCTGGACAAGCCCCCGCTTTTTACTGGAGTCCCCAGGGCGACAGCGGCAGGGCTGACCTGGAAAAGGACGATGCGAGTGGAGGTGGGACCGCGCTCGGCTCTCCCCCTTCCCGACGTCTTCTAACGCGGCTGTGCTGTGAGGGCGGCGGGAAGCGGGACCGAGAGCGTCTCGGGCAGTCACGGGCGGAAGCTTTTATGCCGCTGACCCAAAAAGGCTCTTTGGTGCCTGGGCGCAGAGCCAGTGGCCGGGGAGGTGGGCGGGGCGGGGTGGGCAGGGGCATCTCGTGGGGGGAGTGCCCGGGAGCTGACAAGGAGGGGGGGGGCCAAGGGGGGCTCCGGGGGACTGAGCCCTGGGACCCACAGCTCCCTTCCGTCCGCGGTCAGCCCACTGGCCACGGAGAAAGTCCCCGCGCCACCGAAACTTCATCTGCTTCCCAGGCTCCGCCCCGTCGCCGCCGTAGTGTCCGAGGGGAGGGGGCACATTTGCATATCTGTAACACACGTGGCACCAGCTCCCACCTCCACACGCCCACCCACCAAGCTGGCCTGGGACACACACACCCCGACACCGAGGCAGAGATAAGGACCCGTGTACCCGTGGGGCCTGGGGCCTGTGTACGCCTGGCTCCTTGCGGGACCCCGGGCAGGCGCGGGGAGGGTCAGCGGGGAGGTGGGGCAGCGGGCAGGGCAGACCCAGGATGTAGAAGCTGGGCGGGCCGGCGCTCCGCCTGAAGCCGGTTTTCCACGGGAGGAAGCACAGTGGGGGGGGGAGGGGTCCCTGGGTGCGGTCATTAGGCACCGGCTGTGTGCACGGCGCTGGGCCAGGCCCTGTCTCCCTGAAGTCTGCGACAGCAGGTGCAGTCCCGTCCCTGAGCCCTGGCGGTGCTGGGGCGTCACCGGCAGGGTCTGGGCGACCACCCACCCAACTCGGGGGAGGGGTGCTGGGTGGGCCGCTGCGGGAGGGCGGACAGCGTGGGGTTTGGGGGACACAGGCCAGGCCTGTGGGGCCCTGGGGGCTGCCCAGGCCACTGCCGACCCCAAGGGTATAAAGGTTTCCTCGCCTGGGCCAGCAGGCAGTGGCCTCGCGGGACTCGGTCCGTCTCTTGCTCTCACAGAGAGATGACAGCTTATCACTGGATGGAATCGCATCATTGCCCCTCAGGAGGGGGCTGTGCTCATCGTCCCTCCTGTCCGCCCCCACCCTGCCCCTTCCGGGGCCGCCTGCCTGCCTGCTCACACCCGCTGTCCCCCGGGGCTCGGTGGCCCTGAACCTCCCTGCTCCTGGGGAAGCTTGTCCCCAAACCCGCCCCCTCCCCGGGGCCGTGGGCCAGCTCGGCCTGCCAGCACCGCCCCGGGACGCACCCCTGCCGGCCGGGCGCCCGTGGGCCCTGACCCCAGACCGGGCTCCGGGCTTAGCAAAGCCGCCCCCTAAGAACCTGATTTTGTTGGAACAGCCCTGACCACAGCACCTCCAGCCCTCACGGCCAAGCGCCCAGCTGGATCCTGTTTCAGGCCGGAGCTGACGCGCTCAGATGTGTCACGAAAGCACTTTCCAGAGGGGCTCCCGTGGGGGGGGGGGGGGGAGGTCGGGACACAGGGGGGGCGGCCTCCGCGGCGCCAGGCCGGTGAGAGGGCCGCGCCGGCCGGCGAGCGGCTGCGGGTTTGCCCCTGGCCTCTGCGGAAGGGCAGGTGGGGTGCGGGCCTGGGAATCGGGGTGCCGCCGGAGGGAGGCGGGGACACGGCTTCCCCGGTTCCCTGGCCAAGGGCAGCGGGAGAGGCGGTGCGCGTTCTGGGAGCCGAGGTCCTTGGAACGACAGGAGGAGGAGCAGCTGCCGGGGCGCGGGCTCCGGGCTCCAGGCTGCGGGCTGGGGCAGGCCGTGGGCTGTTCCCCTCCGGGGAAGGGGCCGGGGCTCTGGGAAGGGGCTGTTGCTGGCTTGGAGAGGAGCAGGGAGGTGGTGGAGGATGGTCCCAGCCCCTCCCGGCCCCGGGGAAGGGGCTTCGGGAGCAGGTGCGGGGACGGGAGGAGAGAGCCCGTCTGGTGGGGGGCTCCCAGTTCCAGGCTTAATCGCTCCTGTTGTCTTCGGCAGGTGAGGCGGCAGCAGCGAGTGGGTGAGGAGGACCCCCTTTTGGACAGACAAGACCGGAGGCCAAGCAGGACTAGCCCGGCCCCGCCCCCACCTCCCCGGCGAGGACCCCTCTGCACCCGGGCAGCCAAGCAGGACCCAGCCCCGCCCCGAGCAGCTTCCCGGGGGCCGGCGGCCTGACAGCTCGGCGGCGCCTGTCACAGCGGCCGCCGGGAGGGAGCGCGGGACTCGCCGCGGGTGATGGACTCCCGCCGCCCCCGAGCGAGCGGCGGGGACACGGCGTCTCTGTCTCTGCGGAGCGGCTCCCTGCGCCCGAACCCGTCCTGCCAGGTGACTGAAAGGGACTGAAAACAGCACTCGGTAAAGAGGAGGGGGAGCCACGCGGAGCCCGGCGGCGGAGGTGGCAGCAGACGGAAGAGCAGACGCCGACAGAGGCGGCGAGAGGCCGGCCGGATGGGCGCCGGGGCCCGGAGCACCCGCAGGCCGCGCTCGGGGCCCAGGGGCTCCGCCGGGGAGAGGCCCGGGCCGGGCAGAATGCTGCTCGGGACCCGCCGCCCCGCCTGACCTCGAGGGGCCCCGAAGAGCCCAGCGCCGGGCCTCCTCCCTGCACGCCGGGCTGGCCAGCGCCCCGGCCTGCCGCCTGCACCCCGACTGCCTGGGCCACCGGCCGGAGCATGAGCCTGCCCTAGGCCCACTGGACCCCCCACCCCACCCGCGCATCCAGAGCGGCCATCCCAGCCAGACCGGCCGGCTCGGCGGCGGAGGAGGTGAGGCGGGCGCGGGGCCGGGCGGTGCAGGGAGGTCCAAGGGAGGGTGCAGACCCAACAGCCGGCCGTCCCTCCCCAGACCGGGTCAGACGGGGCCTCCCAGAGCTCCCCGGTCTGTAGCTACACCCCTCCCCCCCCACACACACACACTCACACTCACTCACACTCACACACACACACTCACACACACTCACACACACACACCCAGGCTTCCTGCTACCTGGTGGCCCCGTGTTGGCTGTGGGTTCTACTCCAGGGGGGTGGGCCCAAGGTGTGATGGGAGTCACTGCGGCACCCCTTCTGTCTGTCCTTGGAGGTGGGTCCTGGGTCTGGCTTTGAGCCCCTCCGAGTTCTGCCCAGAGGGGGCAGCAGTGAGGCCGCGGGGAGCAGACCTCGGTGCTGGCGAGGAGGATCCAGCCCAGGCCCGGCTCCCCCCAGCCTTGGGCAGCCCCTGCTCGGCTCCCAGCTCGGCCCTGAGAAGACGGGGGTGGGGGGGGTGCCAAGGCGGATGGGAGCCGCTGGCCGGGATCCACAGGCCGGGCAGCTGGGGGCAGGGTCCTGTCCTGTCTCCCCGTCCCCAGAGGCCAAGAGGGGGGACACGATCCTGACAGCCCGGGGCAGGGCAGGGAAGCCCCCATTCGTTAACAAGATGAAAACGACGCTCCCCTGCTCCCGGGAGAGGGGCTGATTTACGGCTGCTCGGGGCGGGCATTCGTCAGCGCCGCGCCGCCCGCCGGGCGTTCAGAGCGTGTCATTAGCCTCCAGCGTGAAGGATGCCCGCGGGGGGCTGTGTGCTGTTATTTATCGGGGCCCCTGCCCGCTGCCTCCCTGGAGCCCGGCCCCCTCTCCTCCCGCCCGCCGGGGCTGAGGCCAGGCCGGGAGGGAGTGGTGGCTGTGGTCCCCCGGCCTGCCCCCCGTTATCTGTGGAGAACCTGTCAGTGCCCGGCTGCGCCTCGACAGTGGGCTGGGGAGCCCCCCGGGCGTGGGCCGGTGGCTGCCCTCGGGGGTGAGCGGTGTGCCCTCCCTGCGAGCGCTGCCCCGGGCGCTGGAGGCCCAGGCCGGCCGGCGGTGGCCGGGGTGGGAAGAGCCGGTGCAGCGAGCGCTCAGGCCGGCCATTTGCTGCCTGGGCCGGACACTGTCCATCACCGCCTCCCGGGCCAGCCCCCGGGAAAGGGCTGAGCGTCGGGGCCAAGGCCGGAGGGGCGGGCAGGGCGAGGGCTGTCCGCGCTGCCAGAGGGTCCGCTCTGCCCGGACCCGTCTGCCCGCTCTGGGCCTCGTGAAAAGCCAATGGTGTGCGTGGGAGATCCTCTCCCTCCCAGCCTGTGCATATGCGTGGGCGTGGGAGGCGGGGCCATATCTGACGCCTGGAGGGGCCCTGCCATTGGGCGGCTCGGGCTGGTCACCCCGCCGGAGAGGGGGTGAGCGGGGAACGCTGGGCCTTCCTTGGGTCTGCCCTCCCGGGGGCGCCTCCCTGGCGGAGGGGCAGGGGAGACCCCGGGGAGGGGAGAGCAGTGGACATGGAGTGCGGGCCTGGGCTGTCGGCCTCTCCGCCGCACGGCACAATCCAGACAGCCCCTCTGCCTCGGGGTGGAGCCCCGGCTCTGTCACCTCCGGGAGGGCTGGAGGAGGGCCGGTCCCGGGTTTCAGATGCTAGGGCCTCCCTTTGGGCGTATCCATCCGAACGTCCATCTGTCCATCCATCTGTCCATCCGTCCACCCACCCACAGGTGTTTATGGGCACCCCATGGATAAGGTGGAACTGGTAGGAGTTGCATTCTGGAGGCAGGGGTTGGACAGTCGGGGGGGGGGGGTGTCTCCCAGGACCAGGGCCGGCACGTGGGAGGTGCCACCCTCCGCCCAGCACCCAGCCTCGGCCACGTGACCAGCAGGCCTCGCCAGGCCCCGTCTCCCCGGTCACCTGCTCCTCTCGGCCCTGGCTGCCAGGATCCGGCTGCTGAGGCCGGCAGGGCAGGCCCAGGGGGCCCCGGCCCTGTGTCTGGGGCTCCCCAGCTCTGCAGGCGCTGCCCCCCTTCCTTCCAGCCCCCCAATAAAGGCCCGGGGCCGCCTCCTACCTCTGAGACTCCCCGGCGGCTCCTGTTCTTTCCCAAAAGTGCCCAGCGTGGAGCCGCTCGTTACGGCCGGAGAGAGAGAGACGGAATTACCCGGGTCTCCTTTCACCCCCCCCCCCACCCCCGCCCCAGAGCACTGCTATCAGTATAATTAACCTCCGAGCCCTGGTTTTTAAAGTCTTATTTCTAAAAGCGTTTACGTTCTCCGAGGTCCCGGACACCCCGGCCACAGCCCCGGCCTGGAGGGGAGGGGAGGGGAGGGGAGGGGAGAGGAGCGGGAGGTGCGTGGTTAGTGAATTTGCATACCTGCCTGCAATTACCGCCGTGATAACTGCCGATGCATAATGCATGCGGCATGAAATTAGGAAAATAATTAACTTTAGGTTTTAACAGGATCCCTGCCCTCACCCCCACGCGTTGCACGTCCTCCGTGGCACCGGGAGGCGGCTCAGGCGTGGGGAGGGGCAGGGGGTTAGCAGGGCCTTGCGGCCGTGGCATCCAGCCCCAAGGAGGTGCCCCTGTGGGCAGAGGGCCCGGGCAGGAGCCCCTCGCACCGAGTCCCGGCGCCCTCCTCACGGCCCTCACGCCTCCCGGGCCTGCAGGGAGGCGCCAGCCCCGGTCTGACCGCCGCTCTGCCCAGGCCTGAACGGAACGGTCCTTATCTGCCCAGGCCTGAACGTAGAACGTAACTGTCCTTTATTGGCCAGAAGCCAGGGGAGAGCAGGGCTCACAGATGCGGGCCCGCGGCCCTCGGCCACGCTGCCGCCTTCACGGGGGAGGGCGCCCCGGAGCGGGGAGCTCCCCCCCCGCCGGCCTCCCTGGGCAGAGGGAGGTAGAGCTGTGTAGCTGTGTCCCCCCTTTAAACAGATTTGTGAGGACCCATCACAGACAGGGGGGTGCCCCTGCCGTGGTGGAGCTCCCTGCCTGGTGGGTGGGGTCCCCCTGCCTTTCCCTTCCTGGGGCTGAAACTGCTTCTGTCCCCCAGCATGCCCTGCACCCCTCATCCCTGCCGGGGGCCCGGCTCTGCCAGTGGGTGAGGGCCTGGCAAGGTTTAGGAAAACAATTCCTCTGGCGGAAGGGAGGGTCTGGGAGGGGCAGGGGGAGGGAGGAGGGGGGCGAGGGTCGTCTTCCGTCCCGTGCCTGTGTCTGCCCCCCTCCCTCTTCTGAAGCGCAGCCAGGACGAGGGCAGCCCCCCTGAGGGTCGTAGGGGGGCCTTGGGGTCCCTCCCTGGGACAGCTGGGCACCTAGCGCCCTGCGGTCCTCTCTCCCCACCCGGAGTTCTCAGACTCCTGGCTGGCGCTGCTGCCCGGGCGGACGTAGGGCCAGAGCTCCCACCCAGCCTGGGGGGGCTGAGGAAGCACAAGGGCAGGTGGGGGACCAGCGCTCGTGGGGGCTCAGCAGGTGGGGGAGCGAGGAAGGGGCTGGCGGGGACCAGAGGCCGGAGGAGCAGCTGACACGGAGCCCAGGCCAGAGGCCGGGCAGCGGGAGGGCCGGCAGCTGTGACACCGCGGGCACAGGCCACACCCAGGCGGCCCCACGCGGGGGACCTGGCACACGGGATCGGATCGCACCCTCCGCGGCCCTGCTTGTCGAGGAGGAAGCGGGAGCTCAGAGAGGGCGAGTAACTTGCTCAAGGTCACACAGCCTGGAGGTGGCGGAGGCCGGACTCAGACCCGGGCGTCCCTGTCCTGGAAGATGGCAGGAGCTGGTAGCACATGCCGGGAACGGTGCCCCTCGGCGGACAGGGGTCCGGGTGCCTCCGGGCTGAGCCACCTCACTCCTGCTCGTCCCCGTCCCCCAAGAGCAGATGGAGGATCGTGCTGTCCGTCAGGAGCCGGCGGGCCGTAGCTCTCGCCTGCTGAAGCCCCAGTGGCCCCCTGAGAGCGGGATCTACCGGGTTAGTCTGACGGCTGCATAAACCATCCGGATGGCAAGGGAATGCAAAGGCTGCCTGGCCCCTGGGCAGTTACTGGGATCCTACCAGCGAAGTGTGCTCCCCTCCCCCGCCCTCCCAGAACCAGGGGGCTCGCTGGGTGGCCTTGGGGAGGGGGTAGCAGAGGAGACGGCAGCCAAGATGGATGAGGCCCACAGACAGACGGGGGGACAGAGAGGCCTTGGGTCCCTGCCTCCCGGAGCTGGCTGGCGATCCATCAGGCATCTCTGAAATATGCAATTTACTCTCCGCCATTGGTGCCGGGCCTCGGGGGGCTGCAGGCTGCGGCCGTGCGCTGCGTGGGCACCGGGAAGCGACTTCCGTGCCAGGGAAGGCGGCGGCTGGCCTTGCCTCTGGCCTCAACGAGCCTGCCCCCTGCCAGGACTCGGCCTTGGCAGACCAGAAGGGGGTGACCTCTGACCCAGCAGAAGCTCTCCCAGGCTTGGACTTGACTCCTGAACCAAGGGGGTGGGAAGCAGGCAGGCAAGGTCTGGCCGGAGGGCTCCCCCGCTGCCTGGCTCTCCCTCTCCCCCAGGCCTGTGGGGCCGCCCCCCGCCCTGAGCCCACCTGTCTCTGAGCTGGGCCAGTGCCCGTCCCGGTCCAATGCCAGGTGGAGTCAGTGGTCAATGGGGCAGGGCAGCCTGGGACCCCCACGCTCCTCCCGGACCTACACGGGGGCGCTCAGTGCCGCTGAGGGCGGGACGGGCTGGGAGCACGGTGCGAGGCTGGGGAGGGGAGTGGAAGAGAGGGGGACGTGGCCAGGCCCGGGTCAGGGAAACAGGACGACAGCCCAATCGGCGGGAAGCAGAGACCGCCTCCCTGGCCGGGACGGGGTCTGAGTGCGGTGAGGACCCGTAGCCTGGGCTGGGGGCCGAGGGCCGAGGCTGCAGTCTGGTCCCTCCGGCCAGTGGGTGCCGGTGGAGGGAGCCGGAGCTGGCTTCCGGGGCCCAGTGCAGACCCCCAGCACCCTTCCCGCTGATCTGCAGTTACTTCCAGCCAGGTGTCCTGGGCTGGCTCTTGACCTGCCTTGGGGAGACCTTACAGACAAAGCTTCGTGCTGCAAAAAGGCGCTGGGCGGGGTTAGTGCACTGCGGGGGTGGTGTGTGTGTGTGTGTGTGTGTGTGTGCGCGTGCGCGTGTGCATGTGCGTGCGTGCGTGTGCGTGCGTGCGTGTGCGTGTGTGTGTGTGTGTGTGGCCTGAGCTCTCTCCAGAAGGCCCTGGAGCTGCAGGCTGGGCAAGGCCCCTGTAACTGCAAACGGGGCATGAATGGGGGGTGGGGGCTAGTGGCGGAGGTGCTCCCACGTTCTCAGTTGGGGGGTCCCTGATGCCAAGCCACACCAGGCCAGCACAGCCCCTGCCCCGGAGCCCCCGAAATGTGGCTGGAACGTTAAAGCATGAAGGTCGCCACAGCAGCACGACCCACGGGCCACAGACGCTCAGCGCTCTGAGCTTGGGGATGGGGATGCTGGCCCCGGCTCCGCCTTGCCGCTGCTCAGCGGCCTTGACGAGGTTCACACCTCCACGCCTCAGCTTTCTCGTCTGTCAATGGGGACGAGAAGGGCCCGGCCTCATGGGTGCTGGGAGGACCAAATGACGCACGTATTCATTCCTGAAGCGCTGGCGAGGACTTTATTACAGGGTGAGCTGCCAGCCCGCCAGAATCCAATCACACGTGGCCAGAACAAAGACATATGGTATGGGCTTAATACCCATCTGCTGGGAGACTGGATGGCCAGATGCCTGGATGGATGGATGCATGGATGGATGGATGGATGCATGGATGCATGGATGAATGAGTGGATGGGTGGATGGATGGATGGATGGATGGATGGATGAGTGAGTGGATGAGTGGATGGGTGGATGGATGCATGGATGGATGGATGGATGGATGGCTCAGTGAGTGGTGGGTGGGCGGAAGGATGGGTGACAGAGCAGGTGGAAGCTCTACCTGGCATCAGGAAGCCTAGCAGAGGAGAGGGCACTGGAGCCTGGTCCTGAGGGCAGGGAGCGTTTGCTGGACCGAGAAGAGCAGCCTGATGTAGAGAGACAGAGGAAGGCGGGTTGGACAGGGCTGAGACACGGGGACACGTGGCCGCTGGGCGTGGGTGAGGCCCCCACGGGCTCCCGCGCTGAGCGTGTCCGGCTTCTGCTCTGCACACCGGGGCCGGGGGGCCATGGCGTCCCCCCCTCCCCCCGAGAAGCCTGTGTGAACCGGGATTTACACCGCAGGCCTTGGCCCGCCGCGTGCAGACACCTTCCCCACCGCGGCTGGAAGATAATTTCTCTTTAATTGATTTTTTTGCCATTACGAACAGTGAAATCACGAGAAAGGTCTCGGCTGCCGTTTTTCCATTTGTGAAAACTGGAATTACAGCTCCGGGCAGTTCCCTCAGAGCTCGGGGCCCGCCCGCCCTCCCTCCCTCCCTCCCTCCCTCCCTCCCTCCCTCCCTCCCTCCTGCCCTCCACGCCTCTCATTACTTTAAACGTAAGAAGAAGAAATTATGTATCTGGACATCCAAGTTCTGTGGCTTTGGGAAGGGGATGAGGGTGGAGTGGTCGCCCACAGACCGCTGAGCCACCTCTGATGGAGACAGGTTTCTGTAAATTCGCGAGGAAGCGGCTCTGCTGACACCTTCTTCTCTGTCTGTAAAGCGCACGCCTGGCACGGGCACGTTTCCACACCAGACAATGAAGCGCCCGCTCCCCGCTCCCCGGGGACGGCGCCACAGCTTCTTGGCCGCAGGTTCTAGTCCCTCCCTCCCCGCCCTGAGCTCCCAGGCCTCCCCGAAACCAGCGCTCCCTGCGAGCCCTGGGTCCGAGCCAGACTGAGTTCCTCACTCAGTGAGAAATGGCTCCCGATCCATACAACACGCCCCAAATCCATCCCATCGACCCGGGCAGCCACGGTTATCGTGCGCCATGAACACCGGGTCGGTGTGAGATCCTGAAGGAAGAGCGCGGAGCCGTGGCGTGGCCCCCCTGACCGAGCCCCGCCCGAGCGCAGCCTCCGTCTCACTCGCGGGCAACGTGCTACCCCCTGAGGCTTAGGGGTCGCCGGTGTCCAGCCTGAGCCGGGCGGTCCCCGTGCCATCACCTGGCACTCAGGGGCCCGGGTGCCTCCAGGCTTGGCCTCGGCCCACATCCCCGCCCGCGGCGCCCCCCTCTCACCGCACGTGTCTTGTGCCCCTTGCAGGTGGTGAGGCCCCGCGGTCAAGCGAGGCCCGGTCCCCACCGCCGCCGCCGCCATCCACCATGGTGGTGGCACTGCCCGCCGCCACCGCAACCACCACCACCGCCGCGCCCGCCGCCGCGGCGACGGCCACCCTCGTGATGGCCACGGCCGCCGTGGACCTGCGCGACTGGCTGCTGCTGTGCTACGGGCTCATCGCCTTCCTGACGGGCGTCATCGACAGCACCACCTGCCCCTCCGTGTGCCGCTGCGACCGCGGCTTCATCTACTGCAACGACCGGGGCCTCACCGCCGTGCCCGCCGACATCCCCGACGGCGCCACCACGCTCTACCTGCAGAACAACCGCATCGGCAGCGCCGGCATCCCCCGGGGCCTCCGGGCCAAGCTCAGCGTGCGGGTCATCTACCTGTACGGCAACGCGCTGGACGAGCTGCCCGAGAACCTGCCGCGCTCGCTGCGGGAGCTGCACCTGCAGGACAACAACGTGCGGGCCCTGCCCCGCGCCGCGCTGGCCCGCCTGCCGCTGCTGGAGCGGCTGCACCTGGACGACAACTCCGTGTCCACCGTGAGCATCGAGGAGGACGCCTTCGCCGACAGCCAGCGGCTGCGGCTGCTCTTCCTGAGCCGCAACCACCTGAGCAGCATCCCCTCGGGGCTGCCCCGCGCGCTGGAGGAGCTGCGGCTGGACGACAACCGCATCGCCACCGTGCCGCTGCACGCCTTCCAGGGCCTGCGCAGCCTCCGGCGCCTCGTGCTGGACGGCAACCTGCTGGCCAACCAGCGCATCGCCGACGACGCCTTCAGCCGCCTGCAGAACCTCACCGAGCTCTCGCTGGTGCGCAACTCGCTGGCCGCGCCGCCCCTCAACCTGCCCAGCGCCCGCCTGCAGCGCCTCTACCTGCAGGACAACGCCATCAGCCACGTGCCCCACGACGCGCTGGCCCGGATGCGCGAGCTGGAGCGCCTCGACCTGTCCAACAACAACCTGACCACGCTGCCCCGCGGCCTGTTCGACGACCTCGAGAGCCTGGCCCAGCTGCTGCTGCGCAACAACCCCTGGTTCTGCGGCTGCAACCTGCTGTGGCTGCGGGACTGGGTGCGGGCGCGGGCGGCCGAGGTCAACGTGCGCGGCCTCATGTGCCAGGGCCCCGAGAAGGTGCGGGGCATGGCCATCAAGGACATCGCCGGCGAGATGGACGAGTGCCTCGAGGCGGGCCCGCACCCCGCCGCCGCCGCCGCCGCGGGGGCCGCCGCCGCCAAGACCACGGCCGGCAGCCGCGCCGCCGCCACCACGCCCCAGGGCTCGCTCTTCACCCTCCGGGCGCGGCGGCCGGGCCTGCGCCTCCCCGACTCCGGCCTGGGCTACCCCACGGCCGCGGGCGGCGGCGGCGGCGGCGCCAAGGCCCTGGTCCTCCGCGTGACGCCCCTGACGGCGGACTCCATGCGCGTCACGTGGAAGGCCGCGCTGCCCGCCGCCTCCTTCCGGCTCAGCTGGCTGCGCCTGGGCCACAGCCCCGCCGTGGGCTCCATCACCGAGACGCTGGTGCAGGGGGACAGGACGGAGTACCTGCTCACGGCCCTCGAGCCCGGGTCCACCTACGTCGTCTGCATGGTCGCCATGGAGTCGGGCGGCGCCTCCGCGGCCGACGAGGCGCCCGTGTGCGCCAAGGCGGAGACGGCCGACGGCCACGGCCCCGCCACCACCCTCAACCGGGAGCAGAACGCCGGCGGCCCCGCGGCCGGCCTGCCGCTGGCGGGCATCGCGGGGGGCGCGGGGGCGCTGGTCCTGCTGCTCCTGGCCGTGGGCGCCGCCTGCTGGTGCGTGGGCCGCGGCGCCGGGGGCCCGCTGGGCCGGCACCGGGCCTACGCCCGCGGCGGCGGCGGCCACAAGAAGGACAGCTACCTGGAGTCGGGGACCAAGAAGGACAACTCCCTCCTGGAGATCCGGGGCCCCGGGCTGCAGATGCTGCCCGTCAACCCCTACCGCGCCCGCGAGGAGTACGTGGTCCACACCATCTTCCCCTCCAACGGTGGCAGCCTGTGCAAGGCCTCGCACGCCATGGGCCCCGGCACCTCGCGGGGCTACCGCGGCGGCGGCATCCCCGACGCCGACTACTCCTACACCTGAGGCCGGCCGCCCCGGGCTTTGCCCGCTAGAAGGACTCGGCGGTGCCCTTCCCCGCGAGAAGCCGCGTGCGGGGAGGGCTGGCGCTTTTCTAGGACGCGGCGGCGGCGGTGGAAAGGGTGTTTTTTTTTAAGGGTAGAGGACGGGCGGGCGGGTGGGGGTGGCGGGCTGTCGTTGCTGAAGACATAATTTATACCAAATTATGCCGGCTGGGGAGGGAAGGACTAAAAATACCGCTGCAGGAAGGGCTGGGCCGGGGTGTTCCCCCCGAAGTGGAAAGATACTACCTGCCCGGCGTCTGGGGGCCGTCACGGGGGCGGCAGGGAGAAGCCGCCCCGGACGCGGACGCCCCCGAGCTGCGCTCTCAGCCGCCAGAGAGGGAGTTGGGGCTTTTTCTCCCGTCTCCTCCCCGGTCCTCCCCACACCATCGCCCTCCCAGGTTTTCAGAGGTACCGCGTCTTTCGCTGCGTTCTTCGAACCGTGATGGAACCAGTTAAAAACTAGACTCCCCTTTCCCCGGACCCTCTTCACGGCTGCCTCGGCCTCTCCGGCCACTGGGAGTCGCATCCATCCGCCCATCGCGAGGCGGCGCCTCTAAACGCGGACGGGGAGCTAGAGCCGCGGACACGGTCCTGGCGGCACCTCCCGGGTCCGAGCGTGCCGTTTCTTGAGACTATAATAGAGTCATGGACACGTTGCTTTCTCCTAACCGTCAGTGAGTGAGTAGACACGGTGTGGGGGATCGGAGTGGGGTGGGGTGGGGGGGCAATGCCGTTCCTAAAGGCGGGGGCGTGTCTGTGCTGGACGGTGGCTGGGGGACCCCGGGATGTGTTCCGTTTGATCCTATCTCAGGTTGGCCAAAGCCGGGCCTCGCTCCTTTCCGACAGAGAAACGCTCTTAAACTGCCGGTGCCCTCCCCGCCCGCCCCTGCCACACACACATACACTCACACACACACACACACACACACACACACACACACACACACGCAGGCGCCTCCGCAGCTCCTCCTCTGCCCTGTGCTTCCTCCTGGGACGGTAGCTGGTGTGGGGTGGGTTTTGTGTTGTTTCCACATCAGCTGATTAGACCTAATGCTTCCCACGGCCGCTCAACCACCACCTGGGGAAAGACGCTGGGATTCTCGGAAAAGCCCTGGGAGGCAGCCCTCCGCCGTGCCCGCCCGGGGCTGCTCTGGAGACGGAGGCCCCGTCTCCCCGAGAAGCAAGCAGGCCCCAACAAGGCGCTGGCGGGGGCCCTCGGAGTCCAGGCTGCATCGCCGCCCCCCAAAGCGACATCACCATCCTTTGTCAGCTGGCGGGGCCGAGCGGTGGGGACGACGATGAAACGAGGACAGCAGATCCGGACGGAGAGCAGGGAGCGGGGTCGCCGGCCCGCAGCATGCCGCCAGCCCCCCCCCCCCCCCCCCCCCCTGGAGAGCTCGGCCGAGGCCGGCGGAGGAGAAGGATGAGGAGGCCGGCGGCGGAGAAGGCCGGCGGCAGGCGGCGGCGGGTCCAGAGGCTCCGCGGCTCTGAGCAAAGCCACGGCAGCAGGGCGAGGCCGCGCGGTCACAGGGCCGCCGGGCTGGCTGCTCGGCGGACACGAAAAGCTGCTGCTGGCCCTCCGGGAAGGGGTGGGACACAGGCCCGCGTGCGATGCCAGAGGAAGGTCCCGCCGATCGGGCTCCCAGCTCCCCAGCCCCGGGGACAGCCCCATGGACACCGTGTGCTCGAAAACCAACCTTTCCCCCCTTGTCCTGTGTTCTCAGCGTCAGGAGATTTTCCAAGCCTTAATTCCACGTGTGTGTGAGGGTGGCCTGTGGGCCTCCGGACACCGGCTCGTTCCCATTCCCACAGCTCGGGGCGCGGCGGGCCGCTGGGTGTGGCCGGGGGGAGGGGGGGCCCTCGGTGTCTGCTGTTTCTGAAATGAGGTCCCCTCCCTCCAGCACCCCTCCTGCCTTCCGCCAGCGTCCCAGGAAAGCTGGGACACCCCACTGTCCCCCTGGACACCCCACTACCAGCCCCCAGGTCCCCACTGCCAACGTGCTCGGTCCCCCTCCCCTCCGGGTCCTCCCCCCTCCTCTCCGAGGCCAGGCCGAGGTCACGTCACCCTCCGAGGCCAGGAAGGCACCTGGGGACAGCGGGGGGCGGAGGGGGGACTCGGGGGGCCCAGTCCACGGGGCTGCAGGCCTAGAACCAGCCTGTGCGGAACCCTTCCCCCCAAGAGCATAAGCAGGCCTGCCCCCCCCCCCGCCCCCCGGACAGCGTCCCTCTCCAGCTCGGGTTCTTGCAGGGACAGCGCTCAGCCAGGGCTCACGCTGGACTCAGAGCCCAGGCCCTGCCTGACCGCCGCGCCCTGTCCCATCCGCGCGGGCCCAGAAGTCCATGGAGACTTGGCCCACCCGGCGCCCTGGGGCCCTGGGCACCCCAACATCTTCCCAGTGTTCTGTCCGCTGCCGCCTCACATCCCCCCGAGCCAGGCCCTCTCTGAGACCCCCCTCCCTCCGGACCCAGCCCTCCCCCCCAACTGGCCTATAACCACGAGAGAGGATGCCCGGGCCCTGCCCCCCCCCCTGGACGCGTGTGAGGGCTCAGGGTCCGGGGCCCCCACTTCCGTCTGGAACCTGCCTGACCCTGGCAGCCCCAGACCAGCCAGGCCTACCTTGCTGGCCTCGGCGGTGGCCCGTGCATTTTGCGGCATTTAAGGCAAAAACAAAACACAAAAAGCCCACGACGTCTCTGTGGTTCAGTGGTTTACCCTGCGTGGTAATTAGATGTAGCGATCGGACTCTCTTTTCTATTACATGGCAATTTTCCTTTAAATTTCCCCTTTAAAAGAAAAAAAAGGGGGGGGGGAAGGAGAGGCGGCAGGCGGGCCATTTGCATTTTGCGAACGAGGGAGGCCTCGCAGCTCAGCTCCGGGTGGGCCCGGCGTTCGGAATGCTGAGGAGACAGCTAAGAATAAAGCCCATTAATTAGTCATCCTCATCCCGGGCACGGCGCATCGAAGCCGCGCTTCTTCCCTTCCCCGCCCTCTCCCCGCGCTCCGGGCAGCCTCCATCTTCCCCGGCCGGGCTCCGCCGCCCGGACCGCCGCCGCCATGGCAACCGGCCGGCGGCGAACCGGGGGGCGACCCGCCGGGGCCTGGGCTGGAGCCGGGCAATGGCCTCTCGCCCTGGGTGACGCTGGCAGGGGAGGGGGCAGCGGCTTCGGGGGGCCCAGGCTTGCCCCCCTCAACGCCGGGAGGCCACGCCTGCCTCGTGCCTCTTCTCCCCCCCCCCATGGGTTCAGGGGAGCCCACCGGTCCCGACAGGGGGAGCCCAAGGCCAGGCAGAGAGTGCGGAGGGGCTCGGGAGGGCCCTCAAGAGCTGCAGGGAAAGTGCTTTGCGAATGCACAGGCTCTGTTTCCCCTCCTGAGGTGGCGCCTAGCTTCACCCGGTAAAGCGGGGTGCTCCAGAGACCGCCTCTCCTCTGCCGGTCCTGGGGTCGGCTGGTCCCATACAGGTGACGGAGGACCAGAGCAGAAGGGACAGCCAGGTGAGGCGCACCTGGGACTGCATCTGAGGCCCCCCCCCCCAGCTGGGGGCCGAGGGGAGGACACCCTGCCCCCCCCCCGAAAAACAAGTCCCAACGCCAGCCCACACCCCCCCCCCCAAACCTGCGTGTGCTGACACACCAGGGCGGAGGACTGGGCATCCGGGCGGATGCTCATGAAAAACACGAGGAAAATGGGCGCGGCAGACGGGAGCGGTGGGGCCGGGGTGCATAGCGGCCTGCGCCCCAGGGACCAGGCCGAGCTCTCGGGGCCGGGGCTGGCTGGGCCAGGGTCAGCTGCGGGCGTCCGTGAGCCCGCCCCCCAGCATCCGGTCAGTGAGGCAGGTGACGGGCAGCAGACACCTGGTGCTGGCCGGGCGCCAGGCCGGTGCTAACAAGCAATTCGCAGGCGTCCTTCTTCCGGAGGAGGATAAAAGGCTCAGAAATGCAAATCACGGCCGCTTACAACCAAGCGAGTCTGCTAAATTGATTAGGAAAGATTACACTCCGTGGAGGTGAAGGAAAAGGGGATTTTTCCAGTTTTGTGGACCTGCCCCCAGTGGCCACGCGTGGAGCGAGCGGGGCCGCCTCCGCGGCTGCGGGGAGCCGGGGTTCTGGGGGGCCGGCACCGCCCAGGCCGAGCACCCGGGCCGGGGCTCCATCCAGCCTTTCCCCCCAGAAACCCAGGCTGCCTCCATCCGGCCGGCGCTCTGGCTCTGAGACGGGGGGCGCTCCTGGGCCCTCACAGTCATTCCGAAGCTGTCCCGGCCCCAGCGGAGCCTCCACCCCTGCCCTCCAGGTTGTGTCCACCTGCGGGTCACAGTGAGGGCAGGTGGCCAGGCCAGTCACTCAGAGAGGAGGACTTCCTTTCTGGCCCAGGATGGGTGCGTCTCCGATCCACCCCTTCCCTGCCGCCGGGGAAAGGGGAGTGGGGCCGACCGTACAGGCAGGGAAGGGAAACTCCGGCCCGGCAGAGGGAGACACGGAGGCCACCACTGTGCGGCTCGGGTGCCCGGCGTCCTCTGGAGCCCCAGGTCCAGGCCGGCCCCCGGCCCCGACAAAGAGCAGCCTGTGCTACTAGAGCGGCCCCCGAAGCCCCACCCCGGTGCCCTGGGGAGGACGCACAGGCGGGGGCTCACCCCTCCATCCCGGAGTCCGGGCGGGGGGCTCAGAGGGGGCCCCCCGGGCCAGCTCGCCCCCCAGCCTCGGCTTCGGCCCCGGCGGCCTCCTGGCCTGCTCGCCGCGGCGGCTCCCCGCCATCCCGCCGGCTGTTTTCCTAACTCACAGCTCAGGCTGCGGCTCTGACATCCATCCCCGCTGACGGCTGCCTGGGGCTCCGCTCGCTGCCTCTTTAGGCAGCTAGTTTCCTTTGAAAGGTTCCAAGCGCGTGCCTGGAAAACGCGTTTGCTCCTTTAAAAACACTCACCGAAAGGTCCCCGGGCTCTGGCTCCCTCTTCCCTCCCTCCGCCCTGCCTCCTCCTCCCTGTGCATTTCTGGTGCATTGTTTTCCTCTGGTTTCCTCACCTCCATTATGGCGGGTCAGGCCCACGTCCCCACCGTAAATGGGATCTGCAGGCATCCCCGGACCCTGCCCCCCCCTCCGCCTGCCCTGCCTCCCGCTGGACCGGTCACCGCCTCCACCCGGTCACCGAGGTGCCCGCGGGCAGAGTGGGCATTCTGCAGGGCTCAGCCCACTCCCTAGAGAGCCGGCCCGAGGCCCCGCAGCCACCGGAGCGAGCAGGGCACCCGACCGCCCTTCCCGCGCCCACGCCGCGCCCACGCCTGGGAGCGGAAACGCTGAGCCGGAGAGTCCTCGCAGGAAGGTCTTCGCTGTCGCCGCCCTAAATCTCTCAGCTGTCGGCGAGGTGCCAGGCCCCTGAGCCCCCCCACGTCGGGTCGCTGAGCCCAGCACAGCGCCTGGCACACGCTGCCCCGTCCCCTCCTCTCCAACCTCCCCTCGCCTCCCGGCCCTGCCGCCACGTCTGCCCCTCAGGCCCGGGCAAAGGGTCCATGCGTGTTAGCAGCCGCCACCCCCACCCGGCACCTGCCCCAGGCAGCCCAGCAGGCGAGGGTTGGGGGGGAGGCTCTCAGGGTCCCCCCGCTCCCCTGGGACCCGCCGATCATCCGCTGGGCCCCACGGGGAAAGCCGGCCACTGGGCGGGGCTCGCAGGCGGCCCGGCCGACTCAGGTACCAGAGCCGACCCTCGGGTGGGTGACAGAGGCGAGAACTGGGCGGCCACCTGTGTGACCCTCGGGCCGCCCAAGCTTTCTCCTCCCGTCGGAGGAAAACACAGGCACCAGGAGCCGACAGAGCCACCGGCGGGGCTGCCACCGGCTCGATCCCGGCGCCCCTCCCCGCCCGGCGCAGGGGACATGCCCGCAGCGTCCCCGAGGCCTCGCCTCTGGCTGGTCCCGGCTCCCCGGCGAGATAGACAAAACCCTGAAACTGGCCTTAGTTTTTCTTTTTTTAAAGTAACGTTTTTATTGGTTTCAGAGAGGAAGGGAGAGGGAGAGGGAGAGAGAGAAACATCTGTGATGAGAGAGAATCACAGATCGGCTGCCTCCTGCACGCCCCGCACTGGGGATCGAGCCCGAAACCCGGAATCGAACCGTGACCTCCCGGTTCATAGGTCGATGCTCCGTCACTGAGCCACGCCGGCCAGGCACCAGCCTTAGCTTTTTTTTTTTTTTTTTTTTACCTGACCCAGTACGCCACAAGCCAGCAGGCCACTGGGCCGGCCGAGAGGGCCGGGCGCCGGACTGCCGTGGATGGGGGGGTCTTTGGACGGGGGACCTGGTGCCTTGCAGCTCACAGAGATGCTGAGAGCCGTGGGGAGGGGTCTGGGAGGCCCTGCATGTGAGGTCTGTCGTCTGGAAGGGGAGGAGGGGGGAGCGATGGTGGGAAGGTTGGGGAGGCTGCAGGGGGGGGCGGGAGGGTGAATGTGGGGAGCCAGCTGGCCGGAGCGGATGCCCACTCATTATGGATGTCCCCCAGGAGGGGGTGAACGGGAGGCAAAGGGGGAAAGTCCGAGGAGACCCCGGCGTGTGCCTCGTCTCTCACAAGCCTGTGACCAAGGTCCCTTCCGCTGTGAGGGACCGAGCCCAGGCCCCCAGCCCCTGGGCCCCTCCCATTCCTCCCCCGCAGGATCAGCCCCCAGGCCCCTGGCCCCCACACCCCTTGTTTCCCCCTGTTTTTCTGAAGGGCAAACAGCCTCGGGGGCCGGAGGGGGAGGGATGGGACCGCCCCTACGCTGCCCGCTGCCGTCTGAGACCTGGCAGGCCGCCCGGCCCGGCCTCCCTCCCGCCTCAACACCACCGAGAGCGTTTGGAAACCGACGCGCCAGCGCCCACCACGACCACAACAAACCAAAGTGCACTGCGCCCCGCCCGCGGCCTCCTTCCTG
The DNA here is from genome assembly GCA_963924515.1 of Vespertilio murinus. NCBI lineage: Eukaryota > Metazoa > Chordata > Mammalia > Chiroptera > Vespertilionidae > Vespertilio > Vespertilio murinus. Next base: position 168,334,129 of record OZ004709.1, on the reverse strand, counting down.
TAGGTGCCTTGAAACGTCCATGTCGACACGAATGTGATGAACTATCTGGTCCTATTTTCTGTTTGTCTGTTTTCATATGAAACGTCCGAGTCCACTTCCCTTGTCCTTTCTTGAAATAAATAGATTTAACTTTTACCGCCGTCTCGCTGCCGACTCTGTCGCCCCGTCTGGACGCCCGCCCACCCCTCATCCCACGCCCCCCAGGGCGGCGCTGGCCCCGGTCGGGGTGTTGGACAGAGACTCTGGGTCAGGGCACCATCGGAACCAGAATGATTCTGTCCCAAAAGGAGAGGGACCCTGACCCCACCCCACAGGCCTTGAGGAAGGAGACCTCCCGGAGGGTCTCCGAGTGGAGACAGTGCCAGGAGCTGTGGGTGGCCCCAGCCGAGGCGCTGGCACCCTGAGGGCATTCGGGAGCGGCTAAGATTGAGCGGGCTCTTCCTCCGCCCTGGGCACCCCCAGCCCGAGGAGAGCCTCTGAAAACACCGGCTTTCACAGCCTTCTAGGCCTCCTCTGAGAGCTCAGATCGGGAGAGGGGAAACCATTCTCCGTGTGACCAGCAGCGTGAGCCATTACTTAGACTGGCTTTCACGTGTGGACCCGGGTTCGTGAGCGTCTCCTACATTCCACGGAGGCAAAGTCACTTCCCCACGTCTGCAGGTGGCACGTGGCCCTCCTGGGGTGACTCCGGACCCTCTGCCCTCACCTTCTCTCATCCTCCCCCCCCCCTCCCCCAGGCAGGAGCCAGCCCACAGGGCCCAGGCCAAAGAGCAGCACAGGAGGTGAGCACACAGTGGGTGCGCAGCAGGGCAGGGGGCGTCGGAGTGCGGGAGGCCGGCTCCCCTCACCCTCCACGGTCGCGCACAAACTAGGGAGCCCCCAAGGCTGTCTCCAGGCCCAGGCGGAGGGCTGGGTTCCCAGACCGGGCTCCTCTGAGCTAGCGGCGGCTCCGAAGGACGGGCTCGTGGCCACAGGCGTCCGGGAGCCACTGGATTGGGGCTGCTGCTGTCCCTGAGGCACCTCCGACCGGGCCCTGGAGCCCCTTGGCATCCTCCGGACTGGGTGAGACCCTCGGGCCCAGCACTCACTCCCTGTGCCTCAGTTTCCACCTCTGTAGAAGGGGCACGGTGGGAGCTCACCGCTCTCATTTCTACCATCGTGGTAGCCCCAAGCCTGCAGACAATTCTAGAAGCTTCCTGCCTCCGCTTCCCAGGAAGGGTCTCTGGCCTCACCAAGCACCCCAGAGGGGAGGTGACCAAACCCAGGAAGAGTCTAACACCCCCAAACCGCACCCCACACCCACGCTCTGTGGTCTGCTTGAGGCGCCAGAAGCCTCCGAGGCCCCCCAGCCGCCCCGAAATGCTGCCTCAGGCCTGGCTCATCCACATCAGGCGCCCCGCACAGAGCGTCTCCCTCCCCTCACCCCCTGGTCCTCCTGCCAGCACCCGCCTCCCCGCGCCCGCTCCCCCCCCCCGGGGGGCGCTCTGAGGCCCCTCTCCCCGCGGCTCCGCGGACAGGCTCCCCGCGCTGACGGCAGAGACGAGCCGCGCTCCCCGGAGATTTACAAGGGGAGTGAAATCTTATTTGCACCGCTGCCAAGCCGGGACGCGATGAAATTACGCCTGCAGGAGGACGGGCCGGCCGCCCCGCGGAAGCGGAGACGGGCTTATTAAAAGCCTCCGTGGCCACATTTCAACCTGCTTCAGGTGTTAAGTAATTTACTGCCGCCCAGCACTCAGCGGCGGCGGGTTTTGTCATTTCCATTTCCGAGAGCAGGCGCCTGCCCCCGAGAGGTCCCTGCACCAGGAGCCGGGAGCCGGGGTCCGAACGCTCCCTGCCACCCACCCCGGGCCCTGCGGAGGGGGGCGGGGAGCAGGGGCCCCAGGAAGGGCAAGGAGGAGGGCCCGGGCTTGGCCAGAGCACCGAGCGGCAGGGAGGGCAGGCTCTAGGACCTCCACCCCACGTTTGGGGGCCCAGTGACCCCCCAAAGCCCGTGGGCGGTTCCTGGAGGCAGCCACAGAACAGACCCTGTGGGAGCAGTCCACCTCTGTCTCAGGACTGGCTGCCAACCACCCCAGCCTCGGGTCCTTACTGAACACCTACTACGTGGCGGGCCCTGCTCGGACGGAGGCCGGCCTCCAACAGGGATCTCAGAGGCCCTGCCTCAGGGACGCCCTTCTGCTGGGAAGTGTTGGTGAACACTGGTGGTTGGTTGATTGACATCTCTGAGAGGCAAATCAGCTCTTGGAAGGAAGGATGCTGGCATGGGGGGCACGCGAGGGGGGCGGGGCCAGGGAGGGAGAGAGCCGGCCTCGCTGAGCGTCTGCCCTGGGCCAGGCCCTGCAACGGCCTCGAAGCGGGGACCTCCCCAAGTCACACGCAAAGGCGCAGAGCCTCTGGGTGCCGGCACCCTGTGCCCACCCCTCGAAGCTCTGGGGAGCGGGGTGTGTGTGTGCGTGCGCAGCCTCTGTTTGCAGGAACTGCGGGCAGGGGCCGTGCCGCCCGGGGCCCGCAGGGTCACACAGGCCCGCACCCCCGGCGCCCGGAGCCCCTGCTCAGCAGTGCTGGGCCCGCGAAGGGCTGGCTCCCGCCTGCGTGGTGGGGTGAGCCTGCTATGGAGGCCGGGGGCTAAGCCACCGTGCTCCCCTCTCTCAGAGGCTCCAGCCCAAGGGGAGTCTCCCAACCTGACTGAGCCATGAGCTGAGGTTCTCCAATTAGCTCTCCCCTGGATCGGGAGAACGGATTAGTCTCGGCGGGGATAGGGAGCGGAGTCTCCTTAAAGCTGAGATTACAAAGGGGGGTCAAGGGCCTCACCAGACACTTTGGGGTCCCCCCCGCCCCGCAGCAGGCCCTCCCCAGCTCTCGGGCCTGCAGTATCTGAAGAAGGGCCTGTGCCCTCCTCCTCAGCTTCGCCTCAGAGGCTCTGAGCCGCGGCCGCCCTCGGGGACAGGACACCCCGAGGAGAAAGGGACCTGGTCCAGCCTCCCGGCGCCTGCTCTCTGCAGCCAGCTGAGCGCCGCCCGGCTGCCACCTGGGGCCCAGTGGACGCTCCCCCTGGCTCCCCCTCCCGACCCCCCAGGCAGGTCCACCCAGGGTCGGGTCATTACAGGGGACTGCACCCACCCAGGAGAGGCCGGGCCCACAGAGACCAGGGCCGGGGCTGGGGTGGGGGCGGGGCTGGCAGCAGTCTCCCCTCCGGAGCACCTCCAGCGGCAGCGGCAGGCCTGGTCGGGCTGGCAAGGGACCTGGAGGCAGGGGGGCGGCCCTCTGAGCCCTCCCGTGAGCAGAGAGGGGTCCTCTGGGTTTTCTGGCACTGAGCAAGTGTTTCTGTGCACCTACTGTGTGCGGGGCTGGTGCGGGCGGCTGGGGCGGGCGGGAAAGGCCCGCCTCCAGCGGCACCTGTGTGGGCTCACAGCAGAGCTTCCAGCCGCCCCTGCGGCGAGAAGAAGGATGCCTCTGATTTCAATTAGCCTTTTCCTGATTGCGTGCAAAGTTCTGCCTCTTGCGGCTTGTTTGCTGGCTGTTTGTCTCTCTCCTCCGGGAATTGCCTGCCTCCATCTTTTGCCCATTTTTCTTATTGATTTGTGGGGGCTTTTCGCATATTAAGAGAAGTGGAGAAGCAGCCTTCTCTCGGGCCTCCCCTCGGCCCCAGGAAAGGGAGGAGGGCTGGCGTGGGTGTCTGGGGATCCCACGGAATGCCGCCCCCGCCCCCGCCCGGCTCCCGGCGGGCCCACTCTGCCGGCGGGAGCCCCTGCCAGGCCTGCATCTCAGCTGGCAAAACCAGAGGGTTTATTTTTCACTTTCATGAGACGTCTACACTGCCTGTGGCTGGCGGGGTGCCCCTCGTGGCACTCGGGGGGAGCCAGCTGGTGTAGCTGGGCGTCCAGGAGGAGGGGGTGACTTTCTCCACCCCAAGCCAGCTCCGTGGGGACCATCCCGCAAAGGGGGCAGGTCCCGAAGGCCCCGGCTGGCTCTCACCAGATTCCAGGGTCCCACTGGCATCCACCAACCCTGCCCCCTGCCCCCTGCCTAAGGAGTGACCCTGCCCTTCGACCTCTGACCTTCCAGGGCCGGCATTCCCCACCCGGCGGCTTATTCTCCCTCCCAAGCTTTCCGCACTTCAGCAGACAACGCTGAACCTGATTTCTAAAGCCTCCAGCGGCCATAACCTTTAGGGGCTGGGAAAGAAAGCCCTCCTCTCCTCCATCACGGCTGCCGGAGCCTCCCCGCTCAGGGCAGCCCGAGGACGCCCTCGAGTCGGCTGGTCGATGGCGGCTCGGCCCATGTTCCCAGGACCCGCAGCGGCTCACCTCCTCCCCGGCTCCCGGCTCCCGGCTCCCCAGATCCTGGCTGCACAAACCAGGGAGCGCTCCCTGGACCCCCACGCACCCTCTTCCCTGCCCCTCACTGCCCAGCGCAGCCGCTGTCCCCGAAGCAGCAATGCCAGGGCAGTCTGGGGGCGCCTGGCGGCCAGGCCCAGCACCCGCTCTGCGCCGCGCCCGAGGGTGCCTCCGGGAGGGCAGGCAGTGCTGCCACGGGCCCCCTGTGAGCGCTGATGAGGAGAGGGACAGGGGCCCGCAGGCCCCCCCCGCCCGGGCTGACTGCACACCCGCTAACCAGAACTAGTGCTACCACGTGCCCACCCCCTCACCCACTCACTCCTTCCTTCAAAGATGCCCAGGCCACAGGCGCAGACGTGGTTTGAGTGTCCCGACCTGCCCGGGACAAGTCCCCACAGCAGCCCTGCGCCGGCCTCCCAGGGCACCGGGGGATGGGTACCGGGCTCAGGGGGCTGCTGGGCGGGAGGGGGTGAGGCCCACCGCCTGCTGCGGGGGTGGGGGGGGCAGGGGCGGGTCCCACCAGCCGGAGGTGCAGCGGCAGCTCCACAGCCGAGGGCTAGGGAGGCCCGGGGGGGGGGTGGGGGGGGAGCACTCGGCTGGCTCTCAGGAGCCCCTCCCGGAAGTCACTCCTCCTCCTCCTTCGGGATTAGAACTTGTCACGACAAGGCATCAGCCGGGCTCGGCTCCGGCTTCACTAACTACAAAGCGGCAGAGAGAGGATCTTCCGACCAGGGCTCCCCCCCCCCTGCAAAGGCCCCTTTGGCCGCGGCGGGGACGGGCGGGGCGGCCGTGGGGTGCCAGCCCCCGGAGCGGCTGCGGGGCGGCGGGGCGGCATTTGCATGGAGGCCTCGGTGGCTCTGGGATTTATGCAGCTGCCGGTGAGGTTCCTAAGGCGAGACGAATCTCCCGGCCGCCTTTCTCAGCAGGAACAAGCCTTTTCTTCAAATCAATGGTGACACGTTTTTAAACTGCCACATTACGGAGGGAAAGATCCCGCCGGGCCCCCTGGGGCCGACCCGCATTAGTCACCGGCTCACGGGAGCGAGGCGGCGGCGGACCCCGGGGGCCTGGGCGAGGCAGGAGGCCCGGGGTAGGCACAGACAAGAGGGCAGAGGCGCCTCCCAATCGGAAGCCAGGCAGATGGGAAGCATCCGCAGGGAACGTAAAGGACCTTGATGGGGAGGAGGGAGGAACAGGGAGAGAGCAGAAAGAATGGGCCAGAGGCGTTAAGCTGATGTTTAAGTGCGGAGCGGTAGAACCTAAAATCTTGTTGCACATTTTGCTCTGGCTGCCAGGAAGCTCAAAGCCACGTTTCCTCTTCCGTGGTGATGGACTTGCTCGGCCGGGTGGAGACCAGGGTGGTTTCCGGGAGCCACGCTGCCTCCCTGGGGGCCTGGACATCAGCACCAGGAGGCAGGTGGCAGGGCTGAGCGGCCACCCCCCCTCCCCCCGGAACCCAGCCAGAGGCCAGCAGCTTGGAAAGCACGTGCCCCGGATGTGGAGGCCCACGGGCTCCCGGCGGGGCCCAGGGCACGGGGCGTGTCCTTCGAGGGGCCCTGGCCGGCGCCCTCCATGGCCTCTTGCGTCTCTTTATTTCTGTGCTAACAGCTCCCCGTTTTATTGGACCCGGATTTCAGCGGGAAGAGGTGGGCTGAACGTTTTTAAAAAGTTAATTCCAGCTCAAACGCCCACTTTCTCCATGGTCACGGCCGCCATTTATCGAGTTCCAACGGCCCGTGGCGTGTGCATGTGGCCTCTGGGGCCTCCATGCCCTGCCGGTGATGTCACTGCCGGGCCTCCGGTGGAGGAGACTGAGGCTCCGAGGTCAAGGTCACAGGAGCTCCTGAGTGGCCACCGCAGCCCTCTCCGACATGTCCCTGGTGCGCCCCCACTGACCCCAGCACCCCGCTCTGCACCCAGCGGGGGCTCCTACCCCTCCTGTTAGGAGGGAGATGAAGCTGAGTTAAGGTCAAGGCCGGGGAGGCAGCGGTCAGGTGACCCCTAGAAGCCCATCAACCCCTGGCCCTGCCACGACCCCCTGGCCCCGCTCTGCCAGACCCCGAGGCTTGGGCCACGACCCAGGGACGTTCCCTGCCGGCCGCCAGGCGGGATTCGGCTCCTTGAACAGCCGAAGCCGCAAAGCGCCCGCCGCGTGTCAATTCTGGGCCATTTGCGCGTGGGTTTCAATGTCCCTGCTTCTCCTCACGTCCTCAGCAAGGCAGCGCCTGCTTTTCAAAGGGACGCGGTGTTTGATGGTGTTTAAGCCGTCGTGAAATACAGCCAGGCGGCAACAATAAAACAGACGCGGGCCCTGCTGGCAGGGGGACGGCTGACAGCCGGCTCTCCCCACACGCCACGCCGCGAAGCTGCTATTTTTATGGCAATTACCGCGTCCGCGGCGGGAGGCCGGGGTGCCGAGGTGGGTGCTGCTGCACCGGACCACTTGTTGCCACTGTGAGGGGGTGCAGCTTGGGGGGTGCAGCTGGGGGGGTGCAGCTGGGGGGTGCAGCTGGGGGGGTGCAGCTGGGGGGGGGCGGGTGCAGCTGGGGGAGCGGGTGCAGCTGGGGGTGCAGCTCGGGGGGAGGTAATGAACCAAGGCGGCGGGGCCATCCTGGGGCCCAGCAGAGAAGGCCTCCACGGCCTCCACCCTCAGTCCCGTCTGTGCTCACGGCCTCCCACGTCCACGGCCTCCCACATCCACATCCCGGGCCTCGGCCACCCAGCTCCTGCTCCGGGGTCCTCTGGCTCTGCCTCCGACACCCACAGCTGTGAGCCACTGTGTCCCTCCCACCCTGCCCAGCACGTGCCCCTGGACAGCCCACGCCACCCGAGGGCCTTGGCCCCCTCCGGAACCACAGCAGGGGCAGCACGGCCGGACCCTGTCCACACTCGGACCCTGAGCAGCGGAGGGCCCGCCCTCTGGAGCGGTCTGGTGGCGGGGGGACGGGGGAGTGGGGTGAGGGGACGGAACCTCACTAATGGGAACCTCAGTCCTCGTTCACCGAGCCCCTGCGGTGCACCAGGCTCTGGGGGAAACCCACCTCCTCCTTTCTGTAAAAATGTCCTCTGTGTCGCCCACTGCCCCCCACCCACTCCGCCCCAGCCCAGGCCTCCACCTTCTAGGGTCCGAGTCCACGTCTCACCCATCAATGCATATAAGGTCTCTGGTTACTCTCTTCCCGCCCACCCCCTCCCTCTGAGACTCCTTAGTCTGTTCCTCAACCTTCCACGAGGCCGGGGCACAGATGGAAACTGAGGCCTGGAGCCGATGTACCTTCGTCTGTGTTGTGAGGAGCCAGGGCCCTGGCCCCCAGAGGCCCGAGACTGGCCCGCCTCACAGCCCCCGCCCGGCGCCCCGGTCAGCAGGCAGCAGGGGGCTGCAGGGAGAGCCTGGGACGGTGCGGGAAGCATCAGGGCAAACCGTTCCCACATGAAATAAATGAGCCCAGACCGTGAGCGTCTGAAACAAAGGGAGACGCTGCAGCGGGGGGGGGGGGGGGGGGGGGGGGGGGAGCTGGGCCCTCCGCTCAGGCTCAGCCTGGTCACACTCCCACAGGGACCCGTCTCAGGAGGGTGCGTCCAGCCTGCTCCCCCGGCCTGGCCCTGCCCAGGCTGTTCCCAGGTGACACCCCCCCCCCCCCGGGGCAGGCAGAGAGACGCTGAGAGCCCTACTGTGAGGGGGGAGGCCTGGCCCGCTTGCCCTGCACCCTCACAGCCACGAAACCCCAAATGGGGCTCAGTGCGTTCTCCTGGAAGGGCCAGGAGGAGGGGTGGGGGGAGGGGCCAGCCCTGCCCCAGCCCAGGCCCCGGGCCCAGCAGGCCCCACCCCGGGGGGTGGGGGGGCAGCCCCAGCAGGGAGCGCAGAGCTGGCATCTGTCGGTTTCCTCGCCCCAGACGCGGTGCTGCGCGTCTCCACCAGCTGTCGTCTTTCACTCTCATCACAGCCGAGCCCGGGCCTCGGGCCCTCTCACTCCCGCTCTCCGATGGGAAACTGAGGCTCGGGGAGGTGGAGGGACCTGCCCCAGGTCACACGGCTGGCACGCCGGTGAGAAGCGGGAGGCCAGGACACGGGGCTAGATCCTCGGACCCTCTTTCACGCCACGTGGTCGGGGAGAGGCCACTCCACGGGGCCAGGCCGGGCCTCACCCCGGAGCCCTGGGTCAGGGTCCGGCCTGTGTGCAGCGGCCAACACCCCTCTGAGCTCGCCCCAAGGACACGGGCCTTCTGCTGACCGGGCAGGAGCTCAGCCCCCGGGAGCCCTGAGCCGGCGGGCAGCCCCTCCGAGCGCTGGCGGATCGTTCCGAGAACACGCCAAGGGCTACCGATCCAGCCCTTTTCACGCTTGGCCACGTTAATGGTCCCCATTAATTTCAAAACACACACATCCCACACGCCCTGGCCTCCTCGGCTCAGTGCTCCTCGCGGGTGGGCAGCACCGCGGGACACAGGCGGCACCCAGGTGCGGTGCCGCGGCCGCGGCCTCAAGGACAGGGGAGCGGGTCAGAGCCGCTGGGGGGGGGGACGGGGGAGATGGGGGACGGGGGACCAGGGGGGGGCAATAGCAGGGCCCTGAGAGGTGCCCCTGACCGCGGCCTGTCCTGTGGGAGAAGGCCGCGTGGGCTGTCCGGTGGGAGCCCTGCAGCAAACCTGCCCCCGAGGGTGTCCCACCTGGTCTGCAGCGGGACCGACGACACACACCCACTCCGGGGACCAGCTTTTCAACCAGAATAGAGAGGAGGAGTCCCCACCCTCCCCCCAAAACAAGACTTCCTGGCGGCTGTGGGTCTGGAGAAGCCCGCTCCCGGCACCGCTGCTGGTTGGCTGTGTGTCCTTCAGCAAGGGGCTTCTAGTCTGAGCCTCAGTATCCCCGCTGACACGTGGGGCTGATGGGACCCCTGGAGTCCAGGAGAGGTGGCCTAGACCCCGAGGGAGACCCTGAGCCCCGAGCATGCCCTAGCTCACCCCAAGGACCTCGGGGCTTCCTCAGTCCCACCCACCTCACCCTCCCTGCCGGCAGCTCCTCCGCCCTTGGAGTGCCCTTGTCCACTTCCAGCCCTAAGCGCCTCCTCCTCCAGGCAGCCTTCCTGATTCCCCCAGCCCCCGCCCCACGCAGGACTCGCATCCCTCGTACACGTTGCTGCTCCTTGCCATTCACATGTCCTACCCCAAACTCTGGACTGGAGGCTGTGTCTCCTGTGGCCCAGGGCCTCCCTCGAGCCCGGTGCACAGGCCACCACTGTGTCTGCCGAATGAAGAAGAGGCCACACGTGAGCTCCGATTCCAAGCCAGACGCTAGCTCCTTCTCTGAGCCTCGGTCTGACCACGGAAAATGGGGCCCGCCACCCCATCCCACCCCGTCCCGCCTGCCTGGCAGCTGCGGACGGAGGGGCACTGAGGGTCAGCGCCAAGGACCGGCCGGCCCTCCCCCTGCGCTCCCGGGGGACACCCCCCCCCCCTGCCCGCCTGCGCTGGGAGAGGCGGCCGCCGCGGGCGGTGGAGGAGCCTCCGCAAACACATTTAAATCTGAAGTGACAGATAAAGCGATTTACGGCGACAGTTTAGCGTCAGATCGCTTCCCACCAGGCAGCGGCGGCCCCGGCCCCTGCTTGCTAGTCCATCAAGGCGGTCTCTAAATCACCGCTGGAGCGGGCGGCGGGGACGGCGGGGGCGGGCGCACAGCGCTCACTCGGATGAGATGAGGCCGCAGTTTGGCGGGCTTGGGCTTGGCTGCGGGAGGGCAGGGAGCTGGCAGACCACAAATCACAGCCCCAGGACTTCGGGAAGCGGAGGGAGGCCACTTCAGGCCTTGTTCCAAACAAACAAGCGCTCTCCACCCCATGGAGCTGCGTGTGGCCGTGACCATCCGCCTGCCGAGGCCTCCGACCCGCCCCCTCCCGCGCCTCCCCGCGGCACTGACGGGTCCCCGCACGTCAGGACTCCCCGTGTCGCCCTGGTGCCCGAGCTTTGTCATCTTCCGTTCTCCTTGGCCGCTCCCGCTCTTGGCTTCCCCTCCATAATGTCCTGAGGGCTCCCCCATGGCCAGGCCCGGCCCGCCCCGGACCAGCCTGAGCCCACGGCCTCCTCCCACCACACGCGTGGAGCCCACGATGAGGAAGCAGAGGCTCCGACGGAAAGCCAGCAGGAGCGCTGGGATTGGGACCCGCCTCCCGGCCTCTGCGCCCCGGCCGACCCAGAGGTCTTCTGTCTTTGCACAAAGCTCCTCCGTTATGCTTGAGGCCGGCCGGAGCCGGAGCCGGAGCCGGAGCCGGAGCCGGAGCCAACCCTGGCTGGCCGCAGTGCGGGGACACGTCCTCGCTGTCTGTCAGGAACCAGGGGAATGCTGGGACCTCAGGGCGTGGAGATGACCAGTCAGGGCATGACCTTCCCGCCCGCCCGCATGGCAAAGCAGCCCAATTCAATTCAGATGGACGCGGGGGGCCCGTGGCAGATGCATGGCCGGCACAGATGGCGGGGCTGCTGGAGCAAGGGTGGCCTAGGCCAGCAGCTGAGGCGGGCCCAGGGGTGTCTGCACCGGGTCTGGGGGCATGGGGGTTTGGTCCCGCCCTGTGGCCTCCAGCCCTGCCACCCCCCAACGTCCTGAGAGGCAGGCGGGTCCCCCTGGGGCAGGGAAGTGAGGTACACGGGCGGGCGGGCCCCTGGCTCCTGCCCTCAGTTCCCCCACGGGCCGGGAGACACCCCTCCTCCCCCGGCCCAAAGCTCTCAGGATGGAGAGGGTTTGGGGGCCCCTCCCAATCCCCATGCCTCCCCTCACGGTCCCTGCACCTGGAGCCAAGCCCGGGCGGCCATGGCTCCTTCCCCACCCCCATTCGGACCACGGGAACAACAGAGACACCCCCCCCAAACCCAGAAGCCTGCTACTGACCTTGAGCCCCCAGCCCGGGCCACCCCCCCCCCCGCCAGTCCCCAGGGGTCACACACACACACACACACACCCGTGAGGCCAATGGCTTCGGCGCTGGCAGCGCGGGCTCCTCCCCCCGAGGCCGAGACACAATTATTCACGGCTAATGGTTACCATCAAGTCAAACGGAGTTTAATGGACACGCGCTCGCTTCCTGCTCGGAGCTTCACATGAGAATTAAGCACATATGGGCTCCTCGAGGCGCGGCCGGATTAACGCCGCCGGAGAAGCCCCCCCACACCCGACTCCTCACCGGCTGATTGACAAGCGGCTGGGCGTGGGGACCGATCTCTGCTGCCCCCGCTGGTGGGCGGCGGTGGCCTCAGCCAAGGGGCCCGGGGATGAGGGGAGGGAGGCCCCCCAGTGAGAGGCCCCAGGACCCTGAGGTCTCACCAGCGCCAAGGCTGGGCAAACACCTGGACCAGGGCTCCCTGTGCCTGAGGGCCGGCCTCGCCCCCTGGGGCTCCGGGCAGGGTCTGGTGCTCCCCGCCGTGAGGCGCCCTCTGGAATGAGGAGACCCCGGGACACTCGCCGAGGGGTGCCGGGTAAACTGAGGCCGGCAGAGGGAGGGGAAGGCTGCTCCTCTGTGGGAGGCACCCACACCCCACACCCCTCCCCTTCGCCGGGACGGGCCGACACCGAGGACCCGCGCGGCAGCGGCAGGTGGGGGCTCTCGGCCCAGGCCGGGCGCTGCCAGCGTGTGCACCACAGCTGGTGGCACCAGCGCCTCATGCCCCTGCGCCCCACAGCCACCCACACCACGCCAAGCAGTGAAGGGGCCCGGGCGGGCAAGCACGGAGGAAAGGGGCCTCAGAGAGGTGCAGACGCTGCCGCCCAGCCCGGCGCTCTCTGGGTGCCGCGGAGGGAGAGGCTGCCGGCGCTGCCGCCCTCGGAGGCTGGCAGGCTTGGCACTCGGGAAGGGCCATTAATCACGCCGCAGCCCTCCGGAGCCCCGGCCGCTCCATCTGTACCCGCCCGGCCCTCCCACCCTCTGCCTGGCCCCAAACCACCACCCAGCTGCGAAGGAGCCGATAAGATGCCCCCGCTCCCGCCCGCCGCCGTGCTGCGCAGCGTGGAAAGTGCCCACAGGCTGCCTCCCACACCCTCGCGGGGACTGACGGGGCCGGGGACCCTGGGCAGGGCAGCCCCAGGGCCTGTGGGACCGTCCCCGCGGCCCCAGCCCAGGGCGGGGCCTCCTGCCCCAGCCACGACCTCCTGGATCGAACGCCCTTCCCCTGGGGCAGCCGTGACCGCTGCCGGCCCAGCGCCACGTCTCAGCGCCCTGTCTCCCCAGAGGGGCTCACAGGCCTCGGGGCCCCCCGGGGGCCCGGGAAAGAGCAGAAGCAGCAGAAGAACGGGAGGTGGCCCAGGCAGAGCTGTCACCTGTGCCCGAGGCCGGCAGCCCGGGGAAAGGAGCACCCTGGGACCGCAGAGAGGGGGTCACCCACATGGGGCCGCTGCCAGAAACACAGCCAGGCCCCGCCGGGCAGCCTGGCCGCTGAGCCGGTCAGCATCGCACTGCCACGCCTCGGAATCCTCTGAGCCCCTCCCCGGCCAGCCCGGGCGTCAGACACAAGCCCAAGGGCGAGAGGAAGGGGATGGAGATGCTTCTGGGGGTGCAGAGTTGGCGGGGTTTCCCTGGGAGTCTGCCCAGGTCCCCAAACCTTGCTCTAGGAAAGGGGCTCCCTGCTGTGATGTCTTGCGAGCAAGGGGGTGAGGGCTGGGTGAACCCCCACACACACACCCGCACACCTGGACTTGACCCGTGCTCTGACCTTGGCCAGACAGCCGCTGCCTGGAGAGCAGCCCCCCCCCCATAGGGACCGAGCCGCAGACTCATCACAATAAACTGCCGCGCCAGCAGTCACCACGGAGCGAGCCTGGGGCACGGCCTGCCCCTCCTCCCTGCGCTCCGCCCGCTCCGGGTCCGGGCGGGCGGGGAGGAAGGAAGGAAGGGTGGTCAGGCCCCCGCCTTCCGGGAAGGGCGCCGCCGCCGGCGATTCCAGCCGGCTCTCTCCCGCCGCTAATGGGCTCGGGGCCGAGGCAGCGCAGCCCGGTGCCCCGACACGGAGGGAGGTCGGGGCTTCGAGGGAGCAGCATCCGCTCAGCCGACACTGTGGCTCCCGTGGCGCCAGCGGGCCGCTCCGCCAGCCTGAGCCTCGCCGGAGCCAGGCGGTGTCCCCGAGCCGGGCCGGGGCGAAGGTGGCCGGGCGGCCAGCAGCCTCCACTCACCGGCGTTGACGATGGCGTCCACCTCCAGCTTGGTGATGTCACCGCGGAACAGCGAGATCTTCTCGTTGAGGTGCTTGTCCTTCTTGTACTTGGGCTCCTCCTCCGCCTTCGCGGCCAGCCCTGGAGAGGCAGAGGCCGCGGGAGTGCCACAGGCCGAGGCTGCGGGAGTGCCACAGGCCGGGGCAGCTGGCCCCCCGCCTCCAGAGGCCGCTGGCCGGGGGGGGGGGGGGGGCTGCAAACACTGGTGAGGTGATGGCAGCCCATACCACTAAGCACCTACTGTGTGCAGCACACAGCCAGTCCTGAATCCTTACAGCCATGCTGTGCGCAGGTACAGGGGTGCCCGCCCTCCCGTTTTACAGAAGTGGAGGGGCAGAGGGGGTGACCTGCCCAGGTTCCCAGTGGCCAGGGCTACCACGTGCGGGGCCTGGGCGCTCACCAGCACACACCCAGCAAAGCCACGCCACCACAGCCACCAATCCCGGCTCTACAGCCAGGGAGGGGGTCTGGGCGCAGCTCCGCACGATGTCACCGGGTAAGAGCCACGCCCGCCTCTGGCTGCGCCGCTCACCGTGCCCTGCACACAGTAGGCACACACTCCCCGCTCGCTCCCCTGGGCCTCCCACGCGCGCAGTGTGGCCTACCTTTGGCCGTCTCCTTCCAGGTGGGGACCTTCTTCAGCCGGATGAAGTCGGGGCAGAAGTAGTGCTCCTCCCGCTGCTTGTCGCTCAGGCCCTTCAGGAACGCTGCGGGGGGCGGGGGGCGGGGAGGACAGTCAGGGCAGGCAGGGAGGGGGGCAGGCCTGGGGGCTCCCCTCCCCACACGGGGCTCGGGACTCCAGCCAGCCCGGGGAGCCCATTCCCCCCGGGGCTCCGCCGGGGTGCTGGAGTCTGGAGGCCCTGGAACAGCCGCCCTGCCCTTTGTTCTGGAGGGGAAACTGAGGCCCCGGGAGGCCATCCCTCCAGCACCACAGACCAGAGGTCACCTCGGCCACTTTCCCGCTGCGCCCACAGCACTAGGCCCCTAATTTCTTCATGTAGTGCACGGGGATTAAGACGCCTCTTGCAGAATAATTTCGAGCTTACCCACGCTAAGGCCAAGCAGGTGGGTGACAAGGAATCAATTACATTATCAGTCAGTTACCTCATCCATCGATTACATTATCAGTCCATTAAGTGATCAGTCAGTTACATGATCAATCAGTTACAGCATCAGGGGGTCTCATTAGCAATCAGTTACAGCAGTGTTTCCCAAAGTGTGGTCCGCGTACCCCCAGGGGTACGGGAAGAGTTTGGTGGGGGTACGCGTTGCACCGGAGTTTGGTGGGGATAGGCACTGCACCGTGTTTAGCTGCGTCTAATTCTACGATCTCATGAGTCACGTCAAGACAGTCCGTGCAAATAAGTGTTATTTATAATATAACTTTTATTTATACTTTATTATGAATAATTTTACTTTTCGTTTAATTATTATTTTGTGTATGCACCAAAAAAAGAAAAAATAAATATATTTTGATTGTTATTAAAATACATCCCTTTTTTTTTGACGAGGGGTACTCAGCGTTACGGAAATTATAGAAGGGGTACACATATGTCAAAAGTTCGGGAAACACTGAGGTACATGATCCACAGACATCATCATCGTCACGATGTGTGGGCTCAGGACACGGGGAGCCAAGACAGCCCTCCTCCTCCAAGAGCCACAGAGCCGAGCGGCCCCCCAGCACCGGCTGAGGCCGCCCCCCGCCCCCGACAGGTGCCTGCTGGGTCGCCCTGGCCAGCTCCCCTCTGCGGCCTGGGCCCTGAGCCCCGAGCTGGCCCCCCCTTTGGGCGGCACCAGGCGACAGAGGAGCTCAGAGTGCCCCTCAGAAGCAGCCGGCGCTCTGGAGCCTCGGACCGGGCTCGTGGCTTGTGAGCTCCCCCTGCTGGCCCCAGGCCGCGCAGCACCCGGGCGCTCAGCCCAGCCGCAAGGGCCTGGACCACGCACGCCCTGGCTGGAGCAGTCCCCACTGACCATAGGGGTTGGGGGGGAGGATAACCAGCAAAAGGCACAGACAAGGGACTCGGAAAGCACCGGGAAGTGTGCGGAGGTGGGAGGCCCTTAGAGGAAGCGGTGGGAGAGGAAGGGGTGTCTCCCGAGCTTTCCGGGGAGATGGCTGCAAGGGGCGGGTATTCAAGAGGCAGGTTGGCCCCTGGGGGTGCCCCTTCCTGCCCAGCTCCCTAGGTGCCCCCGAGCCTCGGCTCCTCAAGGACGCAGGCCCCAGGTCGTGGCCCGCTCGGTGCTCTGGTGGGGGGATTACAAAAGGCTCATCGCACCCGTGGCTCCAACCAGAACCCCGCTTTCTGGCAGCCAGGTCCCACCTACCAAGTGCAGATCCCGACTGTGATGTGTGTGGCACAACAGGCACCAAGGCCGATGTGGCCTAGAGGACCCACAGTCCGGCCGGGAGCCAGGCCGACCCGGCTCAGCACCAGCAAGCCGGCCAGGCGGGCGGGGAGGGCTCAGGGGCTGGCACAGGGAGCCGGACCCCAGCCCTGGGGACCCGGGCGGCGTGGGAGGCGGCCTGGGCAGGAAGGGGGTCCCGGGCAGGAACAGCAAGTTCAGGGGTGCGGCTCCATCCCCAATGTGGGGCAGGCAGGTGGCAGCCATCAATGGTTCTCTCATCACTGATGTTTCTGTCTCGCCCTCTCCTCTCCCTTCTAGGAAATCAATAAAACTATATTTTAAAATAAATACATAAACTCTTGACCTCCCCCTGGTGGCCTGTCTTCCAGGCCACCCAGGTGCTGCTGCAGAAGTGGGTGCCCCTCTTCCATCTCCCCCACTCGTCCTCCAGCCATCGGATGCTGCCTCCTCTCCCCGCCAAGCAGCAAGCACCCCCTCCCCCCAGTTCCCGCCCACACCCCATCCTCCCTTCAGTCACTGGGCGTGAAGGTGCTTCCTCCCCGCTGAGCCAGCCGCTCACCTTCCAGAGGACCAGCTCGGCTCCCCTCCACCCCCTTTGCTGTTCTGTCTTTAAAACAAAACCCTCCTGACCCCGCCTGCCACGCCCCACAGCCGGGCCTCATTTCTCTGCCCCCTCTTCCACCCTCTACACTCCTCCCTCCCACGCTCCTCTAGCCACCTCCCCATCAAGGCCAAGGTCAGAGCCGCCACGGGCCCGTGGCCCAGGGCAGTGACCCTTCCGGCCCTCCCTGGTCACTCAGCACCTCCAGCCCCTGCGTCCCCATCAGGAAGCCCCTCTCCTGGACCCGCCTGACTCGCTGGTCCCCTTCTCCCTCCTCCTTCGTCCACCCCCCCCCCAGGCCTTCCCAGCAAGGCCCTGCCGTCAAAATCCTTCTGAGCTGTCAGACTCTCCCCACCGTCTCCCCAAAACCAAGCTGTCTGCTCACCCTGTCAGGGGCCAAGCCTCCACCATCACCCCCCTAGAGCCCTCCAAAGCCCCCAACTCCCAGCAACTCCCCGTCCCCGTGTCCTCCCGCCCGCCCACCGGCTCCTCACACAGCAGCCCGGGAGCTTAGGAACGTGCCAGAAGCCCCCGCTCTGCTCACAGCTCCTTTCAGCGCCACATCCTGGCCACGGCCAGCACCAGGCCCGCCTCGCGCCCCAGCCTCCTCCCGCGCCACCGCCACGTGCACTTCCTCCTGCCCCCCCCCCCCAGCCGGGCAGCCAGGCCGGTCACCTTGGCGCCCCTCCACGGCCAGCCTGTGCCCGCCTCAGGGCCTTTGAGCGGCTGTGCCCCGCCTGGCCCCCCTCCTCCCCGAGCAGCCCTTCCCTGACCACACTCGACTCCTCACTCGACCTTGGCCGCTCCGGATCTGCCCTGTGTCCTCCGGACCCCCACCCCTGGCACGGGGCACGGCACGTGAGGGCACCATGCGTGGGCTGGACCAGGGAGCAGACGAGCGGAGGCCTGGGGGTGGAGGGCAGGCTTCTAAGAGGGAACAGCACGGGTCGACACGGGCCATCAGTCCCCGGCAGCGGAGGGAACAGGATGTGCCAGCGCCCTGAGGTGGGAGGCAGCCGTGGGCGGAGGGATGGAGAGGGAGCCGGAGCGGCCGGGCTGGGAACAAAGGTGCCGGTGAGGCAGAGGGGCGCCGGGCCGGCTGTGGGTCTCCTCCCCGCCCCTCGGCCCCCAGGCTCGCGCCCACGTTCCTGGGCGCCCCCAGCCTCTGTGCCTCGGTCTTCTCCTCTCTATACGGGGCCACGCCAGCCTCCGGGGCCGGGCCGGCTGTGCCGAGCGGCCGGCGGGGAGCACGCTGTGCGAGCTGACCCGTGCAGCCCGCGCCTCGGGGGCACGCACCCCTGCCCAAGCGAGGGAGACTCAGAGGAGAAAAACAAGCAAGACCCAGTTTGGGGGGATTGTTTTCAACTCGGAGCACGGTGGGGAGAGGAGCTTTCTAAACGATTCAGTGCCCGTATTTGTCATCTTGCCCAAGTGTGGCCAAAGACACCCCGCTCTGAGGCCTGGGCACCGCCCCAGGGCGGGGACGCCCAGCCAGCCGCACCGGGGCCAGAGGGGACGCATCTGCTGTGGCATGGAGGCTGGGCAGCTGGGACCCAGACCGGCCCACAGGACCTGTGAGCTGAGGCCCCCTGGCTGGGTGGCCCCAGGCACCCCGTGCCACTCGTCTGGGTGCCCAGAGGTGGCTCGGGTCCCCTAGTCAACGCCGCCTGGCAGATGCCAGCACCCGCCTTTACAGAAAAGCAGAGAAGCCTTGCCCAGCCACGGCAGGCGTGGGCCGGATGCAGCCCAGCGCTCACTCTCTCCTGCTCCGTCCACTCCCCCTGCCCGTCCCCCTCCCATGGCCTCATCTGAGTGACCACGGCCTGCACAGCCCCTCCCCAGCAAAGTCAAAGGACGCCCAGTTCTCAGAGACGACAGAGGAAGACCACCAGAGCTCCCAGCTCTGCCACCCGCGCTGGGTGCCAGCCTTGGGGCCAGGTGTCAGCCTGCCCCTCCAGCCCGTGGCCCCCAAGCACGCACCTCCCGGGGCCAGCACGGGGGACACCATGTCCTCGGCCAGGTCTCAGCCCGGCCGATCGGAGGAGCCACGCACGCTGGTCTCTGCCTCCCGAGGAAGGAGAAGACAGCAGCGATTCCCACCCAGTGCCCTGGTCACCCCCCCCTTCGGCGGGACACGGGCCCCACACATTTGTAACCCCCCCACCTCCTTTTGCCCGAAAGACAGATGCAGACTTAAAGCACAAGTGCGTTTTATTTTTCTTATAGAAGAGGTGCAGCACGGATTTAATTTTCTGTCTCGGAGAGGAGGGTCTGTCACAGCCCAGTGAGGCAGGTGTTGTAGGAGATGTTCGCAGTAAATTTTGATGGGAGGCCTGACCCGGCCAAGCTCCGCGGCTCCGGGCGGAGGCGGAGGGGGGAAGAGGCTGCGCAGGGCCATAAAGGGCGACGGGCGGGACGCAGCGATGTGTTTTAAGAAGTCTTTACGGCCTGGAGCGGGAGCCGGGGTTCAGAGGGGGGCGGGCGGGCGGCGGGGGCTCCTGGCGGAGAGGCCGGGTGGGCAGGCTGATAAGGCCGGGCCGGGAGCAGGGCGGCGGGCCATTAATCACCGGCTCACTGCCCTCCGGAGCGGGTCCTGTCAAAGCTCGGGCACGGCCCCATACCCCCTCCCCCCGCACTCGGGCATGCCAAGGCGACGTCTCAGAAGACAGGTGGGAGAAGGCCCCCAGTCCCAGGTGCGCCCGGACAACTGCCCGGTTCAGCAGGCGCACCCGGTAGATCACCCGCTCTGGAGGACGCCGCAGGGCGGGGACAGCCCTCGCCCCGTGCACACAGGCTGCAACACGCGTGCTCTAGGGAGCGGAAGCGTGACTCAGGGCGTGCGGGTCAAACCCCAGCATCTGACAGGGACAGTGTGCTCACGCTCACACTCAGCGTCTCCGTGGCCAGCCGAGCAGAGAGGAGACAGGCCCCAGGGGCTGGGGACCCCCGTGCAGTGTGTGGGCCGCTGCGTATAAATGGGTTTTTGTTTGTTTGTTTGTTTTTAAATATATTTTATTTTTTATTTTATTTTATTTTTTAAAATATATTTTATTGATATTTTACAGAGAGGAAGGGAGAGAGATAGAGAGCTAGAAATGTCGATGAGAGAGAAACATCGACCAGCTGCCTCTTACACACCCCCCACCGGGGATGTGCCCGCAACCAAGGTACATGCCCTTGACCGGAATCGAACCCCGGACCCTTCAGTCCGCAGACCGACGCTCTACCACTGAGCCAAACCGGCTTCAGCTTATTGATTTTTTTACAGAGAGAAAGGGAAAGAGATAGAGAGTTGGAAACATTGATGAGAGTCATTGATCAGCTGCCTCCTGCATGCCTCCCACTGGGGATGTGCCTGCAACCAAGGTACATGCCCTTGACCGGAATCGAACCTGGGACCCCTCAGTCCGCAGACCGAAACTCCATCCACTGAGCCAAACCGGTTTCGGCTGTAAATGGTTTTGATGTCATCCCAGTGCAACCTACAAAACCCGTACGTCATGTGCTGGTCCTGTTTCACAGATGAGGAAGCTGAGGTTGCCCACCCGTTCTCTGAGCACACAGCGCGGCCCCCGCGCAGGTCAGGGGCCTCTCCTGGAGCGGGCCCTCCCGTGGTGATGTCTCAGATGCCCTCAGGGCCTGACCTCGAGTCCCTTCCCACCCCCTGCCGCCCCGCACAATTTCCTGGGGGGCAGGCACCACCTGGGGCAATGACGAGGGGACTGAATCAGAGAGGAGCATGGCCAATGTCATCAGAACTGCCCCAAAAGACGGGATGTCCCCTCCTCAGGAAGACCCAGCCGATGCCCCTCCCTTTCCGAGGAGAACGGGCCCTGGGACGCGGGCAGTTCCCTGGAAGGGAGAGGAAGGGCGTCCCAGGGGGAGGCAGACCTGGGCCACCTGTCCAGAGGACTCACTGGCCATGGGCTGGGCATCCTGCACCAGGCCCAGGGCGGGCATGAAGCTCTGCACACAGACCGCCTCCCGGAACGAGTGCCCGGGCAGGGAAGCCGGCCTGGCCGGCCGGGGCGGAGGGAGGGCTTTCAGAATCACCCCGCCCGCTCCCCAGTTGGAACCCCTGCTGCTGCGAGAACTGAGACGCCGGTCTGGCTTCCACACGGCTTTCCCCGGGGAGGGGGCTCCGTCCAGGTCCAGGCCGTGGCTCTCCCTACCTCCTGCTAGACTTCCCCGCCGTGAGCTGGACATCAACCTTCTGACCTATGTATGCATCATGTCTTATGAGTCTGGTTACTGTGCACCAGTCTTCTTTAACTGCATATATATATATATATATATATATATATATATATATATATATTTTTTTTTTTTTTTAATTGACTTTTAGAGAGAAAGGATGGGAGGAGAGAGAGAAACATTGACTGGCTGCCTCCTGCACACCCCCTACCAGGGATCCATCCGCAACCCAGGCCTGTGCCCTGACAGGAAATCAAATCTGCAACCTTTTGGTGCACAGGGCGATGCCCTACCACTGAGCCACACTGCCCAGGGCTGTGCACAGTCGTTGAGAGAGGATCATCTCAGGTACGTGGAGGCCTGGCAGGTATGTCCCCAAGAGAGGGGAGCTCATGTCCGTCAGAGAAGTACGTGAAATACTCGACACGGCGTCACTCCCAACACAGCACCCTTGAGCCTGCGCACGGGACAGGACGCAAGCTGGCGCGGCCACACACAGGCTGTCACACAGCCGTCAAAGAGAGCACGCTGCCGAGGCACCCAGTAACCAGGACGAATGGCAGGTATGAAGGAGAAGGCACGCTGTATGCCTCTGTTCCTCTGAGGGCCAGGAAGAGCCTGACTGACCAGCTTGGAGGGTATCGATTGGGAAGGGTCTCACAGGGACCTTCTGGGTGATGGCGGGGTTCTGCCCGTCCATCAGCCGGAGGGGCCCGGCCGGATGCGGGCACACAGGCGCCGACAGGACACTGCAGGTCCCTCCGCTTGGGCTGCATCTCTGAGCTCTGCCCGGTGCAAACTGGATGTAACGCAGAAAAAGTGTAGGGTCTTCGGGGAGAAGCTGCAGCGGCCGCCCCAAAAGACAGAACGTCCCCTCCTCGGGAAGAGCCAGCCGATGCCCCTCCCTTTCCGAGGAGAACGGGCGCTGGGACGCGGGCAGTTCTCTGGGAGGCAGCTCCCCAGGGTGGGGGTCTTACACACATGCCCCGAATTCTTGGATCCTCTTCCCTTCCCAAGGGGGACCCCTCGTTCCCCTCCCTTGGAATGTGGGCTGGACTCCAAGACGTGGTCCACGCCCTGGGTGAGGCAGGGACGTGCCGCTCGCCTTGGAAACCCGGGGCCCGCGAAGGGCGGGTCTCCTCTCGCTCCCTCTCTGGCCCACCTGCTCCGGGGAGCCAGCTGCCATGTTGTGGGGTCTCTCAAGGAAGCAGCCCTGGGGGGGCCCCCGGTGAAGAACTGGGGCCTCGAACCAACAGCCGGGTCATGTGAGAGCCACCAGCGAACGGCTCGCTCCAGACCTAAGCAAGTCCCAGACCAGGGGTGGGCAAACTTTTTGACTCGAGGGCCACAATGGGTTCTTACACTGGACCGGAGGGCCGGAACAAAAGCAACCTGACCATGCTGGCACTCTCCTCTTGGGCTGCTGGTGAAGGAGCGGAGGGGAGAGCAAGAGAACCCTCCGCTCTTTCGGCTCCGTGGGCCAGATAGAACAGCTGGACGGGCCGAATCCGGCCCGCGGGCCGTAGTTTGCCCACGGCTGGCCCAGACCTACCAGCCAAGCCGCCCCCACGCCTGGCCATCAGAGTGACATGCTTGCTGCTGAAGCCCCTGGTTGGTTACGCAGTAACAGGGAACTAAGCACAGGGAGGGCTCTGCTGCCACCTGACGCCTGAGGGGGGTAGGGGGAGGGTCTGCACCTGGTGCCGGGGCACCTGGGACAGACCGCCCTCCTCACCCGCCCCGACAGGACCCTGGAGCTCAGACAGCCCCATCCGCCAGTTTCCTTTCCCTGGCACTGTCCGACCTTTCCCTGGCACTGTCCGACCTTTCCCTGGCATTGTCTGACCTTTACCTGGCATTGATGACCCAATCCTCTGCCAGTGTTTCCCCAACTTCTCTCATGATGAGAACCACCTGGTGCAGTTGTTAAAATACAGATTCCTGAATCCCAACTAAGAAGTGCTAAACTAGCCGAAACCGGTTTGGCTCAGTGGATAGAGCGTCGGCCTGCAGACTGAAAGGTCCCAGGTTCGGTTCCAGTCAAGGGCATGTACATGGGTTGAGGGCACATCCCCAGTAGGGGGTGTGCAAGAGGCAGGTCGATGTTTCTCTCTCATTGACGTTTCTAGCTCTCTATCTCTCTCCCTTCCTCTCTGTGAAAATATCAATAAAATATATTTAAATATATATATTTAAAAAAAAAAAAAAGAAGTGCTAAACTAGAATTTTGGGGAACATATAGGTAAAATTGTTTACTTAGCTAGTGCTCTAAGCTTAGTATACAATTTTACCTACCGTATTTGCCAGCGTATAAGACGATTTTTTGGCCCTGAAAAATATGCTTCCAAGTGGGGGGTAGTCTTATACGGCGAGTATATAACAAACTCTGTATTTTGAGTGGAAATGTTAGGGGGTCGTCTTATACGCCCAGTCTCTTATACGCCGGCAAATACGGTATTTTTCAGGGCCAAAAATCGTCTTATACGCCGGCAAATACGGTATATGTTCCCAAAAATTCTAGTTTGGCACTTCTTAGTTGGGATTCGGGAATCTGTAGTTTAACGACCCCACCAGGCAGTGCTCATCATGAGAGAAGTTGGGGAAACACTGCTCTCCGCAGTTTCCTCCCCTAAAGAGAGGCTCCGGGAGGACAGGGCCTTCCCGGTCTCACCCGGGGCTCAGTCCCCGCACAAACAGCGCTGCCCGTGGAGAGCACTCTGTAAAAGCGGACCGCCTGGACGAGTGGCCACCCCAGCAGAGGGACGAGACGCCGCGGAGCCGGGGACCCTAGCCTGTGGGCTTCAGGAGATCCGGACGTTTTCGGAATGGACGGCGATAGGGGGCGGGAACCTAAAATTGGAGGCCGGTCTGAGCCTGGTGGCCGGCCCGGCCTCCCTGGCTCTTCCCTACCTTCCTGGGTTACGGCCCCCTGACAGAGGAGAGGCCAGGCTCCCCGTGGGGCAGTCCCCCTGCCGGGGTGTCTCTGCTGCCCCCGCCCCTGCCCCTGCCCCTGCCCGGACTGGTGCTCCGGGGGCGGCGCCTAGAGCAGCCAAGCGCTTTCTTTCCGCGGGCGCTTTAAGATCCCGGGAGGTGGTGACTCATGGGGAGCCCGCCCTCCAATCCGGAGAGGACTCCGTCCCCGAACCCCCAACCGGGGCGCCCGCCGGCCTCCCCAGCCCACCGGCCGGAGCCCCGCCCAGGCCCCGAGCCAATGAGCGGCCTCCCTGCCCTTTCGAAAGGGATCCAGCGGGACGGCCAGGGGGGCCGGCGCGGAGCTGACGGGCGGCGGCAGCTGGGTGGCGGCCGGGCTATTTGGGGCTCCGCGGTCAGGCGGCCTCCCTCCCGGCCCGGGGCGCGAGGCGGCGGGGCACGGAGTCCGGGTCCGGGACGCCCGCCCTGAGGGTGATGTCAGTTCCCGGACACAATGCCCTCTCTGCCCCGTGCCCCCAGGAGTGGGGCAGGCACTGTTCACAGGTGGCAGGAGGCCAGGGGTGAGGGCGCAAGGGCACCAGGCCACGTGCCCAGGGGCAGGCCTCCTTCCCGGGGAGGCGGGGGCGGGTGGGACAGGCCGACCCGGCCCGGGGAGGCCACGCCTCGGGGTACGTGACCCCACCAGGTGGGACACGGGCCAGGGCGGGCCCCTCACTCGGCCGCCCCCTGAGGAGCGGCTGTGCCACCTGAGGCGCCACCCCATGCAGAACACCGGAGGGCGGGAACCCGAGGTCCGCCTGCCACCGACTCCCAGGTCACCTTGGGCTGCTCCGCTCAGGTCCTGGGCCTCAGTTTCCCTCCTGCACGACGAGGCGATGTGGGGTCCTGGGTGAACTCTGGGGGCGCCCTGTGACCCATTCCAGTGGGTCAGGCCACCTTCTTCACACCGCTCCTGACGGGGGACCTGGACCCCGGTCTGGGGTGAACTGGTTTGTGGGGCTGGGAACGCGGGGACCGGGGGGGGGGGGGGGGCGTGGTGTGAACGGGGGGGGGGGTCCTGGTCAGGGTTTAGGGGCCTCACACTTCCCCCGGGCTCGGCAGGAAGAGCCCGCTGGCGGGTGCCGCCCGGCCGCGGGAGCCCACGTGGGGCGGCCCTCGCCCTCGCCCCCTCCTGCTCACACTTACATTTTGCCTCCTTCCAGTCGGTGGAGGTGTTCAGGTCCACCTTCGCCGCCATGGCCAGGGGCGCCCAAGTGCGCACCCCGGCTCTCCGCCCCGCCGCCGCCGCCGCCCCCCAACCCCCAACTCCCGCCGGGGTCCGCGCGCGGGGGCCGAGGGCGCTGCCGCGGGTCCGCGTGGCCCCCGCCGAGGGGCCTGGCCGGGGGCGCGGGGCGCGGAGGAGCTGCCCCGCCGCGCGCAGCTGAGCCAGGCGGCCGGGCACTCGGCTCCGCAGAGACATGAGCGGAGACGCGCGGCTCCCCGCCCACCGGGACTCCGGTTACGGCGCTCCGGGGAGACTCCCCCTTAGTGACTCCGGAACCCGCGTCGCGGCCAGCCCGCGGCGACCGGCTCCCGGCCCGGGACGAGGCGGCGCAGAGCACCCTGGGACTTGTAGTCCGGCCGCCGGGGAGGCCCGCAGGCCCCGCCCACCCGGCGCCCCGCACCCGGCTCCCTCGGGGCCGGCTCGGCGGAGGCCGGCTCCCTGGTCCGTGGAGACTCCCGCCCTCGGCCCTCCACGCGGCTCCGGCCCGAACTCCGAGAGCTGATGGCCCCCGCCACGCGGGACGGTAGGGCCCCGGCTGGTCGGTCTCCCCGCGGGTCACCTGGGCCCCTCCCCGCACCCCACCCCGCACCCAGTCTTCGGGAGCCCCGGTCGGGCGGCCCTTGGGGAGGTGACAAGTGACGCGAGCAGGTACGTCCGGTTCCGGTCCGGTCCGGGGCGGGCAGGTGAGCGGCTGGGACGGAACCTGGAGCGCCCGGGAGGCGGGGGCACCGAGTGGGATCTGCAGGTCGAACACTTGATTGAGGTCCTGGTGACGGTTTCCGAGGAAGAATTGGAGTGGTTTTCTTAAAAAAAAATGTTTCCTAGTATTTTACAAAAACTATAAAGATGGACCTTTACATACTTTTATGTCTTTATATACTACTAATACTATTTGGTAAATACAGTCGCGAATATTTTTATAACCGGCTCCAGCTTTGCCCCCCGTGGGGTACGCGGCCCCTTGCAACCTGTTGCGGTGTAAGTTGTAAACAGCATTCAGGTCGGGCCAGTTGCAGACCTGCCCCCCTGCTTAGGCCTCTGGCGCCGGGTGTGGCAGGGACCCTGGACAGGGCTGTGGGCGCCATGCTCAAAAGAGGATCAGGCCCTGGCCGGTTTGGCTCAGTGGGTAGAGCATCGGTCCCAGGTTCGATTCTGGTCAAAAGCTTGTATCTTGGTTGCAGCCACATCCCCAGTAGGGGGTGTGCAGGAGGCAGCTGATTTATGTTTCTCTCTCATTGATGTTTCTAACTCTCCCTCTCTGTAAAATAAATTATATATTTATTATTATTATTATCATTTTTAAAGAGGCTCAGTGGCGACACACCAGTGGGAGGAGGGCAGTGATTGGCCTTGGGAGTGAGGGCAGAGAGGGGAGATCAAAAGCCAGTGGTCTGCCAACCTGCGGACGGAAGAGTCCCAGGTTTGATTCCTATCAGGACGCGTGCATGCAGGAGGCAGCCAATCGATGTGTTTCTCTCACATTGATATTTCTCTGTGTCTTCCACTCTCTCTAAAAATCAATGGAAAAAATATCCTCAGGTGAGGATTTAAATTAATTTTTAAAAAATATATCTTTTATTGATTTTTAAATTTTTTTTACAGAAAGGGAGAGGGATAGAGTTAGAAACATTAATCAGCTGTCTCCTACACACCCCCCACTGGGGATGTGCCCACAACCAAGGCACATGCCCTTGGCCGGAATCGAAACCTGGGACCCTCTATCCACTGAGCCAAACCCGTTAAGGTTAATTAATTAAAAAAAAAAAATTTTAAAGTCAGGGGCCAGGAAGGAAGGTCCAAGGGCCTCCCAACATCCCAGGACCACCTGCAAGGCCTGTGCCCTCTCCCGGAAAGGTCAGTGAGTTCAGGATGTGGTACTCAGGCCTCCATGCCCAAGGTCACTCTCCACTTGCCACGTCTCTCAGAGCTCACAGTGCAAGATGGCCTTGCCTCCTGGCACACTGTCCGCTCGCTCTGCCGCTGCTAACCAGTCTGCGTGCATTCCCACCTCGGGCACACACCATCGCCAAGACTGGCCCCGGTCCGCACAGCCCAGGCTTCGATCCAGGTTTTTGGTTCCCATCTGTGGTCTGGGAAGCGACTGCACAGATGTCACCGACTCGGTGCATGAGGTGGGCGACCCTGTGTGTCCGTTTTCTGTTGCTGCCGCACCAGTTATTGCAAATCGAGCAGCTTACACGGCCCGTTATCTCAGAATCCTGTAGGATGCAAGTCTGACTCGGGTCCCCCGGGCTGACATCAGGGTGTGAGCGGGGAGGTTCCTTTCTGGGAAGCTGCCCTTCCCGGCTCCCAGAGACCCCCAGTTCCTTGGCTGGTCGCCCACATCCTCCAGCTTCAGAGCAGGTGGCGGTGCCCCTCTGACCATCCTCCCTCGGTGGCCTTTCCCTCTGCCTCTCCTTGGCTTACCTCCTTCGTTTTCAAGGACGTTTGTGATTACCTGGGGCCCAGCAGGGTAACCACGACAACCTTCCCTTCGAAAGCCTGCCGAATTCCATCTGCAACCTTAGTTTCCTCTTTGCAGCCATCCCCATACGCCAAGGCTAAGGGTTTGAACTCTGGTCAAGGCACATCAAGAATCAACCAGTGAACGCATGAATACGTGGAACAACAAATCAATGTCTCTCTCCCTTTTTCTCTCTCTAAAGTCCATTTTAAAAATTAAATAAAATAGCCGAAACCGGTTTGGCTCAGTGGTAGAGCGGCGGTCTGCAGACTGAAAGGTCCCGGGTTCGATTCCAGTCAAGGGCATGTACATTGGTTGCGGGCACATCCCCAGTAGGGAGTGTGCAAGAGGCAGCTGGTCGATGTTTCTCTCTCATCGATATTAATAGTTCTCTATCTCTCTCCCTCTCTGTAAAATATCAATAAAATATTTTTTTAAAAAAAATTAAATAAAATAGCCCTCACTAGTTTGGCTCAGTGGATAGAGGATTGGCCAGAGGACTGAAGGGTCCCGGGTTCGATCCCAGTGAAGGGCACGTACATCTGTTGCAGGCTCCTTCCTCAGCCCTGGTCCCAGAGCACGTGCAGAGGCAACCAATTGATATGTCTCTCTCACATCCATGTTTCTCCCTCTGTGTCTCTCCCTCTCCCTTCCACTCTCTAAAAATCAATGAAAAAACATCCTCGGGGGAGGATTAACAACAACAAAAATAAATAAAATTAAAAAGCACGCCTCGGATCAGGACTTGGTTTGTGGTTCCGGTTGAGAAGCTTGGCCACTCACCTGCATGGATGTGGACGGAAGTGTGATTCCCCTGACCTCGCCTCAGAGAGTTTCAGCCTGACCTTACGGAAAAGGTAAAATTTTGCTGGGTACCAAAGGTGTGTGTGGGAGGATGGGTGTTATTTCAGGCTGAAGGACCCCCAGAAACACAGGCGTGGGGGTCTGTGGAATACCACATCTTCCAGTGGGGATGTAGCACCAGGCGATGTCAGTTGAGGAATTTTAATATTGGAAAGGGAGGGGCTTTTGTGAGAGAAAAGCTACCTCCTGCTGCTTGTGTTTAAATTAATACTGCTTATTACACTTATACATTAAGAACTAGTTTTTCTTACACATGCAAATACAACTTGCAAATCTAGTCTTCTATTTATAAATCTACTAATGTTTGTATAAAAATAAGAACAACTACTTTCATTTATTCTCCGATAAATATTTAATTAACTCACAGGTTCAGTAGATTAAATTCTAAAAATGAATGCCAATTACAAACTTGGGTAATTAAATTCCATAATAGATTTAAACTACATTGTACAGCTTTGAAATAGCTGTTCCTCTCAAACAACTCAAAATCTTAACAGAAGGGCCCTAGCCGGTGTGGCTCAGTGGATAGAACGTTGGCCTGCGGACTGAAGGGTCCCGGGTTCAATTCTGGCCAAGGGCACATGCCTAGGTTGTGGGCTTTGTCCCCAGTAGGTGGTATGCAGAAGGCAGTCGATCAATGATTCTCTCTCATCATTGATGTTTCTGTCTCTTTCTCCCCCTCCCTTCCTTTCTGAAATCAATAAGGATATACACTGAGTGGCCAGATTATTATGATCTCTGAATGCATAATCATCTGGCCATTCAGTGTATATCCTATATAATAAAAGGCTAATATGAAAATTGTCCCCTTGACAAGGAGTTCAACCAGCAGGCAGGCTGGCCAACCGCCCACACCCCTCCCCCTGGCCAAGCTGACCAGACCCCACCCATGCACAAATTCATGCACCGGGCCTCCAATATATGTGTGTGTGTGTGTGTGTGTGTGTGTGTGTGTGTCGCGCGCACACACACACTGACACACACTGACACTGAGTGACCAGATTATTATGCGTTCAGAGATCATCATAATCTGGCCACTCGATGTATATATATTTTTTTATTTCAGAGAGGAAGGGAGAGGGAGAGATAGAAACATCAGTGATGAGAGAGAATCACCGTCCGGCTGCCTCCTGCACACCTCACACAGGATGGAGCCTGCCACCTGGGTATGTGCCTGACCAGGAATCAAACCGTGACCTCCTGGTTCATAGGTCGACGCTCAGCCGCTGAGCCGGGCTGCACTGCGGTCAATCTGAACCTGCTTGTCATGTAGCAGATTTCGGTCTCAAGCCCAGCCAAGCTCCAGTGTGCAAGAAATACACTTAACATTTCCCAGCCTCAGTCCCGTTTACAGTCGGAGCCAAATAATTTGGAGAGCTATTTGGTGCATTATAGCGTCCCTGGCCTTAGCACACCCATCCTCCGAGTTATGACACCCAAAAATGTCTCTGGACGTCGCAAAATGTCCCCTGTGGGCGCAAGCATTCCTGGTTGAGAACCACCTATTCTGACCTCCAGCCCCATCGGGCCAGCTGTCAGGATACTTGGTCCGGTTATGATGGAGCCCCTTCCTTGTCCAGGGGGCCCCCAATTGGGGCAAGAGTGTGTGATGCCGTTAACCTTGGCAAGAGCACTGGTCTGTCATGGGTGTCGTCGGTGTCCTCACTGGACTCACCTCTGTGGTCACCTGCACACACAGCTCTCCTCTCATCCTCCACCCACCTCGAGTCTCTCAGGATAGGCCTGAGCGCCACCTGGGGAGTCCCTTGGTCTCTGACCCCCACCAACTCAGGGAGCGGCACTCTTCTCTGTTCCCAAAGCCAGGAGGCGGCTGTGAAGGGGTCTGTCCAGCCGCCAGTGTATGTCGGTGAACTGCATGTGGCTGTGACAGACGGGAGCCAAGGACACCTCCGAAGTGTCCAGCCTAAACATGTCCACGAATGTTGAGGCCACGGATGCAAGGGGAGTGGAGGGAGAAACAACTTGGGGGAGAGTGTCAGGAGGTCCGGTGTGAAGGCATTGGGAGGCTGGTGGCCTTCCCAGAGAGGCAGCGAGGCGGCGCCTGGGTGGACAATCTGGAACTTGGGTGCAAGATCTGAGCGGGAGGTGGGAGTGTGGGGGTCACGGAGACGGTATTTATAGCCCCCCGACTGCCTGAGGTCACCGGGGCGGCGGGGTGGACGGCGCGGTCCCCGGCTGGGCTCTGGGGCTCTGAATAATTTATGGGAGGGTAATTACCACCGTTTGATTCCCTGAAGCATCTGGCGCCGTGCCTGGCTCTCCGTAGAAGTTCGCCGAAGTGAGCAGAACTCTGTGGCCCTCATTTCCCACCCGGTTTCCCTGGGGCTCAGATTCTGTCTTAGCGGGAGCGCGGGAGGTTAGATCATCCCGTGAAGCGGAGAATGAGATATTCTTTAGGAACTTCTCAGAGTCGGAAGGGAACTTTGCCCTCCGATCCCGACTCCAATAGTGAAAGTTCTTATAAAAACAAAAATTCCATGCGCTGCAGACCCCAGGAGTCAGAGCTGCAAGCCCCCCTCACCTCCACTCCTTAACCCCACGCTAAGCCCCCTGAGGTCCAGATGTTTTAGCTGTGATATTGGGAGAACTTGGCACGAGACGTTTGCTCTGCAGAGAACTGGCCGGGCACATTGAGCCCCGCTCAGTGCACGCTGGCTGGACACACACTGCCCTCCCGCCTCGCTTCCGCCCCTGAGAGAGGCCTGGGGTAGCAGCAGGAGGCACTGGAACCCTGACGCCCAGGACGCCTTCTGGGAGTTGCTGCCTGTGTCCAGGGAGCCAGGGAGGGGACCCTGCCCCCTGCCCCCCTGCCCAGCCAGGGGCTCCGGGTTCGCCAGCCATCCGGAGGAGACCCCGTCGGTGGGAATGACGAGAGCGAACACTTCTGACCGCTCAGACGTGGCTTTCCCATGACACCGATTCCCTGAGCTTTAGGGTCTCCCATCTGCATCCCCTCTGAAGTTCAGACCTTGTTTTCTAATTTGCGTTTTTCTTTTTTGGAAGTGGGTGCCCACATTTCTGTAAGCGTCAGGCCTGACAGGACTTGTGTTTGGGCTATTTTGTTTGGGAAGTCACTGGCGCTTCATCATCCCTCTACAGACAAGGTCATAGCGCAAAGGCACCTACCTTTGGGTCCCTGAAAATTCACCTTGTTTCAGCCCGAACCCCCTCCGTTACCCTTCCTGGAACCTGGCCCTGACCGGCTTCTCCCCCCCCAGGCCTGCAGGACTGGCCCCCCTGCCTCTTCCCTGCTCCCTCCATCCTGACCTCCCCAAGGCAGCGGCTACCCCAGGACCTCAGCACACTGTCCCTCTGCCTGCAAACTTCTTCCCCAGACGTCTCTAAATCTCACTTCCCCCTGTCTTTCCTCAAATGTTAGCTTCGCACGGAGGTTTGCCCTGGCCCCTCACCCAGCGCCCCTGGCACCCTGACCGGGGCACGTTTCTCCTGCAGATTCACAACACAAACTTCTACGTTCGTCTTCTTCGCTAACGCGACACCGGGTTTGTGTCCGTGTTGTCCACTGCATTTCCCCCGGTGCCCACAATCACACCTGACACATGGCAGGGCATTCGCTGCTTGGGGCCAGTTGCCATGGAACCTTGACGGCCCACCTGGGCCGGAGATGAGAGGTGAACCGAGGTGGCCGGGCAGAGCTGGGGGCCGGGGTATCCGGCAGAGGGAGCAGCTTGGAGGCGGGCCCAGAGCCAAGGCGCCCACCTCGTTCACGGAAGGAGAGGTCGTGTGGCTGGAGCTCGGTGCTGGGCGGTGGGCTGGAAAGGGGGTGGGAAACGCAGGTGCCCAGTTAGGCCCTGAGCCCCAATCCAGGGCCTCGAAGCGTTCAGCACCAGAGGCAGTTGGCAGCCGCGGGAATCTGCCGTTACTTTGGCCACGATGTCAGGACAGCCGGGCGGTCGAGGAGGCATCGGAGGACAGTGCAATCCCGGGGAGGGAGGGCATTAGCCAAAGGGGGCGCCATCGCGCGGACCGAGGGCCGCTCTGCAGGCCCCTGTGATCCACGAACTACGCACAGGTCCGGGCGCAGAAACCGGCATTTGCAGCCCGCAGGCCCAGCCTTCCCGCGCTAAGCCCTCCTGGCGCCTCCCTCGGGCGCCTGCTCTGGCCCGGGCAGGGGGGCTGCGGTTCCAGCACCACACTGCGGCCTTTGCGCCTTCACCTTTTCGTACAAACCGGGGCGGGGAGCTCCCTTCAGTGGGCGCTGCACTGCACGGGCGCCCCTCCCGGCCCTTTTCCCCGAAGGCTCACGGAGGGGACCCGGCGGCCGCCGGCCCCGCCAGCCTGAGCTCCCGGCTCTGTCCGGGCCGGCCGCAGCCTTTCCCGCCACGCTGTATTTTTGAACGCTGGGACCCGGGTAAGGGCCGCCCCTGACGGTCACCCTCACCACGGACGTAACCGGCTTCAACCCCCACACCGAGAGCCTGAAGCTCGGGCGAGAGACTGGGGCTCTCTGCGCTGAGGGGGCGCGAGTCATAGGCTAGACCGCAGCGGCCGGAGGCGGGAAGCGGCCCGGAACCCAGGCGCCCCCCACAGCCCTCCGGCCGCCGGAGCCACAGCGGCCAAGGGTGGCAGTCGCTACGGACTCCCACAAACCCCCGCAGCTCCTAGAAGGGCAGCGGTGAGAGCCTATCAGCGCAAAGTGCTGGCAACACTCCGCCCAATGGGATTTTTTTTTCCATCTGAAGGCGTTTCTGTCATGAAATCTGTCAGCCCAATGGGAAATGTGGAAATTTCCAGAAAGACCAGGACCAATAGGCGCGGCCGGCGAGGCCACCATTATCGGAGCAAGTAACCAATCGCTGTCCCAGATTCTGGCCCGCCCTCCAATCGGGCAGACTGAGGTGGGCGGGACCTGTTTGGGAACGCCCAATCCTGAGGCGTCCTGGAGGCAGGGCCAAGGGGATTGCTCCCTGATGTCCAATGAAAGAGGAGCGAAGATGATGGACTAGACTTTCAGCCAATAGTAAAGAAGCGTAGAAAGCCCTTAGAGGAGCGTGACCAGTGAGCAGAGGAGGAAGGGGCGGGATCCGGGGGTCCCGGCAGCTTCTAGTAGGTTCCAGAAGGCGGCGCGTGCGGTTGGGAACGCGGAGCCGACCGAGTCGATTCTACCGGGTTCCGGACTGGGCTATGGAGCAGGTGAAGAAGGAGGGGCCGGCTGAGGCCCAGGACCCCTCCGGGACCGGGCCGGGCCAGGCCGCGGTGGAGAGGCCGGGCGGGCGCCGGATCGGGGCGGGGGGCTGGGCCCGCGGAGCAGCGGGAAAGGCGAGGGCGTGAGGGCCGCGGCCGGCGGGCGGTGAGCGGCGGAGCGAGGCCGGGCCTCGGGGAGCGCCGGGTCCACTCAGTGTCGGTCGCCTCCCGACTCGGCGAGGAGAGCTGAGGGGAGACGACAGTTCGGCGAGAGTCCGGCCCGCCCGCCCGCCCGCCACGGCATGAGGGGGCCTGCGGCCGGGCCCCGGAGGCCGCCGGGGAAGGGGCTCTGGGCTAAGCGGGGTGGGAGGCATGGAGGTGGGCTCGGGGCTCGGAGGAGGCACGAGGGATGCGGTCTACGTCGGGGAATTCGGCTTCTGGGAGAGAGACGAGAGAATGCCGGCGAAGGGGCCGCCCAGGACTTGGCCACAGTTAACTTGGAGGAATGCCGGCGGCGGGGACGGACCCGCTGGAAGGAGCTGAGGGCCTTAGGTAGCCATTGGGGGGGGGAGGGGGTAGGCTGTTTTTCTGTGTCCGGAGGCCGGGGTGGAAGAGGGCCGGGTGAGGCATGACGAGCCGCAGGCCGCCTCCTCGCCTGCTGCGGGAAAGGGGAGGTGCAGCAGAAGTCCTTGGGACGAACGCCTCTCCGCCCGGGCTTCACGGGCCCGTGTGCGGCCCTCCCCCTTCCCTCCTCGCCTTTCCCCCCGTGTGTGTGTGTGATTCCCGAGTAACCGGGGACAGACACTTCTGGAAGGTCGGTTTCCGATTACACCAGGCGGAGGGCGTCGCTGTAGAGAGTGTAGACGCCGGGGGTGAGCGGCGCGAAGTCGGGGATTTGCCTCCGCTCAGCCTTTGGGAGCGGGTGGGGGTGAAGCCGGTTACGTCCGATGCCCTCGTTCTGGAGCCTCAGAGGCCCGGAGGTTGTGCAAGGCCCGCGGAGGTTATGCTCCGTTGGAGGCTGTCATGGAGCTGAAAGGATCGACCTGGAGGGGAATGGCTCGTGTTTTTGGTGTGATCCACGGAGCCGAACCTTTCGCTGTAGGATAGCCATTGTCCCTTTGGTCAAATCTCGAGTCTCTTTGCTAAATTAAAACAAAATTAAAGCGGAGTGGAGAGGTTTGACTTTGTCCACCCTGGTGGTAATTAAATGCTGTCTGGGAATAAGGAGGCTATGGTACAGACGAGATTTCTGGGATGAGAAGCGCATCCTTCTGTTAAATTTTAGAAAGTTTTCTTTTGCCCTGGCTGGTTTGCCTCAGTGGATAGAGCGGCAACCTGCGGACTCAAGGGTCCTGGGTTCCATTCCAGGCAAGGGCACGTGCCCTGGTTGCAGGCTTGATCCCCAGTGTGGGGCATGCAGGAGGCAGCCAATCAAGGATTCTCTCTCATCATTGATGTTTCCATCTTCCTATCCTTCTCTTTTCCTCTCTCAAATCAATAAAAATATTTTTTTAAAGTTTTCTTTCCCCGGCGTTTACCAAAATAAAATGAGCTTTTTTTGGGGGGAAGGGGAAATAAAATCAAGCTGCCATTTACAGAAGCTTATGTACAGGTAGATTGTAAATGAATGCCTGACTAAATGTGGGATTACAAATTTACCCCGGCAATTGTGCAAATGGCCTGGCTTTTTTTTTTTTTTTTTTTAATCTGTTTTTATTGGTATGTGCCCTGACCAGGGATCAAACCCACAACCTTGGCATATTGGGATGATGTTCTAACCAGCTGAGCTACCCAGCCAGGGCTTGACCTGGCATTTTAGTTCCAGGTGTTAGAATTTATCATCTGGTGTAGGTCCATGGCTGGCCTCCGTGGGTGTGTGTGGACCTGAGGACCAGGATTCCGCGTCAGGACACATACCCGGGTTGCAGGCTCTATACCCAGTGTGGGTGTGCAGGAGGCAGCCAATCAATTCTCTCGTTGATGTTTCTGTCTCTCCCTTCCTCTCTGAACTCAGTAAAAGTGTTTGTTTTTTTTAAATAAAATCTATTGTCTTAAACCCACTCCTAAAAATAAATGTGACTTTTCCATCTTTTTCATTTTCAACTTTGAGGTTCACATATCAATTTTAGGGGAATTTGAGTATCCAAAATTGTATTAAATAAATAACTACCTTTCAAATAAATTCCAGTGATTTTTACATTTAACCAAATACATACATACAACCATTTAATACATTTAACAAAACAGTACTTAATGCTATGTGGACTACATGATGGTAGTGTCTGTTGTACTTGATCTTTTCAAGTGCTGATCATGACCTATAAATTATCTCCTGACTGACTACTCCACTTGGGAAACGAAGGTGTATAGGGTAGGCAGTAACCTCACCGAGCTCTCCTAGCTGCTGCTTGTTACTAGTTGAGTTGAGATTTTTAACTTTTGGCCTCCATCCTGGGTTGTAAGATTTTTGTCCCTGGTTTGCTTAAATTTGGTGGTCTCCTGCCTTTTTTCACTTGGAAATTCTCTTAAGTTCCTTCTGATGGAGGTTCCCAACTGGTGTGCCTCAGTTCCAAAATCAT
Organism: Vespertilio murinus; assembly: GCA_963924515.1. Classification (NCBI taxonomy): domain Eukaryota; kingdom Metazoa; phylum Chordata; class Mammalia; order Chiroptera; family Vespertilionidae; genus Vespertilio; species Vespertilio murinus. The sequence goes on along the minus strand of OZ004709.1, from coordinate 168,298,166 downwards.
TTCCCTAACAGAATTCTTCATCACATCGTATACCGGGTCATGGTGGGTGATAGGTGAGAAGAAAGAATGAAGTAGTGATGGAGGACAGAGCTTTAGCTCGGTGGGTGGGTTTGCATTTAAGGTGCAGCCCTCCCTTCCCTGTAGGAGAAGGCCCTTTCCCTGGCCCTGCTCTGAAAGCCCAGGCCCACTCACTCTTTAAACCTTTAATGTCCTGTTCCTCCCATTCTCACTGTGTGAGAGGATGGGGATTCAACCACCATACTGTGTTTATCCTCTTCGTAATGTATTCATATTTAAGCATGGCGAAAACTGACTTGGGGCTGGCTTTACCTTTAAAGAACAAAGCATTAATCTGCCATGTTGTGGTATAATACCACACTGTAAATGGAAACTAGATTTTTCTGACCAGGGAGAGCATCTCGGTGCTTCTGAAGAGCCTCCTGAGCCTTAGTGCACACTCCGCTTCCTTCCCAGTGGCCTCCTCCTGTGCTCAGTTCGCCTTGGACTCGGGAAATCTGTGCAGCTGAATTGATTTTTACATGACAGGGACTCACAGGATGCCCAGAGTGGCTTCATCAGCTCGGAGTAGAGGCTCAGAAGAGAGGCTAGAGGTCTTACCAAACCACCTGGGAGCCAGGGGAGAGCAACGTGGCCGCCTCCTACCTGGTTGTTTCTCTCGTGCTGGGAAGTAAAAATGAATTAATCTATGGTTTCTCTCTTCTGATCTGTAAAGTAGCCTTTGTTTATAACTGCAGCAAAGAATGAGCATCACTAAGCACTGGGACTAAGTAAGCAGCGTGCTCCTTTCCTCCTCAGGTAAACGAGCTGAAAGAGAAGGGCAATAAGGCCCTGAGTGCCGGCAACATCAACGATGCGCTGCAGTGCTACTCCGAAGCCATCAAGTTGGACCCCCACAACCACGTGCTCTACAGCAACCGCTCAGCGGCCTATGCCAAGAAAGGGGACTACCAGAAGGCCTACGAAGATGGCTGCAAAACTGTTGACCTGAAGCCTGACTGGGGCAAGGTAAGCTGTGGTTGGGCTGGGGTTCTTCGGGCTTCCCAGAAATGCTTTTGGGGTGCAGTTGTTAGGTTCAATGCCTAGCCCAATAGACTAGTACAGTAGTTTATTTATTACCCATTTAAGGTATATTCCTCAGAGTATAAGCATATTTCATCACATCTATTGAGGTACTATCAATTGTTAAGCCATGTCTTATTTTTTTGAACTACTGAGAAAGAGAACTCTGCCTAAGAAACTGGCAACGCTTGATCATAAGGTGAATTGGGCAGTAACGGGTTTGGCTCCGTGGATAGAGCATTGGCCTGCGGACTGAAGAAGGGTTCCAGGTTGGATTCCTGTCAAGGGCATGTACTTTGATTTCAGGCTCTACCCCCAATAGAGGCTGCAGGAGGCAGCTGATCAATGTTTCTAACTCTATCTCTCTCCCTTTCTCTCTGTAAAAGTCAATAAAATATATTTTTTTTAAAGATGAATTGGGTGGGTAGGGTGTGCCTCTTTGATAGTTGAAGTGTTCATCATGGCATTATATCTTGCTCCTCTTCCTGGTGTGTGTGTGTGTGTGTGTGTGTGTGTGTGTGTGTTTGTTTGTTTTCCTTCACATGAATGCCCATTTTGTCCCACGAAATGTGAAATAGATTCATTTTTTAAAAATATATATTTTAGCCGAAACTGGTTTGGCTCAATGGTAGAGCGTCGGTCTGTGGACTGAAAGGTCCCGGGTTCGATTCCGGTCAAGGGCATGTACCTTGGTTGCGGGCACATCCCCGGTAGGGGGTGTGCAAGAGGCAGCTGGTCGATGTATCTCTCTCATCGACGTTTCTTGCTCTCTACCTCCCTCTCTTTCTCTCTGTAAAATATCAATAAAAATATATTTAAAAAAAAAAAATATATATATATATATATATATATATATATATATATATATATATTTTATTGATTTTCCTCAGAGAAGAAGGGAGAGGGATAGAGAGTTAGAAACGTCGATGAGAGAGAAACATCGACCAGCTGGCTCCTGCACACCCCCTACTGGGGATGTGCCCTCAACCCATGTACATGCCCTTGACCGGAATCAAACCTGGGACCTTTCAGTCCACAGGCTGACGCTCTATCCACTGAGCCAAACCGGTTTCGGCCATAGATTCTCTTGAGTTCACCTTCTGGATTTATGTGTGTGTGTGTGTGTGTAAATATTTTTATTGATTTCAGAGAGGAAGGGAGAAGGAGATAGAGATAGAAACATCAATGATGAGAGAGAATCATTGATCAATGCCTCCTATAAGCCCAACATTAGAGATCGAGCTCACAACCTGGGCATGTGCCCCAACTGAGAATTGAACTGTGACCTCCTGGTTCATAGGTTGATGCCCAACCACTAAACCACGCCGGCTGGGCTGGCCATGCATCTTTTTTTTTTTTTTTTTTTTTTTTTTTTAATCCTCATCGAGGATGTTTTTCCATTGATTTTTATAGAGAGGAAAAGACAGAGAAATACGTCTATTGGTTGCCTCTTGTATGGACCCTGACCAGGGCCCAGACTTGGGAGAAGCCTGCAACCGAGGTATGTGCCCTTAATCCACAGGCCAATGCTCTATCTATTGAGCAAAACAGGCTAAGGCTGATCATTTATCACAACAGGAATACATTCTGAGAACTAAGTCATTAGATGATTTCATTGTTGTGCAAGCACCACAGTGCACCTACACAAACCTAGAGGGTCGGACCTGCACAGCTAGGCTGTATGGTCTAGCCCAGTGGTCGGCAAACCACGGCTCTTTAGCCCCTTGAGTGTGGCTCTTCCACAAAATACTATGTGCGGGCACGCACGTACAGTGAGAATGAAACTTTGTGTCCCATGCGCAGAAGTCAGTTTTCCGCCTGGGCGAGTCTAATTTTGAAGAAGTGGTGTTAGAAGTGGGAGTGGCTCACGAGCTGCCGTTTGCCGACCACTGGGTTAGCCTATACTCCTGGGCTACAAACCCACTGTACTGAACACTCTGGGCAGCGGCAACGGACTGGAAAAGCTAAAAATGGTGTACAGGGCATCTCCCACAGGCGGAGCCGCAGGAGTGGAAGTTGCTCAGGGTGAGTCCGTGCATGCGGGGGAATGGATGTGAAGGCCTAGGACCCGCTGTCCACCGCTGTAGACTATGCACACTGTACACCAAGGCTACACTCAACTTAAGAAATAGCAAAGCATTGTCCTGCCACTTCAGGATGACTACAGTGTCACTAGGTGATAGGAATTTGTTAACTATAATTGATGAGACCACTGTCATAGATGCAGTTCGTCATTAATCATAATGTTTTTATGTGGCCATGACTGAATTTGTGTCTGTGCTGATTTAAGGGCTATTCTCGAAAAGCAGCAGCTCTTGAGTTCTTGAACCGATTTGAAGAAGCCAAGCAAACCTATGAGGAGGGTTTAAAACATGAAGCAAATAATCCTCAGCTCAAAGAGGGTTTACAGAATATGGAGGCTCGGTTGGCAGGTGAGCAGCTTGTACATTGTCTTTTTCCCTTTTTTCAGTCATTATCTTTAAAGAGGGATTGATTTTGAGGCTCCCCTTTCCCCCCCGAAATGTCAGTAAGCTGTCGGGGCATAGTAACTGGAGTGAACCGATGCACTTTCCTTGTTTGGAACAGAGAGGAAATTCATGAACCCTTTCAACATGCCCAATCTGTACCAGAAGCTGGAGGGTGACCCCAGGACAAGGGCGCTGCTCAATGACCCTACCTACCGGACGCTGATCGAGCAGCTGCGAAGCAAGCCTTCTGATCTGGGCACGTAAGTTCGGGCAGCGTGGTTCATCTCTGCCGTGGATGTGAACTTGATGTTTTCTTCCTGGATCCTATGGGGGGGTTCCCTCCATCCCACTGCAGGATTTCGGCCTTTGCTTTTCTCCCAACCAGCAGTAGGAGGTGTTGGTTTTCATTTGTTTGTATTTCTGAAAGGGTTGCAGAGCATGAGCAGCGTAATCTGAATGTTCGTTGTAACCCTCACATGCCTCTTCACTGCTCTCCTACAATTCTGACCTGGCCCCATCTGTATATCCCCTCCAGAGACATAAGCCCTGCTGTTTCTGTTGGTATAGCAAAGTGAAACTCAGGGTTAAAAAGGATGCCAGGCCCTGGCCAGTGTGGCTCAGTTGGTTGGGTGTTGCTCCATGCACTGAAAGGTTGCTAATTCCATTCCCGGTCAGGGGCATGCAGGAGGCAGATGATGGATGCCTTGCTTTCACATGGATGTTACTCTCTTCCTCACCCTTCCTCTCTCTAAAAGTCAAAATAATATTTATTTTTAAAGAAAAAGATCAACCTGTGAACTAGGAGGTCACGGTTTGATTCCTGGTCAGGGTACATGCCTGGGTTACAGGTTCAATCCCCAGTGTGGGGCGTGCAGAAGGCAGCCAACCAGTGGTTCTCTCTCATTGATGTTTCCATCTTTCTCTCCCTCTCCCTTTCCCTTCCTCTCTGAAATCAATAAAGATATATTTGAAAAAGAATGTAAGGTGTAAAGTAGTACAGATATATATATCTGCTGACTCAAGAAATAAATCTACCTCTGTTACCTCATTATTTTTTTGAAATATTTTTCTTTATTGATTTCAGGGAGCAAGGGAGAAAGAGAAACATTAGTGATGAGAGAGAATCATAGATTGGCTACCTCCTACACACCCCCTACTGGGGATCCGAGCCCACAACCCAGGCAGGTGCCCTTGACCGGAATCGAACCTGGTATCCCTTCAGTCCGCAGGCTGACGCTCTATTCACTGAGCCAAGCTGGCTATGGCTCTGTTACCTTTTGAAGGGTTGAATATTTCCCAGTTGTAACTGACAAGTGCAGAACCTAGCAATCTTTGGATGGGTAAGAAGCTTTTGTATGAGCTTTAGCAGTAAGTAGTGATTTAAAGATCAGTTGTGGGGAAGAGTGGTGGTTACTTTTCCCTTTTTTTTTTTTTTTTTGTACCAGGAAGCTGCAAGATCCCCGGATCATGACTACTCTCAGTGTCCTCCTGGGGTTTGATCTGGGCAGTATGGATGATGAGGACGAAGTTGCTACACCTCCGCCACCACCTCCTCCCAAAAAGGAGACCAAACCAGAGCCGATGGAAGAGGATCTTCCGGAGAACAAGAAGCAGGTCTCGTTTTTCCTCTCATTGCTCTCACACAGTTGTAAACAGCCCGTCAGCGTGGGAATGTCTATAGACCTTGGGTGGCTGTATGTTTTTGAGTGCTTAGTGTGTGCTGAGCTTACTATTAATTAAAGTTGTTGGTCTCCCTTTTTTTTTTTCTTTTTTTCTTTTTTTCTTTTTTTTTTTCTTTATTGATTTCAGAGAGGAAGGTAGAGAGAGATAGGAAAATCATTTATGAGAGAGAATCATCGATTAGCTATCTCGCACACCAAGCCCACAACCTGGGCATGTGCCTTTGGCCAGAATTGAACCTGGGACCCTTAAGTCCGCAGGCCAACACTCTATCCACTGAGCCAAACTTGCGAGGGCTAAAGTGGTCGATCTCCTAAGAGGTACAAGTGATTTCATAGGAATTATGTGTCTCAAAGACTTATGGCAGGGGGGGCTAGCTACCCTTTCATAGTCCACAGCCACTGTGGTTCTGCCGGTTTGAATATTGACCCGGGCAGGCCAGTGGAGTTGTGAGTGATCCTTGTCCTTGCCATGATCCAGAAGAATGTTGTCTCTATCAGTCCTTAGGCTACTGCTGCTTTGTTCTGGTTGAACAGAGTGTGTAATTAAAGGTTGTCCACTTAGCTGCACTGTCTTCAGAGCAGGAGGCAAGTGCCTCAGTGATTTTATTTCCCTTCTTGTAAATGAGAACAGCAGGTTGTTGCCAGATTTAGCATCTTCCAGTGGGTAAGCAATGGTTGTTTGGGGTGTCGCAAAGCTGGAAAAAAGGCCCTGCAGTGTGGGTGGTAGTGAGCTATACTGAAGACTCGTGCCACCAGCACAGCCCTTTCTAATCCTCTCCCCACCCCATCTGCTGCTGTTTGCTGACAACTGAGACCTGAGACGGCCACACAGCAGAGACTGAGCGTGGTCAGCCTCGCAGTCAAACCTGATACAAACTGTGCTGTCCTCTTTGAAGGCGATTCAAGTTGAATGGCTTTCCCCTTCCCTGAAGAGGCCCTCTGTGTTCTGACAAAGATCCAGGACGTAGGTGGAAGGGGCTTTCAGAGGAGGCAGAGATGAAGCTAAACTGCTCACTTGACCGGCTAGCACTTCCCTGTTTAAACCCGTAGCTGGTGGACGGGCCCCGGATGAGAAGAACCTGCTTCCCTGGGCGTGATAGCAGCAGTGCTCTTTAGTGCCTGGGGCAGGTCCCAGGCTCCTGCTCCGTTTGCCGTCTTGGTTAGACTTGCTTGGCAATTACTTCTTCCTGCCTCTTCTAGGCACTGAAAGAAAAAGAACTGGGAAACGATGCCTACAAGAAGAAAGACTTTGACACGGCCTTGAAGCACTACGACAGAGCCAAGGACCTGGACCCCACCAACATGACGTACATGACCAACCAAGCAGGTGAGGCCCGGGAAGAGGGCGGGTGAGTGTTAGGCGGACCTCAGGGGAGGCAGGGCTGACTCTTCTTCTTCACCCTCCTGCCTGGCAGCCGTGTACTTCGAAAAGGGCGACTACAGTAAATGCCGGGAGCTTTGTGAGAAGGCCATTGAGGTGGGGCGAGAAAACCGGGAAGACTATCGCCAGATCGCCAGGTACGCTTGACCTCTGGAGTGCCTTGAGTGGTTCAGAGGTTTGAACGTCCACGATTTAAATCTCCCCGCCCGGGGAGGGGCTGCTGGCCACGGAACGTGCGGTCTGTTGTCCAGTATCTGTCAGCCACAGGCGGAAAGGCGGCCGCGGGAGTCAAGACAAACGGTGCCGAGGGCACAGTGCCTGCGCAGTGGCCTTGTGTCTAGTGTACATGTGTGTGCTCTGCAGGGGCTGGCTCTGTGTCTACTCTCCCCGTAGCTAGTTCTTTTCCCTCATGTCTTTGTCAGAGCTTACGCGCGGATTGGCAATTCCTACTTCAAAGAAGAAAAGTACAAGGATGCCATCCATTTCTACAACAAGTCTCTGGCCGAGCACCGAACTCCAGATGTGCTCAAGAAATGCCAGCAGGTGGGTGGGGAAGAAGGGCTGTTTTGTTATCTTTTAATCTATTGTTGTCTTGTTTATTGTCATTTAATAATGAACCTTAATTTTTTTAAAATATATTTTATTGATATTTTACAGAGAGGAAGGGAGAGAGATAGAGAGCTAGAAACGTCGATGAGAGAGAAACATCGACCAGCTGCCTCTTGCACACCCCCGACCAGGGATGTGCCTGCGACCAGTGCACATGCCCTTAGCCGGAATCGAACCTGGGACCCTTCAGTCCGCAGACCGACGCTCTACCACTGAGCCAAACCGGTTTCGGCTGGACCTTAATTTTTTAAGTAGTGTCTCTAGTCATATTATATGATGCTGCCCTATTACTTAATGATATATAACTTAAGATTTTTCTTACCCCAATGTTGGGTATTATGCCAGTTGTCATAAATTATGTAGGAGGGAGACCGTATTCACAAAAATACTAGTTGAAAATTACTCGTGCTATTAACACATGCACCATTTTCCTATGAGGCATATGTTTGTACCAAGTGTATGTCAATATCATTCTGTTTCACAGCCAACCTTGAAAATGAGGCTATAAAATTCTTAAAAATTAAATCTTGCCAGCAGACTCTTTGAAAATTAAAATTCTAACCTGGCTTTTTAAGCCCAATATTTATGTTTCTAAGAATTTAAATGAATCTTCCAAGAATTATGTTTTCTTAGGCAGAGAAAATCTTAAAGGAGCAAGAGCGGCTGGCCTACATAAACCCTGACCTGGCTTTGGAGGAGAAGAACAAGGGCAATGAGTGTTTCCAGAAAGGTATCTCAGCCTGGATGGTGGCCTTTGGGTGAGGGTGGAAGCGTGCCTCTGGGCCTCCGCTGACTGCAGGGTAGTACGCCTGGTGGGGGAGGTGGCTGTATACATTTTTTTGAGTTTCTTTTGTCCTTATGCAGGGGACTATCCCCAAGCCATGAAGCATTACACAGAAGCTATCAAACGGAACCCAAAAGATGCCAAATTGTACAGCAATCGAGCCGCCTGCTACACCAAACTCCTGGAGTTTCAGCTGGCGCTCAAGGTAAGAGGCTCTATGGAGTGGCCATTTTTGTGACCTGTATATAGGAATGTGTGTGTTCTCTCTTCACACTTTTCATCAACATCAGCTTGTTCTTGTTTTGATTATAGATTCAAAATGGTGGTGGTGCATGTGTGAGGTTTGTGAATACAGGGTTGGGCAAAAGTAAGTTTACAGTTGTGAGTATGCAAAACACAGTTCTTACATTATTTTATTAATTACTATATTATTTTTGAACAACTGTCAACCTGCTTTTGCCCATCCCCTACAGGACCTCTCGTGTCGTTAGTGATGGGAGCATTTGGGGAAGTGGGTCCTTTCAACATTTTGAGTGTACAATTTAGTCGCATCAAGTAGATTCATATTGTTGTGCAAACCTTCACCGCCATCCATTACCAACCTTCTGTCCGTCCTCCCAGACTGAAATTGTGCATCCTCCCATTGTCCTTCCCGGCTCCTGGCAGTCACTGTTCTACTTTCTGTCTGTGAATGTGATCATTCAAGGTACTTCGTGTAACTGGAATCAAGCAGTATTTGTTGTTTTGTGTCTGGTTTATTTCACTTAGCATCTTGTCTCTAAGGTTCATGATATAAAATGTGTCAGCATTTCTGTCCTCTTTAGGGCTGAACACTGTTTCATTGTAAGTAAATGCCACCTTTTGTTTATCCATTCCTCTGTTGACACACGTTTCCATTTTTGGCTATTGTGAGTAATGCTCTTATGAATATGAGTGTACACTGTCTGTGCAAGCTCCTAGTTTCAGTTCTTTCCTATTTAACAGCCGAAGTGCTGGACCATAGGACAGTTCTGTGTTTTGTGTGTTTTTAGAACTGCCATACTTTCCACAGCAGCTTTACCATTCTTGACTTTTTGATACTTAGCTGAGCAGGTGTGCTGTTCGCAGGCACGTTGAGAATAGCTGTGTGAGTACGTCCGGCACTTGGAGAAATTGCTCCCCATTGCTGTCTTGAGCAGAAGCTGCTCTGTGCCTCTTGGCTGTTTGTAGCTTCTCTAGGGGACGGGCTGGGAACATTTGGTGGGCAGGGGGAAAGTGGGGTCTGTCTGGGGACACCGAGTCCATGGTGGTTTGGGTTTGCTGCCAGTATCTCCTGGGTCTGTGCCGAGAGATGGCAGTCACCTGTGAGGTGAGCAGCCCTTCCCCCTCACAGGGGAAGAATGAATGCATTTACTTCTGGTCTGAAAGTTTCCTGGTGGAAGAGGAGGAATTAGACCTGTCTGTGCAAACTACACTGTGTAGCACATCCTGTTTCACATGATTTTATATTTTGGGAGATGTTTCAAACAAAAATACACAGAATACCTGTGTAGTCTTCACCTATATTCAACAATAAGTATTGATACATTTTTGCTGAACCATTTGTAAAAGGAGATTGTATGCATTTTGGCAGTTGACCTCCAAATTCTTGACCTATAAATTGTTTCTCCTGAAATGACATTCCCCATCCAGCCGCAATATTATTGACACCTGATGGTAACGAAACGAAGGCTTCAGTGCCATCTGCTCTGTGTCTGTGTTCAGACTTGTCTACTTGTCGGAAAACACGTTTTAAAGTCTTAGTTTCTAAAGCCTATGCTTTTCATCTGGTTGTCATCTTCTCTTTAGTTTCTCCAACTAGAAGCTGTCTCCACCTTTTGGGTTTTTGTTTCTTTTTGTATCTGTATTTTTTGTTTTGCTTTTTAATCCTCACCTGAGGATATTTTTTCCATTGATTTTTATTTATTTATTGATTTCAGAGGGGAAGGGAGAAGGCTAGAGAGAGAGAAACATCAATACTGAGAATCATTGATTGGCTGCCTCTTGCACATCCCACACTGGGATCGAGCCTGCAACCTGGGCATATGCCCTGACCAGGAATCAAACCATGACCTCCTGGTTCAGAGGTTGACGTTCAATGACTGAGTCACACCAGCTGGGCCCATTGATTTTTTTTTTTTGGGGGGGGGGGGAGTGTGGAGCGGAGAGAAACAGCGACGTGAGAGAGACACATCAATTGGCTCCCACACACATCCCAACCAGGATCAGGGAGTGAACCTGCAACCCAGATACATGTCTTAACTGGGAATTGAACTCATTACCCTATGGTGCATTGCTGACACTCTAACCATTGAAACAGCCAGGGTGTGTGTGTGTGTGTGTGTGTGTGTGTGTGTGTGTGTGTTTAGTCATCGGCCTTTTGAAAAGTCCAGGCCATGTGGATAGGATGGTCCCTAACCTGGAGTTGCCCCTTTCGGTGTTGCTTAACTGATTCCTCTACCCTCCTTTTGCTGTGGCTGCTGTTAAATCCACCCAGATGCCAGGTTACAGGAGCACTGGAAGCAAAAGTAGAATCCTTTGTAAGGTCTCCGGGTGATGGGTCAGTTTGTCATTCCAAAGGAGCAGTCTACGTTGAAGTAGCTCCTGGAAAGGAATGAGCCTAATTCCTTTTTGCCTCTTCGTCTAGGACTGTGAGGAGTGCATCCAGCTGGAGCCGTCCTTCAGTAAGTGCCTTTATGCTGCCTCTGCCCATCCCTTTGCCCTGGGCAAAAGATTGAAAGGCAAGGGCATGCCTGTTTGTCCTCGCAGCTGTAGATTTAGCAGCTAGCCTCCCGGGTGAGAGAGCAGCCCTAGGAGCTGCATTTGGATATGGCCTCACCCTCCCATTCTGTCCGCAGTCAAGGGCTATACACGGAAAGCAGCTGCCCTGGAAGCGATGAAGGACTACACAAAAGCCATGGATGTCTACCAGAAGGCCCTGGAGCTGGACTCCAACTGTAAGGTGGGCCGCCCCTGGCTCTCCCTGCGCCCGCTTCTCCTCCTCCTCCGTGGTCCTTCACTGACCCTTGCCTCTCACCTGATTCTGTGTGTGTGTGTGTGTTGCCTCTGTCATCTTGGACCTCCTGAAGCAGTGAGGTGGGTTGTGCTAACACCCTCCCCTTTGGCTTTGCCGGAGTGCAGGAGGCAGCAGATGGCTACCAGCGCTGCATGATGGCCCAGTACAACCGACACGACAGCCCCGAGGATGTGAAGCGACGGGCCATGGCCGACCCTGAGGTGCAGCAGATCATGAGCGACCCAGCCATGCGGCTCATCCTGGAGCAGATGCAGAAGGACCCTCAGGCACTTAGCGAGTGAGTGGAGCTGGGGAGGCGGCCTTGAAGGATAAACCGGTGGCAGTGCGTGAGGCGGGGACGCATGTGATTAGCCCGAGTAGGGTATTTTGTGTGATTCTTACTGGACGTTTTAAAGGTCAGCAGTTTGGAGGTGGGCTGGAAGGGCTTCACCTGTATGTCAGTCATGGTGGCTGAAATCGTTCACTGGAAAGACCAGGCTTGCTGGGACGAATGGTCTCCATGTAAAGCTGTCCCCGTAAGGTGGAGCCGCTGGCCAGTTCTGACTGCAGAGCAGTGAGGGCCTCTGCCCTTCTCCTGCCAGAACGTGTCCTTAACCACCTCCCGCCGGTGCCTTCTAGGGCTGTGCACCGGGGCTGCTCCAAGAACAAGACAGGCCTCTCTTACGTTAAGTCTCATTTCGAGCTCTGCCTCTTCTTCCTCAGACACTTGAAGAATCCTGTAATAGCACAGAAGATCCAGAAGCTGATGGATGTGGGCCTGATCGCAATTCGGTGATGACTTGCTCGCCATCCCTCTTCCCTCTGTCCTCGTGTGGAAAGAGGAGCGGGGACCGCAGCAAGCAGCACGGAGCAGAGGGAGAGAAGGGGAGCCAGCAGCTTATCTCTATATTTATACAGACCTGTGTGGAAGATAGAGACTCGTACACGTTCCTCTAGCCGCCGCCTCGGGGACCTCCCAGCACATGCATGGTCCCTTCCGCTGCCCTCAGTTCCCTGTCTCTGTCCCTGTTCCCAGTCGCTGTCTCAGCTGCTCATAGTTGTTATTTTTTATTTGGGGCAGTGGGCATGAAGGGGGAAGGGAGGGCATTTTTCCTGACCTCGGGTCCCAACTGTCTTCACATTGTTAACTCCGAGTCCCCTTCTCCAATAAAACAAGCCGGTCAGGCGTGGTTATACCTTGTGATGCCCGAGAGTGATTTTTCTGCCAGAAGACTTTAAAGTGGGCCCTGGCTGGGCAGCTCCGTTGGTGAGAGCATCATCCTGATGGACCAGGGTGGCAGGTTTGAGCCCTGTCAGGGCGCATGCAAGAATCAACCAAGGAGCCCTGGCCAGTGTCGGCCTGCGGACTGAAGGCCCCCAAGTTCAATTCTAGTCAAGAGCACATGCTCAGGTTGTGGGCTCAATCCCCAGTAGGGGGCATGCATGAGGCAGTAAATCAGTGAATCTCATCATTGACGTCTTCTCCTTCCTCTCTGAAATAAAAATATATTTAAAGAATAAAAGAACCTGTCTTCTATACTAATAAAAGGGTAATATACTAATTAGACCAGGAGACCTTCCGGACAAAGCCATGGTGGCAGGGCCAAGGCAGGCGGTTAGGGGTGATCAGGCCAGCTTGGGGGGGGCGGTGAAGAACAGCAGTTGTGGGGTGAGCAGGCCAGTGAGGGGGCTCAGTTGGGGGCTGGCAGGTGAGCAGTTAGGAGTCTGCAGTTCTGGATTGTGAGAGGGCTGTTTGCCAGTTTTTAGGCCCAATCCCACATCAGGCCTAAACCGGCAGTCGGACATCCCCTGAGGGGTCCCAGATTGGAGAGAGGGTGCGGGCCAGGTTGAGGGACGATTACCACCCCTGCCCCCCCAAAAATTTTTTTTCATGCACTGGGCCACTATTGAATAAATAAGTGGAACAATAAATCAACATCTCTAAAAATCCATCATTAAGTCTTTACATGGCTGTTCTCCAGGGGTCAGCCCGGATGGGGAGAGGTGTCTGAATTGACAGGACCAGCCTCTGAGCTCCCCTTGGTCCCACTGCTTTGCCAGGTGCTCGCTAGGTGGTGCTGTCACTCAGTGAACAGCTGACAGGGAGCTTGGAGTCACCCCTCCTCAGGGGCCAGGTTCAGACAAACTCGGTGATTCCTACGCTGTGGGTTCTTCACACGCTTCATTAACCCAGACGCCAGCTCCACCCAGAGAACATGATTCCACCGAGAACCAAACTGCTTCCATGGCAAGAGAGGCTCTGGGCTTGTTTGGAGAGATCGGGTCTGTCAGCAGCTGTATGGTTTAGGTTTTGCTTTTTGTTTTTTATGTTTGTATTGGTTTTAGGAGCAGAAGGGAGAGGGAGACAGGGATAGGAACATCAATGATGAATCCAGCTAGCATGGTTCAGTGGTTAAGCATCAACCTACAAACCAGGAGGTCCTGGTTCAATTCCTGATCAGGGCACATGCCCAGGTTGCAGGCTTGATCCCCAGTAGGGGATGTGCAGGAGGCAGCCGATCCAAGATTCTCATCATTGATGTTTCTTTGGGGGGGGGGGGGCGCCTAGGGGGTTAAATGAGCCTTTATTAGGATGTCGAAGCAATGTGTTCAAAGGCAGCCCTATAAAACAAGGATTTTAAGCGAAGTCCCTAACTGCATGGACAGGAAAACCAGGGCAGGAGCTGAAGTGGGGAGTGACGTACCCCGTCTCCACTCAACACATGAATGTGCACACACATAGGACACCCTCACATGTGCTTGGAGCTGGCTCTGTGTGCAGCGCACACATGACATCTGCCATCATTGATATTTCTAGCTCCCCCTCTTTCTTCCTCTCTGAAATCAATAAAAATATATTTTTATAAAATAACACAACGAAACCAGTTTGGCTCAGTGGATATAGCGTCAGCCTCAAGACTGAAGGGTCCCAGGTTCGATTCCGGTCAAGGGCATGTACCTTGGTGCAGGAGGCAGCTGACCGGTATTTCTCTCTCATCGGTGTTTCTAACTCTATCCCTCTCCTTTCCTCTCTGGAAAAAAAAATCAATAAAATAAATTTTTTAAAAAAAGAAAAAAATGGGTGGAGATGCACCTTAAAAAAAAATAACTCAATGCTCTCAACTGGGCTTAAAGTAGTAGGTTTTGGTCACACTTGTCCATGGTCACAGCAAACTATTTCTAAACCCCCTTGGCCTGCGACTGCTTCTGGGCAGGAGTAAACTTCCTCTTTTGCTCCAAGAGTAGCTTTCTGGGCTAGGAACCGCTGAGGCCAGCAGCTGGCGGTACTTCCTGCCGCCTTGGCTTTGCATAAACTGGCTTTCCCCTGGGGGTCCCCTCAGCCCCTCCCCACCTGGGCGGCAGCTCAGGACGCCTGTCCACAGGGATTCTGCGTCTTCTCTCCCTGCAGGTTCAGCCTCCTCCAGCCCTAAGTCAGAGAGGCCAAGTTCCGGCCACGCAGCCGGCTCTCCCGACGACGCGCCCATCCCGGGGCAGGGCTGGGCGGGAGGAGGTTGGGCTGCAGGATCACCCTGAGATCACCTTTGAGGAGGAGCTGCAGGAGCGAGCACCTGGGCAGGGCGGGTGTGCGTGGTGGACCGCTCTGTTCACTGTTTCCCGGAGCGGCTCTGAGATGGACCAGTTTGGAGACAGGCCCTCAGTGGGGACAGGAAAGACGTCAGGAAGCTCTTTTCCCTCAGGCCTTCTCTAGATACCCTTGTGGGGATAAGGAACATTTGGGCCTTGAGCTGACTTGGCCTGCCAGGTCCTACGCCTGGATCCAGTCCTTCCAATCCCATGGCTCTCCGTGGCACCCGGCGGCGTGTCATAGCCCACAGGCCCCCACCCCGGACGGCTGCCCTGGGAAGGCAGCGCCAGAGAGAAAGGGGTGGGGAAGGAGGCACCCGAAGCTGCAGGTGTTCGGGCGGGCGGAGGCGGGACTGGCTCGCACCCCAACCTTCCTCCACCTGCAGCCCCAGCCCCTTGCAGGCGGGTCGAGCTGGGCCCTCCCCACAGGGGGCCTCGCCAGGAGCACACACTGATGGCTTCTCTGGACTGAGCAACCCTCCCGAGAGGGGACCCCCCAGCCGCACGCACTCCTCCCCGGCTTCCTGTGCTCGCTGGGAACCAAGGCGGGGCCCCGTGGCCCTCAGCAGCGGCTGGCAGTCTGCTTCCTGAACCCAGAGCCCCAGCCCGCCCTGGGGAGGGGCTGAGCCCGCCCAGCGCGAGAGGCCGGGGCTGCCCTCTGAAGGAAGCTCCAAAGAGAAAGCGGAGGAGACGCAGGCGCCCGGGCTGAGGCCGGGACTGGCTCGCACCCCGACCCTCCGCCTGCAGCCGCAGCCCCTCGCAGGCAAGGTAAGAGGGGCCTTCTCCTCCTGCCTTCCTCCGCCCGCCCGGCCCCACGCACGGCCTCCTCCCGCCGGCAGCCGCACTCCCCGCTGCCCGAGGGAGGCCGCGCTGGGCTCACCGTCGGGCCAGGGCTGGCGTTGTTCTCGGACCTGGGCCGCCACCACTCCCAGGGTGGCAGCTTGCCCGTGCGGGCTTGGGGTGAGCTGTGAACTGGGGAAGCAAATGGAGGCCGTGCCCAGCTCTGCCGTCCAGCGGGGTGCCCTTCAGTGAGCCCCTTCTTACTCTGTGCCGGGCCTCCATCTTCCCATCTGTACGATGGGAGAGGGCCCAGCCACATGGTCTCCGAGGGGCCTTGCAGCTTAGCCAGGCGACGAGGAGAGGTCTCAGGTTCGCCTGGCACCACTCAGCACCCCATGTCTCCCCGAGGCCTCGGGGTCCTGGCCTGCGGGTCTGCTCTGCCCCCCGCCCCCCGCCCCACCTGTCCGGGGCACCCCGGGGCCGCTCCACCTCGAACCCGGGCAGCCTCCCAGCCCAGCGCCTTGCCCACCCGCCCCCTCCCGCCTCCGCAGAGCCCCGCAGCCATGGCGGGCATGAAGACGGCCACCGGCGACTACATCGACTCGTCCTGGGAGCTGCGCGTGTTTGTGGGGGAGGAGGACCCCGAGGCCGAGTCCGTCACCCTCCGGGTCACGGGGGAGTCGCACATCGGCGGGGTGATCCTGAAGATCGTGGAGCAGATCAGTGAGTGCCAGCCCCCCCCCCGGGCCACCCCCGGCACCGTGGGGGCCCCCCTCGGCCCTGGCCCGTCCCCGGCACCGGGCACGGCCCTCCACAGATAACGGTGTCACCGTGACTCAGGCTCCAGCTTAATCATTTGGTCCCAAAAAAGACATTTCCCCCACTTCCCCTCACCCAGCCCCCCCTTCCCTCCCACTCCAGCTGTGCTGGGGCCGAGGGGCAGGGGCAGGGGCAGGGTTAGGGTTAGGGTCAGGGTTAGGGTCAGGGTTAGGGCTAGCCTCCACCTGGAGGCCAGAGGGGCCCCTGAAGGGGCTGAGGGAGGGTCGCCCTGGCCTGGCTCCGCTCCCACGCTTCCTCCCCAGGCGGAAGCCCGCAGGCTGGTGGGAAGGCCCTGCCCCCACAGGAAGTTGCAGCACAGCGGCCTGTGGTATCATCAGCCATTGGGAGCCTTTCCCTGCCCGGGTGCCCGCTGCCCCTTCCTGGCACCCCGATAGCCGGAGCTGGACGCAGGCCTGTGAGCGCCCGGCCGGGCCTGTGGCCTGCGGAAGGGGTGGCGGGCCTCCTCGGACCCAGCCCACCGAGTGCTCCTGGGAGGCCGGTGGGGACCAGGGCTGAGCTGCGAAGACTCGCTGGCCTCAGGGCACAGCCCGAGGCAACGCGAGAGGCTACACAGGGAGCCAGCCTCCTCCACTGCGGGGCTCCCCGAGGCGACCCTTAGCTCTGAGCCCCTGCAGTGGGGACTTGGGGACCCCCTCCAGTCCCCGCTCATCCCCTAGACCAGGCGTGGGCAAACTATGGCCCACGGGCCGGATCCAGCCCGTTCGGCTGTTCTGTCCGGCCCGAGCGGAGCCGAAAGAGCGGGCCGTACCCTTTCATGTATTGATGTTTTTTGTTTTTTTATTTTTTTTTATTTTTTATTTTTTATTTTTTTAAATATATTTTATTGATATTATACAGAGAGGAAGGGAGAGAGACAGAGAGCTAGAAACATCGATGAGAGAGAAACATCGACCAGCTGCCTCTTGCACTCCCCCCACTGGGGATGTGCCCGCAACCAAGGTACATGCCCTTGACCGGAATCGAACCCGGGACCTTTCAGTCCGCAGACCGACGCTCTACCACTGAGCCAAACCGGTTTCGGCTGTTTTTTTAAAAATATATATTTTATTGATTTTTCACAGAGAGGAAGGGAGAGGGATAGAGAGCTAGAAACCTTGATGAGAGAGAGACATCGACCAGCTGCCTCCTGCACACCCCCCACCAGGGATGTGCCCGCAATCAATGTACATGCCCCTGACCGGAATCGAACCCAGGACCCCTTAGTCCGCAGGCCGACGCTCTATCCGCTGAGCCAAACCAGTTTCGGCTATGTATTGATGTTTACTTTGAATTTATGTCAGTTCACACGAACACTCCATCCATGCTTTTGTTCCGGCCCTCCGGTCCAGTTTAAGAACCCATTGTGGCGCTCGAGTCAAAAAGTTTGCCCACCCCTGCCCTAGCCCAGTGGTCAGAAAACTGTGATGCTCGAGCCACATGTGGCTCTTTGGCCCCTTGAGGGTGGCTCTTCCACAAAACACCACGGCCTGGGCGAGTCTGTGTTAAAGAAGTGGCGTTAGAAGAAGTTTAAGTTTTAAAATGTGGCTCTCCAAAGAAGTTTCATTCGGTGTCCTGTTGATATTGGGCTCTGTGGACTAATGAGTTTGCCGACCACCGCCTAGTGCCTCACGCCCTCCGAGCTCCACTGAGCCGGCCCTCCAGCCCCTGGCCTCCTGCACACGGGGCTCCCAGGAGCCGGCGGGGGGGCCTGGGCGGGGGGGGGGGGGGCCACCAGGCTGGAGGGGCTCATAGGAGAAGCCGCTCCTGAGTCCTGAGGCCGCAGGGAGGAGGGAGGCTCTGTCCGGCACTAGGCCAGGCGGGGCCTCAGCGCCACAGGCCCTGGGACTCGCCTGGAGGAGGAGGTGCCACCGAGGGCCTGTGGGTGAGGCTGACTGAGGCGGGTCCCTGGGGGGGGGGGGGACAGGGAGCCAGCCCCTGTGCTGGTCGGCACTGGCGCTGGTGCGGACGGGGGTTAGGGTTAGGGTTAGGGTTAGGGTTAGGGTTAGGGTTAGGGTTAGGGTTAGGGTTAGGGTTAGGGTTAGGGTTAGGGTCGTGGAGGCGGGATGACACAGGTGAGGTGGGGGGTCTAACAGTGGACGGGAGGGCACCGGGCCTCCGGCCTCTGACCGCCAGGCCGTGCCCGGCGCTGGGGCGGCCCCCCGGCTGACGTCCTGCCCCGCCCCCCGGCCCAGACCGCAAGCAGGACTGGTCGGACCACGCCATCTGGTGGGAGCAGAAGAGGCGGTGGCTGCTGCAGACGCACTGGACGCTGGACAAGTACGGCATCCTGGCCGACGCCCGCCTCCTCTTCGGGCCGCAGCACCGGCCCGTGCTCCTGCGGCTGCCCAACCGCCGCGCCCTGCGCCTGCGGGCCAGCTTCTCCCAGCCCCTCTTCCAGGCCGTGGCCGCCGTCTGCCGCCTGCTCAGTGAGTCTCCGGGCCGCCTCCCAGCCCCAAGGTCCCTGCAAGGGGGCCGGTCCCCTCCCTGCACGGCCTGCCTGCCGGGCCGGCCTGCCCCAAAGTGCCCGCTGGGGCGGGGGCAGGGGCCACGGGCGGCCTGCTCCCGCTGAGACCCGCTCCCGCAGGCATCCGGCACCCCGAGGAGCTGTCCCTGCTCCGGGCTCCCGAGAAGAAGGAGAAGAAGAAGAAGGAGAAGGAGCCGGAGGAGGAGGTGTATGACCTCACCAAGGTCGTGCTGGCTGGGGGTGAGCACCCACGGGTGGGCCAGGGGCGGGGCGGGGGGTGGGTGGGGGGACAGGGAGCAGGCCCAGGACGGTGGCTGACCCCCACCCCTCCAGGCATGGCGCCGGCGCTGTTCCGGGGGATGCCCGCCCACTTCTCAGACAGCGCCCAGACGGAGGCCTGCTACCACATGCTGAGCCGGCCGCAGCCGCCGCCCGACCCCGCCCTGCTGCAGCGCCTGCCGCGGCCCGGCTCGCTGCTGGACAAGACGCGGCTGCACAGCAGGTGCCCCGCCGGCGCGGGCCCTGGGTGCCCCACTCCCGGGCTCACCCCTCGTGTCCTGCTCACCCCAGAGCCAGGCTCCTGTTCGCAGGCCTTTCTAGATGTGCACACTCACCCCCAAGCCGCCCAGCCCCAGGCCCCAGCCCCCCAGCCCCCAGCCCCCACCCCCAGCCCCAGCCCCAGACCCAGCCCTCATCCCCAGCCCCAGCCCCAGCCCCAGCCCAGCCCCAGCCCAGCCCCAGCCCCAGCCCCCAGCCCCCAGCCCCAGCCCTCACCCCCAGCCCCAGCCCCAGCCCCCCAGCCCCCACCCCCAGCCCCAGACCCAGACCCAGCCCTCACCCCCAGCCCCAGCCCCAGCCCCAGACCCAGCCCTCACCCCCAGCCCCAGCCCCAGCCCCAGCCCCAGCCCCAGCCCCAGCCCCAGCCCTCACCCCCAGCCCCAGCCCCAGCCCCAGACCCAGCCCTCACCCCCAGCCCCAGCCCCAGCCCCAGACCCAGCCCTCACCCCCAGCCCCAGCCCCAGCCCCAGCCCCCAGTCCCCAGCCCCAGCCCCAGCCCCGGACCCCCGCTGCCAGCTCAGCCCCCCCTCCCCGCAGGTGGCTGGACTCCTCGCGGTGCCTCATGCAGCAGGGCATCAGGGCCGGGGACACGCTCTGGCTGCGCTTCAAGTACTACAGCTTCTTCGACCTGGACCCCAAGGTGGGCCGGGCCGGGCCGGGTCCATGACACCTGGGGACGTGGGTGCAGGCTCGCAGAGGCTTGTCTGGGCCCGGGTCTCTGTCTGTTTGCCCATCCTCCGCCGGCTCATTAACTCGGGTGGTGCCGAGGGCGTCGGGGAGAGAATGGCCCACCCGCGGGCAGACCGGTGCGTGGGCCCCGGCAGCCGGCCCGAGCTCAGGGAAGGCCTCCTGGCGGGGGCAGCGCCGCGGCCGGCCAGGGCCTGTCCCCTCCCGGCCCCGTGGCCACGGCCACCCGAGGCGCCACCGTCCCTCCGCCCCCGGCTCCGTCCCGCACCGAGGAGCTTCTACCTCGGCCGCCGCCTGTCCTTCCCCCCGGGATCCTGCTCCTGCTCCCCAGCCTTTCCTGGGTGCTCGCTGGGCCCTGCTCCTCAGCCAGATCTGTGCTGGTGTCTGCCCCCGGCCCTTGGGAGCCGGCCCGCCTCTGTCTGTCTGTCTGTCCGTCTGTCCGCTGCTCGCTGCCTGGCCACGTGCTTCTCCGCTGCTCGTGACCCCCAAGCGCCGTGTCTCTCACTGCCTGCCGGCCCCTCAGCGACCCTGCCCCCTCCGAGGCCGCTGGGAGGCAGTGAGCCCCAGCTCCCTCCAGCTCCCTCCGGCTCCCTCTGGCCTCCTCCTCTCCACCCCTCCCCCTGACCCCCCCGGTCTCACGGGTTCAAGTATCTGCGTGCTCTTTGCAGCCACCCCCACTTTATAACCTCCTGCCCAGACTCTCTCCCCGAGCTCTAGGCTCTCGTATCCAAGCGGCCATCTTGGCTCAGGCACCGGAACAGGCCCCCCCCCACCCGGCCCCTGCGGGCAGCGGGCTCCTGTGCTGTGCCCCATCCACCTCCACGATGCTGGTCCCAGCCTCTCTGCCTCCCAGGGCCTCTCCTCCCCCAGCTCAGGATGAAGCCTCGCCAGCACACAGTAGGTCATGTTGCCAGCACACAGTAGGTCGTGTCGTGCCCAGGACCGGCCGAAGGCTGCTGTGGCTCCTCTGGTCCCAGCTGCCATCCCCGAGGCCCAGCCTGATCAGGCCCTGGCCCTGCCCACTGTGACCTCAATGACCCTCTCCCTCCTCCCCACCCCCTCCCCCAACCCAGTCCCTTCCACCCTCACCACCTCCTCTCCCCAGCCCCTTCCGCCCCTTCTCCGGCCTTCCCCACCCTCTCCGATTGAGTAATGTTATATTCCACTTTATCTCTGTTAGATTAGCTGACTAGCTATGCTTTTTTTCTTTCAGCTCTAGGGGCTATAGCACAGATACTGTTTTTTAAAAATATTTTTATTGATTTTAGAGAGTAAGGGAAAGGGGAAAAGAGGTAGAAACATCCGTGATGAAAGAGAATCATTGATTAGCTGCCTCCTGTACGCCCCACACTGGGGATCAAGCCTACAACCCGGGCCTGTGCCCTTGATCAGACTCGAACCTGGGACCCTTCAGTCTGCAGGCCAGCGCTCTATCTGCTGAGCCACACCGGCTGGGACTAGCTCACATCAACTGTTACCATCTAGTGATAGTTCCGCTTCACACAGCTTCTGAGAACCTCACACAGGATCCTTCCCTTCCCTCCTGCCCTCGCACACCTCACTTCCCCCGCCACAGCCCGCACAGCCCGCACCGGCTGTCAGAGGTGCCGTGCGGTGATCGTGAGGATGAGACCGCGCTGAGAGCTCCCTCATACACACAGTCGCATAACCTGTACACGCCAAGCGTGCAAGTCAATGGCCGCCAGTCTGCTCCCGGAGCAGTGCAGCCATCACAATCCATCATCCCACTACACCTAGGTTGCAGGTTCAATCCCCAGTCAGGGCTCATACAAGAGGCAACCCATGACTGCATCGACAAGTGGAACAACAATTCCCCCTCTCTCTAAAATCAATCAATATGTAACTTTCTTTAAGAATGGGGAGGTTGCTGAAACCGGTTTGGCTCAGTGGTAGAGCGTCGGTCTGCGGACTAAAAGGTCCCGGGTTCTATTCTGGTTGAGGGCATGTACCTTGGTTTTGGGCACATCCCCGATGGGGGGTGTGCAGGAGGCAGCTGGTTGATGTATCTCTCTCATCGATGTTTCTAGCTCTCTATCCCTCTCCCTTCCTCTCTGTGAAAAATCAATAAAAATATATTTTTTTAAAAAAGAATGGGGAGGTTAACTTTTGTAAAAAGTTACATATTGATTGATTTTAGAGAGCGGGACAATGCTCTAACCAGCTGACCCAGCCGGCGGGGCCAGGTGCACGTTTCTGCCGGGCGCATGCCGGGAGCGGGATTGCTGGGTCCCAGGGCAGACACTGCGGTGGACACCGTTAGACAGCTTTCCGGAGTGGGGGTACCAGCCACCCCCCTCGGCAGGGAAGTTCCACAGCCTCACCTTCACGGTGGCCCTTCTGGCGGGTGCAGAGAGGTTCCTGAGTTGTTTTTTATTTGTGTGTTTTTAAAACCGCTTCCCTGAGATATAACTCACTTCATAACAGGCGCCGTCGCAGCATTCCCGCGGCTATTTTTAGTAAATGTACACAGTTGTGCAACTGCCACCACAGTTTTAGCCCGTTTCCGCCACCCCGGAAGGTTCTCCAGGGCCCACGTGGAGCCGTTCCCCCCACACCCAACCAGCAACCGGCGGCGTGCGCTCTGCGTGGCCACCGGGCTCCCGAGGAGGCCACACCGAGCCCTGCGCATCGGGCTCTTGGCCACAGGAAGTCCTCCCCGGGAAGTTTCTGTTCAAGTTTCCCCCCCGTTTTTTATACAGACTGGCCTGGCTTTTTCGTCCTGCTCTGTATGTACTCGGTATGGGAGCGCCTTGTCGGATAAATACGTCGTGAATACATTTTTCCACTCTGTGCTTTGCCTTCTCATTCTCTCTCTTTTAAAAAAATATTTTTTTTTATTGATTTTTTTACAGAGAGGAAGGAGAGAGATAGAGATAACCCTAACCCCCTACTGGTTATGTGCCCGCAACCCAGGTACATGCCCTTGACTGGAATCGAACCTGGGACCCTTCAGTCCTCAGGCCGAGGCTCTATTCACTGAGCCAAACCAGTTAGGGCTTAACATATTCTTTTCAATGTTTTTATTTATTTTGGAGAGAGAGAGAGAGAGAGAGAGAGAGAGAGAGAGAGAGAGAGAGAAACATCAGTGAGAAACATCGATCAGCTGCCTTTTGCACGCCTCCCACCGGGGGCAGGGCTGAGCCAACCCTTAGCAGCTGTTTTTCTTTCTTTTCTTTCTTTCTTTCTTTCTTTCTTTCTTTCTTTCTTTCTTTCTTTCTTTCTTTCTTTCTTTCTTTCTTTCTTCTTTCTTTCTTTCTTTTTCTTTCTTTCTTTGCAGCTGTTTTGTTTCTAGCTTTTCTTGGATCACTTCACCTGTTTACTGATCGGCTTACTCGGTCGCCCTTCTGCCCTCAGCAGCGTGGGGCGAGCACCGCAGCATCCGTACAAACAGGGAAAAGGGAAAGGTGCCCCCCCCCACCCCCGGGCTGATGGGCAGGCAGGCCGTGAGGCCGGGCTGCGATCGGCTGCCCACACGGGCCGCTCCACCGGCCGCCACGGCACCGGGGCAGGGCTGGGGGCCGAGGCTCTGGGCACAGGGCACCGGGCCCTGAGCCCCGGACCCCGGACCGACCCGCCCGGCTCCCCGCGCTGCAGGCAGACCCGGTGCGGCTGACCCAGCTGTACGAGCAGGCGCGCTGGGACCTGCTGCTGGAGGAGATCGACTGCACCGAGGAGGAGATGATGGTGTTCGCCGCCCTGCAGGTGGGGGTGGCCGGGGGGCGGGGGTGGCCGGGGTGGCCGGGGGCCGGGGGGGCGGGGCCGGCCGGGGGGCGGGGGCCGGCGGGAGGGTCCTCCAGGGGGCCCCTCTCCAGGGCAGCCCTGCTCAGGGCGCCCACGGAGCCCGCCTGGCTTGTGCCCCCAGTACCACATCAACAAGCTGTCGCAGAGCGGGGAGGTGGGCGAGCCCGCGGGCGCGGACCCGGGGCTGGACGACCTGGACGCAGCCCTGAGCAACCTGGAGGTGAAGCTGGAGGGCTCGGCGCGCGCCGACGTGCTGGTGAGGAGCGGCGGCCCGGGGTGGGGGGCGGGGGGCAGAGGGCAGGGGCGGGGGTGCCCCAGCCAGGCCTCTGACCCTCTCCTCCCAGGACAGCCTCACCGCCATCCCCGAGCTCAAGGACCATCTCCGCATCTTGCGGTGAGTGGGGGGCAGAGCTGGCGGCCGGGCGGGGGGGGGG
The DNA here is from genome assembly GCA_963924515.1 of Vespertilio murinus. Taxonomy (NCBI): domain Eukaryota; kingdom Metazoa; phylum Chordata; class Mammalia; order Chiroptera; family Vespertilionidae; genus Vespertilio; species Vespertilio murinus. The sequence goes on along the minus strand of OZ004709.1, from coordinate 168,274,039 downwards.
GGCATGGAGGGCAGAGGGTGGGGGCCGGTGACCTCTGACCTCTCCCCAGGCCCCGGAAGCTGACCCTGAAAGGGTACCGCCAGCACTGGGTGGTGTTCAAGGAGACCACGCTGTCCTACTACAAGAGCCAGGACGAGGCCCCGGGGGACCCCATCCAGCAGCTCAACCTCAAGGGTGGGTGGGGGGCTGGCCAGGGTTGGGGGGTGCCCTGCCTGCTTCTTCCGAGGGCCAGGGAGGACGCCCTGCTCGGGGCCTCTCCGGTCGGGGTCCCCCTCTCCGGCCTCCTCAGCCCCCCTCTTCTCCCCTCTCCCCCCCAGGCTGTGAGGTGGTCCCTGATGTCAACGTCTCCGGCCAGAAATTCTGCATCAAACTCCTGGTGCCCTCCCCCGAGGGCATGAGTGAGCTCTACCTGCGGTGCCAGGATGTGAGCGCTGGCAGGGCCGGGCCGGGCCGGGCTGAGGCGGGAGGGGGCAGGGACGGACCCGGAGCCGGGCCGGGCCTCACAGCCCCCCTCCCCGCCCCCCCAGGAGCAGCAGTACGCCCGCTGGATGGCCGGCTGCCGGCTGGCCGCCAAGGGCCGCACCATGGCGGACAGCAGCTACGCCAGCGAGGTGCAGGCCATCCTGGCCTTCCTCAGCCTGCAGCGCACGGGGACCGGCGCCCCCGGCGGCCAGCCCCAGGGCCCGGACGCCTCCGCGGAGGGCCTCAACCCCTACGGCCTGGTTGCCCCCCGCTTCCAGCGCAAGTTCAAGCCCAAACAGGTGCCCGAGGGCAAGGGTGGTGGACTGGCCACGGCGCTGGCCTGGCCACGGCCCCTGCACCTCCCGAGGTTTCCCCTGGAAAGCCACGTGCCCACCCGTCCCTTCTCCCCGTGTCCCTGCGACAGGGCCGGTCCCGCTGCCCACGCCCACCTCCGGCCTGGCTCAGCCCGGTTAGGGGTGGTGAGTGGGGGGCGGGGCCCTCTGGGGGCCACAATGGGCCAGGGCCCTGCCCTAGCTCAGCTGATGGGGACAGGCGGGGGTGGGGGGCGCTGGGACTTGGGGTGCCCCTCACCAGTGTGGCCCCGCAGCTCACCCCCCGGATCCTGGAGGCCCACCAGAACGTGGCCCAGCTCTCCCTGTCCGAGGCCCAGCTGCGCTTCATCCAGGCCTGGCAGTCCCTGCCCGACTTCGGCATCTCCTACGTCATAGTCAAGTAAGAGCCCACGGGTCCCCTCCACCCTCGCCCCGAACCTCCTTCCGGGCTCTGGGCAGAGCTTCCTGAGGGCACCCCGGGGCCCCACCCAGCCCGCACCCCACGGCAAACAGAGAGAGAGGTCAGGCCAGGAGGACAGAGACCAGCTCCATCCCAGCTCTGCCTGAACCCTTCCCTCTCCCGACCTGGGAGCTGGTCTGTGGGACGGGCCAATGTGGCTGCCGGGACAGGGGGCGCCCCTGCCCATTTTCCAAGCCCGTGAAGATCTGATCGAGGCCGCAAGTGATATGAAAAAGTTACTTATGCAAAAATATGTGTGTTTTTTTAATTGATTTCACAGAAGAAGGGAGGAAACATCAATGATGAGAGAGAATCATTGATCGGCTGCCTCCTGCACGCCTCCTATTGGGGATGGAGCCCGAAACCAGGGTATGTGCCCTGACTGGGGATCGAACTGCGACTTCCTGGTTCGCAGTTTGAAGATCACGCCGGAGCCACGCCAGCCGGGCAAACAGAGTTACTTAAAGGCACAGACTATCTGCTGACGCTGCCAAGGGCTATTACAATCATTACGTTGGCTAACGCCCGTGCTCCAGAAGAGGAACTTGAGGCCCCGGGAACCCAAATGAGTTCCTTGCACAGCCCACTCCCGAGCTCTGCACCAGGCCGCCGGGCCGGCTCGGGGCCGCCGGGCGGGGCCCCCGCTCACCCTGTCCTGTCCCCCCCCCTGCGGACCAGGTTCAAGGGCAGCAGGAAGGAGGAGATCCTGGGTATCGCCAACAACCGGCTGATCCGCATCGACCTGGCCGTGGGCGACGTGGTCAAGACCTGGCGCTTCAGCAACATGCGCCAGTGGAACGTCAACTGGGACATCCAGCAGGTGGGCCCGCGGGTGGGCAGGGAGGGTGGGGCCGGCCTGACCCAGCCAGGGCAGGGCCCCCTGCTCCCCGCCCCCCCCAACCTCCCTGACCGCCTGCCCACCCGCAGGTGGCCATCGAGTTCGACGAGCACATCAACGTGGCTTTCAGCTGCGTGTCCGCCAGCTGCCGCATCGTGCACGAGTACATCGGGGGCTACATCTTCCTGTCCACGCGGGAGCGGGCCCGCGGGGAGGAGCTGGACGAGGACCTCTTCCTGCAGCTCACGGGCGGCCACGAGGCCTTCTGAGGCCCGTCTGACGGCCCCTGTCACTCACCACCCGCCACGGCCACGCCTCCGCCCGCCCTCACCGGGACTCACCGCCCACAGCCTCCCCACGCACCGAGCTGGGCACATCCGCACCACCACTGGCTTTGTGCAGACCAGGGACCGGGCTGGGCCGGACTCTGCCAGGCCCCAGTCGCCTTCCCTCCTCTGGGTGGCCGAGACCAGCACCCCTGGCCCCGGTGCAGCCCCCAGCCCACGGGGAGACCGGCTGTAGCCACAGGATGGGAAGCGATGCTTTCAAACTGGAAGATTTTTGTGTGTGTGTGTTGTTTTTTTTGGTCTTTTTACATTTCCTTTTTAATAAATATTTTATTGTTGGATCATCCTTCTTCCTCGGGAGCTGTGTCGGGGGCCGCTCGGACCCTCTGTCTCTTCATCGCCGGCCAAGGAGAGGGGTTTTCCTGAGACAGAGAGGAGTGCGTTGGGGAACAGGAGACCGAAGTCCGCCTGGGGCTGGCGGGGGACTCGGGCGTCGGGCACAAGGGGGCGGGGGGTGGAGGTCCTCACGGGTGGGCCGCAGCTGCAGGGCTTCCTTGAAGTACTTGGGGGGCAGGAAGCCATCGGCGTCGCCCGGAGTCAGGATCACCCCGTTCGCAGAGCGGAAGAAGGGGATCCCATCTGCGGGCAGAGCAGGGCTGTGGCTCGGGCCCGCTCCGAGGCCCCGGGCTGCCCTGCCGCGCCCGCACTCACCGGCCAGGGCCCGGGGCCCGTCCACGAACACGGCCACGTGGCAGTTGGGCCGCATGCCTGCAGAGACAAGGAGCTGGGCCTGGGGCGGCTGGGGTTCCGTTACCAAGCGCGGGCAGGCTGGGGCCCCGGACTCCTCAGCGAGGAAAAGGGGTGCTGCCGAGCACGGGCATGGGGGAACCTGGGAGGAGGCTGGCAGGGGTGCCCGGGGCGGGGACACTGACCACTGAGGACACCGGGGTCCCCAGGCAGTCCTGTGGCCAAGTGGATGTGCGTCCTCCCGCGGCGGGACAGGCCCGTGAGCCGGATGGAGGGCCAGTGCTGCCGGAAGGTGCCGTGCACCAGCGTCGGGGGCAGGTCCTGCGGGGTCTCCAGGGGCATCAGCTCCAAATCAGGAACCTGGCGCGGGGGGGGGGGTGGACAACACTGAGACCCCCTCACAGGCAGGGGTCCCGAACGCCGGGCCCTCCCTCCCGTCCCGCCAGCCCCACCTGCAGGGAGTGGCCCTGGTTGGCCCGGATGAGCGGGCCGGTGCCGGGGCCGCCGGGCTGCAGGGCGAACCGCTGCTTGGCGTCGGCGTCCACCACGCGCTGCACGTCCTCCGCCGAGAAGCTGCGGAGCTGGGGCAGCTGCAGGAGGGCGCGCAGGGGCACGAAGCCGCCTGCGGGCGGGGGGGGGGGGGGGCGCTCGGGAGTTGAAGGTGCTCAGGCCTAAGCCACAGCACCCGGGGGCGACGCGCACGGCCAGAGCAGAGCCTGGGCTTGGGGGCCACAAGGGCTCCAGGGAACAGGATCTGCCTCGTGGAGGGTCACAAAGTGTCCTGGCTGGTGTGGCTCAGTGGACAGAGCTTCTGCCTGCAGACCGGAGGGTCCTGGGTTCAATTCCCGTCAATGGCACATCATGCTCGGGGTGCAGGAGGCAGCCGATCAATGATTCTCTCTCATCATGGATGTTTCTCTCACTCCCTCTCCCTTCCTCTCTGAAATCAACAAAAAAATATACATTTTTTAAAAAGGGTAAGTGGCCCTAACAGGTTTGGCTCAGTGGATACAGAGTCGGCCTGCGGACTGAAGGTTTGATTCTGGTCAAGGGCATGTACCTTGGTTGGGGGCATATCCCCAGGGGGGAAGTGTGCAGGAGGCAGCTGATTGATGATTCTCTCTCATCGATATTTCTAACTCTCTATCCCTCTCCCTTCCTCTCTGTAAAACTCAATAAAATATATTTTAAAAAAGAAAAATATATATATTAAAAAAAAAGATAAAGTGACTCTCTTAATACAGTACTTGACTCAAAGTGGGTCCTCAATAAGCCTCATCTGCACCACCAACCCCGACCCTGTGCCCACTTCAGAGATGTTTTAGGGCCGCAGGCCTGGCCAAAAGAGAGGCTCCTCCCCCCGTTTGCCCAGAGATGGCACTGGGCTCTGGGTCTCCCCCGTGCACGGAAGGAGGCGGCCTGTGGGCCATCCTGGTGGGCAGTGGAGGGAGCCTGGGGGAGGGCAGTCAGACAGGCTGGCACTGCCCCCTGCCCTGGAGCCTCCGCCGCCGCCGCAGCCTCCATGACCCACTTACCAGCCCCCAGGGGCAGCCCCAGCTCCAGGGCCCCGTGGCGCAGGGCGTAGGACAGAGCCTTGGACAACTGCACGTCTCGGTCCTGTAAGAGTTCAGAGGTGGCTCCTGGTCCCCGCGGTGACCCTGTCCTGCTGCGGCCGCCCGCCCCGAACGCTGAGTGGCCTGCCCCGGGGGGTGGGGGTGGGGGAACCAGAGGACGAGCAGCCCTGGGCGCCCCGGAGAACAGTACGACCCTCCTGCAGCCCCCAGGGAGCCACACCCCTCACCCGCTTCCACCGCGGGGACCGGGGTGAGGGTGCGAGGGCGCACCTGGTCCCGGGGTCTGCGAGCCCTTCTACCTCTGGGCCCCGCTGCGTCCAGCTTCCTCTCTCCAGAGCTCATGGCCACAACCTGGGGGCGCAGGGCCAAGGGGGGGCTGTCAGGGCCCCCCAGGGCTCCAGCCCGCCCTGAGAGCCACGGCCTCAGGCTGTGGGGTGGCCACCCCCGCCCCCTGGTGCACGCAGCACCCCGAGGCCCAGCGGGCACGACCTGCCCAAGGTCGTCACGCTGCCGGCCGCGGGGCCAGCGGAGCCGGGCCGAGCCCGCGCTCCAGGCTCGCGGGTGAGGCTCGGCCGGAGGAGGCGGCCCGGATCGCGGGGCGGAAGATGCGGGAGGGCCCGACCCACGGGAGCTCACCGACTCCCGGGCGGAGCGGCCGCCCCCGGCTCCGGCCCGAAGCTGGCCAATGAGAAGCCGGGGCGGGAGGGGCGGGCACTTCCGCTCGGGGAAGGGGGCGGGGCCTGCGGGCTGAATTGGCGGTGAGTCCCGCTGGAGGCTGGCGCCCCTGCTCCCTGGGAGGGTTCCTGAGCCCTGGGTTTGGGGGAGACGTGGACATTAGGGGGGGACTGGACCCAGGGCCTCGGGTGGGTAGGGGTGCCCCGGAGCCCCTGGCATGCCTGGCAGCCGCAGCCTCGGGCGCCTGCTGGAGGATAAGACACTCTGCCCAGGGGGGTGCAAAAGGGTTTGGGGGTGTCCTCAGGAGGCTGTGGGGGTGGCTCTAGGTCCCCCAAGGTGACAGGCCTGGCTGTGACCGTCCCCAGAGCTGCCCTGTCCAGACCATGGACCCCGAGGTGTCTCTGCTGCTGCAGTGCCCCCCGGGCGGGCTGCCCGAGGATCAGGTCCGGGCTGAGCTGAGCCCAGCCTACGACCGGCGCCCGCTGCCCGGAGGGGACGGAGCCATCGCGGCCGCCTGGGAGCGCCGGCTCCAGACCCAGCCCTGGCTGTTCGACGCTCCCAAGTTCCGCCTGCACTCGGCGTCCCTGGCGCCCGCCGGCCCGCGGGGCCCGCAGCTGCTCCTGCGCCTGGGCCTTACTTCCTACCGGGACTTCCTGGGCACCAACTGGGCCGGCTCGGCTGCCGGGCTGCGCCAGCAGGGGGCCGCCGACTGGGGGAACAGGCAGGCCTACCTGGCGGACCCCCTGGGGGTGGGGGCCGCCCTGGCCACCGCTGACGACTTCCTCGTCTTCCTGCGCCGCTCTGGGCGGGTGGCCGAAGCCCCTGGGCTGCTGGACGTGCCTGGCGGGCACCCTGAGCCTCAGGTGAGATGCCAGGCACCCAGACCCAGCCAGCTCAGCGTTGTTGTTCTCACCCCTCGGAGGAGGGACTGGCCTGGTTCCTTGTGAAAAGTCTCTGCTCAAGGCCACCCCTCAGCCTCCTCGCTGGCCCCGTCCCCAGATCTGTGAGACGCTAGGGAATGGGGGCTGGGACCCAGCGGGCCCTCTGCTTGTCCGTCTGGAAAAGGAGGGCCCGAGTGAGGGGACCGCCAGCACTCTCACGCTGCACACAACAGGCCCGAGGGGATGGCGAGTCTGGGGGGAGGCAGGGCTGGAAGGGGGGGGCCGGAGCTGAGCCTCCCCTCTCCCAGGCCCTGTGCCCTGGCCACAGCCCCCTGCACCAGGACCTCCCGGGGCCGCTGGTGGTGCACGAGCTCTTCTCCAGTGTCCTCCAGGAGATAAGTGATGAGGTGAGTAGTGAGGGTCCCAGGATGGGGCGCGGGCTCGGAGGGAGGTGGTAGAACATGCCAGAATTAACCTGGGTCTGGGCTAGTGGGAGGGTCTGCAGGGCATGAGACGCTGAGGGAAGAACTTGGCGCTGCAGTCGGGCAGGTGGAGTGGCAGCCTAGTCCTCCTTCCTGTGGCCCTCGAGTTCTTTCTCTTTACAATGCGGACACTGTGAGGGCCTTGCCCGCTCCACGGAAAAGAAGTAACTGGAAGCTGGGCGGCCGGTTTTCCTTGGGTGGCGCTGGGCAGGTGATGTGATCTCGGGTCCGGTTTTCCCACCTGTGAAGTGACCACGCCCACGATCCAACACCCAGCCTCCGGGCAGCTGCGCCACACGCTGTGAAACGCGCAGCTCAAGGGCAGTGCGTGCGCTGTCCCCACGGAGAGGGGCAGGGCTGAGGGCCGCGGGCACTGAACGGTGGGACCCCGGCCCCAGGTGAACCTGCCACTGCTCACCCTGAGCCAGCCGCTGCTCCTGGGCATCGCACGCAATGAGACCAGCGCGGGCCGTGCCAGTGCCGAGTTCTACGTCCAGTGAGTGAGCTCTGGGGGCCGGGGTCCTGGGTCCTGGGGCAGAGGGTGGCTGAGGCAGCTGAGGCTCCACAGGGGCCCTCCGGGGACGGGGCACCCACCGGGCCATCATGTCTTACCCAGGTGCAGCCTGACTTCTGAGCAGGTGAGGAAGCACTACATGAGTGGGGGGCCTGAGGCCCACGAGTCCACGGGAATCATCTTTGTGGAGACACAGGTGCGTGGTGGCCAAGGCTGGCGTGGAGGAGGAGCGGGGGTTGGGACTTGCAGAGGCCTGGTGGTGATGCATGTCTGTGGGGGCGGGAGGAGGTCCGACGGGGCTCCCAAATCGCTGAGCTTTTCTCCAGAGCCACAAGGCCTCACTGGGGATGCCCGGGGCCCAAGGGAGGGGTCCGGGACCTGTTCAGCCTCTTTACGTCTCAGTACGGTCTGCACGGTGCCGAGGGCTCTGAGGCTCAGGGGCTCTGGGCGCAGCTCCTGCGAGAGCCCTGAGAGCCACATGTCTGCGTCTCTGTCTCCCCACAGAGGGTGAGGAGGCTGCAGGAGACTGGAATGTGGGCCGAGCTCTGCCCCTCCGCCAAAGGCGCCATCTTCCTCTACAACCGGGGCCAGGGAAGCCCCACCTGAGTGGCCCTAGGGTCCTCAGCCCTGCCACCACGGCTAGCTCGAAGGACAATAAAGGACTTTATTCCTGGACTCCGTTGACACATGCTGTTTGCAGGAGGCAGAGAGGGGCCGCTGGGAGAGCCGGGTGGGCGAGAGACCGGACAAGCGGCTTGGAAAAGAGGAAGCCCAGCCTCGGCTTTGCCCTCTGCCAGCTGGGTTGCGGGCCGTGTCCCCTCGCCAGGCTCTGGTGAGGGTCCGGGTCGACGACGGGGTGGAAACTGCTCTGTGCAAAGTGCTTCCCTGCAAAGCGGCGTTTTTGACAGCCACGTTCGTGCGACAGAGCGATGGCAGCTGAGCCGAGAGCCTCAGCGAGAGTCAGCCTCCGTGCTGCCCGCTTCCGGGAAATGGATGCCCCGACCTCTCCGCGCTTCCGGGGCTCCGGCCTCGGGGGGGCGGGCCCGAAGCGTCAAAGGCCAATGGGTTACGGGGGCGGGCCCCAGCGCTCTTCCGGTGTGGTGGGCGTGGCCTGGGCGTTTGAGCCAATGAGGGCGTGGGGTGTGGCCTCAATCGGCGCAGGAAATGGAGGCTGTGAGTGCAGCGGGGGCGGGGCTTGGTGTGGCTCCTCCTTTACCCGCTCCCCCCAACCCGCTAGCTCCCGGGCTGGGCAGGGGGTCTCCGAGCTCGCGTCTGGCTGCCCGGACGTCGAGGCCAGGGCGGGCAGCACAGGTCCAGGACACCGGGGTCTGGGCTGGAGCCGGGAGGCCCCACCTGCCCCTGGGCCCTCGGGCCCGCTCCAGCTTCCCTTCCCCGGTAATGGGGGCCAGGGCCCTTCCCGCCGCCCCCGGAGTGCCCGCAGTCTGGCCCCCATGCACTCTCCCTGTGACCTCCTTCCACCAGCTGTCCTCCCGCCGCCATGCTGCCCCTGCTGCCCCTGTGCCTTTGTCGGCTGTGGCCCCGCGGCCCTCCCGCCCGGCTCTTCGCAGAGGCCGCCGGGCAGCGGTGAGTCGGTCGCGGGGGGCCGGTGCCTTCCCGGAGGTTCCGTGGGCGTTTGCGGAGGGCCAGCTGGGCGCTGGGCCCTGCCCTCGGTGCTGAGACGTTAGGATCTGTCAGGTGCCTTACACCTTCCCTGCTGAGGACCAGGGGAAGGGAGGGCCGCCGAGGTCCAGCGAGTCAGGAGGCAGATGTGGGGTTTGGCCCAAGCCAAGCCCCGTGCTCTTTCCACAACTCCTGTGGCTGTGGAGCACCGCTGCTTCCAGCCCGCGGGGGAGTGGGCTTTTTGAAACAAAAAAAATGCAGATTCCTGGGTCCTGCTCTGGAGATTCTGATCAGCAGGAATGAGATGGGGCTCAGGAATCTTAAGCTTTCTGGGAGTTTCTGACACATGGAGTCTGGGACCACATGTTAGGCACTCTGGTCTGACCTGCGCCATCCCCAAACACTCAGAAAGGAGGGGTTGTCGGGAGACAGGTCTCCTGCCTCCGGCCATACCACCCTTAACGCGCCTGACCTCGGAAGCTCAGCAGAGCTGGGCCTGGTTAGTTCTTGGGTGGGAGGTAGGTCTCCCGTGGACCTTGCTTCAGCCCTCTCAGCTCCTGGTGGCTGAGGGAAGCGTGTGGCCCAGGGGGCTGGGACGGTAGGGGAGAGCTGTCTCCTGGGTTTCCTGAGCCCCTTCAGGCCCTGGCCTCTCTCCACAGGTCTGGCCCCAGGAACTACTATGAGCTGCTGGGGGTACACCCTGGTGCCAGCACCGAAGAAGTTAAACGGGCTTTCTTCTCCAAGTCCAAGGAGGTACCAGCAGTCAGTCCTAGGCAGGGAGGTGGAGGGGAATTCTGAGCCAGATGGGGTACCTTTCAGATCCCCAGGAATAGAGCTGAGGGGCTGGTACCCCCGGGAGTGGAAGTGCCCCAGGGCCAGAGGTCGGGCAGGGTGTGAAGAGAGCCAGGGGTCATGTCTGATGGACTGGGCTTGTTTTTCTTTTTCTTTTTTTAAAACAAATATATTTTTTAAAAATTAAAAATATATATATATATTTTTTTCATTGATTTCAGAGAGAGAGATAGAAACATCAATGATGAGAGAGAATCAGAGCCATTGGTCCGCTGCCTCCTGCACACCCCCCACTGGGGGTCCAGCCCGCAACCCAGGCATGTGCCCTTGGCCGGAATCGAACCTGGGACACGTCAACTGACGTTCTATCCACTTAGCCAGGTCGGCGAGGGCTGGGCTTGTCTTTCTGGACCTGCCTGCTCTTGAAAACACCTGGGCAGGGGCTTCAGTGAGGTGGGGAGGGAGGGAGTGCTCTCTGACTCAGGCTCTCCGGTAGGGGGGCCAGCTGGAGGGCCCGAGAGGTGAGGTCACTCACTGTCCAGTAGGGCCTCCGGGAGCGGGTGGAGACGATGGAGAGGGGTCCGGGGCGCATGGGAAGGGAGCTGAGGGGAGCCCTCCTCGCCTCAGTTGCACCCTGACCGGGACCCCGGGAACCCAGCCCTGCACAGCCGCTTTGTGGAGCTGAGTGAAGCATACCGAGTCCTCAGCCGGGAGGAGAGCCGCCGCAGCTACGACCACCAGCTCCGCTCAGCGGCTCCCCCCAAGCCCCCGGGAGCCGCCGCCCAGCCCGCGTCTGCTCATCAGGCGCACAGGTACCGTGTTTGCCATTCGCTGCTTCTCCTCCAGGCCTCCTGGGAGCCTCGTCCCCATGTGTCTCCTTTTCTCCTTCCCAGCAGCCCCCGGGAACCCCCAAATGCACGATATTGGGCCCAGTTTCATGGTGTGAGGCCGCAGAGACCAGACGGGCGGCAGCAGTACAGACACAACCAGCGGGTGCTGGGGTACTGCCTCCTGATCATGCTGGCGGGCATGGGCCTGCACTACGTCGCCTTCAGGTGCACCCCTGCCTTTCCGGGGGGCGGGCAGAGGGCAAGCGGGGGAGCGAAGCCCGGTGTGGCCAGTCGGCCATCCACACCACTCTGGTGTCTCTCCAGCTAAGAGCCGTGTGGAGTAGGTCTCTGGAGCCTCTTTTTACTTAGCAAAGGCAGTTCTGCACTGGGGGCTAACGTCACTTCCAGGGCGTTTTGTGGTTTTTAACTGGCATGGACATCTTTGGTGCTGACTACCAGGAGTGGTGGAGCCAACCCAAGTCAGGCCCAAGAAAGAAATGCTGGTAACGGCCTCGCCGGCAGCTGTCCTCACCGGCTTGGCAGCACCTGTCTCCCCTCCCTCCCCCTGCGGGCACAGGTACACAGGGGCAGCGCCCACTAGTTCAGGATGGCGCTAGACACACCGCCCTTTCCAAGTTCTCCGAGGACCACCTGATGTTCGGTGCTGCTGTCATCGCTTCACCTTCCGCAGGATAGCCAGGGCCACCCCTGGACCCTGGACAGGCCTGGCTACTCTGCACCACCCTCCTCACCAGCCCAGGCAGTTAGGCTGAGGTTCCTGCAGACAGAAAGCACTGACAGCCTAGCGAGGGGGACAGCAGGGTTTGGGGGACCCGGAGTTCATTGTCCCCCCCTTGCAGGAAGCTGGAGCAGATGCACCGTAGCTTCATGGATGAAAAGGACCGGATCATCACAACCATCTACAATGACACTCGGGCCCGAGCCAGGTCTGTCCCTGCTCTAGCCCGCCCCCTCTCCACTGTCCGGGACCAGCCTCCAGGGTCCTGGGCCAACCACCCCGGTGCCAACCGCCCCGGTGCTCTCTCCGGCAGGGCCAACAGAGCCAGGCTCCTGCAGGAGCAACAGCCGAGGCAGCCGCTGCAGCCACCCCCCGAGCCTCCCCCAGGCCCGGGAATCGTGCCCCCCTGAGCCTCTCACCCGGATGGAGCCTGCTGCCTGTGCCCCCTCGGGACGGCCCCTCTACCCCCCAAAAAACGCGTGCAATAAAGTGATTCTCCGCCTTCCCGACCGGCTCCCTCCTTGAGGCCCAGCACCCCCAGCCCCAGCCCCGGCCTCTGCTGGGGCCCCGCCCGCGCTCCGAGCCCGGCCCCTGGGCGGCGCGTCCCCTTTCCCCCGCTGCGGCGGGAGGGTGCGGAGGGCGGGAGGGTGCGGAGGGCGGGCCCGCGGCGGCCTCGCCCCCGCCCCCGCCCCGCCCCGCCCCGCCCGCGCCGGGTGGGAGCGCGTGTCTGGGTCACATGAGCCGCCCGCCCGCCAGCCCGGGCCGGCCCCCCGCCGCCCCCGCCGTCCCCGCCGCCGCCCGCCGCCGCCGGCCGCCCGCCCGCCCGCGCGGCCCCTCCGGCTGCCCCGCTGCGCGGCGCTGCGCTGCCTGCGCCCAGGGCCCGGGAGGGGGCCGCGGAGGAGCCGCCGCCCGCGCCCGGCCCCCGCCCGCCCCGGCCCGGCCCGCGCCATGGGGCTCCGGCCGCCGCCGCCCCCGGCGCCGCCCGGCTAGGGCGATGCGGGAGCCCGCGGCCCGCGGCCCCCGGGGGCACCATGGGCGCCCTGCTCCGCCGCCTGCTGCTCGCGGCGCTCCTGCAGCTGGCGCCCGCCCAGGTACGTGCGCCCGCCGTGCCCTCTCAAGGTTGGCGGGAGCGGGGAGGCGCGCGGCGGCCGGTGAGGGGACTCCGGGCCGGCGCGGCCGGGGGCGGTCTGGGCATCCCCCGGGAGGTGTCCCTCCCCCGGCCCGCCGGCCCATCCCGGGGCCACTCCCCTGCCCCACCCCATTCCCGGGGCGCCGCGCCGGGGCGGGGCTGCCGGGGTGTCTGTGCGACCTGGTCTGGTGCCCGGTGCCCGGTGTGCCCCCTTCTGACCCGCGGCCTCCGAACAAGCCCGGCCCCCCGGCCGGGAGATGGGCCTACGCCGGCACAGCTCGCCTGGCGGGCCACGGCCAGGGCAGGTCCAGGTGGCCGGGAGAGGACAGGTAGAGCTAGAGTGGACTCCGGAGTGGAGCAATCTGGGAAAACGTCAGCGAGGAGCGGAAGCCCCCTGACCGCGAGGGCAGGGCCTGGGGGACGGCGAGCCCCACCTGGAGTGCACCTCGGGCCCAGGTCTGTTGTCTCCCGCAGGCGCCCGGCTCCCAGCCTGATGCCGCCGGCCACCAGAAGAAAGGTAACAGTAGCCACTTGGCACTGGCCAGCACTAAGTAAGAAGGTGCTGTGTGTTCATCCTCTCGGTTAATCACAGCTGTTCTGTGAAGTGCAAACCCTTTTCCCGCCCATTGCACAGAAGTGGAAACTGAGGAAGGGCGGGTTCCTGGGTTCTGGGTGAACAGGTTGGGAGGGCAGAAGCGGGGGCTAGCGGAGGGTGGCTGTGACGCCGGGGCTCGGGAGCAGCTGCAGGAGACCCAGGGGGGACGTAACCCGTATGCGTCTGTCCCCAGTGGTGTCATGGATCGACGTGTATGCTCGCGCCACCTGCCAACCACGGGAGGTGGTGGTGCCCCTAACCCTGGAGCTCGTGGGCACCGTGGCCAAACAACTGGTACCCAGCTGTGTGACCGTGCAGCGCTGCGGCGGCTGCTGCCCCGACGATGGCCTGGAATGCGTGCCCACCGGGCAGCACCAAGTCCGAATGCAGGTAGCGTGAGCCTGGCCGGGGTGGGCGCTGGTGCTCGGGGCTGGCGCGATGGCAGCCGGAGCCCTGGCAGGTGGGCAAGCTGCTCTCCCTCCTGCCCATGGGGTGTCCTCGTCTTCTCTCCCTTTCCCCCTCTCTGTCTCTCACCCTGTCCTCCTCAACACAGATCCTCATGATCCGGTATCCGAGCAGCCAGCTGGGGGAGATGTCCCTGGAGGAACACAGCCAGTGTGAATGCAGGTGCCAGCCAGGCCCACTTCTGAGCGTGCAGAGACCAGGCTTGGGGGCGTGGGCGTGGGGTACACCACCACGGGGACCAGGTTTCTGAGTGGAGCCGGGCATAGCCTGGGGTCTGGGCAAGAGGGTAGGACGCTTGGCTTTCCTGATCCTCCTCCTCCTTGTTTCTGTCGGTCTCTCTTTCAGACCAAAAAAGAGAGAGGGTGCTGTGAAGCCAGACAGGTGAGTTTCTCGGGTTCCTGTGGAGGTGGGGTTGGAACCCAGGCCCAGCGCCCAGGATGCCACATGTGGGTGGGGCAAGGGTTGTGCAAGCGTCAGGAAGCTGTGGTCCGCTCCCCTCTTTTTCCTCCCGCTGTGCCCCCGCCCCCCCCCCGCTCCCCTTCTCCTCTGCTCCCCGGTGCGTGTGCTCTGACCCACACCCCCCCACCCCCTCCAGGGAAGACTCTTCCTTCCCGCCCCAGACATGTTGCTTCTCCTCCTAGGGCTGACACTCCCCACCACCACCCCCAGCCCCGCTCCGTTCCGGGCTGGGACCCTGCCCCAGGAGCACACTCCCAAGCTGACATCACCCATCCCACTCCAGCCCCAGGCCCCTCTGCCCACGCTGTACCCAGCGCCACCAGCGCCCTGACCCCAGGACCTGCCGCTGCCGCTGCCGACGCCGCAGCTTCTTCCGTTGCCAAGGGCGGGGCTTAGAGCTCAACCCAGACACCTGCAGGTGAGGAGCTGGGGGGGGGAGGGGGCAGCTGATTGGGAAGCCATCAAGGCCCTGTCCTGGAGCCGGTCCCGGGCGCGCCTGCCAGTGGGACAAGAGCCAGGGAAGGGGAAGCTGTTGAATGCGTTGAACAAATATTTGCCGAGTGTCTGCTGGCGCTGGGCTCGGCATAAACAAGGCTCACATTCCAGGGCAGGAGCCCGGCCCAGGACCCTGATGCCAGCGGAGGCTGTCAGGGCCTCCGGTAAAGGCACACCTGGCGCCGTCCTTTGAGAGGTCAGAGATGTCCTGGAGGGGTGACATCTGCCTGAAGTAGACATGAGACAGCTCTCCAGTTTGCCACGCTCTGGGCCTTCCCAGAAGCCACTCTGGTAGACATCTGTCCCACTTCGTGGGCTCTGAGAGGCCAGGGGACGTAGCGTAACCCTCGTTCACCCTCATCTGAGGGCTTCTCACAGCCCATCCCTTCCACAGCGAAGACCATGAGTGGCATCACGTGGGCTAGGCCAGTTGGGGTGTCTTTGGAATGCTGGGAAAGAATGAGGTTCGCAGTGGGAACAAGGGGCGGGTCCAGAGGAGCAGATGCCGAGCCGTGGCGGCATGAACAGAATCCCGTTCCTTTCCTCCTCAGGTGCCGGAAGCTGCGAAAGTGACACATTGCTTCTCAGACTCAGGGGGGCTGCTTGCTTGCCTCACCGGCCGCACTCCGGAGGGGGACTCAAGGGCCTGGGCCTCTCCGAGGGCTTTCTGGCCAGCTCCTGTCTCTGCAAGGCTGCCACCCGACATG
Organism: Vespertilio murinus; assembly: GCA_963924515.1. NCBI lineage: Eukaryota > Metazoa > Chordata > Mammalia > Chiroptera > Vespertilionidae > Vespertilio > Vespertilio murinus. The sequence goes on along the minus strand of OZ004709.1, from coordinate 168,258,956 downwards.
GTGGGCAGAGGTGGATGAGACCTGGAGGCAGCAAGAGGGGTCGCGCACCAGCGTGGGAGAGAACGGGGTCCCGCATCAGTGTCTAACCGCCTGTGTCAGCCCTCGGCTTGCAGCTGGCCCCTCCTTGCCCTTACTAAGACGCCCCTGATGCTCTGCAAATAATGGGAGTTGGGCTTTGGAATGAGAACTGTGACAACGCCGCGCCCCCACATCCCCCATAAAAGAGATGGACAGAGCTGTCCCTGCCTGTGTCACTGTCTGTCACTGTCCAGGCTGGCTGGTTCAAGCATGAACGTCTGTGTCACACTGCCTCCTAGACCTAGAGCTTCTTACTCTGCTCACCGTGCAGATGGAGTAAAGGAGCCCAAGGTCCCACCCACACCACGTCACAACCAGCGCCCAGCCCTGTATCCTTCACATTCATATGGTTATGGCCAGACTCCAGGGAGTCCCCGCCCCCCTCCCTGCTCTGGAGGATGATGGCCAGTGAGTTTGAGGCGGGAGGCAGATCTGCTGAATGACCTTGGGTGTCACTGCCCCTCTGTCTGAGCCCCCGCTTTCCACGTGTGCACACAGAGAACACGGATGATCACTATGTTCTGGGCCCTGGGGCTCAGGAAGGTTTGAGCATGTGACATAACAGAAGAGAACACCCATCTTCTCTGCTGGGCAGCACCATCTCCTGCTTTTTGTCCCCCCCTCCAATCCCCCCCCTCCGTAGCTTAACTCTCAAGCTGTGCACCTCACTCCCACCTCCCTGAATGAGAAGCACCAAAGGTCCGTGGCTGGTGGGCATTGTTTGAGAGACAGCCACCCCCCACCCAATCTCCCCGCTTTCTCCACCTTCACCTCCCTTTCACCTGGGGTGCCCCTGCATGGGACTTTCCTGACCTTTATCTGCCCCAGTCCAAGCGCACTGCCCAACCTTCTGCCTACAGACTCCCGTGCTGCCTGGCACAGGGGGGTGGTCCAAAGGCCAACTCTTGGTACAAATGGCTTTGCCCTGCTGAGGCAGGACATTCAGGGGCAGAGGTCGATCCGAAGCACCCACCCTCCTGATGTTAGACTTGAGGGTGTGATAGTGATCTTGTTGGGCCCAAGGCAAAAGTGGGGTTAAACCAGAAGAGACAATTCCTGAGTGATTAATATTTTCATGTCATGATTGCCATGCTGTCAGTGAAAATGCCATGGCCCAGTTAGGATGAGAGAAGAGGGTTAGAGACCTCGGGCTACCATCTCAGTCCACTTGGCCGCACTGGACACGCACGATGCTTCGCACGCACCTCCTTGCTTAGTCCTCAATTCTGCGGTCAGCTCTGACTATCTTGCTTTTTCATTGGATGAAATAGGCCGATTGACCTGGGGATTTGACCTCAAATCAGCTGTCCCCCTAACACTCGGTAGGTTCAGCCGCCAGCTCACAGCAGATTCGTTGTTTGAGATATTTGCTGGGTACTGGGCGCCTGAAAATAATAGCCGCGTCACTGCAGCTGACTCAGTGGTCAGTGGGCGACAAGCAGAGGCAAGCCTGGCGGCGGGGAGAGAAGAGGGAGAGCGCTGGCTGTGGGCCGGCGCCTGGCGGTGGATAGCGTCGCTGCGATCCTGCCGGGGCCTGCGGGCTGGGGTACCCAGCCGGCCAGGCAGGAACTCTGCTCAAGGTCAGAGCCGGTCAGTGACAGGCAGGCCCCGGGTTCAAACCCGTCTCGCTCAGGCCGAGTCTTTCCACAGCAACTGAGAGCGGGGGGTCCCGAGGACCCACCAGGGACGTCGTGGGCAAGGTGGGGGCGACGTAAAATGGCGTCTCAAGACACTTTTCAGGAACCGCGCCCCCTGACCTTAATTTCACCTCAACCGGAAGTGCCTGTGGTCCTTTCGGAAGTCACTTTCACCTAACCTTACCGACTACCGCTCTACAGGAAGTGGCGGGGATCACGTGGTTCTGGAGGGCGGGGCTAGGGGAATCCCCTCCCCGCGGGCGGTGGCGGCGGGATTCGCGCGGTCCAATGAGGGCGGGCGGCGTGGCCCGGGCTGGTAGCTGCAATGACGCGCCTGCGCAGAGGCGGCGGCGAGACGCGTTGACTCCGGGGGCGCGGCGAGGAGGTGAGCGGGGGCCACAGCCCGGGCTGAGGGAGCCGGGGTGTACACGGGCAGGCTGGGGCAGGCCGGGGTCCCGAGCGTCAAGGAGGGTAGGGTACGGGGGACCTGGAGGCCGGTGTGGGAGCCGACCGGGGATGCCGCAGGGGGAGGGCCCTCACGCCGCGCGGGGCGGGGCCCCGGGAGTCGGGGCGGAACGTGGAACCGAAGCGGGTGGGGCCTCTGAGCTGGGCTCTGCGGAAGGCGGGGCTCTGGGGCTGGGGGCGGGGCAGGGGCCGGTGGGGGGCGGGGCCTGGGCCGAGGAGGAGGAGCTGGGACAGGCGGGGGGCGGGGCCTCGGGCTCGGAGACCGAGGGGGACGAGGCCCGGGCGCCGGGGGCGGGGCTCCAGCCGGCGAGTGGCGTGGCTGCAGTTCAGGAAAAGGGGTCTCGCTCGGTCGAGGGCGGGGCTCCAGGGCTGGGGGCGGAGCCACGCCCTCTGAAGGGTGGGGCCGAGGAGCCAAGCGCAGGGGCAGGCCCAGGTAATGGCCCAGGGCGTCCACGCGGGGGCGGTCTCCGCGGTGGCCGGGCCTGGGAGCGTGGTAGGCCGAGAACTCCCCCCGGAGAGGTGGTGTGGGTTGAGCGGGCTCGACGGTCGCCCGACCCGGGGCCAGTCTGGGTGCCCCGCAGACCCCCGAGGGCTCAGAGCTGGGGAGGCGTCTCCGGCGGAGGCTCAGGGCCGGCCTGGGGGGTCTCCCCGGAGGACCGGGGCTCCCCGGAGCCACCCAGTGGCGATGTGTGGGTGCCTCGGGGCCGATCCCCTGCAGCGGCGGCAGAGGTGTGGGTGTGCTGGGCAGGGGGCAACTGGGTTTGGCGTGAGTGGTGTCGCCCGGTCAGGGCCACTGCTGTGCAGGCAGAAAGGGTGTGGACTTTGCGTAAAGGGACGGGTGGGAATTGAAGAACGGAGTTGGGGGCCCTGAGGGAAGGAAGGGCTGAGGGTGAGCAAAGGGGCGGGGCCCTGGCTGCTGTGGCCTCCCCTTACCCCCTCCCCCCGCCGCTGGGGTCCTCGGGCAAGCCCCCTTCTCGCTGGACTGGTAAGTGTGACCTTGGAGCCGGGGGGAGAGGGTGGTGACCGGGGACGAGGGGATTCCCAGGGGCAGGCAATGACGGTGGTGTGGAATCCTACTACCTGCAGGTACTCCATACCCTCCTGCCCTCCCGGTCGATTGGTCGGTGGGGGTCTGTTCTCGCAGAGACATGAGACTCAGCTGGGTCCTGACAGTGCTGTCCATCTGCCTGAGTGCCCTGGCCACGGCGGCGGGGGCCGAGGGCAAACGGAAACTGCAGATCGGGGTCAAGAAGCGGGTAGACCACTGTCCCATCAAGTCGCGCAAGGGGGATGTCCTGCACATGCACTACACGGTGGGTGAGGGGGCCCAGCTTGTGGGTGTGGGTGGGGATTCTTGGGACCAAAAAGGACTTGGGAGCCAGGTTCCTCTGCTACGGTGGGTGACCTCGGGCAAGTCCCTTCTCCCCTCTGCCAGTCTCCATGGTTCTGTGGGGCTCCTCACGATCTACTCCCAGGTTGGCACCAATGAAGAGTCGCGATGTACTGTGAGCTGCCTAAGGCTCTGTCCCCTCCTAGGAGTATGGCCACCAATCCTGTGGGGGGACAGCTTGAGGAAGAGAGCAGCTGGGGGTGGGGTGCTGTCAGTGGGACCTCCTCCTCATTGGCCTTCCCACGGTCCCGCAGGGGAAGCTGGAAGATGGGACGGAGTTTGACAGCAGCCTGCCCAAGAACCAGCCCTTTGTCTTCTCCCTGGGCACGGGCCAGGTCATCAAGGGCTGGGACCAGGGGCTGCTGGGGTGAGTCAGGGGCCATGCTGCGGTCCAGGTGAACGGTGGGAGGCGAGCCCCAGGAATGGGGGGAAGGGAGGACAGGGAGCCCCAGTGCTGCCAGATGCTGAACATGTTGTCCTGCAGGATGTGTGAGGGGGAAAAGCGGAAGCTGGTGATCCCGTCAGAGCTGGGTAAGAGGGCCTTCCTGGGTGGGTTCAGGGTTCCGGGTATGTTTGGGCAAGGATGAAAGCTGGTCCAATCTCTGTATTGGTCCCCCCACCCAGTTCATGCCTCTTCCGAGTTTAGCTGTGTCCAGCAATGCCAGGGCAAGACCCTCGAGGCACTCGGCTCTGCTGTCCACCTTGTGCCCTTTATCCGGCCTTTGCAGCCCCCCCTCACCCATCACCCCTCCATTGCTGGCTGTTAGCGAGATGGGCAGAAGCCTGGTCTCGGCCGGGATGTCTGCAGAACCTCTGTCTGACCTCAGCTCACTGTTTTCTGTGTGTGCATCTTTGACAGGCTATGGAGAGCGGGGCGCTCCCCCGAAGATCCCAGGTAAGCTACCTGGGCCTCCTCCCTTTGGCGCCTCTCCGCCTCCGGTGACCCGGCACTCATGCTCCCTCATTCTCTGCCGCAGGCGGTGCGACCCTGGTGTTCGAGGTGGAGCTGCTCAAGATCGAGCGCCGCTCAGAGCTGTAGCCACGCGGGGAGGGCCGCGGAGAGGCCCGCCAGGGACCAGACTGTCTAAGAAAAAAAACCTTAAAGCTCATGAAAGGAGCCTGTGTTTGTTTGTGGGCCCTGAGAGACTTAGAAACCACAGTCCCAGCCTCCCCTCTTCCCCAGCATCCTGTACTGCCTCCTTTTGTGGCTTCAGAACCTTGGGATCTAGGCTTAGTGGCCTGGGGTCAAGACAGCCAGGCTTGGGTGGCATGGCGGCCCTTGCCCAGAGTGAGAAGAGTATTCCTGCTGCCAACAGCAACAGTGCCCTCTCCCGCGCCCTCCCCTACCACTCCCCAGCCACTTTTAGCTCCAGGTCTGGGAGCCAACGCTGGGCTATCGCCATGACTACGTGGCCTTCCGGAAAGCCTCCAGTCACTTGGGGAGAAGCTGAGCTGGCAGCCATTACAGAGCAGCGTGTCCCCCTAAAAGACCGACCACGCCTGTGAGCTGCGCCAAAGGCATATCCTAGCTTTATTAAAGGGCCCGCGTCGCAGAGTCAATATAAAAACACAAAAAGTCCCATCAGTTTAATAATAATAAAAAACCCCAACGTGGAAAACAAGGGGCAGGGAAGAGGCCCCTAAGCGAGGGGCACAGGGAGCCCTGCTCGTGGCACCAGGCCTGGCCGCAGGGCCCCTTGGTATTGCTGTTGCTACGAGGTCAGGGGGCAGCGATTGTCCTGCGGCAGCCACCGTTCACCTGGGTTGAGGACCCTCACTTCTTCTGGGGCGTGCTCAGCTTCTGCATGCCCCGGATCTTGTCCAGCAGGCCGGAGATGAAGGCCTGGACGAGAGGGAGGACATTGGAAGACAGGGTCCCAAGATGACAGGAGCCCCGGCTTACCTCCCACCCTTTGGGGGAGCCACGTACCTCAGTGGGTTTGTAACAGTCAACCAGCAGCTCCTAGTGGGACATAAGGGAGAAGTGTAACGGAGTTCTCAGGAACCGGGCCTGGCGTTTACCCACGCCCACTTCCAGGGGCTGGGGCCATCGCTATGCAAGTAGCATGGGCCCATTTGCTGGAGGCAGAAGCTGAGGCCCGGTGCCATAGACCAGGCTGCATCAGGCAAAAGGCCTGGCTCCAGGGTCTTGCTTACCCAATTGGCACTGCCTCCCTGCAGCCCCCTACTCCATGGCCACCCCCCCCAACCTGACCTGCCACCCCTCACCTTGACCCTGGCAGCCCGGGTATCATCACTCTCCATGTCCAGGAGTTCATCCACGTCGATCTCCAGCTCGGGGATCTCCTCTTCCTGGGGTGGGGGAGGAGGGAGAGACAAAGGCCTGAGTTGGGGGAGAGAGTATGAGGGGCTTGCTGGCTGAGGCCCCTGCCTGCTCTGGGAAGAGCCAGCCCTCTGTGCCCAGCAGACAGCAGCAGCTGCTCGGAGGAAGAAAACAGACCAGGCCCTTGCCAAGGAAAACTGCCCGATGGGGGGGGGGGGGGGGAGATACTTCCTGTCTCTGCCAGTTGGGCACCCTAGGTGCCAGGCGGCTAGGGCTGGGGACCCCGGGCTGGGAGTACTGCAGATGTGTCTCCCTAACTTCTGGGCCCCCCATTTCAACCAGAGCAGGTGGGGCCAGCTGTCCCGGCTTATCACGGCCCGTTCCCCTCCCCCAAACACCTGTCACGGCTTCCCAGGAGTGAGGAGGAAGTGAAGGGTGAGGGGTCAGCGGGAAGGACCCAGGCCTGGCAAGGGGGAAACAAAGAGCACATGCTTTGCGGTGGGCGGGGTGCCTGCCACCTCTCCTCCCGAGGAAGCACCTAAGGTCTGGAGCCAGCAGCATTCCAGGGCTGGGCTAGGACGGGCAGCGCGGGACAAGCCCACTCCTCCACCCTGCCCCCAGGGGTCTGAGTCACCGTGTGAGCAAGGACGGAGTCATGGGGTGGAGAACCTGAACCCAGACGCCGACACGGAGCTACAGGCTAGCCCACTGGAACCACCCCACGCCCCACGGTCCCCGCTAACGTCCTGGAACCAGTCTAGGGTAGCGGACACTAAGACCTCCCCCCTGCCAGCGCAGGCTACCCCTGCCTCCTGCCCAACGCCCAGGCCGCCCCAAACTTGACCCGGGTAGTGGCCTGAGGGAGGCGGCGGCGAAGACGGAGTGACAAAAAAGTCGGACAAAAAAGAGCACACATCGGGGCGGGGAGCGCGCGCGGAAGCGCTGCGCCCATTGACTTCGGGTGACAGGCGGGCTCCAGGCGGGGTTCCCAGGCACCCCGGCTTGGGACCGGCTTCGGGGTGCTGGCGCGGGCGGGGGACGCACCTGGCAGTCGTAGAGGCGAGTGAGCTGTTCCAGGATCCACTCCTCCAGGTTGAGGCGCTTCCGCAACTCCTTGCGGTCGTACTTGACCGTGACCTTCCCCTGGCGCCGCACCGGGCCGTCGTCGTCCGCGCTGCCCGCGCCCTCGCCCGCGGCTCCAGGCGGGCTCTGGAAGTAGACGCGGGGCCCTGGGCCGCCGCCTCCCGGCCCGGGGCCCGGGGCGGCCAACGCCGCGCCCCCCGCGGGGCCGCTGTCCGCCATGGCGGCCGCCGGGGCCACGTGCGCGCGTCCGGCCCCTCCCTGCGCCGCCGCCTCCCGGACGCCCGCCGGCCGGCTGCGGCCGTCGGCTCGGGTCAGCCGGTGGGCTCGACCGCGCGCGACTCCGCGACGAGGGCGGCGGCGGGGGCGCCCGGGGGCAGCTGCTGCATGCGGAGCCCCCGGGCCTCGCTCGGCCGCGCCCCGCCCCCGGCCCGCGATCCGCCCGCCCTTTGTCCCCCGCGGCCGCCGCCCGAGCCGCCGCCGCCGCCGCCGCCGCCGGAGTCTTTCTCTGTCTCGCTGGCTTCCCCGCCCCCGACCACACCCCCTTAAAGAGCCAGTCCCGCCGCCGTCCCCTCACCCTCCCGCCCCGGGCAGGGGCTGGGGGAGGGTCTGCCGGTCCCGGGTTCGGGCCCCGCCGTCCTCGGCCCCCGTGAGCCGCCCCCTCCCAGCTCGTGTCCGAAGCGCCGGGCCCCAGGACTTGTGCCCCCGCTGGGACCCCGGGATCCTGTCCCCACGGAAGCCGAAACAGGGGCCGCCTGGAAAGGGAGGGGAGTGGGCACTGCGTGGCGGGCGGATGTCCGGCGCGGAGGTGTGGGAGCCCCGGCGCCGGGTGCTCCAGCGCGTGGCCCGCGGGGGGCGAGCGGGCTTCTCCGCGCGGCCGACACGTGGGCCGGCTCCCACGGGTGAGGCGTGGCGAGGGCGGGCAGGGGCTGCCCCGGCCCCCGACGCCCTACTCGGCGGGGCCCCGCGCCCCTCATGGTGGAGGCCCGGGATGGGGTGAGCGGAGCGGACCTGGCGGTCAGGAGGGCCAGACCCCAGGCAGCCGCCGCCCACCGGCCAAGATGGCGGCGGCGCACGGAATTAGGGGAAATGTAGTTCGCGGGCCCGGCCTCGCCCGGCAGTCCCTCCCCGGCAGCGGAGCCGGGCTGGGAAGCCCAGAACTTGTTTGGGGTGCCCTCCTAGGACTGACCTTCACAGGGTGCGGCCCTGCGCGCCCCGCAGCGTGTATACGAACGAGGAAACGCAGGCATAAAGAGCTGGGACGTGGGGGAGCCGCCACTCATGACAATAAAGATCATAACAACCGACCCACAATAAGCGTGCCAGGAGTTCAGTGTGGGGCACCTCACTGGCTCCCCGCAGGTCCTGGCCCTCAGATCTCAAAGGGCCTTTTCCTGCCCGCCTCTCTTAAGCAGAATGCTCATCTCATTCCCACCGCCAACCCCACCTCCCCCCCCACACACACACACACCATCCCGTCTGATTTTCTGTATCTTTATTCTTTTAAATATACTTTATTGATTTTTTTTTTTTACAGAGAGGAAGGGAGAGGGATAGAGAATTAGAAACATCGATGAGAGAGAATCATTGCCCAGCTGCCTCCGCACCCCCCCCCCCCATCCCACTGGAGATGTGCCCTTTGACCGGAATCAAACCTGGGACCCTTCAGTCCGCAGGCCGACGCTCTATCCACTGAGCCAAACCGGTTTCGGCGATTTTCTGTATCTTAAAAAAAGTCTCTCTCATTCACTTGTTCATTGTCCGTCTCCCACTTCCAAACTGTGAGCTCCGTGGGGCCAAAACCTGCCGGACTCGAGAACTGTGGAGGCTGGTGACTGAGTGGGCGTGCTCAGCCACACACCCACGGGCACCGAGCAAATTACCTGACCTTGCCGAGCTCTCGGCATGCATGTCAGACCCATAGGAGGTGGTCCATCACCATTGGTTGAACAAATGACCGAATTAAAGAATGAATGGCTTCCTGTGTGCCTGCATTTCCTCCCGGGGTTGCTGTGAAGATTAAATAGGGAAATGCATAGAAGGTCCAATGACTGCACCAGAGGTTCAGTAAGTCCCACAGATAGAGATGCAGATGGGCTTGTGACCCCAGGCCCCTGACACAATCTCTGCTCATCCCCGACCTCCCCTCAGACACCACCCCATAGGGTTGTGCAGCTCCTCTGGGGTGCTCCCACCCAGGGCAGGCTGGCGCTGAGTATCAGGGTCTGAGGCACGTTTCTGTGTCCACCCCTCACAGACCCCTCTCTGGAGACCTGAAAATCCCTCTGCAGCAGGAGGGGTTGAGAGAGGTTGAGACCGTAGCCAAACTCAAACCCCAGACTTCAGGCTTACCCCGTGGTGGGAGAGAAGAGAGGGCAGAAGACGGGAATGCGGGAAGATGCAGAGGGGTTGGAGTGTGCTTGCCTGGGAGGTGGGGGTGGGGGGAAGGGGGGCTGGCCCACTGGGTGGGGGGCAGGCTCACCACGCTTAGCCTGGGGGCAGTCGAGTGAGTGGGTGTGTCCTCCCTCCCTCAGCCTTCCTTCTGGCCTTAGTCTCCCTTCAGCCAGCCTGGGGGCAGGGGCAGGGTTGACCCTTGTCCTTATAGATTAGTGAGGACCCACCCTTTCCCCCAGGAGCCCCATTTCTGGCCTGGCTTCCTGGCCTCCTGCTCTGAGCCTGGACTGTTAGGAGGAGCAATTGTACCCAAGTCCACATTCCCCAACTCTCCCCACCTTACGGCATCAGAGCCGGTCTACTCTTTCTGAGCGGAACACTGATTGGGGCCGTGACTCCTGTGGATGTACCACAGGCTGCTGTGGGAGTGGGCCTGGCGGCCATGAAGCCCTGGGTACCTGCCCTAGCTCTGCCCTCCCGGTGCTGTGACCAGAGACTGGCCTTCCTGTCCCCCCCCTCCCCTCAGGGCTGGTGCGAGGGCCTCCCATCATGCCCAAACTTCACGGGGATAACCGATAACCCCTGTGGGTCCTCTGGGCAGAACAGGGAGGATCCAGTATACTCTTCCTATTTTTCCCTCTCTCCACCTCCTATGCCACCCCCAGGGCACTCCCAGATTCCTGGGGCCAACTCCCTGTCCATCAGTCCTCCCCGTGGCCAACCACCCTGAGAAGGGTTATGCAGATGGCCATGCTGGCCGCAGCCTTCCCGGAGGCCGGGCTGCCTCGCACCGAACCCGGGTTCCCATCTGTCTCTGTCCAGTAGGATTCCAGGACATGGGCAAGCCACTTAGCTCCCTGCGTCTCTCCGGGGGGCTGTTTCTCCTGACCTCCCGTGGTGAGGGGCTGAGAGCTCAGAGCTCCACGCCCGCATCCCAGCCCTAGACTTCTGGCCTGACTCCCCCTGGGACTGGAGGGTGCCACCAGGGCTGGCTGCTCCTCGTCCTTCCAGCCGCAGGCCGTGGCCCCCCCAGCCCCACCCTCCCCGGGGTCCCAGCTCCCCTCCACCGAGTGCTCCATCAGCTCAGGCTGCTCTCAGCGCCTCCTCCAGGCAGAGGCCCTGGGAGGGTCCCGTGGGCCGTGAGCGCTCCCTTAATCGAGGGTAGAGGCCGGAAAGGCGGCCTTCCTTCCACCATTACCGCTTGCCGAGAAACCCTATTAGCATCCCCAGGGCTGGAGCAGTGTCCGAGGAGAGAGGAGGCCGTAATGGGGGCAGCCCCGGCCCCAGGAGACGTGGGCTGGGAGGAGAGGCTCAGGCCCAGGAGAACGTCTCCTATCCTGTTTTTGAAGGAGCCACTGCCCAGTGCTTCCGGGAGGCGCACCTGAGCACGGCTGAGGGCCCCCCCACCCCGCTCCGGCCCCGAAGCTCCGGCCCCGCTCGCCCCGGCGCTGGCTGGCAGGCACCCTGCCCCGGAGGGCTCCATGCCCTCTCCTCCTTTCTCCCCGACGTCCCCACAGCCTGGTAGCCATCCTTTAGATGCCTGCTTCCTGCAGCCCGGGTTACCCATTTGTTTATTTAATTCTCCAAAAACCCCTAGCTTCTGGACAAGGCCGAGGTGGCTGAGACACCGAGAGGCTGGGTCCGGTGGGAGCAGAGGCCATCTCCGCCCTGCCCGTGGCCCCAGGCCTGGGGGGCACTGCTGAGAGGAGGATGGCACGTCCGGCTCCCCTTTCCCTTTCTCCTCAGGGACACGGGGTGGAGGGACCACGAGCTGACCTTCAGGACACAGGCTGGAAACCTCCTCCAGCCTGTGTGACCTCGGGCAAGTCCCTTCCCCGCTCTGGGCCTCGCGTGGAGCATAACCACCCCTCACAGGGCCTCGGCCAAAGACCGGGAGCTCCCAGAGGTTCGGGCCGGTGTCCTCGTGGCTGGGACTCTGAGGAGAGCCAGTCCCGGGCGGGCTCCCCTGGGCGTCGGCGGCCGGAGAGCCCGGGGCAACGAGGCCTGCAGGGCACCCTCCTCCTTGACGGCCCCCTCCTCCCCCAGAGCCAGCTTCGTCTTTTCTGGGTTTCTAGGTGACTTGGCTGGCCCCTCTGGATGAGTTCTACTTTAAACTTGCGGCTGCCACTGCCTCTGTATTGGGGGGGCTCCCACAGGGGCCCCCAGGCAGGAGCCCCCCCAGCCAAGCCCTGCGGGAGGGGCCGTAGCCCCATCCATCCCAGCGCCCCGGCGGCGCCTTCCTCCTCCCGTCCCTGGAACAAAGATTTCAGGGCACCTGCTGCGAGGAGGCCGGCTCCCCGCCCCCCGCCCCTCTCTGCACCTGGAGGCCCCGGACCCCCTGGGCCAGGAGCAGCGGCCTCAGGGCCCAGCTCGTGGTGGTCCGCAGCTCAAGAAGGGGTGTCCTGGGCTCTCTCTGAAAGGCGGGGCGCGCGGGTCCTCGAAACAGGGCTCTCCGGGCGGGCGAGGGCCGGAGGTGGGGCGCCGGGCGGCAGGAGGCCCATTAGCTAAGTGCTCCCGGGAGGGGGCCGGAGGGGGGGGCGGGCGCGGGGGGGGTGGAGGTGGCTTTTCCTGCGCTCCGTTAAGTGCTGCAGGGGTGGGGTGCGGGGAGGGCTCTGCGCCCCCGGGCACGGGTCCGGCCCCCCCCCCCGCCCCTCAGAAACCTCAGCGGGCAGCGCCTCTACCCCGTGCCTCCAGCTGCACCCCCAGCCCCCCGAGACCCAGCGCCCTCTCCTCGCACCGGGCTCGGCCCGCTGAGCCCCCCCCCTCCCGGGGGAAGTGCCGGAGGTGCAGCGACGCCCCCCCCCAATCCCCGCTCGGGCTGCAGCCGCCGCCCCCGCCGCCAGGGGGAGCCGCCGCGGGGCGGGCGGCGGGCGCGGAGGGAGGGAGGGAGGAGGGAGGGAGGAGGGAGGAGGGGGCGGCGCCGCGCTGGCCCCGCCCCGCCCCGCCCGCCGGGCCCCGCCGCTCCCGGTCCGTCCCGGGCAGACTGGCGGGCCGGCGGACGCAGACGCCGCGGGCCGAGGCGGGCCGCGCGGAGGGAGCGCCGCGCCGTCGGTCCCCGTCGGGGCTCCGCGGGCCGCCCGCCCGCCCGCGCCGGCCATGGCGGGCGCCAGGCCCGGCGTCCACGCGCTGCAGCTGGAGCCGCCCACCGTGGTGGAGACCCTGCGGCGCGGGAGCAAGTTCATCAAATGGGACGAGGTAGGTGCGGGGCCCCCGCCCCGCCCAGGTTCGGGGGCCCGCTCCCCCCAGCTCTGCCCCGCGCCGGGGACCCCATCCCGGCCCGGCCGGGCCGCGGCGCCCCCCCACCCCAAACGGGCTGCGCTCCGGAAACTTGGGTCCCCCTGGTCCCCGCAGCGAGGACTTTGTCCTCCGCCCCCACCCACCCCCGGGCCGCGGGGAACTGGGCTTTCCGCGCCTCGGCCCGGAGACGGCGGACCCCGATAAATCCCGGCCCCCTTTTCCCTCTCCCCCCCCTCCCCTCCGGGCCGATCCAGTTCCTGATCCCCCAACCCTGGCCTGACCCCCAGACCCTCGCCCCGCGCTGGACCCTGGTCCCCAATCTGGCCCAGGTGCACCGCCCTCCGGTGGGAGCCGCCGGGACCCCGCGCCGCCCCATGCCCCGGTCTGAACATTCTTCTCCATTCATCCCTTCCCACCCTGTTTTGGCTGGCGCCCCTTTGCCTGGCTTCGGATCCCCGTCCAGCGCCCAGCTCAGGTGGCACCACCAAGTCACCCCCTAACTGGAGACTTTGCCCACCCCCCCCCCCCAACTTCCTCCACCCCAGGGAAACTTTGCGCTCCACTCCTTAGCATCGGGACTTTGAACCCCAATAAATCCGAACCCCTTTTTATCTCCCCTGCCTCGACTGTCACCTGCGGCCGGGGCCCCAGGCCTGTGCCGCACCCTCGTGTCACACTGCCCCCCTCCCTGCCCCGAACCCCTCCTTCCCCAGGGGCGCCACCCGGCCGGCCGAGCTTCCTCGCCTCTCACCCGGGCAGGCCAGAGGCCTGGAAGTGTCTGGGCTCCTTTCCGGCTGGGTGGGGCGGGTAGGCGGGGGGCGGGGGGAGGGGCCGGGGGCGGGGCCCGGGGCAGCAGGTGTGCCTCCGCCGAGGGTGCCTGGAGCCTCCGGGGCCCCGGGGAGACCCCTTCCCCAAGATGGCCTAACGGGAAAAGTTTCTCTTTTTCCTCCCAGTGTGATAAACCCAAATAAGGAAGTGGGAGCAGGGAGAGGGCCCTGGGGGGGGGGGGTGCTGACAAGGACTTGGGGCCAGAGAGCTGGGGGCCTGGGCTGCTTTTGAAGGCCAGAACCCTGGGAGGGACAGGGCTGGGTCCTGGGGGCATTGCTACAGAACTCCCCCTGCTGCCGCCTCACACTATTGGGGTGTCCTGAGTCCCAGGGCAGGGTCAGGAAACCCCCCCTCCCCCCAAAAGAGGGGCTGGGGACGTTTGTTGGCACAGCGAGGTGAGGAGGCTCAGCTTCCCCATGTTCCAGGGCTCCCTGAACCCTCGGCCCTCAGATCAACTTCCTGTCCTTTGTAAGCAAAGCCCGAGATGGGCGGGGCTGCTGCAGCCCCATCTCGGGGAAGAGGAAACTGAGTCCGGGCGTGGGGAGGATCCCAGGCCCCCCGCGGGGGTGGCAGTGGGGCCGGGAGCCTCCTCGGCCGGCTCCGGGGCCACACCTGCGGCGTCGAGGCCTGGCTCCTCTTGACCTTTCACGAGCGAGGCAGCCTCTCGGGCTCCGTCTGCCCGCTGTGAAGTGGGAAGAACAGTCGTGCACCCCAAGCGGGGTTCGCTAGGAGGACTGAGTGCTTAGGAACGGCCCCGGCACGCAGCAGGGACGATGGGAAGGCCGATGTTGTATTGATGATCTGATTGTGCCAGACTTGGAGCAGCAGTTTGGGGGGGACACCGAGGTGAGGAGGGGTCTCCGCCTGGGGCAGGCGAGTTCCGGCTGTGGCCAGTTGGCCGCTCAGGCCCTCCACGAGTCTGAGTCCCTCTTGACCGCCCCCTCTGGCTGCCGTCCTCAGTTGCCTGGGGTGGCCCTGGGAGCGTGCCAGGGATCGGGCCGTCTCAGAAAACGGGGCCAGCACACCCTTCCCTGCCTCTGCAGGGCTGGGGGGGGGGGCAGATTTCACTCTGGTTCTGAAGGCGGGGTGTGTCCCCCGCTGAGGGTAAGATGGGGCGCTGCGGGTGGCAGAGTGGGTGGGGGTGAGGGGCTTGAGGGCAGGTGGAAGGGCTGGCCGGTCGTCCTGGGTCCCCTAGGGCTGTGGGGGTCAGATTTCCCAGCCCTCTGCGTTCATCCCATAAATGTCCCCAGTGGGGCCGCGCAGCCTCAGGGAGCTCTCCGGTGCTGGGGAATCCAGCCCGAGGTTGGGGTCCGGGAGGCCGCCCAGGCGGGTGGGTCAGATTGCACGGGTGGAGAAGGAAGGACAGGCTATCTCAGCGGAGGAACAGTGACGCAGGAGCTGGAAGTGGGGAAAGGGTAGTCCATGTGACAGAGCTTGAGAGAGCGAGGTGACACCGGGAGGGGAGTCAGGACCGCAGAGGACACCCCAGGCCCTCAGCTTTGTCCTGAGGACCGCAGGGAGCCACCAAGGACCTTGGGCTGGGCGAGGTTTCGTCTTTGCTCCCGGTCAGACGCTGCCCCGGTGGCCCCAGGGCCCCCAGGGACCGAGCTGGGCCGCAGCCCTCACTCCTTGGCCCCTGTTGTGCCATCCCACCCCCAGGAGGCCTCCAGCCGGAACCTGGTGACCCTGCGCGTGGACGCCAATGGCTTCTTCCTGTACTGGACGGGGCCCAACATGGTGAGAGCGGGCGCTGGGGCGGCCCCAGCTGCTGCCGACCCCTCCCCGGGCTCACCGGGCTCCCCGGGCCCGCCGGGCCGGAATTGCTGAGGGCAGGGGCTGAGGCGTGGGTGCAGGGGTGGCCGGGCCTCAGCCGGGATGGGGAGCTTGGGGGCTCTGGGGTCTCACCCTGTAGCCCGTGAGAACCCAGCCGGGCCTGTGGTCTCCCCAGGAGGTGGACACACTGGACATCAGTTCCATCAGGGACACGCGGACGGGCCGCTATGCCCGCCTGCCCAAGGTGAGCGAGCGGTGGGCAGGACTAAGCGTGGGAGCGAGGGGTGGGGTCGGGGGTGGGGATAACCCATCCTCACCCTTGGCTCTGACCTACTCAGGACCCCAAGATTCGCGAGGTGCTGGGTTTTGGGGGCCCTGACGCCCGCCTGGAAGAGAAGCTGATGACAGTGGTGGCCGGGCCAGACCCGGTGAACACGACCTTCTTGAACTTCATGGCCGTGCAGGATGACACAGCCAAGGTGTGCGGGGGCCGAGGGGTCGCCCAGGGGAGTCAGCACCCCACGAGCCGCGTCAGCCGGCACTCGTGAGGGCCTGCTGTATACCAGGCTGTTCTCTGCCCTGGATTCTCACCCTCCTCCGACAAAGCAGTGTTTAAGCACCTACTGTGCACCACACCGGGTTCTGGACTCGGGCTGTGGCCGAGTCAGTCCTTCCGGCCCCACTCACCCTCTCCCCCTGCGTCCTGGCCCTCAGGTCTGGGCTGAGGAGCTGTTCAAGCTGGCCATGAACATCCTGGCTCAGAACGCCTCCCGGAACACCTTCCTGCGCAAAGCGTGAGCCCCAGGCTTGCCGGGGGTCGGGGGGTGGGGGTGCCGGGGGGCGTCCCCGGGCGTGAGCCTCTGCCTGTCTCGTCTCCCCAGGTACACGAAGCTGAAGCTGCAGGTGAACCAGGATGGGCGGATCCCCGTCAAGAAGTGAGCGCCCCTCCCCCCCGGCACCTCGCCTGCCCCGCTCCGGGTGACCTTTGCCCCCCCTGACCTTGAGCCCTCCCATCTGTCCAGCATCCTGAAGATGTTCTCGGCAGACAAGAAGCGGGTGGAGACTGCCCTGGAGTCCTGTGGCCTCAACTTTAACCGGGTGAGGGGGCCGGGGGCAGGGCCGGGCGGGCACAGCGGGCACAGCGGGCACCTGCTTTGGACAGAGGCTGGCCGCCCCTGGGTGCTCACCCCACCCTCCTCTCGGCCCCCAGAGCGAGTCCATCCGGCCCGATGAGTTCTCCTTGGAGATCTTTGAGCGGTTCCTGAACAAACTGTGCCTCCGGCCCGACATCGACAAGATCCTGCTGGAGATGTGAGCGGGGCTGGGCCCCGTGCTCGCACCGCCTCTGCTCGGGGTTCCTTCCAGCCCCCCGGGGCGGGGGGGGGGTGAGGTCCCAGGCATGGGCTCTGCCCGCAGCTCTGTTCTCGGCTGCCCGGTTGCTTCCGTTGGCCCGTGCTGGGCACGGGAGCCGGCGGCTCAGACCGCAGGGGACCTGCCTGCGGTCACGCAGTGAGTGGCCGGGGCGGAGCTGGGCCCAGGGTCGAGAGGCCGGACTGGCAGGCCACGCACTGGGTCACTTCCACTGCCCTTGCCGACGCCGGTGCCAGTGTGGAATGGGGGGGGGGGTGCGGCGTGGATGGGGAGGCTGAGACTCGAGCGGAGACTTGCCTAAGTCTCAGCCAGTGGGTGCCAGCTCCCGCTGCCAGGGCGAGGGCTTGGCGCAGGGCCTGGCGAGGCTTCAGCCTGACCCAGTTTCCCGCCCCGCCAGAGGTGCCAAGGGCAAGCCGTACCTGACGCTGGAGCAGCTCATGGACTTCATCAACCAGAAGCAACGGGACCCGAGACTCAACGAGGTGCTGTACCCGCCCCTGGGGCCCGCGCAGGCCCGGCTGCTCATCGAGAAGTACGAGCCCAACCAGCAGTTCCTGGAGCGAGGTGAGCGGCCGGGGGGCGGGCACGGGGGGCGGGGGCCGGAGCGGGCCTCGGACCGGCCCCTGAGCCCGCTGGTCCTCCTCGGCCCCCAGACCAGATGTCCATGGAGGGCTTCAGCCGCTACCTGGGCGGGGAGGAGAACGGCATCCTGCCCCTCGAGGCCCTGGACCTGAGCGCCGACATGACCCAGCCGCTGAGCGCCTACTTCATCAACTCCTCCCACAACACCTATCTCACCGGTGAGCGGGCCGCGGCCCCCCCCTCCTCCTCGGGGTGGTGGCGCCCGCGGGACCTGGGCGTCTGTGCACGGGTGTCTCCTGGGTGGTCTGAGGCCTCCTGGGGGAAGGGCCAGGGTGGCTTTGGCAAGGAACAGCCTGTGCAAAGGCCCAGAATAGAAGACTGCTGGGTGCTCTGAGGAAGCAGAAAGGAGGCCGGGAGGAGGCGGGGATGAGATGGGGGAGAAAGGGGTGGGTGTGGGGGCAGGTTACGTGGGTAGGGGCCGGAGAGGGAGGTAGGACCAGACCCAGCAGGGAAGGAGTTTGGATTTATCCTATGCGATCGGAGGGTGCTGAGGGGGGTGACCTGGTGTGGTCTAGGAGGAGGATGCCAGGCGCTCTACAGAGACTGGACGGGCGGCAGGGAGGGGCCTGTGGCCGCCGGCGAGAGCCATGGCGGCTGCTCCAGGGCAGCAGCGGCGGAGGGGGCCGTGGCGTGGGGTGTGACTCGCTGGAGGGATGGGAGACGCGGGTATTTAGGGGAGAGGGAGTGAGCCTGGTGGAGGAGCCGGCCGGCTGCTGGCCGCGTGGTGGGTGCCGGGCTGGGCAGCCTGGGCCCGCTCTGGTTGTGCCGAGGACGAGGGATGAGCAGGGCTGGCTGCCGGGGGCTCCGTGCCCGAGCCTGGCCTGGTTCGCAGGGGCAGGGGGGGGTGGAGGAGGGGGAGGGGGCTGGTGGCGGTGCCGGCACCTGGTGACGAGCCGCGCCTGCAGCCGGGCAGCTGGCCGGGACCTCCTCGGTGGAGATGTACCGCCAGGCGCTGCTGTGGGGCTGCCGCTGCGTGGAGCTGGACGTGTGGAAGGGGCGGCCGCCCGAGGAGGAGCCCTTCATCACCCACGGCTTCACCATGACCACGGAGGTGCCGCTGCGGGACGTGCTGGAGGCCATCGCCGAGACCGCCTTCAAGACCTCGCCCTACCCGGTCATCCTCTCCTTCGAGAACCACGTGGACTCGTGAGTGGCCGCTCGTCCCCGTCTGGCCCCGAACCCTCTCGCGCTCGGGCTTCTGGGGACCCCTGACCCCCCGGGGGCAGCCTCCCTCGGGGGCCTGGGGAAGGCCCCTGCGACCTCGGACCCCGGGGGCCTCTGACCTCTGACACCGGCCCCACAGGGCGAAGCAGCAGGCCAAGATGGCCGAGTACTGCCGCTCCATCTTCGGGGACGCGCTGCTCATCGACCCCCTGGACAAGTTCCCGGTACGGGGGCGGGCGCGGGGCCGGGCGGGAGGGTGTGTGTGTGTGTGTGTGTGTGTGTGTGTGTGTGTGCCGGCTGGCCCTGACCCGTCTGCGCCCACCAGCTGGCCCCGGGCGTCCCCCTGCCCAGCCCCCAGGACCTGATGGGCCGCATCCTGGTGAAGAACAAGAAGCGGCACCGGCCCAGCACCGGCGTCCCCAGCAGCTCCGTGCGCAAGCGGCCGCTGGAGCAGAGCAACTCGGCGCTGAGCGAGAGCTCGGCCGCCACCGAGCCCTCCTCGCCCCAGCTCGGTATGCCCCCCGACCTTCGACCCTGACCCCGACCCTAACCCCCCACGGACCTGACCCTAACCCCCCATTGACCCCACCCGCCCTCCGGCCCCCCGCACAGCCGTCCTCCCCCCTGAGTATGGGGCCTCTGACCCCTGACCCCAGGCGCTCCCCCCTCTGAACCAAACCCAGCTTGGATTGCCTCCACCGCACTCCTGAGCCCCCGCCCTCAGGCCCCACCTCACAGAGCCCGCCCCTCGGCCGGTTCTTATCCTCAGGGGGCCACATCCGCCCGCTCTGAGTGCGGTCCTCAGACTTCTGAGGCCTGTGCTGGGACCCCCGTCCTGTGACCCCCACGGAGTCTGCCCCCCTGACCTCTCACACTATTGCAGTCCTCCTGACCCCTGGCTGACCCCTGGCTTGGGATCTCGCCGTGTCATCCTTTATCCTTGCTGAGCCGCCCTACCTACTTTCTTGATGTCAATAATTCTGAGCCCTGAGCCCTGCCGAAACCGGTTTGGCTCAGTGGTAGAGCGTCGGCCTGTGGACTGAAAGGTCGCAGGTTCGATTCCGGTCAAGGGCATGTATCTTGGGTGCGGGCACGTCCCCAGTGGGGGGTGTGCAAGAGGCAGCTGGTGGATGTTTCTCTCTCATTGACGTTTCTAGCTCTCTATTTCTCTCCCTTCCTCTCTGTAAAATATCAATAAAATATAGTTTAAAATAATAATAACTCTGAGCCCTGACCTTTGACCCCCTCTACCTCATCCAACTCCGACTTCAGCTGGTGGGCACAGACAGGTCAGGGCCAGCCGGGGCACCCCCCCCCCACGCTCTGCCCCTCCCCAGCCATCTGTCCTGAGAGTCCCCTTGATTCCCCCACTGAGCTACTCCACACACAATGGGCACAACCCCTCCCGGCTGCTGAGTGTCCGTGTGTGCGCCCCGACCCCTGACCCCCTGTGCCCCGCCCCTGCAGGGTCCCCCAGCTCCGACAGCTGCCCCGGCCTGAGCAATGGGGAGGAGGCGGCCCTTGAGAAGCTGAGCCTGGAGCCTCGGAAGTCTCTGAGCGAGGAGGGGCCGCCGCGGGGCCCTGATCTTGGACCTGCCGACCGTGAGGAGGAGGAGGAGGACGAGGAAGAGGAGGAGCAGTCAGACCCCAAAAAGCCGACCACGGATGAGGTCAGGCCTGCTGGTGGGAGGCGTGTGCTGGGCCCCCTCAGGGCTGGCTTTGGCCACGGTCTGACACCCCCTGCTCTCCTGGATTTTTGGGGGGGAGGGGAGGCAGGGAGAGGGGAGGAGAAGTCTTAGGTAAACAAGCATGGAAGCAAATGAGAGATTATGCTTGAGACTTGGGCCGGGGAGGGCTGAGTTAGGGTGCAGTCGGGGTGGGGAGCGGGGAGGAGGGGCGTCTGACCCGGGCAGGGAGCTTGGGTGAGCCGATCTGAGGCGGGAGCAGCTGCGGCAGGCCGAGTGGTCAGGAGGGGCCCGCAGACTAGGGGGGGCTGCGTTCTGAGGAGTGGCGGTGACAGACAGTCAATCATGAGGTCGGATTGGGGGGCACCCGGACTGGGGAAAGTGGAGCCCAGCAGCATGGGGGCTGTTTGGGTCTTGCTGAGAGGACTTGGGAAGGTGGTGGCTGGAAATAATGGCTGGGGAGGGAGAATTGGGGACCTGTCTGCATGTGGCTAATTGAACCCCTGTAACTGAGTGGGAATTCCAGCTCCCAGAATAAGGGCGCAGGGGGAGTTAGGAGGGTGGGTCGGCCAGGCCCCAGGGCAGGTCGGCCAGGCCCCCGGAGGACTTTGGGCAGAAGGGCCAGGCTGACGGCCTCGGAGGGGCTGCAGCCTTTGCTGAGGCTCCTGGGAGGCGTGATTGGGGCGGGGAGAGGGTGAGGGCACGTCGCTGATGACTGGGGCACAGGCACTGCTGACCCTGGCTCCGGGCCACAGGGCACTGCCAGCAGTGAGGTCAATGCTACTGAGGAAATGTCCACACTCGTCAACTACATCGAGCCTGTCAAGTTCAAGTCCTTCGAGGCTGCTCGCAGTAAGTGGGGCGGGAGCCGGGGGTGTGGGAGGGAGCCAGCCGGACCCTGCGCGGCCTGACCCCCATCTGGCCGCCCCAGAGAGGAACAAGTGCTTCGAGATGTCGTCCTTCGTGGAGACCAAGGCCATGGAGCAGCTGACCAAGAGCCCCATGGAGTTTGTGGAGTATCCTTTGGCGGCCCTGCGGCCCGGGGCCAGGCTGCGGGCGCTCCGAGGCCGGCAAAGACGTCTGACCCCCCTTATGCCACCTGCACAGGGTTCTGGAGCTCCAGCACCCCCAGCTGGGCTTTGGAGGCGTCTGGGAGGATGCGCAGGGGCTGGGCCAAGAAGTGGGGACCCACGGGGGGGCCCTGGAGCCCAGGCTGGGAGGGGGGGTTCCCAGGAGTGGAGGCTTCAGGCAGGAGGGGGTGCGTGCCCAGCGTAGCCCTTGACTGCCAACCTCAGATACAACAAGCAGCAGCTCAGCCGCATCTACCCCAAGGGCACCCGTGTGGACTCGTCCAACTACATGCCCCAGCTCTTCTGGAACGTGGGCTGCCAGCTCGTTGCACTCAACTTCCAGACCCTGGGTGAGCACCGGCCCACCTCAGCCCTTGACCTCTGTCTCCCGTCCTCACCGGCTTCTGCCCCAAGACCCTGCTAACTTATTTTAAACAGATTTTTATTGATCTAAGAGAGAGAAAGGGAGAGAGAGAGGTAGAAACATCCATGATGAGAGAGAATCATGGATCAGCTGTCTCCCACATGCCCCACACAGGGGATGGAGCCCACAGCCTTGGCATGTGCCCTGACTGGGAATTGAACCGTGACCCCCTGGCTCATGGGTCAGACGCTCAACCACGGAGCCCCGCCGGCCGGGCTGGTTCTGTCAGAATGGACCTCTGACGTGTCCCAGATCCCCACGAAACCAGGCCTTGGCTGACCCCAACTCCTGGCCTCGGGGGCCCCAGGCCCTCCTTCCTGTCTGATCTGTCCTGACGGTGCACCCGGCCCAGCTGTTCTGCCCTCAGGACCCCGGGGCCCCCCTGCACGGCCCTGCCCCTCCTGACCCCCTCTGGTGCCCCAGACGTGGCGATGCAGCTGAACGCGGGCGTGT
This sequence comes from Vespertilio murinus, assembly GCA_963924515.1. Taxonomy (NCBI): domain Eukaryota; kingdom Metazoa; phylum Chordata; class Mammalia; order Chiroptera; family Vespertilionidae; genus Vespertilio; species Vespertilio murinus. Next base: position 168,236,981 of record OZ004709.1, on the reverse strand, counting down.
TCGAGTACAACGGGCGCAGCGGCTACCTGCTCAAGCCCGAGTTCATGAGGCGGCCGGACAAGTCCTTCGACCCCTTCACCGAGGTCATCGTGGACGGCATCGTGGCCAATGCCTTGCGGGTCAAGGTGGGGCCAGGGAGGGCGCCGGCGGGGGGGGGGGGGGGGGGCCAGGGGCGGGCTCCCCGCGGCCGCCTCACCCGCCTGCTCCCCAGGTGATCTCGGGGCAGTTCCTGTCGGACCGGAAGGTGAGCATCTACGTGGAGGTGGACATGTTCGGCCTCCCCGTGGACACGCGGCGCAAGTACCGCACGCGGACCTCTCAGGGGAACTCCTTCAACCCCGTGTGGGACGAGGAGCCCTTTGACTTCCCCAAGGTGAGCCTGGCGCCCCCCCCCCTGGGCTCTCCCCGGGAACAGGGACCACGTGCCTGGTGGCAGTCGGGGGTCGGGGTGCAGAGCCCCCTCGAGGCTGGGCCTGGCACCTCCAGACCTCTCCCCATACCCTGTATGCCCAGGGTCGGGCTTGGGAGGACAGGAAGGTGAGGCACGGGGAGGCCCCACGGCCTTGCAAGAGGAGTGGGCACGGCCTGCCCCCCGCCCGGACAGGGCCCTGAGATCAGACACACGTCCCCGGCTCCTCCCTCTCTGGGACGGCCTGCAGCTCGGAGCCCAGCGGGGCTGGGTGTGGCCTCGGTGCCAGAGCCCTGGCTCCCTCTCCCTCTCTAAGCTGGTGACCACCAGGCTGGTGCTGGGAGCGGCTGCCGGCTGTCCCATTGGCTGCGAGCCACGGAGGGTGGGTCTGCCACTGGCTGGGGTGACAGGGACGGATGTTCCTGACTGGGTCAGCTCCTCCGAGGGTCCCCTCCGAGCTCTGGCTCTGGTGGCTGTGGCCAGCTGTGGCTCAGTGGCCAGGGGTCAGCTCTGTGACTTAGTGCTAACCACAGTCTGGGCCCTCAGGTGGTGCTGCCCACGCTGGCTTCCCTGCGCATTGCGGCCTTTGAGGAGGGCGGCAAGTTCGTGGGGCACCGGATCCTGCCCGTCTCTGCCATCCGCTCAGGTGAGGCCTCCGGGGCTCCGGGCAGCCCCGGGCAGGGTGTGGGGGGACCTAGTGGGGCGCATTCACCTTGCCCCCCCCCCCAGGGTACCACTACATCTGCCTGAGGAACGAGGCAAACCAGCCCCTGTGCCTGCCCGCCCTGCTCATCTACACGGAGGCCTCCGACTACATCCCCGACGACCACCAGGGTGAGCTGCGGGCGCGGGGGGGACAGGGGCCCCGGGCCCGGAGAGGCTAGGCCGGGAGCCCCACGGAGGGTGGAGGTGGGTTCTGCAGTCCCTCCCTTCAGGGACCAGAGCTGGTGGGAGGGTGCGGCCCTCGCTCGGTTCTGACCCCAAGGTCCTTCCCCCTGCCCCTACCCAGATTACGCAGAGGCGCTGATCAACCCCATCAAGCACGTCAGCCTGATGGACCAGAGGGCCAAGCAGCTGGCCGCCCTGATCGGAGAGCGGGAGGTGAGCCAGGGCCGTGGGGTTGTGGGGTGCGGGCTGAGCCTGTTAAGGAGGCGGAGAGCACCCCTCCTGTGCGTGGAGGCCCTCGGGACGGAGCGGGCTGGATCCCTCCGGCTCCACGCAGGGCCGGCCGGAGCCGGGTGCGGGCTGCGCCCACGCGGGCTCACCCCCGTCTCAGCCAGCACTTTCCATGCGGCTCCTGTGGGCCCGGAGATGGCGGCGGCTCCTGCGGGGAGGGGTCAGGAGCAGAGGCTGGCCCGCACATCCAAACCCGGTCCCCGGGGGCCTGCGGCAGGCGGGGAGAGGCCGCCGCCGCCGCGAGGAGCTGTTAGCCGGAGAGGCTGGTGCCCGCTCTGCACTCACTTCCTTCGCTGATTTAATCAGGAGCTAAGTAACTAGGAAGATGAGCAGCTGTGGGCAAGGGTGGAGACAGGAGGAGACTTGGGGCCGGGCCAAGGCTTTCCAGAACAATATGGAAGTTCCCGAGCACAGGCAGGGGGGCCCGGCGTCTTGGAGACACCATCTCCCATTATCTCCCCGACCCCATGGGGAAAGGGGTTTGGACCCCCCCTCGTTTCTCACGTAGTTGTCTGAACAGCCCCCGGAGGTTGTGGAGGGCAGAGGGGCCGGAGAGGTCAGCGTTCCGGAAAGAGCCTCCTGCTGCCTCCCCCACAGGCTCAGGCTGGCCCGGAGACAAGCCAGGAGACCCAGTCTCAGCAGCAGGGATCCCAGCTGACCCCAAACCCCGCACCCAGCCCGCTGGACTCCTCGCCCCGCCGGACCCCGGGCCCCACCACCTCTCCCACCAGCCCTTCCATCAGCAGCCCGGGTAAGGGGCGGCCCGGGCCTGGGGTGGCCTGCGGGGCGTGGCTCACTGTCCCCGGCTTCTCACAGTCCCGCCTCGGCTCCCCAGGTCAGCGGGACGACCTCATTGCCAGTATCCTGTCAGGTAGGGCCCTGGCTTGTGGGGTGGGGCTACCCCAGGAGGGGGCCTGTTCTGGGGTGGAGCTTTGGAGGTGTGTGGGGGGGCAGGATCACGCCTGGGGTGCGGGTGCCCTGCAGGGTGGGCCGGCCCGCTCAGCGCCTTTGCTCTGCCGCGCACAGAGGTGGCTGTGGCCCCGCTGGACGAGCTCCGAGGCCACAAGTCCCTGGTGAAGCTCCGGAGTCGGCAAGAGCGGGACCTGCGGGAGCTGCACAAGAAGCACCAGCGCAAGGCCTTCGCTCTCACTCGCCGGCTGCTGGACGGCCTGGCCCAGGCGCGGGCCGAGAGCAGGTGTCCTGAGCGCGTCCCGTCTGCCTTTGTGCGACTGTGCTGCGTGCATCGGCGGGAATGTGTGTGGGGGTGCGGGCTTCTCCTGCACTAGGTGGGCAAGGAGGGTGGCAGGGTGGAAGGAGGAGGGCTTGGTGCCAGGGAGGGAGGAGCCTTCCCTGCCTCAGCCCCACCCTCTTCCCACCTGGGAGCAATGCCTCGTTGGAAGACAACAAGAGGAGCCTGTGTGCCCAGACAGGCTCCCGTCGATTCGGTGAAAGGAACTGGCCTCCTTATTAGCATAAGAAGCCCCGCCCCAGGGCCGGTGTCCATCACTGCCTGCTGGGAAATGCCCTGCTCCCTCTGCCCTCCCAGTCCACGCTCCCGTGGTGGCGTGAGCCTCACCAGGGGGCTCTCCACACAGAGCTGGGGAGGACAAGAAGGAGGAGGAGGAAGAGGTGAGGCGCTACCAGGAGTTCCAGAAGAGACAGGTGCAGAGTCTGCTGGAGCTGCGGGAGGCCCAGGCGGACGCCGAGGCGGAGCGGAGGCTGGAGCACCTGAGACAGGTGAGGGGGTGGTCGGGGAGGGCCTGCTTCGTGGACGGACCCGTCATTAGCCTGCCCACCCACCGGCTACCTGTGTCCACAGGCCCTGCAGCGGCTCCGGGAGGTTGTCCTGGAGGCTCACACCACGCAGGTCAAGAGGCTGAAGGAGATGAATGACAGGTGAAGGCACAGGATCTTGGATTGGGGGGGGGGGGGGCAAGAAGGGGGACTCTCTGGTGCCAGGTCGAGGGCAGAGCCCCAGTCCTGCCCCTGACCCTTCCTCTCCCCCCACGGGCTCCTCCAGGGAGAAGAAGGAATTGCAGAAGATCCTGGACAGGAAACGCCACAACAGTATCTCGGAAGCCAAGACGAGGGAGAAGCATAAGAAGGAAGCGTAAGGGCTTCGGGGCGGGAGACGTTTGGGCGCTGGGCAGGCAGAGCTGGGTGCCAGCGGTGCGCCCACTCTGCCTTGCTCCTGTGCAGGGAACTGACAGAGATTAACCGCCGCCATATCACGGAGTCCGTCAACTCCATCCGCCGGGTGAGTGAGGCTCAGGTGCCGCCACTCTCTTCCTCCAGCCCTGAAACCCAGCTCCTTGGTGTGGGCCTGGAGGAGTTTCCAAAGCCTTTCCCTCCGGCCCACAGCCCCCTCCGGCCTCCCATAGTCCCCCACAGCCCCCTCCAGCCTCCCATAGTCCCCCACAGCCCCCTCCGGCCTCCCACAGTCCCCTCTGGGCCCCCCTCCCAGTCCCCTCCAGCCCACACCGTCAAAGCCAACGGTCTCTAACCGAGCCCCATGGCTTCGGAGGCTGGGCCTGCAGCATTGGCCACAAGGATGGTATCTCAGAGCCCTGGCCACACAAGGAGCCGGGCCCCTCCCTGAGGACCCCCGGCTGAGCTCTTGCCCCCCCCCCCCCGGCAGCTGGAGGAGGCCCAGAAGCAGCGGCACGAACGCCTGGTGGCTGGGCAGCAGCAGGTCCTGCAGCAGCTGCTGGAAGAGGAGCCCAGGGTGAGTGCTCGGCGAGGCGGGCGAGGCGGGCGAGGTGGGCACTCGGGCAGCGGGCGGAGTGCTAGGTGGCCTGTTCTGTGACCCCCCCCTCCTCCCACAGCTGCTGGCCCAGCTGGCCCAGGAATGCCAGGAGCTTCGGGCCAGGCTGCCCCAGGAGATCCGCCGCTGTCTGCTGGGCGAGACGCCGCAGGGGCTGGGGGACGGACACCTGGTGGCCTGTGCCAGCAACGGCCACGCGCCTGGCAGCGGCGGGCACCTGTCCGGCGCGGACTCGGAGAGCCAAGAGGAGAACACGAAGCTCTGACCTGGCTGAGCAAGAGGTGGCCACCGGGCCAGGGTGGGCGCTGGGAGGCGGCCGGAAGCCAAGACACTAATGCTCTTTTTTTTCTTTTAACTTTTTATCTTTAGAAATTTTATTTTTTTAAACTGAGGCGAGCATCCTGCACTAACTTCCTTCCTTCACCCTCTCGGGGCCCCATTAGTCCCCAGCCCCTCCTTCCTGTGCTTAGTCCTAGGGAAGGGGCCGGGTCACTGGGCCAGAGAGCTTGAGCGGGGCCCTTGCCCCCCATGACACACACCCACACCCCAGAGTGGGAGCTCTCTCCCTCACTTCCCGGGGGACACCACGTGAGACAGAGCTCTGGGCAGCAGGGGTCACATTCTTTCTCTATTCTCTGGGGACTTTTTTTTTTACATGAATAAAAGTGGATTTCAGGGACCCTGTGTGCAGTGTGGTTTGGGGTGGGCCAGTGCTACAGAGGACCCTGAGTCGCAGGCCCTCTCTGCCCCTTCTTCTGGGGCCTCAGTTTCCTCATTAGAAATGGGCTTGTGGGCACTGTGGGGGGGAGGTCAGGCCTCCAGTGATGGGTTGCTGCGTTCGAACCTCTTTTTTTTTTTTTAATTAGTGTTTTTATTGATTTCAGAGAGAGGAAGGGAGAGAAAAACATCAATGATGGGAGAGAACACGGATCAGCTGCCTCCTGCACACCCCACATGGAGCCCACAACCTGGGCATGTGCCCTGACCGGGAACCTTACCATGACCTCCTGGTGCATAGGCTGATGCTCAACCACAGAGCCACACCTGCCAGGCTGGGTTTGAACCTTGATACCTGCTTGCCCGGGGCCTGCAGATTTCCCCACTAACCTGGTGCCAGAGGCCCCGTGGCCTCTGCCCTGGACCCACTTTCCTCCCTTCTGTCCTCTTAATGGAGGCTCAGGCCTTGGCTGCAGGAAGCCTTCCCTGCCCCCTTCCTTTTGCCTAATATGACCCGAGGGTCCAGCATCTTCCGCTGAGGCTGCTCTGGGCTCCCCGCGGGCAGTTAGCTCTGTAGGGAGATGGACGAGGGGTGGAGCCGGGCAGCCATAGGTGGGGAGCGGGTGGGCCTGGCAAGTGACCCGAGGGGGAAGGGAAGCTGGCGGTCACAGACACGGGCTGGGAGACCCCGAGCCCCTCACCCTGTGAGGGAGATGTCGTGCCTGTTTTACAGGTGAGGAGACTGAAGCCCAGACAGAAGTCACGTGTGCCAGGCCAACTCAAGAAGTCCTGACCGGAGGCTGGGCAGGTCCGAAGGCTCCGTGGCGGACGGTCTCCAGCCGGCCTGGAGGACCTGCTCCATGCCGCCGTCCCGCCTGGGACCGCGAGGAGTGGCAGCGACCCGGCGGGCGAGCGAGGGTGCGGCTGGCTGTGCCGCAGGGGCAGGCTGGCACTCCCTCAGGCTCTCCCAGCCTCCTGGCCGAGCTTCCCAGCCTGCCCGCCCCCCTCCCTCCTCCAGAGGAAGGCGGCCTCTTATCAGGGCTTATCTCCTGCCAATTGAGTGTTTTCTTTTTGTTTTTGCTGCAGCCTCAGGCCAACACGGGGTGGGGAGGCCGGAGAGACTGGACTTCCAGAGCTGGGGGCTCTCCCAGGGCAGGGGACCTCTACTCTGGGCCTCGCTTCTGCGGTCAGTCCTGTCCTTCCCCCAAATCTGCCCACCGCACTGTGTCTGTGCCCCGCAGCTGCCAATTCCTACCTTCTTGGCTTGCCGCCTCTGACAGAAACACTACACGCCGGTCCCCTGGTCCCCAAAGCCCAGACTCAACTCCAAGCCCCTGGGTCTGACATACGAGCCCCTCAGAAGCCCGGCCTCTGCTGCTCCCCTATCCTCCCCTGGGTCCGTTCTTTCCTCTCCCCGGGACGGCCCGCTGCCCCAGCTCTAACTCACCGGCTGTCTTAACTCATCTCCGTGTACCCAGCACCAACCACCGGCTCATCTATAGGGGGCGCCAATAAATCTTTCTGAAACCGAGCTCGGAGCTCTGCTCCCAGGTCCCGGAGCTTCTCTGGTTCCCTATTTAACACTCTATTCCCAGCCCTTGGCCAGCCTCCCGCCACCCCCTCCCCCGCCCCGCGCGCCCAGCCAGCTCCCCGGGCGGCGCTGGCCCCGGGCCGGCCACACAGTAGCTGCCCTGAAGGACTGACCCAAATAGGAACAAATGACCCTCCCTGGGGACGGGGCACGGCCGCCGAGCGCGGCATTCCGGCGGCCGGCCGGCCGGCGGCTCCCAATTACCAGATTAGAGATAAGGCCCGGGAGTCCCTGGAGCTCCACTGGCCGAGGCCCCGCTCGCCGCCTCGAACCCCCGCCCCGGCTGTCACTCAGAGCCCACGTTTCCCTCCTGCATGAGCGGCGGCGTCCTCGGGGGTGGCCGGCGCTGCCGGAAGCCCCAGCACGGAGGGGAGGCGCGGCGGCAGGGATGGGCTTTATTAGCACGTTCCGGGGCGGCGGCCCCGCGGGGAAAGGGCTCCGGCGGCTCCGGGGCTCCGGCCGGCACCCGGGCGCGGGCCGGGCAGCCCGCTTCCAGCGGCTGAGGGCGGAAAAACTTCCAAACTTCCGCTGAGACGGAAGTCTCGGGCGGGCGTCCCGCCGCGCACGCCTGAAGGAACCGGCTCTGGTCAGGACTCTTCCTCCCGACGCCGCCGAGGCCGGGCCCGCTGCGGGCACGGCTTCCGCCCACACCCAAGATGGCCGCCGGGCGGCGCGCGGGGCGCTTGCGCGTGGGAAAGGTCACTGGGAGGAGGCGGCGCCTCCTCTCCCCGAGTTCCGACGCCACCAGGACTGGAAAAAGCGCGTCCAGCTGGAGTTTTGCCGCATCTGTATCGCTGTGCTTGCGCTCTGCGGGCGAGGGAGTCCCTTCGGGTGGGGAGATGGAAGAGTTAGATGAGTTAGCAGGGTCCGCCATTCCGGAATCCCGTCCCTGAGACACAGACCGCGGCTCCCAGCACGCCCTGTGCCGAAGCGGTCTCCCGAGCGCTTCCCTAACCGGCTCCCTCCGAGATCACTTGTTTGGCCCTTAGGGACGGGCGGTGGAGCCGGACGTGTTGGGGCCGGGGGGGGGGGGGGGCGTAGGACCCTGTGCGTTAGCGCGAGAGCCGGAAGATGGGACCGCAGTCCAAGAATTACAGGGGTCCGAGGGGTGCTCTCCCTCCACGGAGCACGCCTGTGCCATTCCCCCACAGGCACGTATTCCCCAGACTCTTAAGGACTCCCACGGGACTTGCAACTGGGGGAGCAGTGGGCAGCGGCAGCTCCGGGGCTAACCCCCTGAACCTGTCTCCAAGGCCCCCTTTCTCTGACTCTCCAGTGAGCCATAGCCTAGGTTCTCCTGTTGCTTCTTCTATGTCCTTCCTTGTTTCACTCTCCTAAGTATGTGTTTGCTGTGATCAGTACATTCTTGCTTGCTTTACTTAAAAAAGAAAGTCCAAAGTTGAAGGCAAAGAACCCGGACACTTGGAAGGGGCCGGCTGGGAACACAGATGCCCACGGGCTTTTGCGTCCCACGGATTTGGGGCCCCAGATCTCGGCCTTCTGGAGCGGGGTCTGGACTACAGATCCCGGCATGCTCTGGGACTCGAGAAATTCCGAGGCTGCAGGTCCCGGCATGCCCCGGGAGCCCGAGGGGAGGGGGCCCGGGACCAGGTCCCGGCATGCACCGGCACTAGGCCTCCCCGTCGTCGTGCGGCGCTCACCTTAAAGGAGCCTTGGAACTCGTCGCTCATCCTCCGGAGCTCGCGGCCGTAGCGCTGTGCTGCCCAGAGGTTTGGGGGCGCTGAACGCGAGCGGCCGCGGAAGTGGCTGGGCTCCCCCTCCTCGGTGTCGTCATCTTCCTCGGGGTACGAGCTGTGGCGACTCCGCGGCTCCACATACCCAGCGCCTGCAGAGGGGTGGACAGTGCGGGAGGCGTGAATGGCAGCTCGGCGCCCCAGCGTTTGCCCCCGAGGCCGCTGATGTGCTAGTGTGCACATCAGCTGGTACCTCTCGGAGCTCCAGCTCCCGCATGTAAATCGATGGAAGCTCCTGGAGCTTTTGCTTTGAATTAACTTCTCATAATCCCACAAATTGTAACTGATCCCCAATAAGGGGTACGGCCTCAGTGTATCAAAGAACCGTCCGCTGTGCCTGGCACAAAATAAGGGCATAATAAATAGTAAGCTGTTATTGGTGCAAGGTCTATGGGTTGTTAGCTCTTTAATCATCTCCATCCTTCAGGAGAGCAGACCAGTCAGTCCCCTGCACCGGAGGGGCCCGGCCCGGCAGGGCTGACCTCCAGCTCTGCCAGCCACCCGCTGCTGCTCATCGCTTCGCTTCTGTGGCCACAGCCTGCAGGAGACCCCGGAGAGCCAGGGGCAGCGCAGTGTTTGTACTTCCCACAGCACTGCGTTGGAGAAAATGTCCTGACGTGTGTTGACTGTTTTTGGACACTGGATGGAGCACCTCTTATGTGCGAGGCCCCGGCATCACCTCATTATCCCCTCAGCCGTGGGGGGAGTGAGCTCTAACCCGGCCTCCGCTCTGCAGGTGGAAGGCAGACTGACAGGTTCAGGCGCCCAGGGTGAAGTTCTGAGGCTGGAAGTGCCTCGAGGTTTGTTGGAATCCAAAGTCCAATGCTTATCCTCAGAGCTTCCCCTCTCCTTATCCACCCACCCTTCACCCTCTGAACCTGCGTCTTCACCTCCAGGTGGGGACGAACCCCGCCCTGAGGCCAGTGACTGTGGAAAGGCCACAAAACGGGGCATGGAAGTGCCTTGTGAACTGACAGTGCATGCAGGTCATTATTCTACTGAGTCGGGAGTTTGACTTGTGTACTGTGTGCCATCCCCCCACTTCTGCCACCCCCACCCCCATATCCAGATCAACAAAGACCTGGAACTACTCCCAGGAGCATACACCCACAACTATGTAATGGAGTGGAGTGGAGGGGGTATGAACAGGTGCCCAGAGCAGGCTCGGCACGCATGGCAGGGCCGGCTGTCAGGGAGGGCATCTTGAAGGAAGCCAGATTTAGGTCAGGGTGTGAAGCCAGGGGATCACAGTGTCTCGTTCTCCCTCCAGAAGGCCTTCAGCAGAGCCCTGCCGGCCGGCTGCAGGGCCTCCAAGGGTCCCAGCTCCAGGAACATGGCTGAGAAACCCAAGAAGGGAAGAGAGGCTGGATCCAGAAAGGCTTTGGCCGAGAGGGTGTGGTCAGAGCGTCTGGCTCTTCAGAGCTTCACCAAAGCCCAGACCAAGGTCAGGTAGAGACCCCCACAAAGCCTTTGGGGGTGAAGGTGGCAGTGGGGAACAGACAGCTAAATCAGGAGTGAGGTGGGCTTAGGGGCCAGAGGAGCTGGGAATAGGAAGACCCTGACAGGGTCAGGCCATCTGCAGGTCACTGCAGTGGGGGAGGGGCAGTGGCTAGGTAGGTCCCACCTCAACCATATTTCCTGCTCTCATCGCCTGAAGCCTCCTACCTTCCCCTGGAGGTGGATGCCAGTTCTCCCTATTTTAGGGATGAAGACTGAGGCACCGAGGTTAGGAACTGGTCTGAAGTCACAGTACTAAGTGCTCAGGAAATGTCAGCTATTATTGTCCTTTATCAGCGCTAAGAACCCAAACAGCACCACACCTGACAGGTGCAGGGCCCGAGAGAAGGAAGGGGGTGCCCCGCAGGTGGACAGGCTGGGCGCTGCCTCCTCGGGAGCCACGAGCAGGCCGCCTGGTGTGTCACCTGGAAGTGCTTCACTTGCATTCATTCATTCCCTCCTTCTCACCCTCGCCGGGGAGTCACTCACTGTCCCCATGTGGAGTGGGGGAAACTGAGGCCCAGAGAGTCATTTGCCCAAGGTGGCAGAGTAGGTACTTGTCCGGTTGCCGCCCCGGCCTGGGTCCCTCATTCTCATGCCTCGGCGCCCCCTTGCGGACCCCGGCTGGAGAATGCACCCTGGGCTTGCTGCTTCTGTCAGCTTTAGCTGGAGGCTGCCAATGGGAGGGAGGGTTTTCACCAAAGCAGTGGATTTGGCAATGCCAAACCAGCCACGGTCAAAATGACACACAGTTGTGGCAACTGGAATTCTAAGTGTCCTTCTATTTACTGGGAAAAACCTAGGAGATTTTTGTGACCCTGTGGGGAAGGAACACTGCCCTCTGCACCATCCCACCCTCAATCAGCAATCACCCCTACACCCTGCTGGGCAGGGCAGAGGGGACCCCACTTCGGCAGGTAAGGAAGAGGGAGGGGGTGTGGCTTCTCTGGGTGGGAGCCGGGGTGGGTGCCCTCCCGGAGTAGGCCTGGGCTGGAGGGGGCCGTGGGAGGAGTCTGTGGTGGAGATGCCGCACTTACAGCCCAGCGGGGCCAGGAGGCGGGGGGTGGAGAACGAAGGACCCTGCTCATCGAGAAGCTCTTTACCCCGCTGGGCTCCCAGGCAGTGGGAGGGACTGACACTTCCCTGGTCAGGCCGAGTGAGCATCCAGGCGGACATGATGGACAGGTGAGGCGGGAAAGCCTTGCCGTCACAGGGCCCAGCTGGCAGGTGCCCTCCCGCTGCCTGCCCCAGCGGGCGCAGCAGCCCACAGCCCGCAGCCCGTGTAGCTTCCACGCCTGCAGGCTCAGGCCCGAACTCCCAGCCATCTGGGGACCAAGCCCCTTACTGGCCTGCAAAGAACATATACCTCCATCTTGCTCAGAGTTGATGAAATCAGGAAGCAGAGGCGGGCAGATGTCTCTGTAACGTCAGTCTGTCCCAACTACTCAGCTTTGAGCTCAGCTAGAAAGAGCAGGCGGAACGACTGCATTGCTGTGTTCCACTAAGGTGTCCTAGGGAGGGACACTGGAATGGATTCCGTATCGTTTTCATGCTATGAAATGTTCTTATCAACTATTTAAAAATAAAAAAGCCATTCTTAGCTCATGGTATGTACAAAAAGAGGGATATGGCCTGTGACTCTGGTTTGCCAGCTCTTGTTCTAAACCCAGCCATGCCTGTCTCCTGTCTGAAACCTTCAGTGGCTCCCTGTAGCTTATGAGATAAAGTCACTCTTTGGAATGGCTGTTAAGCCCTTACATCGTGGTTCTAACCAATACTTCCTGTGTTTGCCACCAGGGGGTATTAGTTATTCATGTCTTAATGACCGGCAACCCCCAGGTCTGCTCAGAGCCTGGGCCAACTCATAGCAGCAATAACAATGACCACAGTAATAGTAAGGTCAGCATATACTCATCTGTGCAACGCACTGTTTCAAAACACCTTTCCTGTATTAACTCATCAGATCCTCCTCACAACCCAATGAGATGGGACTGGTTCTATTCCCATTCTACCTAATAAAAGAGTAATATGCAAACTAACCATCACTCTGCTACACCCACCAGCCAATCAAAGTGAGTATGCAAATAAACCCAACCAAGATGGCTACAGCCACAGAGAACAGGAGGGAGGCTTGGGTTTCCCAGGCAACAGAGGAAGCCAAGCTTTCCGCCTGCCCTAGGCGGTCTAGACCTCCACTCAAGGCTACAAAATTTCAATTATAGGAGGTAAACAAATTTAAACAGAAATGGCTCCTGGCCACAGAGCAAGCAGGAGGCTTGGCTCTGCTCCAGGCTACAAAGATTCAAACAAAGTTTCAATTGTAGAAAGTAAATAAATTCCAGATACCAGGGTCTCCACTTAGGTCACCAGGTTGTGGCTGGTCTGCAGACCTTCGCCCTGGCCACCCCACACTCCAAGGGAACCCCCACCCTGATCCGGGACATCCTTCTGACATCCTTCTGGACATCAAACCAGCTGGCCCCTACCCAAGCACCAGACCTCTATCCTATCTAATAAAAGAGTAATATGCAGATTGACCATCACTCCAACACACAATAGCTGCCCTCATGTGGTCAAAGATCCTGCCACCATGTGGACACAAGATGGCCAGCAGGGGAGGGCATTTGGGAAGCACCTGGCCTGCAAGGAAGGGCAGTTGGAAGCAGTCAACCCTGCAGGGGAGGGCAATTAGGGGTGACCAGGTTGGCAGAGGAGGGAAGTCAGGGGCAAACAGGCTGGCAGGGAGCAGATATCAATCAAAATCGGGTCTAAATGGGCAGTGGACATTCCTCAAGGGGTCCCAGATTGGAGAGGGTACAGGCTGGGCTGAGGGACACCCTCACCCACTCCCCCACCCTGGCCCTGTGCACAAATTTTGTGCACTGATATGGAAACTGAGGCAGAATAAGTTAACTGACCTGTCCCAGCTCCACCTGCTAATAAAAGGTAAAGTCATGTTTTAACCCTGCAGTCTGGCCTTGATGCCCAGTGCTGAGCTTTTTCTCCCACTGGGTGTCCTCCCTCCCCCCTCCACCGTCCATCACCCACAGCTCACCAGGCACCAGCCCCTCCAGGCACTGGGCTGCGTGCTGGGCTGGCACAGGACACAAGGAGGCTGCAGTCCACGCCCCGGACACACACAGTCCAGCGGGGCCAGGAGGCAGGGAGCACGAAGAGTGAAGGGACCCTGCTCACCTGGAGGAAGGCAGTGGCTCCGGTAGGTCACTGGCACTTAGGGGTCTTTTATGGAAAAGCCACTTGCTTTTTAGACACGGAAAAGGTTTAAGCAATCCCCCGGCCAGTGTCGCTCAGTGGTTGAGCATCAACCTATGAACCAGGAGGTCATGGTTTGATACCTGATCTGGGCATGCCCAGGTTGCAGGCGCGATCCCCAGTAGGAGGCATGCAGGAGGCAGCCAATCCAGGATTCTCTTATCATTGATGTTTCTACCTCTCCCTCTCCTTGCCTCTCTTTGAAATCAATAACATACATTTTGTAAAAGCTTTAGAAAGCCTGTGTGTGGTGTCTGTTTTCTCCTCACAGCCGTCCTCACGACATCCCCTTGGCTCCTATTGCTGCTTCAGACCCTCCTCGCGCTCTCCCCCCTCTATCCAGTTTCTCAGGATATGCCCGCCCTCCTCTGTGCCTCAGGCACCCCAGCCCTGGGTCACACCCCTAGCTTGTGCAGGAGGTTACTCCAGCTCCCTGCCACCTTCCCACTCCATTCCTTCCCACCTCCCAGCCTTTCCTTTCCTTGACTTCCTTCTCCACCTCTGCCCTCACTCTCCTTACTCTGGGCAGAACCTAAGCTATTTAAAAACATAAACACTGCCGAAACCGGTTTGGCTCAGTGGATAGAGCTTCAGTCTGCAGACTGAAAGGTCCCGGGTTCAATTCCGGTCAGGGGCATGTACATTGGTTGCGGGCACATCCCCAGTAGGGGGTGTGCAAGAGGCAGCTGGTCGATGTTTCTCTCTCATTGACGTTTCTAGCTCTCTCTCTCTCTCTCTCTCTCTCTCTCTCTCTCTCTCCCCTCCTCTCTGTAAAATATCAATAAAATATATATCTTTAAAAAAAATAAAAATAAAAAAAATAAAAACATAAACACTGAGAACGAAGATGGTGGCATAGGTAAACACACCTAATCTGCTGCGGTGCACAACAATTCAAATATACAAATATAAATTAAACGTCTATCACCCTAAACCCAAGGTAAATCTGGCTGAAAGGAAGCCCTACAACCAGACTGAAAGAGAAAGAGGAGAATCCAGGGCACAAGCGCTGAAAAGCTGAGGTAGGGGGCGCGGATGCGAAACGGGCTGGCTGCGGATCCCGGCTGGCGGAGGGCGGTGCTTTCTTCAACCCGAAGAGAGACAAGCTCCCGATCTCTCTGAAATCCAGTTTCTGGGGAGAGGCTAGACCAGGGGTGGGCAAACTTTTTGACTCGAGGGCCACAATGGGTTCTTAAACTGGACCAGAGGGCCTGAACAAAAGCAACCTGACCATGCTGGCACTCTCCTCTTGGGCCGCTGGTGAAGGAGCGGAGGGGAGAGCAAGAGAACCCTCCTCCGCTCTTTCGGTTTCGCGGGCTGGATCTGGCCCGAGGGCCATAGTTTGCCCACGGCTGGGCTAGACTGCCTGCCATCAGGTCAGAAAGTGAGGGTGGCTGGCTTGCAGAGCTTCACGCAAGAATATTTGTTTGCTGTGCTGTGGTGCAAGACACAGGGAGACGCGGAGACGGGGGACAAGGATCAGAGGCGGCTGACAGGCAGCCATTACTGTTGGCCACGCCCCAGCCTAGTGATGCTCTGAGACTCCGCCCCTCACAACACATCCAAGCTCCATGCAGCAGATTCTGCATATGAATGGCCCTCTCAGTTGCAGGTTAACCTAACAAAGGAGGAGCTGAACCACATGCACCCCATTGGAGAGCCAGAAGCCAGTGTTCCTAGTGCTCAGTTTTAACCCCTCACACCCGTGAGTGACACATTCAGGAGGCGGCCTCAGTGAGCACCAAAGCCCCACTGAAACAAAGCGTGTCTCCAGCGCAGCAGTTCTTCCTTTATAGACACAGCGGGTCCTCACAGACAATTGGCCTGGAGTCAGTTCCTCCCAGTGTACCAACAGCAATCAGGGCTTAATTACACCAAGACTTTGCACTCAGCCCACAAAGGGATACAGCAAAAGCGACCACCTCAGGTGATTGGGGAAGCTGAGCTACTGACCCCTATAGATCACCAACCACACAAAGCCACTCCATCAACACAGGGAGGCAGCCAAAATGAGGAGACACAGAAGCATGTCACGAATGGGAGAGATTGAGGAAAGTAAACTACTGGACGATGCAGAGTTCAGAATCACATTTATAAGATTACTCAAGAATCTTCTAAAAACCTTTGAGAAACTTGATGAGACCTCCAAGAAGCTTTGTGAGACCTTCAAAAACCTTAATGAGAATACCAAAAATATAGAAAAGGACCAGCCAGAAATTAAGCATACACAGTCTGAAATAAAGAATATACAGAAACTCAACTATAGATCAACGTGCCCCAAGAATCAAACCAAAGATCTGGAATATAAGGAAGAAGTCACCCAACCAGAGAGGCAAAAAGAAAGAAGAATCCAAAAGTGTGAGGATAGCATAAGGAGCCTCCAGGAGCTGCTTAAAGCGTACCAACATCCGGATTTTTGGGGTGCCAGAAGAAGAGAGCGAGCAGGATATTGAAAGCCTTTTAGAAGAAATAATGACAGAAAACTTTCCCTACCTGGTGAAAGAAATAGACCAGGAAGCACACAGAACCCCAAACAAGAGGAATCCAAAGAGGACCACACCAAGACACATCATAATTAAAATGCCAAGGGCAAAGGACAAAGAGAAAATCTTACAAACAGCAAAAGAAAAACAACTAGTTACCTACAAGGGAGTACCCATATGACTGTCAGCTGATTTCTCAACAGAAACCATACAGGCCAAAAGGGAGTGGCAAGAAATATTCAAAATGATGAACAACAAGAACCTACAACCAAGATTACTCTACCCAGCAAAGCTATCGTTCAGAATTGAAGGTCAGATAAAGAGCTTCACAGACAAGAAAAAATTAAAGGAGTTTATCACCACCAAACCAGAATTACATGAAATGTTGAAGAGTATTCTTTAAGAAGAGGAAGAAGAAGAAAAAGGTAAAGGTAAAAATTATAAACATCAAAAAGACATCAAATACATACCTACCAACAAGTGAATCTAAAAATCAAGTGAATAAAAAATCTGAAGAACAAAATGGACTGGTGAATACAATAGAATCAGGGACATAGAAAGGGATTGGACTAAAAAGTCTCAGAGGGAAGGAGGTCTCAGGGGTGCGGGAAGAGATTGGACAAAAATCTTACACCTATGGATGAAGACAGTGGTGGGGGTAAGGGCATGGGGTGGGGTTGGGAATCAGGTGGAGGGGAGCTATTGGGGGAGGGAGGAAAGGAACACCTGTGCTGTGGTGCAATAATAGCGTCCTATAATCTGAACAATAAAAACTTATTAAAAAAATAAAATAAATAAAATGAAATGAAAAAACACACACATAAAAACCATTCTGAGCTCACGGTTTGTACAAAGAGGAATTTAGCCTTCGACTCCGGTTTGCCAACCCATGGTCACCATCAATAACTCCGCCCCGAGCTGCCCACAGGCTCACCACTGCCTCCTGCACGGGCCCTGGGGACTCCCTCGAAGCCCCAATCCCATCACCCGGCTCTACTCAAAGCCCTCCCCGGTCCTCAAGCAAAGGAAAAGTCAAATGCCTTCAAGGCTCTGCCCCATCCCCTGCCCCTCCTTTAACTCCCGCCTCCCCAACTCCCTCCCCTCACTCTGTCCCCTCGGGCCACACTGGCCCATCCCTTCCAGAACTCTCCACAGGTAGCTGCAGGGCTCAAGCCTCCTCCCTCCTAGTCTTTGCTCACACAAGGCAGACCCTGGCCACCTCCATTCAGAGCACCCCCCTGGCCCCAGGACTCCTGATCTGGAGAAAGGACAGACTGTCATTCACTTATTTGTTAGTTTAGGGCCTGTCTCCCCCACTGACTAGAATCGAAGTGCCACAAGGGCAGGGACTTATCTCTTCTGTTCACTGGTGTGCCCTGGCAGCTGGGACAGCTCGGGCACAGATTAACACCCACCACAGAGGGGGGCAGCCAGGTGTGAGAGGAGAGGGCGTGAGCAGAACACAGCACGTGCGCAGACCTGGAAGTTAGTGTTTGACAGCGCGTGCGCACGGGCTGAGAGGCGCCTTCTTGCTGCTGGAAATGGGGGGGGTCGTTTAAGCTTCAGCAGGCAAGGGGCCTGGTTTTCTTTTTAAAAGTTTTTTATGTTGACTTTAGAGAGAAGAAGGGAGGGAGAAAGAGAAAGAGAGAGAGAAATACCAATGTGAGAAACATCGATGGGGCAACTAGGGATTGAACCCTGCCACAGTTTATTATTTTTTTTAAATTAAATATTTTATTGATATTTTACAGAGAGGAAGGGAGAGAGATAGAGAGCTAGAAACATTGATGAGAGAGAAACATTGACCAGTTGCCTCTTGCACACCCCCCACCGGGGATGTGCCCTCAACCAATGTATACATGCCCTTGACCGGAATCAAACCCGGGACCTTTCAGTCCACAGACAGATGCTCTACTACTGAGCCAAACCGGTTTCGGCTATTATTTTTTTTTTAAATATATTTTATTTATTTTTTTTACAGAGAGGAAGGGAGAGGGATAGAGAGTTAGAAACATGGATCATCTGCCTCCTGCACACCCCCTACTGGGGATGTGCCCCACAACCAAGGTACATGCCCTTGACCGGAATCAAACCTGGGACCCTTCAGTCCTCAGGCCAAAGCTCTATCCACTGAGCCAAACTGGTTTTGGCTATTATTATCTTTTTAAATATATATTTTATTGATTTCAAAGAGGGAGAGGGAAAGATAGAAACATCAATGGTGAGAGAGAATCCTGGATTGACTGCCTCCTGCATGCCCCCTACTGGGGATTGAGCTGGCAATTCCAACATGTGTGCTTGGCTGGAATCGAACCCAGAACCCTTCAGTCTGCCTCTCTATACAGTGAGCCAAACCGGCTAGCAACCCCCCCTCCTCTCACCTCCACCTTTTAATATATATATTTTATTGATTTTTTACAGAGAGGAAGAGAGAGGGATAGAGAGTTAGAAACATCGATGAGAGAGAATCATCGATCAGCTGCCTCTTGCACACCCCCCACTGGGGATGTGCCCGCAACCAAGGTACACGCCCTTGACTGGAATCGAACCCGGGACTTTTCAGTCCGCAGGCTGAAGCTTTATCCACTGAGCCGAACCGGTTTCGACTCGCCCCCACCTCCAATCATCTGGGCTACAGCAGCCAGGGCTGGGGGTGGGAGTGGGGAAATAGCTTTTGTTTTCAAAAGATCTCTGTGGTTTCTCTAAGGTGCCAAGGCCTGTGCCAGGCCCCGGGAAGTGGAGACAGAAGTGGTCACTGCCCTCTAGTGCCCATCCTTCCATCAGCTATGCTTCTCCTCCTCTCCCTCCCCCACACACAGACTAGCTGCCCTGGAGGACTGGCTGCTTCTAGTGGTTACTAGCCTCTGGCAACCAGCAAAGACAGCCCCGGGGTGGGCGTGAGTGAGCCACAGACCTGGAGGCTTCAGCCCGGCTGCACCCCAGGAGCCAGCAAACAAGTGTGACCTTAGCCAAGTCACTTCCCCTTTCCGGTTCACCGCCTGGCCCAGTGATTTGCTGTGGTCCTGCCCTAACAGCCACATTCCCTGAGCATGTCCTAAGCACCAACACTAATTTACTGCTCCTGTCTAGTCTGCTAATCACCCAACAGCCCTACAATGGTGGCCATTAATTGCTCTGTTTTACAGGAGGAAAGCTGAGGCCCAGAGAGGTTAGGGACTTGCTCAAAGCCACCGGGTGAGTGCGGATGAGGCTGAGGTGCAGGGTGCCAGTGGGGCAAAGTGGACAGGCAGGTGGTTGGGTGTGGGGTGCCTACCTCCATGGTGGCTGCCGCTGGCCGGCTGGCCCTGCTGGTGACCAGCTTCCCCCAGGAGACCTGGGACCGTACTCCAGTGCTTGCTGAGGCCTGGGGGCTGGTCCCCTGTGGGGCTGGGGCCCAGGCCCCTATCTGCAGGGCTGGAGTCTTCCTGCTCACTCTGCTCAAACTCTGGGATCTGGAACATGCTCTGGGCTGTAGGGGCGGGAAGGCAGGTAGTTACGGCACAGCGGGGGGGAAACAGTCGCTGGTGGGAGCGGGAGCCGGGGTGGGGCGGGGCGGGGCGGGGCTGGCACCCCCGTTCCCTAAACCACCTTAGAATCCCAGGTCCGCCCTGCCTCCCGGGCCCCAGTCCGTCCGGAGTCTGGCCGGGCAAGCCCAGCCCGTCCACCCAGAGCCTAAATCTCCTTCCGGAACCTCGGTGCTGGGGAGCCCCAGGCCTCTACCCAGGCTTCGGCTGGCTCAGCCGTGAAGACGGCACGCAAGACTCACCCCAAGCCCGATCTCGAGGCCCCTGACCCGTGCCAGCGCCTCCCTCCCTCCCTCCAGCCCTGAGGGAGCCCCGGCGCTAGTTGCCGGGGCAACGGGAACTGTCACCGCCCAGACCCAATGGGCTACCGAAATGTCACCGGGGCTGGCCAGGGGGTGGGGCCACGGGAGGCCCCGCCCCTGGCCAGGCCCCGCCCACCGCCTCCCTCCCTTCCTGGTCCCGCGAAGGCTCCGCTCCCGACTTCCGCGTACCTGGGCGCGCGTGGGGGCCGATGAGGGTCCTCTGGGGTCTGGCTCCTGTGGACAAGTCCTTCAGCCCCTCGGGCCTTAGTTTCCGACCCTGAAAAATGGGGGTAACGGCACCTCCCTCGGGGGCCCGGGGACTGTGTAAGCCGAGTGCCGAGCGCCGCGGGGAAAGCACCTAGCAGAGCCCCGTCCCGGTCCCGCGCAGGGCGCCCCGTGGCTGCTGTCACGACGCGGTCCGCCCCGGGCGGCCGGGCCCCTCCTCCCCACGGGGGAGCCTCGCACCGCACGCCTCAGGGCACTCCCCGCGCCATCTGGGGAGCCTGGAGATAAGCGGGGCGCCTCCCCCGGCAGGATGACTGTCTCGGCGCGGAGGGAGGGATAAGGGCCCCCGCGAGGGTGGCCGTGCGCCTCGGGGGGACTTTGCGCCCTGACGGGCGGCGGACCAGGTGAGCCGGAGCCGCGCCCGGCGAGGGCGGAGGGCAGGCGCCCCCTCGGGGCGGCGGGGCGCTGCGGGCTCGGTCCGGAGGGCGGGGCCCGAGGGCCATCTTGGCTGTGGGCGGAAGTGTTCTTCGGAGGCCGGGCGAGGGGAGCCGTCGCAATCTCGGTTTGGGATGCGGGGAGGGGAGCGTGGGAACCGGCGGCCCCGGGCCTGGCCCACCCGGCACCTCGGCCGCCCGCCGCCCCTCGGAACCCCGGCGCCCGCCGGCGGCGTAGCTCGCGCCATTCTCGGACGAGGACGCGCCGGGGCCGCGGTTAGGCCCCGCGCCGTTTGCGTAGCGGACGGCGGCCGCGCAGGCGCAGGAGGGGGCGGAGCCGCCGGAGCCGGGGAGCCGGAGCCCGGGTCCCCGCGGCCGGAGCTGGCTCCCCCGGAGGTGGCCTGAGAGCCAGGCGCCGGCCTCCCCCGCCTCCCGCGGCTGGACAGCGGACGCAGGGGGGTGGGCCGGGGCCAGCGCCCGGCATCCCGAGGCCTGAAGGCAGAGCCCCCGCCCCGCCCCGTCCGGATCCTCGGAGGGGAGAGAGCCCGCAGGTGGAGGAGGGGGAGAGCCGGGTGTGGAGCGCCTCAGCCGCAGCCGCTGCCCAGAGCCAGCGGGCACCGGCGGCTCTCCCCCTCCTGCCAGGACGCCTGGAGCGACGAAGGCCAAGGACCCTCCTCCTTCAGCCGCTGCACCCCCAAGCTCCCGGCTCCGGGACTGGCCCACGGAGGCGACACTCCCCACCCCCACCCTCAGCCCTGGCGAGGAGAGACTGTCCTTCCCGCTCCTGAGTGCAGGGCCCGGCCCGGCCCCAGGCTGCCAGTGCCCCGCAGCCAGGGCCGCTACAAGAGCCAGCGCCCCTCTGGTTCAGGGAAGGGCCCGGCCAGCCACAACTTCTTTCCTCCCCAACGCCCCCTCTCTGTGGCTGCACCCTGCAACTCCCACCCCTGCGTATTTATTTGTATTTCCCTGGCCCCCCGCCAGCCCCCCCATCTCTGCCACAGGATTCCGGCCGCCCTCCCTGACATGGAGGGTAACCTGTCTGGCCTGGTGCCTGCTGCTGGTCTGGTGCCCGCCCTGCCACCGGCCGTGACCCTGGGGCTGACGGCGGCCTACACCACCCTGTACGCCCTGCTCTTCTTCTCCGTGTATGCCCAGCTCTGGCTGGTGCTCCTGTACGGGCACAAGCGCCTCAGCTACCAGACGGTGTTCCTGGCGCTCTGTCTGCTCTGGGCCGCTCTGCGCACCACCCTCTTCTCCTTCTACTTCCGAGACACCCCCCGGGCCAACCGCCTGGGGCCCCTGCCCTTCTGGCTTCTCTACTGCTGCCCGGTCTGCCTGCAGTTCTTCACGCTGACGCTCATGAACCTCTACTTTGCCCAGGTAACCGTGGTAGCCGGGCGGGGATGGGCTGTGGAGGCCTCAGGGCCCCGCAGGGACGATGGGCCTCTCTGCTCCCAGGTGGTGTTCAAAGCCAAGGCGAAGCGCCGGCCGGAGATGAGCCGAGGCTTGTAAGTACTCAGGCCACGGCGTGCGGGCCCGGGCCGTGGTGGGCTTGGCCCCGGGCCAGGAGCAGCCTGGTGTCTGTCCCTTCCCTCCTCCCCCGCGCCAGGGCTGAGGGGAGGACAACTTGGGGGGTGTGTGTGAACGCTGGGGAAGGTGGAGCGCCTGGCACCGAAGGCCGGGCCGAGGGGTGGCGTGTGCGAAGGGCAGCGGCAATAGAAGCAGCCGGGGTATGGACGGTGCCAGTGTCGTCCAGGACACGGGAGGCGCCGGAGACGCCAGCCCTCGGAAGCCCCAAAACCAAACCTCTTCTGGGTGACCTTGGGTGGCGCGGCTCCCGCCCTGGGTACAACACCCACCCTGCAATGTCATGAGCGCTTCCGCAGACACCCGTGATTCTTACAACTTGCCTGGGAGGCTGTGACTGTCTGCGCCTGACAGAGGAGGAAACTGAGGCCCGGGAAGAGAGAGCCACATGTTCAAGGTCATCGATGTGGCTGGACGCAGAGCCAGGGTGTCCGCCCGGCTTTCTCACACCCGATCCAGTGCTCCTTCCACTGTACAACGGCCGTCAGGCACCTTCTGACCCCCGCGGGCCTCAGTTTCCCCTTCTGTTAAGCTGGGGGAGCGAGTGCGGGCCGGGTGGCCTGAGGGTCTGACGGACGCCGAGATCTCCTGGGACGGTTGGGTGGTCGGTCGGTGAGCGCGGGGGCCGGCGTGGGGGCTGACCGTGCTGTGGCCGCAGGCTGGCCGTGCGCGGGGCCTTCGTGGGGGCCTCGCTGCTCTTCCTGCTGGTGAACGTGCTGTGCGCGGTGCTGTCCCGCCGGCGCCGGGCGCAGCCCTGGGCCCTCCTGCTGGTGCGCGTCCTGGTGAGCGACTCCCTCTTCGTTATCTGCGCCCTCTCGCTCGCCGCCTGCCTCTGCCTTGTTGCCCGGCGGGCACCCTCCACCAGCATCTACCTGGAGGCCAAGGTAGGGTCACAGCCCTGAGGCCCCGTGTCCTTGGGCGTCGTTGGGCGCCATGCTTCGGGCAGAGGGGGAGCCGGAGCCGCCCCGCACTGAGGGGCCCCTGCTGTCGTCTGTTTCAGGGGACCAGCGTGTGCCAGGCAGCTGCGATGGGCGGCGCCATGGTCCTGCTCTATGCCAGCCGGGCCTGCTACAACTTGGCGGCCCTGGCCCTGGCTCCCCGGAGCCGGCTGGACGCCTTCGATTATGACTGGTACAATGTCTCCGATCAGGTGGGCGTTTGGCTTGCCCTCCGCCTCCCTCTGCAGTGGCCGTGGCTCCTGGGCCCAGCCCAGGTGCCCCCCTGGCACCCCTGCAGAGTGGCCGAGCCCTGTCCCTCCCACAGGCGGACCTGGTGAACGACCTGGGGAACAAAGGCTACCTCGTGTTCGGCCTCATCCTCTTCGTGTGGGAGCTGCTGCCCACCACCCTGCTGGTGGGCTTCTTCCGGGTGCACCGGCCGCCCCAGGACCTGGTGAGGGCCAGCGCGGAGGGCGGGCACGGGGCCGGGCCGGGGCGGCGTGGGGAGCCGGTGGGGGCGGGGAGAGAGCGTCCATGGCGGCTTCCTCCCCCAGAGCACCAGCCGCATCCTCAACGGGCAGGTCTTTGGCTCCCGCTCCTACTTCTTCGACCGGGCCGGGCACTGCGAGGAGGACAGCTGCTCCTGGGAGCACGGCCGCGGCGAGAGCACCAGGTAGGAGCCTCGCCCGCCCCGGGCCCTGAGCTCCGGCCTGCTCCGTGGGGCCATGGGGACCGGGAGCCAGGTCTTGGCGTCCAGCCCCAGCCCCTGCCTTGGCCTTTGTTTCCGCCTGTACTTGGTGGGGGCCCCTCTGGTCTCCCCCTCCTGCCCCGAGGGTGCAGTTGGCTACCGTGTGTGCCATGCTCAAGCCCTGGGTCCTGGAATGTCTGGGTGCTGGGTGCTGGGTGTTCTAAGCCTCTCTCCCGCCCCGGTCCCCGCCTCGGAACCGACCCTGTTTCTCTGTCTGCAGCATGTCAGGCAGCCTCGGCTCCGGCAGCTGGTACGGCGCCATCGGGCGGGAGCCAGGCTGGTGCGGGGGCAGCCAGACTCGGACCACCCCTCTGCTCTTCTCCCAGGTGCCGGACCCCGGCAGCCACCACCACAGCCTCTACTCCACTCCACAGACGTGATCCCCTCCACCTGCCCCCGAACACTCCCCCCAGTCCCTCCCCCCCAGGCCCCTGTGCCAAGTCCATCTGCTGCTTCTTGCCCAGGATCCCAGGGGCTGTGGCCACCTCCTCCCCCGGCCAGCTCCTTGCTAGTCTGTTGCAGTGAGTCTGTGCCGACGGGGCGTGGCCCTGCCTGCCGGATGCGCACAGCACCCTGGCATGACCGGCGCCTCCGCTTCCGTGCTGGGGCCAGCTACCTCTCCCGTGTCTGCCACTCAATAAACAGCGTCTGTGCCCCCGGCTGACCGTTATCTGTGCTCCTCACCCCTCGGCTGCGCGGCTGAAGGCCCCGGAAGGGGCTGCCTGCTCCCCGAGGCCAGAGGGCAGGAGCGGGAGGGCCTGGGTCCGAGGAGAAGGCAGGCCAGGAGCCATGCTCTCCCTCCAGTCCCCGCTCTACTCAATGATTACTCCTTCCTTAAGACCTGCTCCCAGTGCCGCTTGCTTTTAGAAGCCTCCGGGTTCTGGGCCCGGGAACCCTGCCCCTGCTGGTCCCGAGGCGCTGTGATTCTGTGGTTATTTAGGCCTCTTGTGCCCGAGTGCACGGGATTTCTGGGGACCCTGCTCCCCTGTCCTCACATCCAACCTGGCCTTCAGGTCGGGGCTAGTCCGGGGCCTGTGGGGGGAGAGCTGGCCCCGTTCCCTGCCAGGTGTGGATTGGCTGGTAGCCTGGGCCCCCTCCTTGGCCACCGCTAATGGCACAGCCATGCCCTCTGCTGCCATCGCCCGCAGGCTTGTCCCCGGCCGGGAGGTGCTCACGGGAAGGTCTGTCTCCAGCACGCAGACCTGACTGCTCCTGCCCTTCCCGGGCCCGGGGCCGGGCACTGAGCCCGTCTGAAACCCCGCATGAGGGACTGGCCTGGGCCCCGGCCTCGGGCCCCTGGAGCGGGCACAGCCACTTTTCTTTGAGCAGAAAGTGCTGCTGTTTGTGTGCCAGGCTTCCAAACACTGCCCTCTTTAATGCTCAGAATAGCACCCCACGGTGAGAATGGACACCCCCTTTTCTACTAGTGGGACCTGCAGGCTCCAGAGCGTGGGAATGCCCTCAGGCCCCCTACTGGCAGGGACCAGCCTTGGTGCCCAGAGGCCGGGAGGACCCCAGCAGGGTGTCTGCAGAGGCGGGGGCTGTAGAGTGGGTGCGAGCAGAGAGCACATAGCTTTGATAAATGAGAGGAGCCGAGCTCCAGGACCTGCCAGGCCCCTGCCGGTTCCAGCAGCGGGGGAGGGAGTGCGGGCCCGGTTTCATGCCGGGACGGGCATGGGGAGGGACCAAGGGATGGGGATCCAGGAGAAGGGACAGGTGCCCAGTGTGACTTCCCAGAACGGGGCCACTCCCGCCTGCCTGCGTGGACCCTCCCTCGGCTGGAGCCCAGGGCCGGGCTGTCCCGTGGGGAGCCGGGAGAGTAGCGTGGCGCCCGTCCAGGAGGGGAGCCGCTGCTGTCCACACAGGCTGGCCAGGGGCAGGGCGGTGCCAGGGCTCCGGTGTGGCTGTCCAGGCCGGGCCCAGCGGCATCCCTGTCGGCGCCGGTGCCAGGGAGAGGGCGGCCGGCCCAGCTCAGCCCCGGGAGGCGGCGCTGGAGGAGTGAACGCGGTAGGAGGGGGGCTTCGGCGGCGGGAGGGGGTCCCAGCCCCAGGGCCGCCCCTCCGCCTCTGCCACCGCCTCCGCGGCCCAGCCGGCACCGGACCGGCACCGGGGCGGCCGCGCGGGGAGCGGGTCGCAGCCTCGTCGCAGCGGGGCGAGCAGTGAGTGCGGGCGGCGGGGCGGCGGGGAGAGGGGGCGGCGGGGCGCGGCTGGGTGGGGCGCCCCTCCCATCCCCGCGGGGGCGCCCCGGCGGGAGCCTGCGTGCCAGGCTCCGAGGCGTGGGCGCGGGGCCTCGGGAGGCGGTGGGCGCGGCGCTGCGCACGGCCCGGGTCCGAGACGCTCCGGCCAGCGTGGGCACGCGGTGCCCGGCGGGCGGGCGAGCGCAGGTGGCGCGTGTGCGCGGCGCCCGAGCCGCCGGCCGGGCCGCGGGCGGGGCGTGGGCAGCTTCGTGCGGCGCGTGTGCGCGTGGGCGCCGCCGCCCGGGGCTGCCGCCGGCGTGCGGCCCTCGCCGGCTCCGCTCCTCCCGGAACCGCCCCACCCCCGCCACCACCGGCACCGGCACCGGGACCGACCCACCCCGGTTCCTCGAAAGCCCAGCGGGGCTCCGGGGCCCTGGAGGCGGGGAGGGGGCGGGGGGCCCTGGGGGACCCTCCGGGCCAAGAGGAGATGCTGCGGCGGCTGCGGGGGAGCCGGACCCGCATCTGGTCCCGCCCACGGCGCCCGGCTCTCCTCCCACGTCTCCTGCCGGCGCCTCCCAGCGCGGCCCCTCCTGGAGGGCCAGTTCCCACGCCTGCCTCCCACCCTCACCCCTACCCCCACCCCCTGGCGTTTCCCTGCCCCCTGCCTCTGTCTCTCCCTCTTCCACCCTCCTCCTCCTCTTCCCTCCGGGGGCCCTCTTCTCTTCTCGCACCCAGAACCCCCACCCCCACCCCGCCCCGCAGGGCTGAGGGCCTGAGGGCTGGGCAGTGGAGGTAAGGGGGGACCGACGTGGGGGAGGCTGGGGCTGGGTGTGTCCTGGTGCCAAGTGCCCAGCAGAGGGTGGAGGCAGAGGGCCTCGGAGGGCAGCGGGGCTGGGGGCTCAGCGGCTCACGGGTGGGCAGGGGCTGGAGGAGGCGGTCGGGCCGGGTATTGACCCGGGATCCTGGTTCTGCCCGCAGTGACCACAGCCCTCCCGGAGCCGCCTGCCCGGCCTCCCCCCGCGGGCAGCGGGCACGCCATGCGCAGCACCACGCTCCTGGCTCTGCTGGCGCTGGTCCTGCTCTACCTGGTGCTGGGCGCGCTGGTGTTCCGGGCGCTGGAGCAGCCCCTGGAGCAGCGGGCCCAGCGCGAGCTCGGGGAGGCCCGGGAGCGGTTCCTGCGGGCCCACCCGTGCGTGAGCGACGGCGACCTGGGGCTCCTCATCAAGGTGCGTGGGCGGCAGGACCCCTCAGCTGACCCCGTGGCCCCTTGCCCCTCCCCCTGAGGGCTGGGTGCAACTGGGGTTCGGGGCAGAGGCTGGGGCACTGGTTTCAATGTGATATGTGTGGGCAGCGTGCCCTCCTCGCTGTGCCTGGCTTTGGAGGGTGCCTGGATGGTCTCCTTCAGGGTGGAGAGAGGAAAGGAAGGAAGGAAGGAAGGAAGGAAGGAAGGAAGGAAGGAAGGAAGGAAGGAAGGAAGGAAGGGAGGGAGGGGAGGAGGGAGAGATGAGCAAATGACTATAGAAATGAGAAAGGCTACACTGTCACAGGTCTCACCCACTGGGTTAGGGCAGTGGTCGGCAAACTGTGGCTGGCGAGCCACACGCAACTCTTTGGCCCCTTGAGTGTGGCTTTTCCACAAAATACCACGGCCTGAGCGAGTCTATTTTGAAGAAGTGGCATTAGAAGAAGTTTAAGATTAAAAAAATGTGGCTCTCAAAAGAAATTTCAATCCTTGTCCTGCTGATATTTGGCTCTGTGGACTGATGAGTTTGCCGACCACTGGGTTAGAGTTACCCGATAAAAGTCAGGTGGCACCAGTTACATGTGAATTCCAGCCAAACAAGGAACAGTTTTTATTTATTTTTATTTTTTAAAAATATATTTTATTGATATTTTACAGAGAGGAAGGGAGAGAGATAGAGAGCTAGAAACGTCAATGAGAAACATCGACCAGCTGCCTCCTGCACATCCCCCACTGGGGATGTGCCCCCAACCAATGTACATGCCCTTGACCGGAATCGAACCCGGGACCCCTCAGTCCGCAGACCAACGCTCTACCACTGAGCCAAACCGGTTTCGGCCACAAGGAACAGTTTTTAAATATGACTGTGTCCCTGGCAGTATTTTCATTTGCAAAATTTGGCCTCCCCACACGGGCTCCCATGCTCCCTCGGGGCCACAGGCACTGCGAGCACCCTCCCCCGGAAAAGCGCGCCTCCAAACACTCGCAGGTGGTTCCGAGGCCTCCGGGCTCCTCCGCCTGTGCGAGCGGTTAACGCCCCTTTACCCAGGACCCTGCTCATGCTGAGGGGCTGGAGGGGAGGCAGCCAGGGACCCCACAGGGACTAAAGTGTGGGCTTGTCTCTGGGAGACGGTCAGGCCACGCCTCTATGGCTTTCTCTGACTTCTGAGTCGCTGTCATAATAAACGTCTAAGGGTTAGCTTTGATAAATGAGTGTTTATTACTTTAGGACAGATTATCTCCCCCCCCCCCCCCCCCGTCTGTTCTTTGGGAGGGAGGAGCCGTCAGTGTGGGGGCCCCTGTGCTCTTGCGATCCTCACTGTGGCCAGACCAGGGCAGAGATGAGGATGGGGCGGCCTGACCTTGTCTCTGATGCATCTAGGGGAGAGAGAGAGAGAGACAGAGAGAGAGAGAGAGAGAGAGAGAGAGAGAGAGAGACTCAGAGAGGCCTGGGAAGGAGCGAGCCGTCTGACCAGACCACAGGGCAGAGGGAGGGAGGGAACCTGACCTATTTATCTTCACAATGGAGTTACTTTTCCCCCGAATAAAAGAGAAGCAGAGGAGGGGCAGAGGCGAGGAGGACGGGCTGCAGCTGCTGTTTCTGCCTCATGATCAGCCTTGCAGCAGCCGTGCCCGCTGGGCGCCAGGTGCTGTGCTGGGCACCACAGAGGCAGTGGGGAATGGGCGATGGGGCGGGACAGATGCGAGCTGTGTCCTAGACCCGAGGTCAGCAAACTGCGGTTCGTGAGCCACATGCGGCTCTTTGGCCCCTTGAGTGTGGCTCTTCCACAAAATACCACGGCCTGGGCGAGTCTGTTTTGAAGAAGTGGCGTTAGAAGAAGTTGAAGTTTAAAAAAAAATGTGGCTCTCCAAAGAAATGTCAGTGGTTGTCCTGTTGATGTTTGGCTCCGTGGACCAATGGGTTTGCCGACCACTGGCCTAGAGGATGCCACACCTGGGCAAGGGGACAGCTCCGTGGACAGGTCACTACAGAATTCGGTGGGAAAGGCACTTTCCTCACTTCCTGCTTCGTTAACCGCCTGTTGTAGGCTGGGCCCTGGGCTGGTGCTGGGGGCAAGGAGGGGGTGCCAGGGCCTTCGGGAGGAGCTGGGTGGCATTTGGAGATGGGTGGCTGGGCTGCAGGGACCGCAGGCAGAGGTGCAGCGCGGGCAGAGGCGGGAGGCGGGGAGGAAGGGAGCAATGGGTAAACGGCTGTAGAACCAGACTTAGCAGATGCCTAGTCATTTGAAACAAAAATTAGGACACACAGGATGACAAAGGATTTTGTTCCCCTTAAGTGGTGAATTTACCAGAAAACAAGTGTTGCAGAATAAATATTAAATCACTTTAAATCATATATTTCACTTCTTGGCTTTATTAAAAAAACATTATTATTACAGGAAATGAGATCATCTCAGAAATTTGGGGTTAAGGTCACCTAACGTGGGTTCCCAAATGGGAGGCTCCGTTGGGGGTGGGGGTGGGACTGGGCAGGGAGGTTGGAAGGAACCAGGTTGAAAAGCGGCATGAAGCGCAGGCAGCTCCGTTCTGAGACAGCGGGAACTGCGGGGACGGTGTGTGTGTGTGTGTGTGTGTGTGTGTGTGTGTGCGCGCCTCGTTCAGGACCCTTCATTGGGAAAGGGCTGCTAATGAGGACAGGAGGAGAGAGAGGTGGTTTGTGTCTCCCTCCCCCTCCCTGCCTTTGTGTCCTGGCTCTGTGGGCCGTGGGCTGTGGGGAAGGGCCCCACGTACCCCCTCCCCATTGTGCCCGACCTCTGTCTCTTAGGGCAGGCATTCTCAAAACACAGGCCCTGCCGAAACCGGTGTGGTTCAGTGGATAGAGCGTCGGCCTGCGGACTGAAGGGTCCCAGGTTCAATTCCGGTCAAGGGCGTGTACCTGGGTTGCGGGCACATCCCCAGTAGGGGGTGTGCAAGAGGCGGCTGGTCGATGTCTCTCTCTCATCGATGTTTCTAGCTTTCTACCCCTCTCTCTTCCTCTCTGTAAAAACTCAATGAAATATATTAAAAACAAAACAAAACAAAACAAACAAACACACAGGCCCCGCCCTGCCCGGCAGCAGGGACAGATACATGGCCATCGCCGCGATTTAATCATCTCTGCGGAGCCTCCGCTCTGTGGCCGGGACTTCGGCGGGCGGCAGGGCCTGTGTGTGCACAGACCTCCAGACACGGGATGGGAGCGGTGAGGGTAGACGCACCTGCCTGGAGGGAGGGCCCCTCACCTCCACCACATGTTCTAAGGGGGGGCTCGGGCCAGGGGAGTGCTGGGTCAGGGGAAAGCGGAAGTCCCGGGCGTGGCCAGACGCACCCACCGCCCTCGCTTTGCCGTGAGGGCCCTCACTCCTCACCGGTGAGACGGCAGGTGCTGTTAGCACCATCCCCCGTTGGTAGACGTGGAAACAGAGGCACAGAGACTTCGCCATGCTCACGCGGCACCAAGATTTGAAACCAGACAGCCTGGTCCCAGAGTCTGTGCTCTTGACCACGGGAAAACGGAAAAGCGGTTGTGGGACATCAGGGGGCAGATAGGTGTCTCTAAAACAGTGTGGAGGTCAGACAACATGGGGTCGCCCCGATTTGCAGTGTGTGTTCAAAGGGACTGCCTCCAGGAAGGCCGGAGGGAGGGGCAGCGGGGAGGGCGGCGGGCCGGGGGTGGCTAGGACGGAGGGAAGGACTGAGGCTCCTCCCTGTGCCTTGTCCGCAGGAGGTGGCCGATGCCCTGGGCGGGGGCGCAAACCCTGACCTCAACTCCACCGGCCACAGCAACTACTCCGCCTGGGACCTGGGCGCCGCCTTCTTTTTCTCCGGCACCATCATCACCACCATCGGTGGGGAGGGGCTGGGCTTTCTCTAGCGGGGAGGTGCAGGGGGAGACCCCGGGGTGGGGGCAGGTGGCCCCTAGATCTCCTGCTCGGCCCCTCCGCCCAGGCTATGGCAACGTGGCCCTGCGCTCGGATGCCGGCCGCACCTTCTGCATCGTCTACGCTCTGGTGGGCATCCCGCTGTTCGGGTTCCTGCTGGCGGGGGTCGGGGACCGGCTGGGCTCCGCCCTGCGCCGGGGCATCGGGCACGTTGAGGCCATCTTCCTGGTGAGCTGCTCCACCCGCCCACCCGCCCGCCCGTTCGCGTTGGGCTCAGGATACCTCTCCTCGCCCCCTCCCAGGCCGGGAGGTGGGGGGGGGGGAAGCCTCCCGGAGGAAGGGGTGGGGGGGTGAGGGCGGAGGATCGGCGGCTCCGGCTCCCACCTGTGCCCTCCCTGCAGAAGTGGCACGTGCCCAAGGAGCTGGTGCGGATCCTGTCGGCGGTGCTCTTCCTGCTGGTGGGCTGCCTGCTCTTTGTGGTCACCCCCATGTTCGCCTTCTGCTACACGGAGGGCTGGAGCAAGCTGGAGGCCATCTACTTCGTGGTGGTGACGCTCACCACGGTGGGGTTCGGGGACTATGTGGCCGGTGAGGCCCCCTTTCTGGTGCTGCGCTTTCCTGCCCGCTTCCTTCCTGCCCAGGGCTCTGCCTCTCACTTCTACCCCCCCCCAACTCTGCGGGGCTCTGCGCCCTCAAACCGGGCGACCCCAACACTATGTCCTTGCGCCGAATGCACCCTCCCCTTGTTGCACACTTTCTTTTTTAAAAAATATATTTTATTGATATTTTACAGAGAGGAAGGGAGAGAGATAGAGAGCTAGAAACGTCAATGAGAGAGATACATTGACCAGCTGCCTCCTGCACACCCCCCACTGGGGATGTGCCCGCAACCAATGTACATGCCCTTGACCGGAATCGAACCCAGGACCTTTCAGTCCACAGACCAACGCTCTACCACTGAGCCAAACCGGTTTCGGCCCCGTGCACACTCTCATTCCTGCATGCCCGCGCCTCCGTGCATGTCCACACCCATGTGAGGCGCGCCCCTCACACAGGCTCCCACTCTTGCACGGGAGCACTCCCGCTCCCACGCTCTCACCCTGCACCCCTTCGGGCCGTGCGCGCTCACCGTGCATGCGTGCACACACGGCACGAGCCCGCGGGCCGGGAGAGCAGCCTCTCTCCCTGTGAGCTGGGGAGACCAGCCCGCACCCTCTTCTCTCTGCCCCCCCCCCCCGCGTCCCAGGCGCCGACCCCCGCCACACGCACGCCGTCTACCAGCCGCTGGTGTGGTTCTGGATCCTGCTGGGCCTGGCCTACTTCGCCTCGGTGCTCACCACCATCGGGAACTGGCTGCGGGCCGTGTTCCGCCGCACGCGGGCCGAGGTGGGCGCCGGGCCCGTCCGGGGGTGGGCTCCCCCAGGCAGGGCCGGGCGCACCCACCGGCCCCAGCGGGGCGGGAAGGCTCGGGCCGGGCCCAGGGGACTCGGCCTCCGCTCTGAGGGGGGGCGGCTCCCCCAGGCAGGGGCCGGGCGCACCCACCGGCCCCAGCGGGGCGGGAAGGCTCGGGCCGGGCCTGGGGGGCTCCGCCTCCGCTCTGAGGGGGGGCGGCTCCCCCAGGCAGGGCCCGGCGCACCCACGGAAAGCCCGGCGGGCGGCAGGCCCCGCGCCCGGACCTGCCCACACGGCACCCGAACCCCACGCCGTCTGTGTTGTCACCCGCTGGCCCACCCCGGCCGGGGGCTGGGAGGCCTCGGGGCCCGGGGGTTGGGGGCTGACCCGGGGTTTCTAGGAAAGCCCCGGGGGCAGGGCGCTGGGTGCGGTGACGGGGGAGATGGTGCGGCGGGGGCCGGGGGAGAGGGGGGGGGCCGGGCGGGGGCGGGGGGCCCGGGAAGGGAGGGGGCGCCTGGCTGGCGGAGGGCGGGCCTCGGGGTGCGGGGGGCTGTGGGGAGGACCCCGGGTTGAGGACTGCGTGTCCCCCCCTCCCCCCCGCAGATGGGCGGCTTCACGGCCCAGGCCGCCAGCTGGACCGGCACCGTGACGGCGCGGGTGACCCAGCGAGGCGGGCCCGCCGCGCCGCCCTCGCCGGCGAAGGAGCGGCCGCCCCCGGCGCCCCCCGCGCCCCCGGAGAAGGCCCCGCCGCCCCCGGAGAAGGCCCCGCCGCCGCCCCCCGCGCCCCCCGCGCCCCCGGAGAAGGCCCCGCCGCCCCCCGCGCCCCCCGCGCCCCCGGCCGCGGCGCTGGATTACCCCGGCGAGGGCCTGGCCTTCATCGACGAGTCCTCCGACACGCAGAGCGAGCGCGGCTGCGCGGAGCCCCGCGCGCCCCGGGGCCGCCGCCGCCGCGCCCCGCCCGCCGCCAGGAAGCCCGCGCGGCCCCGCGGCCCCCGGCGCCCCCGGGACCGGGACCGGGACCGGGACCGGGACCGGGACGCGCCGCTGTAGGCGGGACGGCGCCCGCTCCGCCCGCCGCTCCGCTCCGTCCGTGGGCCGAAGACCCGCGGCCCGGGGTCCACCCCCCGCTCCCGGCCCCCTGCTCGCGCCGCTCACCCCTGCCCCGTGGGCCCCGCACCCACAGCCCAGCCTCCGGGCCTCCGAGCCTCCGAGCCTCCGAGCCCGCCCCGAGGACCGGAGAAGCCCCCGCTGCGCGTGCGCTCCGAGGGCGCGAGTGGGGCGCGAGCGCGGCGTCGGGGCGCCCCCCGGAGCCGGGCGCCTGGCTCCCCGCGCCGCGCCGGGCCGGGCCGTGGTCTGCAGCGCCCCGGCCGGGGGGGGGGGGCGGGAGAGGCGCGTGCCAGGTGGGAGGGCGGCATTGTGACCGCGTCCCGCACGAGCCCCCACGCCCCTTCCGAACGGACCGCCCCGCCCCCTGCCCGGAGCGCCACCCGCGAGGCCTGTGGCGACCGGGTCCGTTGGGCAGAGCCATGGAGGAAAAGCCTCCCAAAGTAAGACTCTCCCCGGCCCGCACCCTGTGGGCCCAGACTCGGCCAGCGCGGGCCGCTGTCCTGTCCTCCCCCCCGGCCGCCCCGGCCCCACGCGGCCGCCCAGCCCGGTCCTCCCTCCCCGGCCCCCCGCTGGCTGCCTGCGGGCGCTGGGTGGGCACCTCACAGCTCCCGGCGGCCTGGGCTTTCCTTGTTTTTGTTTTCTTTTTTCTTTTCAGTTGATTTTATTGGGGTGATATTGGTTAATGAAAATCTTTACCTTTCAGGTGTACAATTCTATAATACATAATCTGTACGCCTGAAACCTATATACTTTTATTAAGTCTCCTGTCACCATTTGTCCCTCCTATACCCTGTCTTACCCCTCCCATCCCCCCCCACCAGACTGTTGTAGGTGTCTATGAGTTTTGTTTTTGTTTTTGCTTAGTCCTTCACCTTTAAAAAAAAAAAATATATATATATATATATATATATATATATATATATATGTTTTTTAAAAATATATATTTTATTGATATTTTACAGAGAGGAAGGGAGAGAGATAGAGAGCTAGAAAAGTCGATGAGAGAGAAACATCTAAGCTGCCTCTTGCACACCCCCTACCGGGGAATGTGCCTGCAACCAAGGTACATGCCCTTGACCGGAATCGAACCTGGGACCTTCCAGTCCGGGCCGATGCTCTATCCACGGAGCCAAACCAGTTTCAGCAGTCCTTCACCTTTTCACCCAGCCCTGAACTCTCTCCCCTGCAGCTGTCAGTCTGTTCTGTATCTATGAATCTGTTATTATTTTGTTAGTTTATTTTATTAGATTCCACATATGAGTGAAATCATATGGTGCTTGTCTTTCTCTGACTGGCTTATTTCACTTAGCATAGTGCTCTCCAGGTCCATCCATGCTGTTGCTAAGGGTAAGATCCCCCCACTTAAAAAATATATATATATATATATATATATATATATATATATATATATATATAATTGATTTTTCACAGAGAGGAAGAGAGAGGGATAGAGAGTTAGAAACATCAATGAGAGAGAGAGACATCGATGCCTCTTGCACACCCCCTACTGGGGATGTGCCCGAAACCAAGGTACATGCCCTTGACCGGAATCAAACCCAGGACCTTCCAGTCCACAGGCCGATGCTCTATCCACTGAGCCAAACCGGTTCCGGTGATTCCCCCACCTTTTTAACAGCCAAGTAGTATTCCATTGTGTACATGTACCACAGCTTTTTTTTTTTTTTTTAAATCCCCTCATACGTGCTGCTTCCAAATCTTGGCTATTGTAAATAACAGTGCAATGAACACAGGGGGTGCATATATTCTTTCCAATTAGTGTCTTGGGTTTATTTGGATATAATCCAAGAAGTGAAATTGCTGGGTCATAAGGTAGTTCCATTTCTCATTAATATATATATATATATATATATATATATATATATATATATAATTGATTTTTTACAGAGAGGAAGGGAGAGGGATAGAGGGTTAGAAACATCGAACAGCTGCCTCCCGCACACCGCCCATTGGGGATGTGTGCCTGCAACCAACGCACATGCCCTTGACGGGAATCCAACCTGGGACCCCCTCAGTCCGCAGGCAGACACTCTATCCACTGAGCCAAACCAGTGAGGGCGCATTTCTCATTTTTTTTTTGAGGTAATTCCAGAATGCTTCCCACAGTGGCTGCACCAGTCTGCATTCCCACCAGCAGTGCATGAGGGTTCCCTCTCCCCCACGCCCTCGCCAGCACTCCAGCCCTCCCTGTCTGTCGATTTGTTGACGACAGCCATGCTGACAGGTGTGCTGAGTTCTCCTTGTGTGTGTGGTGCACAGGCGGTGGCGGTGGCCAAGTCTTTGAGCCCCCATGACTTTGGCAAATTTGGCTCCAAGAGAGACATCCGGAACCTGTGGACCAAGGCTACGCTGTCGCAGCCCAAGCTGAACATACAGCTGGTAAATATTTATAAGGACTTCGAACAGGAGGAGCGCAGCAGCAAAGAGAGGAAGGCTGGCCTGTGGTACAAGCAGCAGAAGACCAACACGGAGACCATCAGGGAAGAAAAGAGTGAGAGGAGTGCCGAAGGCGGCATCAGGCAGAAGGAACTCCAGGGCTACCCCTTGGAGCTGAAGCCGAGCCCCAAACCCCGTGTAGAAGCGGCTGAGGATTTCGGGAACAATGTGGGTCAGTGTGGCTTCCTCTGGCTGTGGGTGCCCACGGGGCAGGGGGCTGGCTGGCCAGGGCCTCCATGTCTGTTGGGTGTGAATCGTGGGGAAGCTGTAGGATCCAAGTTTTTAGGATTCGCCTGCGCTAACCGGCCACGATTAATAAACCAGACATTCTTGGAGCGCCCCCTACTGGGCAGGCACCAGGCTAGATCCTGTGCCAGGCCACACCAGGTCCCCAGAGGCACGCAGGAAAATGCTCAGAGGCCGGGCCATTAGGACCAGACGGTGCTTTTAATGGCATCCCCAGGAGAGCTGAGAGGAAGGAGTGAATTTCTTGTCGGTGGGTTTTCGAGGGTTGAGGAGGTGCCTGTCATTTATTTAGTCACTGGTGATGATTTAAAAAATATATATATTTTATTGATATATTTTCTATTTTTTACAGAGAAGAAGGGAGAGGGAGAGACTCAGAAACATCGATGAGAGAGAAACATTAACCAGCTGCCTCCTGCACACCTCCTAATGGAGATGTGCCTGCAACCAAGGTACATGCCCTTGACCGGAATCAAACCTGGAACCCTTGAATCCGCAGGCCCATGCTCTATCCACTGAGCCAGACTGGTCGGGGCATTGGTAATTATTTTAATTTTAAAAAATATATATTTTATTAATTTTTAACAGAGAGGAAGAGAGAGGGATAGAGAGTTAGAAACATCAATGAGAGTGAATCTTATACATCCCCCACCGGGGATGTGCCCGCATCCAAGGTACATGCCCTTGACCGGAATTGAACCTGGGACCCTTCCGTCCACAGACAGATGCTCTATCCACTTAGCCACACCGGTTTCGGCTGGTAATTATTTTTAAGTGCCTACTTCATGCTGGTCACTTTTGGGTCTTTTCTTTTCCCTTCACCCCTCCCCCAGCACTTCATCAGATAATTGGAACTTATAGCAATATAATGACAGCTAATTATTCTTTTAAAATGTATCTGATTGATTTATACAGAGAGGAAGGGAGAAGGATACAGACTTAGGAACATTGATGAGAAACATTGATCAGCTGCCTCCTGCACACCCCCAACTGGGGGATGTGCCCGCAACCAAGGTACATGCCTTTGACCGGAATTGAACCTGGGATCCTTCAGTCCGCAGGCTGACGCTCTGTCCACTGAGCCGGATTGGTCAGGGCCTGACAGCTGGTCATTGAGCTCTCGCGGTGTGCCAGGCACTGGGCTTCCCTTGTATGACCATCTTTCAACTTCATCGTCCCCATAAGGAGTATTCTTTTTATTCTCCTTCTTTTAAAAAAAAAATATATTTTATTGATTTTTCACAGAGAGGAAGGGAGAGAGATAGAGAGCTAGAAACATCGATGAGAGAGATACATCGACCAGCTGCCTCCTGCACACCCCCCACCGGGGATGTGCCGGCAACCAAGGTACATGCCCTTGACCGGAATGGAACCGGGGACCTTTCAGTCCGCAGGCCGACGCTCTATCCACTGAGTGAAACCCGTTTCGGCTATTCTCCTTCTTTTAAAAAATATGTTTTTATTGATTTCAGAGAGAAAGAGGGAGAAGGAGAGTGGGATGGAAACAGCAATGACGATTGGCCCCCTCCTGGGGATCGAGGCCACAACCTGGTCATGTGGTAGTTCATGGGTCGACACTCAACCACTGAGCCACAATGGCCAGGCTATTTTTAAAAAAATTATTCATTTGAAAATTTTTTTTTTTATTGATGAGAGAGAGAGAGAGAGAGAGAGAGAGAGAGACTGACCTATTATTTCATTGGTTGATTCTTGTATGTGTGCTGACCAGGGATTGAACCCTCAACCTTGGCGTATTGGGATGATTCTCTAACCCAGTGAGCTACCCGGCTAGGGCCTTAATAAAAATAACCCCATTTTACAGATGAAGACCCTGCAGGTCAGAACGTTTCGGTCGCTGGCTCTCGGTGTCACACGGTGGGGCCGTTAGAACCGGAACCTGGGTGGGTGGGAGGGATGGTGAAGCCAGGCTGGAAACCACTGCCCCATGCTGTTTCCTGCTGAGGTGGCCCCGGGAGCTGTTCTCTGGAGGCCACGGCCCACGCCGATGCCAGCCCACACATCTCCTCTGTTCCAGAGAGACCCCGGAGCCTGCCGGCGACTGAGGTCTCTCTCCTCCTCTCCCAGATCTGGCTGCCTCGGTTTCATCAGTCAACATCATGAAGCACACTCACCACCGAGCGTACTGGGCGGAGCAGCAGAACAGGGTGAGAGGCGCCCAGGGAGACGGGGTTTGGGTGGGGTGGGGGTGGGGGGTTAGGGATGAAGGGGGTGGGTGGTCTATAGGGTGGGGGGATGGCAGACAGATTGGTTGGGTGTCTTGGGCTGCAGGCAGCAGGTGGGGCATTTCAGCTGTGGGCAGAGCTGGGGTCCCCTGGACACTGAGCCTCTTGCTGCCTCTCCAGCTGCCACTGCCCCTGATGGAACTCATGGAGAATGAAGCTCTGGAAATCCTCACCAAAGCCCTCCAGAGTGAGCCCCCCTCTGCCCCTCCACCCCCCTCCCAGCTCCCATGAGACCTGAGGGGATTTTGCAGGGCTTGAGTCCCTGGCAGTGGGATTTCGGGATGTGACTGCCCTTTCAGATTCTCTTACCACTCACAAATATCACAAGAGCCCCACAGAAAGTAAAAAAAGTTGGGGGACAGGACAAGGGAGACCAATGGGGAAACCATGGGGCAAACGTGAGGGGCTGGGCTCCAGTTTCAGCGCACCCCCCCTCTAGCTGGCGGCCTCTCTAAGGCCGTTTCTCCGCCCGCCCAGGGCGATGACAGTCTGGTGGCCGTGGCCCTTCCCCGGTTAATGTGAAGGGCCTTTGGACAGCAGATTATTTGGGGTAAACCTTCGCTGGTTTGCCCTGGTTGTGATCTGAGGGGTGGGGACTGGCTAATGGCTCCTGAAGGTGTCCAAAAAACTTCCGCTGCCCAAGGTCAGGCCCGAAGCATTTTCTGTCATCTTGCTCCCATCCATCCTCCACCTCCATACCTAGTCCTGCTCGCCGCCACCCCCCCCCCCGCGCCCCCAATCTATTTGGGGCACAGGACTTGAAACAAAACCGGCAGGGCCCAGCACCTTGGAGATCCAAAGTTCCCTTAGAGCTCCTGGCAACCAAGACATCCGTCCTTCCCCCAAACACACCGTGGCACCTGCTGCTGGGGGGTGAGGCCTCTGCTCACTGCCCTGAGTGGAGCTCCCTCCTCCAGGCTACAAGCTGGCGATCGGCAGGAACCACTTCCTGACCAAGCAGCTGCAGCGATACATCGAGGGTCTCAAGAGGCGGCGGAACCGGAGGCAGCACATCTCCCCGCACTGAGGGACCGCCCAGCGCCAGCCGGGTCCGCGTCCCGCGCAGAGACCCAAGCCCGACCCCGTCCACATGGAATTTGAACCCTAGAGAAATAAAATAGACTCTGTGCGAGGTCTGTGAGTCAGTGCGTGGCTGTCTGCGTGAGGCGGACGCACGTGGCCCCGCCTTTCCCCATGACCTTCACGCGGTCACCGCAGTGACCTTGAGAGCGTTCTCCGTTGGGGCCATTATCAGCTCCGCCTTCCGGGGACTCGACACCCAGGACTTCTTGCATGTGGTGGGTCTGCTTCTCTCACCCCGGATCCCGCAGGTTTGAGGGGACACCGGGCCTTTGGTCCTAGGGCCCCGACGGTGCTACCTGGTGGGGGGGGGGGAGGGAAAAGGGGAGCGTGGGCAGCACTCGCCTCCCCGGGCAGGCTGGCCCCGCCCCTCATGCATATGCAGATGCCGCCGCTCCGCCAGCCGGGGGGGCCCCGCTGACATGTGCCTGTGGTCTCTCGGGGCGCCCTCGCCCACTCCCCTCGCGGCAGCGCGCCCCGCCTCCTCGGTTTCGCTTCGCGAAGGCGTTCTTGGCCCCGCCCCCGTCCCGAGCCACTTCGCGTCTCCCCCGGTCACGCCCCCCTCGGAGGCCCGGGCGCGAGTGCGCCGCCGTGGCTGGCGGCCACGGGGCGGGACGCCCGCGAGGGCCCGCCCGCCGGCTCCGCGGGCGCCTCCCGACTCGCCGCGGCCCGGGCGCCGCCGTCCCCCCCCGCCCGATTAGCATAGGGCGCCGGGCCCCGCCCCCTGCTTTGCATGCGCGCGGCCGGCCCCGCCCCCGCTGTCAGCTGGAGGAAGCGGAGTAGGAAGCGGCCGCGATGTCCTTTTGTGTCCTACAAGCCGCCGCCGGCGCCGCCGAGTGAGGGGACGCGGCGCGGCGGGGCGGCGCGGCCCGAGGAGGCGGCGGCGGAGGGGCGGCCCGCGGCCCCCGGCTCACCCCGGCGCTCCGGCCCGCTCGGCCCCCATGCCCGCCCGCCCGCCCAGCCGGAGCCCCAGGTCGGGGGCGGAGGGGACGCCGCTGGGGAGGTGGGCGGGAGGGGGCGGGGGCCATGTGCGAGCGCGGGAGGCGATCTCATAGGAGGCGGGCGGGGGGCGGGCTGCGGGCGGGCCCGGCCGGGTCTGGGTTGGGACCCGCCGGGGGACCGGTCGAGGCCAGGGGGGTCCGGGCGGGACCTGCCGTCCAGGCTCAGCGTGCCGGCCTCGGGCAGGGCCGGCTGGGGCTCCGGCTTCCAGTCCTCAGCCGGGGCGGGCTGGGCCTCGGGTCCCGGGCGAGGGCAGGGTTCAGCGCGGCCCGGGAGCCAGCCGGAGTCCCAGGGGCGGGCCGGGTGGGAGATGGTAGTGGGAGGGTAGACGGGGTGGGAGGGCTCCCTGGCGGGGAAGGGGCTCTGAGGACCACGTGGGGGCGCTCGCAGGGGCCTGGGCCACCCTCCTCTCTGGGTCAAAGGTCATCGCACCGGCCGGGAGAACTTCCTCCTCCTTGGCACTGCCCATGCACTTCCTGATAACCCGATCGAGGTCCCCGGCGGGCGGGCGGGCGGAGGGGGAGGAGGCGGGCAACGCTGCAACTTTAGGCAACTTCCCATAGGTGTGCACGGTGGGGGGCGGGGCGCCTCGGAGGAGGAGGAGGAGGAGGAGGAGGAGGAGGAGGACTCTGCGGCAGGCCGCGAAGTGGACGAGTGACCGTGCTGGCGGGTGGGGTGTGGGGGGATGTGCAAGGAGGTGGAGCCGTTGGAGTGCCTTGGAGCGGGCTTGCTGGGACCAGAGGGGGCAGTGTGTCAGGTGTGAAAGACCTGGATGTGTTTCCACGGGGGTCTGTGCCGGTGAGTGTGGGGGGCCAGGAGAGCGTGGGAGTGAGCGTGTCAGGGTGAGTGTGTGGTTGTGATTCTGCTGATGAGCCATGCACTTGGGAGGAGGGAGTGGGCCTGAATGGGAACGGGGCTCGGCAGAGGCCACGCTGAATGGGCATGCGAGGACAACCGTCCCCCCCGGGCGAGTGGGAGTGTGTGAGGGGGTGAGCACACGCGGGTGAGCACATCCAGCTGCCCCTGGGCTTGTGTACCTCTCTCTGCGCCCTCGAATGGGGGATCCACCGGGGAGAGGGAGATGGAGGTCCCTGTCTGGAGGAATTTGAGAGGGTATCCCATTTCTAGTTGAGGACTCCAGATGGAGTTGAAGGTCACCCAGGGCCAAGGTTACCCTGCTCCCTGGCCTGGGGAGGAGTAAGGGGGTTCCTAAGTCTCTTGCAGGTTCCTAAATGGGACCAACGTGCTGTCAGTTACTGGCCCTGGAGGCTCTGGAGACTCTGTTCCCATGGCAACAGGGGGGGGGCCCTCTCCATGGGCAGCCCTTCCGTGGACTCTGTACCTCCTCCTTCCCCCTCCCTGATACTGGAAGCCTGGCCCCAGGCCTGGGGTTGGGCAACCAGGGTGGCAGGGCGTCTCGCCATCCCCCACCCAGCGCCTCCCCGTGCCCTGACAGGCTTCTCCCCACAGGTGACCAGCGCCATGTCCAGCCAGGTGGTGGGCAT
The DNA here is from genome assembly GCA_963924515.1 of Vespertilio murinus. Lineage (NCBI taxonomy): Eukaryota > Metazoa > Chordata > Mammalia > Chiroptera > Vespertilionidae > Vespertilio > Vespertilio murinus. The sequence continues at coordinate 168,195,232 of OZ004709.1, read as the reverse complement.
CGAGCCTCTCTACATCAAGGCCGAACCAGCCAGCCCCGACAGCCCGAAGGGCTCCTCGGAGACTGAGACCGAGCCCCCTGGGGCCCTGGCCCCCGGCCCGGCTCCCACGCGCCACCTGCCGGGCCACAAGGAAGAGGAGGACGGGGAGGGGGCTGGGCCCGGCGAGCCGGGTGGCGGGAAGCTGGTGCTCAGCGCCCTGCCTAAGCGCCTGTGCCTGGTCTGTGGAGACGTGGCCTCGGGCTACCACTATGGCGTGGCGTCCTGTGAGGCCTGCAAGGCTTTCTTCAAGAGGACCATCCAGGGTGAGCCCCTACCCCCACTCGGTGCCCTTTGCCCGCGGGGCCTGGCACCACCCAATGGGTGCCCTGCTGAGAGGCACTAGACCCCCCCCCCCAGGCTGCCACTCGGGGTCGGCAGCCGGGTCCTCCCAGGCCTCTTACCTCCGAGGAATGCTCTTCCCCTTAAAAGTGGAGCAGAGCCGCCAGGATGTGTTGGTAGATTGCGGGATGCGGGATGCGGGCGAGGACTCAGGATGTCTCCTGCGCTTCCTTTCTGGGTGCGGCAGGCCCAGCACCGTCTGAACAGCTGGAGACAGCCTCTGCCTGCTCCTCAACTTCGTTCTTGCTTCTGGCAGCTACTGGCTTCTCGCTAGCGTAGAACACCCCCCTTCCCTCCCCCGAAACAGCGTCAGCCCAGGCTTTCCTAGCCGAGAGGGGCTGCATCCCAGTTCAGAACCTCACTTTATTTGTTTTTAATATATTTTATTGATATTTCACAGAGAGGAAGGGGGAGAGATAGAGAGCTAGAAATGTCGATGAGAGAGAAACATCAACCAGCTGCCTCTTGCACACCCCCTACCGGGGATGTGCCCGCAACCAAGGTACATGCCCCTGACCGGAATCAAACCCGGGACCTTTCAGTCCGCAGACCGACGCTCTACCACTGAGCCAAACCGGTTTTGGCCAGAACCTCACTTTAAAAAGACTGTTAGGCACCCTCCTGATAGTTCTCAGGGTACCTCTCTCACGCAGGGAAGCATATCAAAATATGAGTGAGCAAGGGGGTGATGTAATAACAGTACTTGGGATGTGTCTGTTCCCGATCCTTGCACGTAAAGCTCTGGTTGCTTTGGGGCTGTGACATGTCTAATTTTTGAGAACATTGCCTGAGTACGTTCATGACCTGTCACCCCCGCAGCAACCTGCGAGGGGCCAGCAATAGTATCACGGAGGCCCAGTGAGGTTTTTTTAGATGATTTTAGATTGCCCGAGTCCTAAAGGTAGAAAATGGCAGGACTAGGATTTGAACTTGGGTCAGTTCAGGTCCAGAGTCGAGCTCTCAAATGCCAGACTGCTGCCTCTGCTTATTACTAATAACTGAACTTCGGACAGGTGCCCCACGACTGATTGTGACATACAAGCCATTCTGACTTTGCCGTTGCCAACACCCACGGGCGTAAAACCTCTGTGCTCCCCTCCGTCTCCGAAGCCCCGGAGCCAACAGGTTCAGGTCCAGGTGTCTCCTGCCACCCCGGGACCCTTCCTTCTCCCCTGACTCAGTTGACAAATATTTATTGAGCGCTAGCCATAAATAATCACCTACTGACATTTAGGTGGTAGGAACCATGCTAAATGCGGAACCTCAATTACCCCCTCCTCTCAACGCACCGTTGTAAGAAGTGCTGTTTCCACCACCCCAGTTTTACAAATGAGAAAACTGGGGGTTCGCGGGCTTGTGGGACTGGTTCAAGGTCACACGGTTGGTGTATGGGAGTGTCAGGATCGGCCCCGAGGCAGCTGCCAGAGCCTCGACAGACCTGTGCTTTGCGGCCCTGGTCACTGATCCAGACACGGGGGCGAAGGCAGGGCAGGTCCTCACACACCGTGCCTTCTAGCGGAAGGAGAGGAGACAATGCATCCATCGCACACAGTGTTACAGCTCAGCTGGGTAAGGGCTGGAGAGCCAGGAGCAAAGCGAGCACCCAGGAACCTGGCCGGGTCCGGAGCTCGGAGGGCTTCCGGGAGGGGGTGTCTTTTAAAAAAAAAATATATATATATATATATTTTATTGATTTTTTACAGTGAGGAAGAGAGAGGGATAGAGAGTTAGAAACATCGATGAGAGAGAATCATCGATCAGCTGCCTCTTGCACACCCCCTACTGGGGATGGGCCCACAACCAAGGTACATGCCCTTGACCGGAATCGAACCCGGGACCTTTCAGTCCGCAGGCCGACGCTCTATCCACTGAGCCACACCGGTTTCGGCAGGAGGGGGTGTCTGGAGCCGAGAGCGGAAGCGTGGGTAGGGTGTAGGTGAAACACGCGAAGGGCATGCTGGCTGGTGTGGCTTCCGCCCCTGAAGCAGTCCTGCCAGGCGGGGAGGGCCGCTGTCGGGCACCAGCTAGGAGCGCCCACCGAGTGCCAGGCCTGTCCTGTCATGGGGACAGCCTGCCCGCCTGGAGCCCACGGTAAAGCCAGGAGACCGATGATAAAGAAGATAGATATGGACACAGGTGGCACGTCTGAGGGTGCCGAGAGCTGTGAGAACTCCCCACAGAGGGGCACGGGGCATGCTCGTCACCCTCCCCTCGAAGGGAGGCCGGGGAAGGCCCCGCGAGGCGACCACAGAGAGCCCGATAGAAAGGGCGCTGCGGGCCCTGAGTTAGGCGCCTGGAGCCAGAACAGAGCTCAGGGAGGACGCGGTCAGAGGGGTGAGGCTCGGGGCGCAGGCCTCGGGTCGCAGGGTTCCCTGGGCTTTTACTCTTTTTTAAAAAAAATATATTTTATTGATATTTCACAGAAAGGAAGGGAGAGTGATAGAGAGCTAGAAACGTTAAAAAAATATATTTTATTGATATTTCACAGAGAGGAAGGGAGAGAGATAGAGAGCTAGAAACGCCGATGAGAGAGAAACATCGACCAGCCACCTCTTGCACACCCCCCACCTGGGATGTGCCCACAACCAATGTACATGCCCTTGACCGGAATCGAACCCGGGACCCTTCAGTCCACAGACTGACGCTCTACCACTGAGCCAAACCGGTTTCCGCATGGGTTTTTACTCTGAGAAGGGGCGTCACTGGCGGGTTTGAGCCGGGGAGGGACAGGACCTGACGCGGGTTTAATCACATGCCTCCGGCAAGGGCAGATCAGGAGACCATGTTGGGAGGGAGAGCCCACCAGGGTCAGCCGAAGGGCTGGACTTGGGGTGGGAGGCAGGATGGGAGATGCCGCCTGGGTGTGTGTGAGCAGCTGACGGGTGGAGCTGCGGGTTTGGAGGGTACAGCGTGGGCTGCCTTCCGGACAGGCTAGGCTTGTGCGGCCTTCTAGACAGACGTGCGCGATGCCGAGGAGGCAGTGGGGTGAGTCTGGCTTAGGCAGGTCTAGGCAGGAGATACAGATTTGAAAGCCCGCGACTTAGGGACGATCAGCACGGGGATGAGTCAGTGGGGACGGGGTCTGAGGGCAGCCCTGAGGTTCTTCAATGGAAGGAGCGCAGAGGATGCAGAGCCCACAAAGGGGCCGGTGAGTGGCATGGAAACCAGGAGGGTGTCCTAGAAGCAGAAGGAAAGTGCCTCAGAGTTCCTAGGAGTCGGTGTTAGACACCCCTTTAGGCCGTGGAAAGTGAGGATGAGAATGGCCCAGTAGAGGTGGCAAGGGAGAGGCCATTGTAACCCTGGAGGAGAGCAGACGAGGGCAGGAGACCCAGAGACGTGGCTTGACAAGAGGCTTGGGGGCACATGCAGCCTGACTCCCCCGGTCCCGGCCCTTCTGCCCAGACAGGGCCCCCCAGCCCAGCAGCCATTCTCCTCGCCGCCCGGGCTTCCCCGCCCCACTCACGGCACTCCTGCTCTCCCCAGACCTGTGCTTGCCCGGGGAGTCAGGGCTGTGCTGTCTGCTGGGCCCCCTCCAGGCCCCGGGAGGCCGCCACTGGAGCCCTGCCTCTTCCTGGCAGGGAGCATCGAGTACAGCTGCCCGGCGTCCAATGAGTGTGAGATCACCAAGCGGAGACGCAAGGCCTGCCAGGCCTGTCGCTTCACCAAGTGCCTGCGGGTGGGCATGCTCAAGGAGGGTGAGTACCGGGCAGGAGCCCTGGCAGGGGTGGGGGGAGCTGGGCGCCTGGGGCTGGAGGGGGCCGAGCCTGAGGTGCCGCGGTGGAACGGATCGGGCAGGAGGGCTCGGCAGAGCAAGCCACCCCCAGCCTCCAGGACACAGCCCTGCCCTACAATTCAAGGGGTACGTCTGGACCGTGTCCGGGGTGGGCGACAGAAGTACAAGCGGCGACCAGAGGTGGATCCGCTGCCCTTCCCAGGACCCTTCCCTGCCGGCCCGCTGGCAGTAGCTGGAGGCCCTCGGAAGACAGGTGAGTCTGTGGGTCCCTGGCGCTCTAGGGTTGGGATTGCACTGGGGTGCACTGGTGTCGTTCACTGAGGACAGGAGTTATTTTGGGCACTGGGACCCCACTTGTCCCTTCATCTGTTCACTTTCCCCAAAAAGCATTTGTGAAAAGACCTTTTTCCGTCTGTCCTGAGTAGCGCAGCTGGGAACAGGGAAAAGGTTTCCTAACACTCAGAACCTGTTCACCACCCACCGACTTCCCCTGGAGTCAGGCAGAGCCCTCCTGGAGGAAGGTGTCCGAGCCCGCTGACCGGTGGCTGTGGGGGAAAGCCGCGGGCGGACTGACCCTGGGAGACGTGTGACCCCAAAGGGCCTGCCAGGTGACGAATTCGAGTGCCTCTTCCAACTGTCGCCGCAGCCCCAGTGAATGCGCTGGTGTCCCACCTGCTGGTGGTCGAGCCCGAGAAGCTGTATGCCATGCCCGACCCAGCGGGCCCTGATGGACACCTCCCAGCCGTGGCTACCCTCTGTGACCTCTTTGACCGGGAGATTGTGGTCACCATCAGCTGGGCCAAGAGCATCCCAGGTAAAGGGCCGGGTGACGCGGGCTCCCCCCGGTGGGCCGGGCCAGGCCCGGCGCGGGCGCCTGCTCAGCCCGGTGTGCTCCCACCGTCCTCCAGGCTTCTCGTCACTGTCCCTGTCGGACCAGATGTCAGTACTGCAGAGCGTATGGATGGAGGTACTGGTGCTGGGTGTGGCCCAGCGCTCGCTGCCGCTGCAGGACGAGCTGGCCTTCGCCGAGGACCTGGTCCTGGACGAAGAGGGGGCCCGAGCCGCTGGCCTGGGGGAGCTCGGGGCTGCCCTGCTGCAGCTGGTGCGGCGGCTGCAGGCCCTGCGGCTGGAGCGGGAGGAGTACGTCCTGCTGAAGGCCCTGGCCCTCGCCAACTCAGGTGAGCCTGGCCGGTGCTGACACGCCTCCAGGAGGCCCTCCCTAGCTCTCACGGTGGCGCAGTCCCCTTTCGCAGACAAGGAAACAGGCACAGGAAAGAGCAGCCACTTGCTGCAAGCCACACAGGCAAGCGCAGGCCCGGGAACTGCACCTGGGACTGTGAACCCTAGTGCCATGCTTACTGGAGAGGCGAACCACTCAGTGGGAGGGGAGGTAGGGAGGACGGGAGGGCGCCCTAGTTGAGAAAGGGTGGGCCCCGGCTCGTGGGCACAAGCAGCGAGTGTTGCCTCAGTCAGACAATGAACACATCTGTCTCCGGCTCCTGGGTAGGCTCCATCCCTCAGCGCCCAAGCAGATGCGGGCTCTCTCCTCCCTGGAGACGGTCCCCGTCAACAGCTCTCTCCCCACTCCTTGCAGACTCTGTGCACATTGAAGATGCGGAGGCTGTGGAGCAGCTGCGAGAAGCTCTCCACGAGGCCCTGCTGGAGTACGAAGCAGGCCGGGCGGGCCCCGGAGGGGGTGCCGAGAGGCGGCGGGCAGGCAGGCTGCTGCTCACACTACCACTCCTTCGCCAGACGGCGGGCAAAGTGCTGGCCCACTTCTATGGGGTGAAGCTGGAGGGCAAGGTGCCCATGCACAAGCTGTTCTTGGAGATGCTTGAGGCCATGATGGACTGAGGCGAGGGGTGGGCATGGGTGGGGGTGCTGGCAGGACCCGCCCAGCACGGGGTCAGCCCCAAGGGGGCAGAGCTGGGGTCGGCAGTGCCACAGCCTGCTGGCAGGGCCAAGGCAATACCATCAGTCCCTGGGAGCAGGCCCTACGCCCTCCCCTCCCCCTTCTCCGGGGGCGTTAGAAGCTGGGAATGTGTCTGCCCGGTCTCTGGGCACAGTGCTGCCCCTCGCAAGCCATAACGTGCCCCCAGAGTGTAGGGGGTGCTGTGGAAGCCATAGGGGGCTGCAGGGGATGTGTAGGGGAGGGGGGCAGAAGCCTGATCTCAGGGAGGGAAGGGAGTGGAGGCCAGTCTCCCAGTGGGTGATGCTTTTGCTGCTGCTTAATCCGACCCCCTCTCCAGAGCAGAGGGGAATTTGGAGAGCAAAAGCCCCTGCCCCCTTGGCTCCTCTCATCATTTGCATTGGGCATTCTGCCCCCCCACCCCTCGAAGCAATAACTCCAAGCAGGCTCCAGCCCCTGGACCCCTGGGGTGGCCAGGGTCCCCATCGGCCCCCACCCAGGCTCCTCGGGGGTAGGGAGAGCACTGCCTCTATGCCCTGCAGAGCAATAACACTATATTTATTTTTGGGTTTGGCCAGGGAGGCGCAGGGACATGGGGCAAGCCAGGGCCCAGAGCCCTTGGCTGTACAGAGACTCTATTTTAATGTATATTTGTTGCAAAGAGAAACCGCTTTTGGTTTTTGAACCTTTAATGAGAAAAAACATATATATCGAGCTCAAGAACACTGTGTGGCGTGTCACTGGGTCAAGAGCTGGGGGAATACACGTGACAAAACTAACAAACAGGATATACATAAAAACACACACACGGTCACAGTATGAAAAACCAACGCCTGGAGCGATTAAGTCTCGGTTTCCTCCTCATTCAGCAGCATGTTGGGGATTCCGCGGGTGATGGGGAACACGCGTCCAGACTCCGGGCATTGTAGGGTGCCCTCCACCACCTCCACCTGCGGGGAATGGGGAAGAGCTGAGCTCTGGCAGCCTCTGCGTATGGCTGTGTAGCCAGGGAGCCAATGACAGCCCCGGCTCACCTCCAGCAGCACGTGGTGCATCTTCCTCAGAAACGTCTCATCTTGCTCATACCCTTGAATCGGCCCTTTGGGCACCTCAGCCAGACGCAACTGTGGGCAAGAGACCTAAGTTATCCCTGGGCATCCCCACCCTGGCCAGGAGCAAAGGGGCTGGGTGCCCACGGGCAGGGGGAGGGTCCTCACGTGATCGGCCGCCTCCAGGAGCGCCGCCCACTCCACTTTGGGTATCATGCGAGCCACGAAGTCCGGGTTGAACTCCACCGGGATGACGCGGACCTCCGTAGCCTGCAGGGCGAAGGGATTCGGTCGGGCAGGGATCGGAGCCTGGTTTCACTCTCCTTCCCCGGAAACGGGCGCCCGAGTATCCCCCGTGATTTACCTCAAGACGCAGCGGGAATCCACGGGGTCCCACCCCTCGGACGTGCGAGCTCAGTAAATTGTGGGTGAGCAGCTTCATGTCGCAGCAACACTGTTCCCCCACCCCCCCGGCCGGAACCGGAAGGAGACAGGCACTCCGTTGTCACTTCCGGGTCCTCAACGTCACTTCCGGGCCGCCCCCGCGCTCGCTATCCTATCGCAGGGCCCGGAGGAGCGGAAGCGGCCGAAGCTGCTGGAACTTCTGGTGCTCGCGGCAGCGCAGGTCCCGCCAAGGCTTCCTCGCGTCACGCGTGGCTACCGGAAGCATCCCGGCGGAGGCCGTCTCGGGGCAGGCCCGGTGGCTGTGCCTGAGCCAGACCTCCACTCGCTGCAGGTCCCGTGCAGTGCAGGCTGTACGCGGGGAAGTCGCAGTGCGAAATGAGCGTGTCTTACTCCACGCAGGCTCCCGGAACCCGTCGTCTCCCGTCTCTCGTTTCCGGTTAAGGAACGGTCACCCTGCCCCAATGCGCTGTCGCCCCTCGTATAATAAGCCGCCCGGCTGCCAAAGGCCCCGCCCACAGCCCCGCCCCCAATGCAAATAAGCCCGTCCCGCCGGCCCCGCCCCGCCCCGCCCCGCGGCGGCCTGAGGCCCCGCCCTTTGCAGGTTCCGCTGCGGCACCTGGAGCCAGGCCCCGCCTCCCGCCGGCGCGCGGGGGCAGGGCGGGGGCGGGGCGGGGGCGGCGCAGGGCGGTTGTGACCTGAATATCCGCGTGGGGCCGTTCGGGATGTGCATCCTGGGACGCCTGTCGGGCTCTGTACTCGCTGGTGCGGTCGCCGTCCGTTGTGCGGCAGCAGCGGGAGGCGGAGGGCGCGTGGACGGAGGCCTAGAGCGGACGTGCAGCAGAGCTCGCGGCTTCAGAAGCGCCGCTGTCGCTATGGCCCCGATCAAGGTGACCGCTGGCCCAGTCCGGCCAGGCCTGACCCCCCTCTCCTCTCTCCCTCCATCTCTTCCCGCTGAAGGCCGCGGCCCCGGCCCCACACCCTCCGGCCCCCCTCTTTCCCTGCCCCGGGGACCGCTCTCCGCCGCCCTAGAGGCTCCTCGCGTGTCTGTCCCCCATCCTCTCCTCAAACCCCACCGTGCTCGCCCGCTGCCAGGGTTTGGTGCACCTTTTCCCGAGGCTGCCCCTGAGGCTGTCGAGCCTTCTCTTCCGCATTCACCGCGATACCTTGTGATGGGGGCCCAACCCTTTCCCGGCGATGGAATACCATGGCCGCCCCCACCTTCTGCACCCTCCTCTGCGCCAGGGTCCCCTTTCAACCCCCGTACGTAACCTGCCGTACCCTCCACGCTTTTATCAGGCTGTCCCCCCCCCCCCACACCTTTTGAAACAATTTCTCTTAGAGCCCTGCCATGCCTCCCCCATTCCGCCACCCACAGCTCATTCCCACGCTTTAGCCCAGCGTGTCTCTCTCATGCTGAACCAGCGCCTTAGAACTACCCCCCTTCCCCCCCAAAAAAAACCTCTTCTGAGACCCCCTCCTCCCTCTGCTTCGTCCTATCCCAACCCACTTCCTTCTCTCTGTCTCCCTCCGGCCAGGACCCCCTCGCACACTCCCAGGTAGACTGATCTTTCCCTTCAAAAGGTTACTATTTTCACTCTACACCTCCTGGGTGTAGGGACCACTCCCCCCCCCCCCCCCAAACACACACACACACCACATAACTAAACCTTCCCCGCCTTCTGCTGCTCTCATCTTGGGATGGGACATAGACCCGCCAGGATCCTCTCCCTCCATACAGCCCCCCGACCCTCCCCCTCCTGCCCAGTTCTCCCACTTGTTTCCTGTAACCTGGCAGCTTGTTGTGAGGTGTTGCAAGGAGTTGCAACACGTGGGGGGCGTTGTCTCCCTTCTTCTGTTGTTACCAACAGGCCCTCAAAGAGGAATAGGGCCAGCCTGAGACCTGGAGGATGTGGGGTAACGGGGGGGGGGGGGGGGGGGGGCTGGGAGGGGCCTCTGGAAGCTCTGGCTGGTTCAGGCACCCAGCCCTGAGTCAGCCCTGGCCTCGCCAGCCCTGGCTCCCAGGCCTCCGTCCTCCCCGGCTCTTGGTTCGCTGTCCTCCCCTTGACCACCCCTTGCTTGCCCCCCACTCCCTGACCGTGGACTTGTGCCCTTCCCCCAGGTGGGAGATGCCATCCCGTCCGTGATGGTATTTGAGGGGGATCCCGGGAACAAGGTGAACCTGGCAGAGCTGTTCAAGGGCAAGAAGGGGGTGCTGTTTGGAGTCCCTGGAGCCTTCACCCCGGGCTGTTCCAAGGTGAGGCCCTGCCCTCCGGGGGCTCGGCGGGTGGGAGCCTGTGCACGAGTCTGCACTGTGCACGGCCCCCGTGTTGCCCGCGGCGCTTGTGGCGGTAGCGTGCAGGTGACGTGCGGTTAACGGACCAGAGTGTTCGAGAACAAACAGAGGCTGGGGAAGGTAATGGCCTCAGGAGCGAGGGAGAAAGGGCATCACAGTGACCCCGAGCCTCGTTGACCCTGCCGGCCGGCGGGCACCGTGGGGTGTTCGGTAAATAAGACCCAATTGTGCCTACAGGGGATTCACGGCCTTGACCCCAGAAATCTTTAGTACGGGTCCAAGTCCCCGTGGCTTAGGCAGCTCCGCGTCTGGTGAAAGGCTTGGAGCGGGACGGGGAGGAAGTGCTGGGGATGGAGGTAGACCCGGAGAGGAGGCAGTGGTCCCTTTGCTGAGTCCGTGTTTCCCTCCCAGACTCACCTGCCGGGGTTTGTGGAGCAGGCGGAGGCCCTGAAGGCCAAGGGCGCCGAGGTGGTGGCATGTCTGAGTGTTAACGACGTCTTTGTGACCCAGGAGTGGGGACGAGCCCACAACACAGAGGGCAAGGTGGGTGTGGGGCCTGCGGGGTCCGGGGCCAGGCAGGAGGTTCGTCTGTGACCGTGACTTTCTCTTTAGATTCGGCTTCTGGCTGACCCCACGGGCGCCTTTGGGAAGGTGAGTGCAGCCCCGGCCCGCCCCGCCCCACCCCTGCGGCCGGGCTGGGGTCCCTCCGCCAGGCCTTGGAAGCAGGGGTTTAGAGGGTCATGACCAATGTGGGGAGCAGCTGGGGACTTTGGCTGTTCTTGGGGTTCCTGACCCTTGGTTCTGTCTCTCTTCTTAGGAGACAGATTTGTTACTGGACGACTTGTTGGTGCACCTCTTTGGGAATCGACGGCTCAAGAGGTAAACGTGAGAGGTTCCCTGTGGGGTTCCCCTGCCACCCCCTCGCTGTGCCCAGCCTCCGGGCCCAGCGCTCGTAACGCCTGCCCTCTTTCGGCAGGTTCTCCATGGTGATAGACAACGGTGTCGTGAAGGCGCTCAACGTGGAGCCGGACGGCACGGGCCTCACCTGCAGCCTGGCCCCCAACATCCTCTCGCAGCTCTGAGGCCCGGCCCGGCGCGCTCCTCTGCCTCTCCTCCCACCCTGCCCAGCCCGGCCGAGGCCGACCAGCTTCAGCTGGCACCACGCTGGAGCCTTGGCCAGACTTCTGCAATAAACACTCTGGTTCACGTCTGTCTCCTGGGTTTTGAGTTGCTGGTTCGCTGTGGCCCAGACCTCATGGCAGTCATAGCTGTGAGGGCAGTGGGCAGGGGCTGAAGGGGACTGCTATCGGGGCCTTGACTTAATTTGGGAGGTGGTGAGGGAGGGCCCCTTGGAGGAGGAGTTAGGGAGCACCCATCCGCAAGCAGAGAAAGGGCCAGGGAAGGAGCAGACTGCAGAGCGGGCAGAGCTGGAGAGGCCTAGGCAGCCGAGAGCTTGTATACCCAGACTTCTGCATTTGCTCTCTGGGTGCTGGTTGATCTCGTTTAGACCATAAACTCCAGGCTAGGAACTTCGGCACTCCCCAGCCTGGCTCAGGCCCCAGCCCTACAATTTTTTCAGAATCTCGAACCCTTCCCAGGAGCACCCACATCCCAGGAAGGCACCTTGGGACCATGTGACTGCAGAAGGCTTTAGTAGAGGCAGTGCTGGTTCAGTCCAGGAGGGCTCCCTGGAAGAGGAGACTAGGTGGTGTGGAAGGGAGAAAGGGTGGGTATACTGTGAGCGGCCGGGGTCAGGGAGGCCAGTGGGATTGGGCTGGGCTGTTGCCGTCTGCAGGCCCTGCTCTTGGGCCTTTGCCTTTGGTCCCCGGAAGCAGCAAGCAGGATTATTAGGCCCCTGCGGTTGGGAGCTCACAGCCTAAGGTGGGTGGGGTGCAGGGTGCAGGGTGGGGGGCAATTCAGGTGGGCCATGCTGGCAGAGCATAGATGAAATGGGGAGGTTTTAACTAGAAACAAATGACGAAGATTTATTCAAAGGTCTTAGGGTTTGCAAACCAGAAACACAACGAGGCAATGCCCAGAGAGTTCCAGGAAATGGAAGCTGAGATTTCTTAGGGACAGAAGCACATTCTCTGGGTTGGTCTGGGATGGGGCTCTAGCCCTGGGGGCTGGGGCTGGGGCTGGGGACCGGCACACCCCTGTCCCCAGGGGAAGGAGGGCTCGGAGGGAGGTGCTAATCTTGCTGGTGGAGGGTCTTATCTTCAGTTTGTAAGAAATGCCTCCTCCGGGAAGGGAAGGCAATAAAGTCCAGCCTGCTCCAGCTCAGAGCCTCCTCCCCGCCCCCGGGGCTGGCCAGGGGTCGCACTCACTGGGGACAGGGAAGAAGGTACGGAGGGGTCTTGGGAGGTGCTCCGGGAGAGCCAGGCGGCTGGAGGTGTGCAGGTGGGGCCGGTGGCCCCAGGCTGCTGCCCCACAAGGCGCACAGCCGAGGGAGAGGGCGCTGGGAGCCGCCAGGGAAGAAGCCGCAGGGCCGTCGGGTCAGGCTCGCCCCTGGCCTGTGCTGGGCGGGATGGGGCGGAGAGGCGCCGGGAGGGGACACGCCCCGTGGGTGTGGGAGGAAGGCGGCTTCTGGACCTAAGGGGCTGGGAGTTGGGGTGGTATTCACGTGGATAGGGCACTCAGCCTGGGGGGCCCACCCTCTGACCTTTGCCCCTTCAGTTCTCCCACCTCCTGCTGTTCCTCCAGGGTCCTGTCTTTGGCTTGATGGCAGAAAGGCCCTTTCTTTCCTGGACAACATCTCTCTTAATTGCCCTGCCACACAAACGAGGACACGGAGGCGTCGTGCCCCCCTTCCTCCCGCCCCCCCCCCCTGCAGTCACCTGTGGTACCAGTGCGTGGTCTTGCCCCCCCCCCCCCCCCTGCAGTCACCTGTGGTACCAGTGCGTGGTCTTGAGCTCCAGGGGACAGAGCACCCGGGTCGGTCGCTGGTGCCCCATTCCCGCAGCAGACCTGTGTCGCCCTGGCAGCTGCCTGCTAATAGGCCAGCCCAGTCTCCGTCCTGCCCCTCAGCCGCCTGCGTCCTCCCCGCCTGGCCGAGGCCCAGCACGCCCGGAGACGGGGTGTCCTCACTGCCACTGGCTGGGCGTTTAGGCCGGGTGAGGGGGGTCCGGGCTCGGGTGGCCCCTTTGGACGGCGCGATGGTCGTTGGGTGTGGGTGCAGACGGGGCTCTGGCCTCGGTGGCCCTGGCTGCTGGCCATATGGTCCAGCTTGCTGGAGTGGGCAGTGCCCCGTGAGCTGCTCTGGGGGCTGGAGGCCCCAGGTCTACGCTCACATGACGAGAATATGGCGAGCTGTGGTGGGAAGGCCAGGTTCCAGGCCTATAGACAAGGGGAAATGTTAAAATCAACTACCCAGCACGGTCGGTGTGGCTCAGTGGTTAAGCATTGACCTATGAACCAGGAGGCCATGGGCTCAATTCCTGGTCAGGGCACATGCCCTGGTTGTAGGCTCTATCCCTAGTTTGGGGTGTGCATGAGGCAGCCAATCAATGATTCTCTCATCATTGATGTTTCTATCTCTCCCTCTCCCTTCCTCTCTGAAATAATGTCTATTTATTTATTTAAAAAATATATTTTATTAAATTTTTACAGAGAGAAAGAGAGAGGGATAGAGAGTTAGAAACATCGATGAGAGAGAATCATTGACCAGCTGCCTCTTGCACACCCCCTTACTGGGGATGTGCCCGCAACCAAGGTACATGCCCTTGACCGGAATCGAACCTGGGACCCTTCAGTCCGCAGGCTGACACTCTATCCACCGAGCCAAACTGGTTTTGGCGGGAATCTTTTTTTCTTGACACAGGTAAGGTGCCCTGCTCAGGAGGGCGCACGGGACACACAGCACACGCGTGGGGAGGAGTGAGGCGGCGAGGAAAGGGAGGGAGGGAGAGAGCTGTCCTCCCCCAGCGTCCTGGGACTGCTCCCGCTGCTTTGGCCTGCAATCGGTGGCAGCGGCTCTGCGGGGGAATCAGGTTTGCTGGAGAGAGGCGTGAGGACCGGGACGAACAGGCGTGGCTCACAGACACGCAGTGGGGAGGCTGACCGCCTCGGGCTGGTGCGGCAGCTCCAGGTGACCGGGGACCCACGTCCTCCCTCTGGCTGCGCTGTCACTTTAAACGTGTGGGTGCTCCAGCTCCAGCCACCACAGGGCTGGGCCAGCCCGCAGGAAGGAGACAGAAGACCCGTGTCAGCTGGCCTTGCAGTTTCCTGGAGGCCGCCACGCATCCTTTCCACGGGCACCTCGCTGGGCAGAGCGTGTTCGCGTGGCCACACTAGCTGCGAGGCCCTGGGACATGGCGCCTTTGCTCCGGGCGCCATTTGTCTAACTGGGAATCACGGTCTGCGACTGCGGGGGAAAGGAGATGGCGGCCACGGGGAGGATTGTGCCCGAGCGAGGGACCTTGGGGGTTTGGCTCAGTGGATAGAGCGATAGACTGTGGACTGGGCGGTCCGGGGTTCGATTCTGGTCAAGGGCACATGCTCGGGCTGCGGGCTTCATCCCCAGAAGGGATCCAGGGCACGCGCCTGGGGTTGCAGGCTCCTCCCTGGCTCGGGCCCTGGTCAGGCTCGTGCAGGAGGCAACCAATTGGTGTGTCTCTCTCACATCGATGTTCCTCTCTGTCCTTCCCTTTCTCTTCCACTCTCCCTAAAAATCCATGGGTGTGCAGGAGGCAGCTGGTTAATGCTGGTTAATGATTCTCTCTCATCATTGATGTTTCTCTCTCTCTCTCTCCCTTCCTCTCTGAAATCAATTAATATATATATATATATATATATATATATATATATATATTTTTTTTTTTTTTTTTTAAGAGAGGATGAACTTTAGCTGGTTTGGCTCAGTGGATAGAGTGTTTTCATAACATTCGATTCTGGTTGCAGGCTCCCGGGCCTCGTCGGGGGGCATGCAGGAGGCAACCAATCATTATGTCTCTCTCACTTCAGTGTTTCTCTGTCTCTCCCTTTCCCTTCCACTCTCTCTAAAAATCAATGGAAAAATATGCTTGGGTGAGGATTGCTTAAAAATAAATAAATAAAAGTTACATTAGAAAACAAACAAACAAAAACCAACAACACCCACAGAGTGCAGGGAGGAGCCGCGGAGGGTGAGGATGGGAAGGGCCGTGAGCCAGCCAATGGTATTTTCAAACGGCTCCCTGGGTGCTGGGCGGAGGCTGCCCGAGAAGGGCCAGCATCCCAGCCTTGCTGAAAGGCTCCGGGGGAGACAGGGCAGGGTCCCCCAGAAGTGTGGGGTTCCCCCGGGGAGAGCAGGAAGGGAGAGCTGGCCGAGGGGCAGGCCGTGGGGGCTGGGTTGTTTTCAGCAGCTCGGGCTCAGTTCTTGCAGGCCGCACCCAGTCCCTGGGCACCTGGCCTGGCCCTGGGCACTCGGCACTGGGCACTCGGCCCCGGGCCCGCCCTCCCTGGCTTTGGCTGCCACTGCCTCCCCCCGCCCGCCTGCCCGCCCGCCCCATCTGCCTCACACACTCGGGTGGTGGTGGGGGGACCCTCAGACTCCAGACCAGAGGCCATGGCCCAGGAGGCCCTGGAGTCTGTGTCAGTCTTTGAGCCTGGAGCCCCGCCCCCCCACCCCCACCCCCACCCCGGGGTGCTGAGGTGCCAGGCGGGGCTCAGGGAGAAAACACCGCTCTCTGACTCAGCCCTTGTTGGGCTGGGGCTCTGGCTGGACCAGGCCACCACCTCCCCTGGCCTCCGGGAGCCCTGTTCCTCCCGGCCCCAGTCCTCTGCTCCGGCCTTAGGGTCAGACCCTGGCTCTCCGGCCTCTTCCCCGCCCCGCTGTGCAGAGGGGACGCCGAGCCCCGGCAGGAGACGGCAGGAGACGGCGGCAGTTCCTACGTTGTCCATGTGTCTGCGGCTTTCTCTGCTTTTCACCTACTTCTTGGGTCCCCGTGCCATGAACTCCCCAAAACCCGCCAGAAAAAGCTCTCTGAGAAGGGCACTTACTCTGGCACTGAAGCAGGGGTGGCAAACTTTTTGACTCGAGGGCCACAGTGGGTTCTTACACTGGACCGGAGGCCGGAACAAAAGCAACCTGACCATGCTGGCACCCTCCTCTTGGGCTGCTGGTGAAGGAGCGGAGGGGAGAGCAAGAGAACCCTCCGCTCTTTCGGCTCTGCAGGCCAGATCCTGCCCGAGGGCCGTAGTTTGCCCACGGCTGCACTGAAGCAATAGCAAAAGATGCAGATATGTAAAGTGTTTGTCAACAAGACACAGTTTAAATCAGCGGTCGCCAACGGGTGGTCCGTGGGCCCTGGTGGCCCGTGAGGTCCGCAAGGCTGGGGTCCGCTGGCTTAAGTGACGCCGGGCAGCACGGGCTAGAAAACCACACAGCCCGCCCCACGGCCGAGGCCCACGGTCCTCAGCAGCAGTGAAGCAGGTTGCAAAAGGTATTATTGCCCAACAAGGAGGTGCCCAGCTGTGGGTGTGGCTGCAACCACCTGCTACCGAGGGTCGCGGGCGGTGGCATCCCAGAGGGACGCAGAAAACGTGAGGGGGATCGAGGACGGGGGTGCGGGGTGGGAGTGCTCAGGGGAAGACTTGACTTTTTCTATACCCTTATGCACTCCTGACATTTAAAAACATATATATTGCCGAAACCGGTGTGGCTCAGTGGATAGAGCGTCGGCCTGTGGACTGAAAGGTCCCGGGTTTGATTCCGGTCAAGGGCATGAACCTTGGTTGCGGGCACATCCCCAGTCGGGGGTGTGCAGGAGGCAGCTGGTCGATGATTCTCATTGATGTTTCTAACTCTCTGTCCCTCTTTCTTCCTCTCTGTAAAAAAAAATCAATAAAAAATATTTTTAAAAAGCTCACGAATATCTTTAAAAAAAATAAAAACATATATTTTTATTGATTTTTTTACAGAGAGGAAGGGAGAGGGAGAGAGAGTTAGAAACATCGATCAGCCGCCTCCTGCACACCCCCTACTGGGGATGTGCCGGCAACCAAGGTGCCTGCCCTTGACCGGAATTGAACCTGGGACCCTCCAGTCTGCGGGCCGACACTCCATCCGCTGAGCCAAACTGGCGGGGGCTGCACTCCTGACATTTTGGATCAGGTCTCTGAAAACTTATTCGAAGGAAAAACTTGTTCATAGGAAGGGGACTCCTGCCAGCCTCTGATGAACATCCCTCAACAGCTAACGGAGCCTGGAAATCCCAGGACCCGGGTGTCGGGGGACGGGGGTCCCCTCGGTGGCCTCCACGCCGCCCGCCTCCCTGGCCTGACTCAGCTGAACCGAGCCAGAGAGCCAGCCAGACGGTGCAGCCAGGCGCGTCCGGAGAGCCGGATGTGAGAGCAATTGCGACACGGGCCCTGCCCCGGAGGCCGAGGAAGCCTGTGGCTCGGAGATGAGGCCCGTGGGGACGCTTGGCTAACCCCAGCGGACGCCCCGACCACTTCCCGGGCGGGAGTCCACAGCGGGCATCCAAGCAGGAGGACAGTTCACAGGGGGCCCCATTGGGACGGACCCCTGTTATCTGATCCGCCCCGGGGAGCGTTTCGGGGACGTCTGAGCCGGGCACCCGCCAGGGAATCCGCAGGACGACTCCCAGAGGGTGGCCCTCTCCACGGGTCAGGCGGCTCCTGCCAACCACCCCCTGCACGGCTTCCTGGCCAGACCAGCTCGCCTGGGTCCTGAGCATCTTGGCGCCTGGCCCCTCTGCCTTCCTCCGTTGGTCCTCCCGCTGAGAGCCGTGTGCCGTGGAGAAGCCATTGGCCTTTCTGAGTCGCTGTTCCCTCCTCTGCCTGCTGGCCGGAATCTAGAGTCCGTATTCACACACTTGTCCTGGGCAAACACATTCCTAAGCGGCGTCAGAACGGCGGCCGGCTGGCTGGCAGCGCTGCTGCGTGACCTGACTTTAGAGAATTAAATGTGAGAAACAAAGTCCTGGAGTCGGTGAAACACACATGATCCTGGACCTTCCTGGTCATGCTTCCAGCTGCCGCGGGGCCGCTGTACCCTCCCTTCCCGCCTGGAATGCCCTCCTTCCTCCCACCCTGCCTCCTTAGCCCAGCCTCCCCGATCTCAGCTCCACCATTGTTGTTTTTTAATGTTTTTTATTGATTTTTAGAGAAAGAAAACGGGAGAGGGAGAAAGAGAGAGGAACATTGATTTGTTGCCTCCTCGACCAGGGGCCGAACTCAAAACCGGGGAAGGTGCCCTGACCTTTCCGTGCATGGGATGATGCTCAACCAACTGAGCCACACTGGCCAGGGTCCCATTTATAAAAACTTTTAAATAAATACATATTTTTATTTATTTCATAGAAACATCAATGATAAGAGGGAATCATTGATTGGCTGCCTCTTGCTCTCTCCCTACTGGGGATGGAGCCCACCACCTGGGCATGTGCCCTTGGCTGGAATCGAACCTGCGACCCTTTAGTCCGCAGGTCAACACTCTATCCACTGAGCCAAACCCGCTGGGGCCACTTCTTTTCTTAATTTAAAATTTCTTGTTTATTATTTCCATCTTTTTTTCACTTTCATTGTTGAGCCCCCTCCGATGCCTTTCCGGAAGTGAAATCCCTTCCCATCCATGCACCTCTCATCGCTGCCGCGGTACAGTGTGATTTTGGGGTGGCTGTCCCCCCAGGGACCGTGTGGTGAAGGAACTCGGCCGGTAGAGAGCCGTGGGGGAACGGAGAGGTACTGGCCTGGTGGTCTAAGCCAGGGGTCGGCAAACTCATTAGCCAGCAGAGCCAAACATCCACAGCGCAACGATGGAAATTTCTTTGGAGAGTCACATTTTCTAAACTTAAACTTCTTCTAATGCCATTTCTTCAGCACAGACTCGCCCAGGCCGTGATGTTTTGTGGAAGAGCCACACTCAAAGGGCCAAAGAGCCGCAGTTTGCTGACCAGGGGTCTAAGAGGCAATGCTGCTGGTCTCTGCGTGAACTCCGCCCCTCAGAAGTCCCACCCGCTTCTTTTACAAACGGGGGACACTGAGGCCCGTGAGGCCACCTGCCCATGGTCCAGATGTCCCGTCTCAGCCTGGTGACACACAGAACACGGGGCGGGGGCTTGCTGGGGGCGGTGGCACTGAGCCAGGCCTCACGGGCTGGAGACAGTTTGGGTAAAGTCGGAGAAACACCAAGCGGCAGAGAAGCCAGCAAACGAGCAGAGGCAGCTGTGGGCACCCAGACTCACCCCACAAGGCTGGCACCCCACCCCCCTCCCGGAGAGGCTCTGGAAGGCGCGAGGCCGAGGTCACCCTCTCGGGGTTCAAGTTGGGAAACAGAGGCCCGGAGAGGCGGAGACTCACCTGCCCTCGGCCCTGAGCCAGGGGAGCTGAGGGCCTCGCTCTGCGGCCTCGAGTGCCCTGCGAACCCCAGGCCCTGCGGGAGATGCGGGGAGGGTGCCGCGGGGCGAAGCGGGGGCCGAGGGAGGACTCTGGGGGCGCACAGGCCAGCCTGCACCCGGAAGGAGGAAGCCGTGCAGGGTGTCTGTGGCGAGGCCCGGGATCCCCCCGCCGGGGACTTCCTCTTCCTCCCAGGGCAGGTGTAGCCGCCACAGCGCGACCAGCACCCGACCCGTCATGGACCGGGGCGAGGGACCCAGACTCGGAGACTTCCTGAGCGGGAGCCTGGCCACCTGGGTGAGGCGGCCGCGGGAAGGCCGCGGGAGGGGAAGTGAGCAGCGGGGAGGGGCTGGCGTTGGGGTGGGGAGGATGGGGCAGGGTTGGGAACTGTGGGGGCTGGACTCACATATGGGGCTGAGGTCCAGGCAGCTGAGAGGCAGGAAAGGGGGGTCCGGATCTTGGGGCCCAGGGACGTTCAGGGGTTTGGGGAGGAGGGGGCTCTGTGGGTTTGGGGAGCTGGCCCAGGGGCTCGGGATTCACTCTGTGATGGATGGGGCTTCACCTGGACCAGCTGACCTCTCCCTGCCTCCCACAGGCGCTGGGACTGGCTGGGCTGGTGGGAGAGGCAGAGGAGCCGGGGGAGGAAGAGGAGGAGGAGGAAGGAGAGGGGCCCCTCTGTCCCCAGAAGAGGTTCCTGCGCCTGAGTGACGGGGCCCTGCTCCTCCGGGTGCTGGGCATCATGTGAGAGAGGGGCCTCGGGCCTGCGGGGAGGGGCGGGGCCTGACTGGCTGGTGGGCGGGGCCTGTCCGGGGGCGGGGCCTGATGCGGGGGCGGGGCCTGGCGCAGGGGAGGTGGGTCCTTGAGCCCCTTCCCACCCAGCGGCCCCCTGTGCCCGCAGAGCCCCTGGCTCCCGAGGGGGCCCTCGGGTGATCAGGGACCATGGTGACCCGGCGGCCAGTCGGGTGCGGAACCTGAACTACCTGTGGGGCCGACTGAGGGACTTCTACCAGGTGAGGGTGCGGGAGCGGGAGCAGGAGGCTGAGCCTGGAGCCCCCCCAGGAGGGCCCGGCTCATCGCCCCCTCTGTGCCCTCAGGAGGAGCTGCAGCTGCTGGTCCTGTCGGCACCCCCAGACCTTCAGGCGCTGGGGTTTGACCCCTTCTCAGGTACCCTCTCCCCTCCCCAAATCCCTCCTGCGTCCACCCCTCCTGCCACCCGTTAACCCTGTGGCTTGTGCCCCACAGAGGAGGCGGTGGAGGAGCTGGAAGGCGTCCTTCGGCTGCTGCTGGGGGCGGCGGTGCAGGTGAGGGGGGCAGCGGGCAGGGCGGGCCCAGCGGGGGCTGCAGGGGTGGGAGGCCCCGGCCCCCCTCACCCCCTTCCCCGTGTGTTCGTTCCCCTGCAGTGTGAGCACCGGGAACTCTTCATCCGGCACATCCAGGGCCTCGGCCTGGAGGTGCAGAGCGAGCTGGCGGCGGCCATCCAGGAGGTACGGCCCTGCGCTGCCCGGGGACACCCGCCTCCGACTTCTTAGGCTGAAGGCTTTCCCTCCCTCCCGCCCGCCCAGGTGACCCAGCCCGGGGCCGGCCTGGTGCTGGCCCTGGCTGGGCCCGAGCCCGGGGAGCTGGCGCCTGCCGAGCTGGAGATGCTGACGCGGAGCCTGACGGGGACGCTCCTGCGGCTGGCCCGGGAGCGTGATGCGGGGGCCCAGGTGGGGCAGCGGGGGGGGGGGGGGGGGCGGTGTGAGGGCCAGGGGGAGGGATGGAGGACCGGGGGACCCGGGTGTGGGGCTGGGGTTGGGGTCTTTGGCTGACAGGGCTGGAAGAGCCAAATTCAGATTGTGGTGACGGGGCGGGGGGGGTCTGGGGTGGGAGGGAGATGTGGGGGGGAGCATAGGGTAGGTTACTTCTGACCCCTGACCCTCGACCTCCCCCAGCGGCTGGCTGAGCTGCTGTTGGAGCGCGCGCCAGCCCCCTTGCTGCCCGCGGCCCCCGCGGGGACCCCCCCGGAGGGCCCCCCCAGCCACCTGGCCCTGCAGCTGGCCAACGCCAAGGCCCAGCTGCGCCGCCTGCGGCAGGAGCTGTGAGTGGGCGAGGGGAGGGTCGGCCTGGACGGCCCCAGCCCCCCGCGTTTGGGTCGGATCAGGCCTGGGAAGGGTTGGGGTGCCGTCCCAGGTCCCTCCAGCGTCTCTCTCCTCCAGGGAGGAGAAGGCCGAGCTGCTGCTGGACTCCCAGGAGGAGGTGCGGGGCTTAGAGGCCGAAATCCGCAGGCTCCGCCAGGAGGTGCGTGCACCGTGCCCCCTAACCTTTCCCGCCCCGCCCCGTCCCATTGCACCCCCTCCACCCCATTGCACCCCCTCCGCCCCGGCTCCTTCAGGGCCGTCCCCAACGCCGCCCCGTCCATCCGGCCCAGGCCCAGGCGCTGTCCGGTCAGGCCAAGCGGGCCGAGCTGTACCGCGAGGAGGCGGAGGCGCTGCGGGAGCGCGCGGGCCGCCTGCCCCGCCTGCAGGAGGAGCTGCGGCGCCAGCGGGAGCGGCTGCGGGCGGCCGAGGCCTGCCGGGGCCAGCTGGAGGTGAGCGGGGCGGGCCTGGGAGGGCGGGGCCTGCAGGGGAGAGGCTGGGCCGCGAGGAGAGCACCTTGGGGCCTGGGACAGGGAGACTCGGGCCTTCCTGAGGTCACGGTCATGGCCGGGAGAAACGGGTGAGGGGTGTCTGGTTAAAGGCCGCCGGGGACGGTGGGGCAGATGGAGGGGGACGGGGGGGGGGGTTGTGGGGAAGGGTAGGTCCTGGGGAGGGGGCGGGCCCCATGTAGGGGATGGGGTGTCTGGAGAGAGTCCCTAGCAGTGGGCACTGATTAGCAGATGCGACCTTGGAAGGCGGTTTTGGGGAGGAGGTGGGGGGGGCAGGTGCTAGGGAAGAGGTACCTGGAAGGGGCAGATGTGGGTCAGGCGGGGGACGGGAGGCAGGATAGGGGCACAGGAACCACGGCCCCGCGCCCCCCTGCACCCCAGGAGGAGCGGGCGCTGTCGGGGACGCTGGAGGCCGCCAGGGCGCTGCTGGAGGAGCAGCTGGAGGCGGCGCAGGAGCGCTGCGCGCGGCTGCACGAGACGCAACGCGAGAACCTGCTTCTGCGGACCCGGCTGGGCGAGGCGCACGCGGTGAGCTCGCCGGCGTGACCCCAGGGCTCCCCAGGGACCCCCGAACCCCCCCCCTCCCGGTGTTCTGTAGGGCCTGACCCGCCCTGCCCCCAGGAGCTGGACTCGCTGCGGCACCAGGTGGACCAGCTGGTGGAGGAGAACGTGGAGCTGGAGCTGGAGCTTCAGCGGAGCCTGGAGCCGCCGCCCGGCTCCCCTGGGGAGGGTGAGTGGGGCCCCCTGGAGGGGCTGGGGCTGGGGTGCCCGCGGGTCCCTGCAGCTGCGGCAGGGATGGCTTCTGGGGGGCCATGCAAGGCTCTGGGGGTGCAGGGGTGTAGGCGGTGCGGCGGGCCTAAGGGAGGGGAGGGGTCCTGACCCCATCTCACACCCAGCGCCCCTGCCGGGAGCGGCCCCCTCCATCCACGAGGAGGTGAGGGAGGCGGAGGCCGGGCAGCTGCGCACCCTGGAGCGGGAGAACCGGGAGCTCCGCGCCCTGCTGCAGGCCTTACGGGGCGGCCAGGTGAGCGAGCCCCTTCCCGGCCACCCGCCCGGGTCCTCCCTGGGGGCCCCCTGGCCGTGACCCTCCCTCTCGTGTGCCCTCAGCGCCCCCTGCTGGAGGAGCTGAGTGAGGATGACATGGTTCCAGCGCCCGCTGTGGCTCCCCAGGCCTGCCCGGACCCAGGCCGTGGTCCCCGGCGCGAGGTTGGCCCCGCGGGGGATGAAGACCCGCAGGCCTTGGACTTGGCTCCCCCTGCATCGGACCCAGCCCTCCAGGGGTTAGCCGAGTGTCCCCCGACATCTGACTCAGACCCTCAAGTGACGCCGAGGCCCTGTCAGACCTCTGCCATGGCCCCTCAGACCTCCAACCTGGCGTCTCAGGAGTCGGGCGGCGCTGCGGAGACCCAGGAGTCCCCGGGGGAGGCCGGCCACGGAGCCCCTCCCCGGCCCCCTGCCTCTGCGCCCCCACCGCAGGGCCCGGAGGTCAAAGGTCAGGCCCCGCTGTTGTTGAAAGAGGAGGCTGGGGAGCCAGTACTCAGACAGGAGGTCCCCGAGAGCCGGCCGGAGCCCCGGGAGCGGCCGGAGGAGCCGCAGTCCCCCGGCCAGAGGCTGCACCTACCCCAGGAGCACTCGGAGGCCGGAGAGCAGGAGCCGCGGCTGGAGGGGGTGACCGGGGACCCAGCTCGGAAGCCGGAGATGGCTCCCCAGGCCCAGGCCTCGGGGGGACCAGGCCCCGGGGGGACGGTGGCCGGGGGTGACCCCGAGCAGGAGGCCCTCAGAGCGGAGGCGGCCCGGCGGCGGAGCGAGGCCGAGGCCCTCCGAGCGGAGCTGGACGTCCAGGCCCGGCGGCTGGAGGCCCGCGGCGCGGAGGCTGCCCGGCTCTCGGAGGAGCTGGCCCAGGCGCGGAGGGCCGAGGCCGAGGCCCACGGGGACGCGCAGGCCCAGGCCCGGGAGCAGGCGCGGCTGCGGGAGGCGCTGGAGGCGGCGCGGCAGGAGCTGGCGGCCGCGGCGCGGGAGCGGGAGGCGCTGGCGGAGGCGCTGGCGGTGGCCGGCCGGGAGCGGCGGCGGTGGGAGCGGGAGGGGCCCCGGCTGCGGGCCCGGGCCGAGGCCGCCGAGGAGCGGCTGCAGGCCCTGGAGCTGGAGAGCCAGCAGCGCCTGGAGGCGGCCGAGAGGGAGCGGCAGGCCCTCAAGGAGGTATGTGGGGGCTTCTATTCCTTCGGGGCCGGGAAATGGGGTTCCAGGCCCAACTGGGACCGGTGGCTGGAGTTGTGGGTCATTCATTCCATCGTCGGCCACCGCGCCCAGCATCGAGCTGGGACTGGAGATAAAGGCTGGCCTGGCCTGGCGGGTGCCCCCCACCTCTGATGGGGTGACTTGGGGGGGGGCGGATAAGAGTGTGGGCAGGGCCGAAACTGGTTTGGCTCAGTGGTTGAGCGTCGGTCTGCGGACTCAAGGGTCCCAGGTTCAGTTCCGGTCAAGGGCATGTACCTTGGTTGTGGGCACATCCCCAGTGGGGATGTGCAGGAGGCAGCTGATCGATGATTCTCTCTCATCGGTGTTTCTAACTCTCTATCCCTCTCCCTTCCTCTCTGTAAAAAATCAATTAAAAAAAAAAAGTGTGGGCAGGGAGCCGGGGTGCCTGGGAACAAATCCTGGCTCTCTGACCTCAGCAGTCACTCCCCTGCACCCTAGTGCCTCCTTCTATAAGAGGGGGGTCCTCTTTTTAAAAATATATATATTTTATTGATTTTTTAGAGAGGAAGGAGAGAGGGATAGAGAGTTAGAAACATTGATGAGAGAGAGAGAGACATCGATCAGCTGCCTCTTGCACACCCCCTAAAGGGATGTGCCAGCAACCAAGGCACATGCCCTTGACCGGAATCGAACCTGGGACCCTTCAGTCCGCAGGCCGATGCTCTATCCACTGAGCCAAACCGGTTTCGGCAAGAGGGGGGTCCTCTTGATGGCTGCTGGGGGGTCCCGTGGGGACCGAGGGAGAGGGTGGGAGAGCCTGGTTCACGCTGGCCGGCACCCTGGGTATGAGAGGGTGCGGGGGAGCCGGCGGGAGAGGGGGCGGGGGCGGGGCGGGCAGGAGGCTTTGGGGAGGGCTCTGGGGAAGGTGAAGACCCCGCTGGACGGGGAGGGACATTCCAGCACCAGGAGCAGCCTGTGCAAGGAGTGAAGGCGCTGAGGGTCTTCCGCGGCCCGGAGGAGCGGGGCCGGAGAGGCGTGTGGGCCAGCTTTTCAGGGTTAGTGCCCCGTCCCCAGGCAGGGAGAGCCGGCAGGGAGAGCCGGCAGGGAGAGCCACGGGGGTGTGTGTGGCGGCCCTGCGTGGGGCTGGGTTTGAAGAGGGTCACCTTGGAGTGCAGGGGCCTGGAGCCGCTCGGAGGCAGTGCCCGTGATCAGGGTGGCCGGTGAGGCTGGCCGGACCTGGATGGGAAATGGAAGAGAGGGGGGGCCCGGGAGCCCCTCTATCCATTCATTCGAGCATGTTTGCGGGTGTCTCCTGTGGCCAGGCCCTGCACCAGGCAGCCAGCGCGCCCAGCCCGGGGTGGAGTCGGCCGTGCCGGAGCCGGTTGGCTCGGGAAGGGCACGCGAGAGGGAAGGCCTCCTGGGGGCGGGGGCGGGGGTGGGGGTGGGGCAGTGAGCGAGGAGGCGGGGCAGCGGGTTTGCAAGGTGGGACCTGGGGAGGCCGTGGGAGGAGGTGGGGACTCGCTCAGCCGGGCCCTGGTTGCAGCCGCTTCCATGAGGCGATGGAGCCTGGAGCGGAGTGGTCAGGGCCGCGTGGGGAGGGCCCCTCAGAGGGTTCAGGGAGACATGAGGCAATGCGAAGGGTGTCGGGGTCGGCGGGTCAGGGCTGCGGGAGGGTGTGCCTCGGACAGGAATGGAATCTTCCACCTGAGCATCCCTGTGGTACTGAGGCTCCGGAAGGAGGCGTAATAGGATGCGAGACTCCTCCCAGGGGAGAGAAGTGGGGTACCCCCCAGGGGAGAGAAGTGGGGTACCTCCAACACACTGTTGGGCTGACCCCTGCAGCCGGGCATTATGCAGGAGGGGCCTGGGGAATGTGCACATTGGGGGTGTGGGTAAGAGAGAAAGTCTGGGGTCCCCTCTGAGGGCTGGGACTGAGGTGCTGTCAGGCAGGCCTGGGTTATGGCCCGAGCCCCCTACTAACCAGCTCTGTGGCTGTTGGCAAGTTGCTTAACCTCTCTGAGTCTTGGTTTACTCACCTGTCAGACCAGAATCAAAACGACCTGCCTCCCAGGAGGCTGAGAGACAGTGACCGTGGGCGCGGGGGCAACTGCGGGGAGGGAAGGCCAGCAGGTGGGCAGTGAGGGAGAGGGCGGGGCCGGCTGGCTGGCAGAGCCGGCTCCCCGGGCTGAGTGGGTGGAAGAGGCTGAGGACCAAGTGGGGGATTTTGTGGGATTTCCTGGTCAGAGCACTTCCTGGTGGTAAGTGGCTGTGGCGCAGGAGGAGGTGACCAGCCCGGGAGCCAGGGAACCTGGTCAGAGAGCCAGGAGCCGGGAGGGGGTCGTCCAAAGGGGCCTCCTGGACTGGGAGAGGGTACTGAGGGCTTCGACCAGCGCCTGGATGAGGGCAGAGCAGGACTCTGGGCCGAGGTCCAGTTCTTCTTCATGGTACCGGTATTCTCACCCTCAGCCCTGGGCTGTCTGCAGCAGGGCACCATGGGACTTGTAGTTTTTCCAGTGGGAGGCAGTAGGCAAAGGTGCCTGGAAGTGCATTGCTTCTGAGGGGAGACCTGAGGGGTGGGGGCTTAACAAGCCAGGGAGATCAGAGCCAAGGCCGCTGGCTTGGTTTCCGAGGCAGGATTCGTCCCTGTCTCTGTGGTTTTATCCTGCCAGGGCCCCCACGCCTCGGAATGGTTTGGTCTGCCTCCCCACCCCCCCCCCCCCGGGGCCCCGCAGCTCAAATCGGGCCTCCTGCCCCGTTCTGCAATGGTGTGGCCCAACTGCCAGAGGCCCGGGGGCCCTGGCATCTCTGTCCACCCCCCCCCCCCCCCCGCCAGCCCCATGTGGTTAGGCCTGGTGTTCACCGAGTTCCTGTCTTCTACGGCCACCCCCCGTGGCCGAGGGCTCTCTCTGGACCTGCTTCCGCTGCGCCCCCCTCTCCTTCATGGCTAGGGTAACCTCCGCACACAGGGCACGTCCACCTGGCCCTGAGCACAGCAGGAAGCAAGGGCTCAGAGAGGTGAAGACTCGGCGCGGGGTCTCCGACTCCAGCCAGGAAGGGTCCTCCCTCCTGCCCTGCTGGGCGTACCGCCCGCCCCCGGCTCTTCCACACCCGATCTGCCCAGCAACCCTGCTCCGCCCCCATCTTACCGACCTGGGAGTGGGGGCCCAAAGGGGGGAGCTGTTTGTCCAGGGGGACAGAGCAAGGACTCTCAGGCCCCTGTGTGTGTGTGTGTGTGTGTGTGTGTGCCCCCCGCTGGGAGGTGGCGGCACGGCCTCGGGGCCCTGAGCCCGCTCTGGGTGCCGCCAGGAGCTGGAGAAGGCGGTGGTGCGGGGCCAGGAGCTGGGGGTCCGGCTGGAGCGTCTGCAGAAGGAGCTGGAGCTGGCGTCTCTGGAGCGCCAGGAATTTCTCCGGGAAAAGGAGTTTCAGCAACAGAGGTGGGGGCACCGCCCGAGGGGCAGGGAGCGCCAGGCAGGGCGTGGGCAGGGGTAGATGCCGAGGCCTCTCCTGGCAGGTACCAGGGCCTGGAGCAGCGGATGAAAACGGAGCTGCAGGCCGCGGTCACCAGCAAGGAGGAGGCGCTGATGAAGCTCAAGGCGCGGGCCCAGAAGCTGGAAGAGGAGCTGTGCCAGGTGAGGCCTCGCTGTCCTCGTCCCGCCCCGCCCTCCGCCCCGCTCGCGGACGTGCCAGGCCCGTGGGCTCCCCCTCCCTCTCCCCCGTCCCCCCAGCGGCCCCTCTGGTCTCGCCCCTCACTTCTTGCCCAGTTGCTCCCGGGGGCCTGTTGGGAGGAGCACTGGGCGGAGCGCCAGGCTGGCTCTGCGGGCCCGGGCGGTCTCTGGGGCCTCGTCTCCTCCCAGGGACAGCGCCGGTGGCTGCGTTCTGAGGTGACTGCTGTGTCTTTCTGGCTTGGGTCCCCTTACACCCCTCTGCCCCCCGCCCCCACTTCCTAGTGAGCTCAACCGCTTTTGTTGTCGCCGTAAGTCAGTCGTTATTTCGGACGCCCCTGCAGCGTGTGGATTCGTCCAGTGTCAGGCTGCCGCACGCAAGGGAGCTCACAGGTCACCTGGCACAGGCAGGGGGTGCCAGGGGCCAGCGGGCACCCGGACAGGTCACCTGGCACAGGCAGGGGTGCCAGGGGCCAGCGGGCACCCAGCAGACTGCCTGGCTGGCACGTGAGGGGCTGGCCGGGGGAGGCTCTCTGAACCTGGGGCCCCGAGGAGCAGCAGCTCCTGCGGGAGGAGCAGAGGGGCGAGTCTCGTGCTGTAGCCCCGAGAGAAGGTGGCACGGGCAGGACGGAGCGATGGAGCCGCGGGAGCCAGGAGCGTGGGCTTGGGGGCAAGGGCCCCCCCGTCCAGGTCCCCGGGCGGTCGCCACGCACGGCCACTCCCCCGCGTGACCTCCCGGCCTCTCCTCGCAGCTGCGCCAGGGCCCCGTGGGGCTGGAGCCCAAGGAGCAGGCCGAGGCGAGGGCCGCGGAGGCCCAGGGCGGGCGGCTCGTCGAGGTGGAGCGCAATGTGAGTGGCGGAGGGTGGCGGATGGTGGCGGGCGCGGGCGCGGGCGGAGGCCGGGCCACCAACCCCTCCTTGTGCCGGGCAGAACGCCACGCTGGAGGCTGAGAAGACGGCTCTGCAGGGGCAGCTGCAGGTCCTGGAGGCGCAGCTGGGAACCCTGCAGGGGCGGGCCCAGGAGCTGCTGCTGCAAAGCCAGCAGGCCCAGGAGAACAGCAGTCGCCTGCAGGTGGGTGCTGGCCGGACCCCTGCCCACTCCCCCTTCCCCCTCTCCCTGCCCCAGCCCCACGTCTGTGCCCGGGTTCCTCGGTCTCCAGCCAGCGGTCAGTCCCACCGCGCTCTGGGCCACCGCAGCCCCGTCTGTCACACCATGCCCGTGCCCCTGGCCCTCCCCTCCGCAGCCTGGCACCAGCCACGATACCTCTCCCCGCTCCTTGCCCTCGAACCTCTGCCTCTGGCTGCCTGCTGCCCCCACCCAGCCCTCTGCCTCCTCCACAGCCTTGCCTCCGTGTCCTCTGGCCGGCCCCTGCCCCTTGCTCCCGTCCGGCCTGGGGTTCCACCCGCGCCGTGCCCGCTCCCTCCTCTGCCCTAGGCCGAGAAGTCCGCGCTGGAGCTGCAGGGCCAGGAGCTGCACAAGAAGCTGGGGGTGCTGGAGGCGGAGGTGCAGGTGGCGCGGCGGTCGCAGGAGGAGACCCGCGGGCAGCAGCAGGCCCTGCTGCGGGACCACGAGGCGCTGGCCCAGCTGCAGCGGCGGCAGGAGGCCGAGCTGGAGGGGCTGCTGGCCCGGCACCGGGACCTCAAGGCCAACATGCGGGCCCTGGAGCTAGCCCACCGGGAGCTGCAGGGCCGGTGAGTCTCCCCCACGCCCCCGGCCTCCCCCCCCCCCCCCGAGGGTGCCGCTCCAGGCGGTGCCTCCTGGGAGAGGTGGGCACGGGCAGCGCTCTGCCCTGGGGCTCTGCCGGGGCCGCGCCGAGCAGGTCCTGGCAGACCCCCCGGTGCCGGCCGGCCGGCCGCCTGCTCGCCCTGACCCCGGCCTCTGTCCGTCCCAGGAACGAGCAGCTGCAGGCCCAGAAGGCCAGCGTGGAGGCGCAGGAGCTGGCCCTCATAGCGGAGCGCGAGCGCCTGATGCAGGATGGCCACCGGCAGCGCGGCCTGGAGGAGGAGCTGCGGAGGCTGCAGAGCGAGCACGACAGGTGCAGGCTGGCGCCACCGCGGCCACCGGGGCAGGCGCCACTCTGCGAGGGCCTGCGTGGCCCCCCCCCCCCCCCCCGCACAGCCCTCTGGCCCCCAGAGCGCCTCTCCTTGTCCCCGCAGGGCGCAGCAGCTGCTGGCGGAGATGTCCCGGGAGCGCGGGGAGCTGCAGGGCGAGCGCGGGGAGCTGCGGGGCCGGCTGGCGCGGCTGGAGCTGGAGCGGGCGCAGCTGGAGGTGCAGAGCCAGCGGCTGCGCGAGTCCAACCAGCAGCTGGACCTGAGCGCCTGCCGGCTGACCACGCAGTGCGAGGTGTGGGGCGGCCGTGGCCGGAGCGGGCTGGAGGGGGCTGGGGCCGGGCGCCGAGCGGAGGGCGTGCGGAGGGGCCGCTCGGAGGAGCCCCATCACACCCCGCCTGCCCGCCGCCTGCCCGCAGCTGCTGACAGAGCTGCGGAGCACCCAGGAGGAGGAGAACCGGCAGCTGCTGGCTGAGGTGCAGGCCCTGAGCCGGGAGAACCGGGAGCTCCTGGAGCGCAGCCTGGAGAGCCGGGACCACATGCACCGAGAGCAGCAGGAGTACCTGTGAGCGGGCGGGGCAGCGGGCGGGGCAGTGGGCGGGGGTCAGTGGGGGGGGGTCAGTGAGTGAGGGTCAGCAGGTGGGGGTCAGCGGGTGGGGGCAGCAGGTGGGGGTCAGTGAGTGAGGGTCAGTGAGTGAGGGTCAGCAGGTGGGGGTCAGCGGGTGGGGGCAGCAGGTGGGGGTCAGTGGGTGAAGGTCAGCAGGTGGGGGTCAGAGGGCGGGGTCAGCAGGTGGGGGTCAGTGAGTGAGGGTCAGCAGTGGGGGTCAGCGGGTGGGGGCAGCAGGTGGGGGTCAGTGAGTGAGGGTCAGCAGGTGGGGGTCAGAGGGCGGGGTCAGCAGGTGGGGGTCAGTGAGTGAGGGTCAGCAGGTGGGGGTCAGCGGGTGGGGGCAGCAGGTGGGGGTCAGTGAGTGAGGGTCAGCAGGTGGGGGTCAGTGGGTGAAGGTCAGCAGGTGGGGGTCAGCGGGCAGGGTCAACAGTCTGGAGGGCATCGGGTGGGGGTCAGCAGGTGGGGGTCAGCGGGAGGGGGCAGCTGTGGGGACATCAGATGGGGGGCAGCGGGTGCTGGCCCTGGAGACACGTGGGTTGCTCAGGGGCAGGCGCCCAGAGTCCTGGGGCTGCCCAGGACTGGGCCGTGCAGGCCCCCCCAGAGGCGGGACAGTGCTACCTGCAGGGCTGTGCCTGCTGGAGCCTGAGCCCCCCCGCCCGGCCTCACGCCGCTCCCCCCCCCCCCCCCCAGGGACCAGCTCAACGCCCTGCGCCGGGAGAAGCAGAAGCTGGTGGAGAAGATCATGGACCAGTACCGCGTGCTGGAGCCGGGGCCGCTGCCCCGGGCCAAGTGAGTGTCCCCTCACCCCGGTCCGGGGTCCCCCCGCCTGGCCTGCTGCCCTCTGACCCTGGCCCCGCTCAGGCCCGGGCCCAGGGGGTTTGCCCGGCCCTCTCGGCCCCTTCCCCCGGCCTCACCCGCCCTGTGCCCTCTTCTCCCAGGAAGGGCAGCTGGCTGGCAGACAAGGTGAAGAGGCTGATGCGGCCCCGGCGGGAGGGGGGCCTCCCCGGGGGGCCCCGCCTGTGGGCCGACGGGGCTGGCAGCACCGAAAGCCTGGGGGGCCCCCCCGAGACGGAGCTCTCCGAGGGCAGGGAGGCGGACGGGCCAGGTGGGTCCGGGGGCCGGGCGCCCGGTGTCCTTCCCCCGCCGCCGCCTGCTCCGCTGGCCTCTCCCTCCCGCGCGGCGCGTGCACCTGCCCCGATCGCCCCCTGCTGCCCGCCCCGCAGATGGCTCCGCGTCCCAGCTGCGTCTCGGCCGCCGCCTCCTCCTGCCTGCGCCGCCGCCCTCCAGTCCGGCCCGCCCTCCGCGGTGCCTAGGACCCGGGAGCCGCGGGGGCTGTAGTGAGAGGTCTTTATTCCAGTCAGCAGGCCAGGAGTCCCAGGCCCCGGGAGGGGAAGCGCCTTGCTCAAGGTCACCGAGTGAGTTAGTGTCAGAGCCAGCAGAGGGCCCGGCCTCGGCCACCGCCGCTCGCACCCGGACCCGCCCGCCCGCCTCTGCCGCCTCCTCTCCCGCCCTGCAGCTTCGCCTGCTGCCCTCACTCTGTGCCCACCCCCCCAACCCTGCACTGCGCTCACACCTGTGCCCACACCTGTGCCCACACCTGTGCCCGCCTCTTGCAGGGTCCCCCTCCCCCGCACCCATGCGCCGGGCCCAGAGCTCCCTTTGCCTGCGGGACGAGACCCTGCAGGGCGGGCGGCGGCGGAAGCTCAGCTCCAGATTCCCCGTGGGGCGAAGCTCCGAGTCCTTCAGCCCCGGGGACACCCCCCGGCAGAGATTCCGACAGCGCCATCCGGGCTCCCAGGGCAAAGGTGAGGTCCCCCCCCCCCCGCCGACTCCCTGCGGACCCAGCAACTCCTTGGGGGAGGGGGTTCCTTCCTGTCCCCCGAGTCTCCCCACAAGCCCCGCCCGCCCCTGTCCCGGTCCCTGTGGCCCAGGAGCTGCCCTGTGTCCCCCCAGGACCTGGCGTGGGGTGGGACGGCTCCATTGAGACCCTGGCGGAACATGAAGCAGACGCCGGCCGAGAGGGTGAGGGGGCGTCTGCCCTGCGGTGGCCCGGGCAGTGCTCACTGGTCCCTTCCCCCCTCCCCCCACCGGGCAACGGCCTTCCTCAGCGCCAGGGGCTGTGCCCGCGGCGGCGGCAGGGGGGGGGGGCGTCCTGGGTGGGAGGCAGCCGGGAAGCTATGGAGGAGGATAGTAATGATACAACAGCCCAATAGAAATAAGATGTGGGCTGCATGTAACTTTAATCTTCTGGTAGCCTCATCAGAAAAAGTAGAAAGAGACAGGCAAACTCAGTAGCATGTTATTTAACTCACTGGCCCCAAGTATACTGCCCCTGTAACACGCAGGCAGTGTGAAAGCCCGCCGCCCAGGAGTTTTGTTCTCTGTCCCACCCGAAGCCTTCGCCGTCCGTTGGTGTCTCACTCTCGGGCACCCCGAGGCTCAGACCAGCAGATAGGAAGCGGGGTGCTCCGGGACAGGGGGGTCAGAGCGCTGGGCGGGGTGCACTTAGTTAGGGTGCCCGAGGTAGGTCTCGGGAGGAGCCGAAGTCGGAGCTAAGACTGGGAGGTGGGAGGTGGCCGTGCGACTCTGTGTGGGGAACAGCATCGCACGCCGGCCAGGCGGCTGGTGGGGCCGGGATGCAGGGGGAGGGAGGGCCTGGTGGGGGGCCTGTGGCCGGGTCGGGGCGGGGGGGGGGGGGGATGTCCCCGAGGGTGCGGCCCGGAGCTGAGCCAGCCTTTCCCTCCAGGCCTCGAGGTTCAGGAACCGGAGAAGGCCCCTCTCACCCCTTCCCTCAGCCAGTGACACCCCGCGGACCGCAAGCCCGGGAGCCTTCTGTTGCTGGAGTCCCCGTGGGGGCCACAGACAGCCCACGGGTGTGGGGAGCCAGGCCGTCTGGGGCCAGCCCTCGGACAAGGAGGCCTGGGCCCCCGGGCCCTCCGGGGCCGGCGCGGGGGCGCCGAGGCGGAGCTGGGATCGGCCTGTGTGCAGGAGGAACAGCTGGCCCCCAGGAGCGGCCCCTTGCCCGGCCTCTGGCTTTGCCACGCGGCCCTCGCTGAGGAGGAGGTTTCTGGGGGACCCCCTGGATGGAGGAGACAGGCAGGTGCCGACAAGAGAGCCCCCTCCCCAGTGTAAGTGGGGTGCCCAGGACCGCTCACCCATCCCTGGGCTCAGCTGGCAGTGAAATAAAGCTGGAATGCGACCGCCGAGTCTGCGCTGTGTCCACCGGCTGCGTCCTGAGCCTCGAGCTGCCAGGGCCCTGCAGCCCCGGGTCCTCGCTGGCGGGGCTGGGCCACTGGCTTCCTCGCCTGGCACCCAAGCAAGGGCTTACAAGGGTATCCCAATGGGTGGGGAGGGGAGGAGTCTGGGGAGCCCGCAGTGGGTGGGGCCCGGTCTGGGCTCAGCCTTTGCTTAAAAGGTGGGGAGCGGGCTGGGGGGGGGGTTGGGGTGGGGGCTGGGGGGTGGTGGCGGTAAATGCCAGAGGACCTGCCCTCCTCTCCCTGGCACCCTCTTCTCTCCTCCCACTTTTTTCTGTCCTCCCCCCTCCCCCCCCTCTCCCACTTGGGGTTGAGCCCTCCCCAGGAGCTCCCGCCCGGAGTGTCACCTGGAGCTGGGCTGGGGTGGAGGTGCCAGGAGTGTGGACACAGACACCCAGGGCCACATGCAGGAAGGGGGCGATTAGGCTGGTGGCCGGACGTGAGTCAGGCACCTGGGGCCGCCCAGGGTAGGGCGGGGCTGCCCAGACAGGTGAGGCCGCCCGAGGGGGCGGGGGCGGGGGCAGAGCTGGGAGGGTAGCCTCCTCAGGGTGACCTGCAGCCCCACTCCTGGGTCTCTGCGGCCCCCTCGGGCTCTGCCTGCCCCGTAGCTCCAGTTTTGGGGGTGGGGCACCCCCTGGCCTCTGGCTGGAGCCGGAAGCCCCTCCCATAAGGGGCATGGAGGGGGTTTGATGGCTGACACCCCCCCCCCCCCCCCGTGCGTGGCTCCCTTCAGTCATGGGGGAGGGAAGCGGCTCTGAGGGCGCCGGGCCAGGCTCTGGCCTGACGGTGAGAGGAGGCCCCCGGTGTGGCTCTCACACGCCTTTAAACCATGAAAGTGAGAACCATTTACTGACCAGAGAGAAGCACGGGAGCTGTGCCACTAGTGTGTGCACCCACTGGCTGCCGTGCCCGGCAGGGGTCGCACCCACGACCTTGGCGTGTCAGGGTGACGCTCCAACCGCCGGAGCCACCGGCCAGGACTGACCCCTCTCCGAGGCCCGCTGGAAGCTCTGCTGGGCACACAGGCCTGGGGACAGAGCCAGGTGCGGGCACGTGGCACGGGCGGGCGGTGAAGGGTGCTGAGGCCTGAGGTTCCTTCACAGACCAGCTATCGATCCCCTCCCTCTCCCTCCCTGCCATGGGGGGCCTTGGGAAGGGGGAGCCCAGGGACCCGGGGAGGTCTCAGCGGGGCTGCGTGGCTCCCGGGACTCAAACAAACACCCTCTCGGGCTGCCCGGCACCCGGCGGTGGCCACACAGAGCGAGGGGTGCTGGGTGCCGGCTCATCTGTCCAGGGGACCTGCAGACCCCCTCCCCCCCCACGGGCAGCCTTCTAGGCTGAAGCGGGCGGGGACCTGGCGGCGCCTCCGTTTTCCCTGGCGGCCGAGGGCGCCCCCCAGGGGCCGGGCTCCGCGTCAGCCTCCCCGGCCCCTTCCGGCGTCGGCCCGGCGCGGACACCGGCCGGAGGGCCTGCCGGCTGCGGCCCCGTCACCCTCGGACCCGGGCCTGGCGGCCGGGCTGCTCCGAGGGCCCTGCGGGGCGCGGCCCGGGAGCCGCCGTCACCCCCGGCGCCGGGCGGCCGCGCGGGGCGGGGCGGGCGGGGCGGGCGGGCGGGAGGCGGCGCGGCGCCGGGGCCGGGCCGGGGCCGGGGAGGGGGAGGCGGCTCCAGGAAGCGCCGCCCCGGCCCGGCCGCCATGTAACCGGCGCCGGAGCCGAGCCCGCCGCCCGCCCGCCCGCCGCCCGGAGCCAGCCGCGGGCCCGGGCCCGACCCGCCGCCATGGGGGACGAGGACGAGGACGAGGGCTGCGCCGTGGAGCTGCGCATCACCGAGGGTGGGCGGCCGGCCCGGGGGGAGGGCGGGGCGGGGGCCCCGCACCCGCGGCTCACCCGTCCCCCGCCCGCAGCCAACCTGACGGGGCACGAGGAGAAGGTGAGCGTGGAGAACTTCGAGCTGCTGAAGGTGCTGGGCACGGGAGGTGAGGACCCCGCCGGCCTCCCGGGCCCCCCACCCCGCTGGGCGCACCGCCTGGCCCCCACCCGCCCCGGCACTGCCGCCCGCCCGCCCGCCCGCCCCGCCCCGCGGCGCCAGGGTTTGCATCCCACTCTCAGGGCCTCCTCCCTGCGCGGCCTTCCGAGTGTGCCAGCACCCTTGGGTGCTCGCAGAGCTCCCCTGCTGGCTGTGTCGGTGCCCTCTCGCCGCTCTGCAAACTCCCCGCTCAGGGTGGCACATCCCCTCCCTGTCCGCGGGCACCGCTGCCCCCCCCTGGGATTTGCATCCTCCCAGCTCAGCCCGATCAGCCTGCCACAGGCTTGCACACGCCCCGCCCCGCCTCGCTCTGCAGGCCTCCTGGAGGTGCATGCCCTCCTCCCCCCACCCCTCCCTGCTTGCACCCCCCCCCCCCCCGGCTTTTGCACCCTCCTGGGGCTGTGCACACCTCCGCCTGCCTCTCACCAGCTCCTTCCTCCCATTCGCACGCCCTTCTGGGTTGGCACCATCCCCTCACCCACCGTCTGTACCACCGTCTGCTCACCCCCCTCTCCCCCCGCCCCCTCCCCGCCCCGCAGCCTACGGGAAGGTGTTCCTGGTGCGGAAGGCGGGCGGGCACGACTCCGGGAAGCTGTACGCCATGAAGGTGCTGCGCAAGGCCGCGCTGGTGCAGCGCGCCAAGACGCGGGAGCACACGCGCACGGAGCGCTCGGTGCTGGAGCTGGTGCGCCAGGCGCCCTTCCTGGTCACGCTGCACTACGCCTTCCAGACGGACGCCAAGCTGCACCTCATCCTGGGTGAGGGCAGGACTGCCCGCCGGGCCAGGGCGCAGGGGGCCCCGCGGGGACTGCTTCCCAACCTCTCCCCGCCCCCCCTCCCCAGACTATGTGAACGGGGGCGAGATGTTCACCCACCTCTACCAGCGCCAGCACTTCAAGGAGGCCGAGGTGCGCGTGTACGCGGGCGAGATCGTGCTGGCGCTCGAGCACCTGCACAAGGTGGGTGAGGTGCCCGGCCTGTTGCCATGGCAATGGCCCGGGCCTCCTGGGGGGCGGCAGGGGGTGGGGGGACCGGAGCTGCTGCCCCGGCCTCCTGCAGGGGAGGCCTCAGCCCACCTGGCGGGGTCTCCCCTGGCACCTCCAAGGGGCTTTCCTCTCTCAGGGAACTCGGGGTTGCCTCTGGGGCCGCGTGCACAGAACTTCCTCAAACCCAGATTGTGCCTGGGCTTCCGAAGCCGATTGAAATGGGCTCTTCACACAGCTCTCCCGTCTCAGGGCCTCGGGGTGCCCGCCCGGGAGCCCCCATGGAGTCCTCCCTCCTTGTTTTTGCCTCTTAAATGCCTCTTAAATGGTCCGGTGACTCGGTCCCCCCCGAGGAGGCTGGGGGGGTTAGGGTTGGGGGGAGGGGGTGAAGGAGGCTCAGGGGGGTTGGGGGTTGGGGGAGGGGTGAAGGAAGCTCAGGGGGGGATTAGAGGTTGGGGGGAGGGGTGAAGGAGGCTGGGGGGTTAGGGGTTGGAGGAGGGGGGAAGGCTCAGGGGGGTTAGGGGTTGGGGGAGGGGGAAGGAGGCTCAGCGCCCCTCTGCCCCTCAGCTGGGCATCATCTACCGAGACCTGAAGCTGGAGAACGTGCTGCTGGACTCCGAGGGCCACGTGGTGCTCACGGACTTCGGGCTGAGCAAGGAGTTCCTGACGGAGGAGGTGAGGGTCGGCTCCGCGTCCTGCACCCCCGGCAGGCTGCCTTCTCCCCGCTCCTGCTCCCCGCCTGTGCCGCGTCTCTCGGGGCGCAGAGGGAAACCGCCCCCCGCGCCCTGGGGGTGCCACTGCCCCACCCTCACCAGTCTCCTGAGTCCTACGCGGAGCCCGGGAGCGGCTGGGCGTCCCTAATGGGTCCCCGTGCCCCCCCAGAAAGAGCGGACCTTCTCCTTCTGTGGCACCATCGAGTACATGGCCCCCGAGATCATCCGCAGCAAGTCGGGGCACGGCAAGGTGTGCTGGCAGGGGTGTGTGTGTGTGGGGGGCGGTGGCGGGGGGCTGGGTGGCCGCGGGCCCTCACGCTGGCCGGCCCCGCAGGCTGTGGACTGGTGGAGCCTGGGCATCCTGGTCTTTGAGCTGCTGACGGGGGCCTCGCCCTTCACGCTGGAGGGCGAGAGGAACACGCAGGCAGAGGTGTCCCGGTGAGTGGGCCGGAGGAGTGAGTGGGGCCGGGGGCGAGGTGGGGGGCGGCGGGGGGCAGCTGAGGTGGCTGAGCTGGGCTGTGGGCGGGGCTCGCTGCCCCTGACGCGCCCCGAATCCTCCCAGACGGATCCTGAAGTGCTCCCCTCCCTTCCCCTCTCGGATCGGGCCAGTGGCGCAGGACCTGCTGCAGCGGCTGCTGTGCAAGGACCCCAGGAAGCGGCTGGGCGCGGGGCCCCAGGGGGCCCAGGAAGTCAAGAGCCACCGTTTCTTCCAGGTGAGCACTGAGCTGGCCCCGCCGCTCTGCACACACCCAGCCAGGCCGCTGCCCTGGGCTCGGGGACGCGGGAGGGGAGACGGAGGCTGGCCAATTTCATTCGATTTAGAAGAATCCCGCCGGGCTGGCGTGGCTCAGCGGTGGAGCGTGGGCCTTCGAACCAGGAGATCACGGTTAGCTCCCCTGTCAGGGCACATACACTCGATCCCCAGTAGGGGGCGTGCAGGAGGCAGCCAATCGGTGATTCTCATCATTGATGTTTCCCTCCCTCTCCTTTCCTCTCTGAAATCAGTAAAAATATATTAATTTTTTTTTTAAAGAACAAATCTGCAGACCAGGGAAGCAGGCTTACCTTCCCAGCCATCATCTCTAGTGAAACCCAGGAGATGTGTGTTCCTCGGGGAGAGAATTCTAGGTTCATCCACGGTCAGGACTGCCAGGGACGTGGGAGTGGGCTCGCCAGTCCTTTCGTTGGACAGGCTCAGAGAAGGGAGGGGACCCCCCAGGACCGTACAGTGAACCTGTGGATCCGGACACAGACCCCCATCACCTGTCAGCCCAAATCACACGAAAGTCCACACGGTGGCTGTTACACCCACCCCTGCATTTTATCCTTTGTCCCTGCACCGTCCGTGCGCCTGCACTTAGATGGACGGTCAGTCAGTCGCTGGGTT
Organism: Vespertilio murinus; assembly: GCA_963924515.1. NCBI lineage: Eukaryota > Metazoa > Chordata > Mammalia > Chiroptera > Vespertilionidae > Vespertilio > Vespertilio murinus. The sequence continues at coordinate 168,156,628 of OZ004709.1, read as the reverse complement.
TTATTTACTTGCTGGGAGCATGCGCAGGTGAGAGCGCCAAGCAGAGGAAATTTGTCTCCATGTGAGACCTCTCTGGCGGGTGCTCTGCATGGCCGTGCCAGTGCCTAGCAGGGTCCTGTAACAGTGAACACCTACTGTGTGTCAGCCTTCCGTGGCTGACCAGCAATTAAAAAAAAAATATATATATATATATAGTTTATTGATTTTTTACAAAGAGGAAGGGAGAGAGATAGAGAGCTAGAAACATCGACGAGAGAAAGAGAGACATCGACCAGCTGCCTCCTGCACACACACTCCCTACCAGGGATGTGCCCACAACCAACGTAGGTGCTCTTGATCGGAATCGAACCTGGGACCCTGAGTCCGCAGGCCGATGCTCTATCCACCGAGCCAAACTGGTTCCGGCTGACCAGCGACTCTGAGCGATGGACGAATGAGGACTCTGACCCGGGTTTGCTGTGAAAGAGAGGGCTAAGGGACTGCCCAGCCGGAGGAACCAAACAGCCTTATTCGCCTGCCGATCCAAGCTTTTTTATTTTTTTATTTTTTTTATGACCCTCCATTTTTAGCACAGAGCCTCCATCCCCAGGTTTGCTTCCTGGCCCAGCCTGACCGCCGGAGCACTTGCCATCCAGGCTGGTGTCCAGGCGGGAAGCAGGGAGGGGGAGGGGAAGGGCCAAAAGGGCATTTGCCAACCGTCCACCCTTCTCTGGAGGATCCTTGCCTCGATTCCTACCTCGTAATATTTGCTTGCAAGTTATTGGTCGCTCCTAACTATAAGGAAGCGTGTAAAAGATCGTGTGGGTTTGCCCATTGCTTCCTGGAACCAAATCGGGGCCACGGAACCCAGGGAGACGGGGGCCAGGAGGGTGGGCAGGTGAGGGGCAGGCGCTGCCACGCAAGCTTAGGGATAAGCCCTGAGTTAAATAACACACTTTAGCTTCCATGAGAGGAATGTTGAAGGAGAAGTGGGCCGGCTTCCGGTGGGGCTGCATCCAGGTGCGGGACCTACGTCGCTGGGGGTGTCTTTGTCTCGTGGTGGCACCGGGGCTTCCTCCTCAGGCCCAGCAATCCCAGGCCCACGTCCTCTGAGGTTTAAGTGTGACGGGGGAAGAGCTTTGTTTTGTAAGCCACTTCTCTCCAAAGCCACAGAGCCGACGGAGGGAGGGTGGTGGAGGGCAATCCTCCGAGGGAACAGGACTTGGGCCTCGAAGGAAGGGAAACAGAGGCTGGGGAGGCAAGAAGAATGCCCCCCTCCCCCTCCAATGCCAGGCCACCCCTTGTTTCGCTGAGGGAGCTGAGTGGAGAGGGGTCTCCCCCCTGCCCCGCGGTCCTCCGTCGCTCACTTCTCCTCTCCAGGGTCTGGACTGGGCCGCTCTGGCTGCCAGGAAGATCCCAGCTCCGTTCCGGCCCCAGATCCGCTCAGAGCTGGATGTGAGCAACTTCGCTGAGGAGTTCACTCGGCTGGAGCCTGTGTATTCCCCAGCCGGCAGCCCCCCGTCCGGGGACTCGCGCGTCTTCCAGGTGAGTGAGCCCCCCCGGGCCCTTCAGCAGCCCCGTGCCCCTCTGGGCTCAGCGTCTCCCCCAGGCCCTCCGCTCGTGGGCCCGGCGCTGTCAGTCATGGAGGTCACCATGGGACACGACTCTGAACTTCATGGCTTATCTTTAAATTCCACGTTAATTTTCTTTTTACTCCATCATAACTCTTTATTGGTACATAAACATATCGTTTTATTTTATTTTAAAATGTATTCATTTTCACCAACTTAGTTTTCTTTTTTAAAAAAATATATATTTTATTGATTTTTCACAGAGAGGAAGGGAGAGGGATAGAGAGCTAGAAACACCGCTGAGAGAGAATCATCGATCAGCTGCCTCCTGCACACCCACTACTGGGGATATGCCTGCAACCAAGGTACATGCCCTTGACCGGAATTGAACCTGGGACCTTTCAGTCCTCAGGCTGACGCTCTATCCATTGAGACAAACCAGTTTCAGCAAACATATTGTTTTAAATTATCCACTTGCTTAAGCAGACACCTAGGAAAAGATGCCATATTTATTCTGTGGCTTTGTATGCCCACTGGCAAACCGTATCACATTCCCGGGGGCACAGACCCCGTCCACCCCGTGCTAGCAGCTTAGGCCTTTGCTCGGGATTGCAGGCCCTGCACGGCGCGGTCCCTGCTCTGAGCCCAGCCTCAGCGCTCGCTCTCGTCCCTCCCGGCGCGTTAGCAGCAGTGGACTGTCACAGGCTCCACAGCACCCCCTGCACCTTGGCATGCGCTGTTCCCTCCTCCGGAGTGTCCGCCCCACTGTCGCTCAAGCTCCGAGGACCTTTCTAGCCATGGTGGCCAGTGCTGCCCCAGGGGGAGGAGGGGAGGCCCCCCACTCCCATGGCCTGGCTGCACTTGCCCGTGCACAGTCCCCTGCAGACAGCACCTCTGAGCGCTTTGTCAGTCTGTGTCCTGGCAGCCCAACCCGGTGTGGCTCCTGGAGGCGGGAGCTGTTGTTTAATTTCCTGTCCCCGTGCCCAGTGAGGGGCCTGGTCTGTGTCTATTAAATAAGAACAGCCAGTGTCCACTATGGACGGGTCAGTGTCTTCTGGAAGCTCTCATGAGTGACAGCTCTGTGTGGGCGTCTCCATCCATTGTCTCAGTTCTGAGAAAGTTCTTTCTCGTGAATGGATGGTTACATTCATTCACTCATTCATTGCATGACTCAGAAATATGTGCTGAGTGCTACCATGTGCCAGGCATGGATCCGGGCACAGGTCCGGGCACTGGGGATGAACGTAGCAGGAAATGCTCCCACATGGAGCTTGCCTGCTGGCGCATAGGGGCTGCGTGTCCCGTGGATGGGCAGGACGTGGTCCTTAGGAGGCGACGTGGTAACTCTGGGTCTGTTCGCGTCGCCTCAGAGCTGCCTCCTTGCCAAGGAGGCCAGTGTTTGACCGGAAAGGAAGGAGTAAAGACTTTTCTCCTCAGTGGGCACAGTTGAATTTTCATTAAACAGGCGTGATGCCAGGTCACGGTCCTTTCATGCATTGCCGGCCCTCTTTGGGCCCCTGCATTGTGCCAGGTGGTGCCCCCGCGGCTGCAGCCTCATCAGGAGGAATCGGCCTCTTGGGTCTCTGCACCCGCACTTCATCCTTAGAGCCTCAGGTTGTCCCCAGCAATTCCGGGCCACATCCTCTAAGACAGTGGTCGGCAAACCGCGACTCGTGAGCCACATGCGGCTCTTTGGCCCCTTGAGTGTGGCTCTTCCACAAAATGCCACGTGTGGGCGCACACCTACAGTGTGAATGAAACTTCGTGGCTCATGTGCAGAAGTCGGTTTTCGGCCTGGGAGAGTCTATTTTGAAGAAGTGGCGTTAGAACACTTAAGGGGCCAAAGAGCCGCATGTGGCTCGAGAGCCGCAGTTTGCCTACCACTGCTCTAAGATTTAAGGGGGGGGGTGAGGAGGCAAAGGGTTGGGTTCCTGTCATGAGAAAGGTGGAGTCAGACTGGTGGGGGACAGACAAACCCCAAGGGATCATAGAACAAGTTGGAATGAAATGTCCACACATCCTGTTGTGTCAGGATGCAAAAGCAACACCCCTCTCCTCACCCCTGGTCTGGGGTCTTCCTCTGCCTCCCTCCTCCCGGCCAGGTGTGGCCCTTCCAGGGACACCCCCCTCCCCCAACTCCAGTCCCCCATACCCCTCCGCCCTGACCCGCCTCCCTCCCCAATCAGGGTTACTCCTTCGTGGCTCCGTCCATCCTGTTTGACCACAACAACGCTGTGATGACGGATGTGCTGGAGGCACCTGGCGCCGGGGACCGGCCGGGCAGGGCGGCGGTGGCCCGGAGCGCCATGATGCAGGTAGGGAGGCTGGGCCGGGGGTTCGGACCTGGCTCTGCCGGTGAAGCCCGGGACCTCTGCGGGGTGGGGTCCGCCTCCCGGCGCCCAGGTCGGACCTCTGCCGCCCCCCTGTGCCCCCAGGACTCGCCCTTCTTCCAGCAGTACGAGCTGGACCTGCGGGAGCCTGCGCTGGGCCAGGGCAGCTTCTCCGTGTGCCGCCGCTGCCGGCAGCGCCAGGGCGGCCAGGAGTTCGCCGTCAAGATCCTCAGCCGCAGGTGGGCCGGCCGGGCGCGGGCCGCGGAGGCGGGTCCGGGGGGGGGGCCCGGCCGGACGTCCTGACCCGTCTGCCCGCCGCCGCAGGCTGGAGGCGAACACGCAGCGCGAGGTGGCCGCCCTGCGGCTGTGCCAGTCGCACCCCAACGTGGTGAAGCTGCACGAGGTGCATCAGGACCAGGTGCGGCCGGGGGCGGGGGTGCCGGAAGCGGGGCGGGCGGGGCTGGGCTTGCGGGCCGGGGCGGGGCTTGCAGGTCGGGGGCGGGGCTTGTGGGCCGGGGGCGGGGCCGGGGCCCGGAGAGGGTTTGCGGGGAGGAGGCCTGGAGGACTGGAAGCCGAGCTGGGGACCCCGGGGAATGGCGTTGGGGGAGGGTGTGGAGGCAGCAGGATTGAGGGGCCACCGGGGCGGGGCCTGGGAGGCAGGAGGGGTGGATCTCAAAAGTTTGAGGCCCGGGCTGGGGCGGGGCCTGGGCGGTGGGGCTGCCAGGTGGGTCACGGTGACCGGTGGTGACCGGTGACCCGGAGGCCTGCCGCCGCCGCAGCTGCACACGTACCTGGTCCTGGAGCTGCTGCGGGGCGGGGAGCTGCTGGAGCACATCCGCAAGAAGCGGCACTTCAGTGAGTCCGAGGCGAGCCAGATCCTGCGGAGCCTGGTGTCCGCCGTGAGCTTCATGCACGAGGAGGCGGGCGTGGTGCACCGCGACCTCAAGCCCGAGGTGGGCGCCGGGCCGGGCAGCGGGGCGCTGGGGGTGGGGGTGAGGGTGGGGGCGGCCGGTCCCTGACGCCTGCGCCGCCGCAGAACATCCTGTACGCCGACGACAGCCCCGGGGCCCCGGTGAAGATCATCGACTTCGGGTTCGCGCGGCTGCGGCCGCAGAGCCCCGCGGGGCCCATGCAGACGCCCTGCTTCACGCTGCAGTACGCGGCGCCCGAGCTGCTGGCGCAGCAGGGCTACGACGAGTCCTGCGACCTCTGGAGCCTCGGCGTCATTCTGGTACGCGGGGGTCCCCGCAGGGTCAGGGTGGCCGGGCCTGAGGTCAGAGGTCCCCCTGATGGGGCAGGGGTCACCTGGATGGGGGTGGCAAGCTGTGACCTGAGGCTGGGGTCAGAGGTTGTCCTAACACTGAGGCGGGCTCGCATCTGAGTACCCCAGGTTGGAGGTCAGGGTCATCGCCCTGGGCCTAGGAATGACCCTCCAGCAGAGGGTGGAAGGGCCGGGGGTGGGTTGAGAGTCAGCCTCCTGGCCTCCTGGGCCCGCAGCCTCCTGGCCTCCTGGGCCCGCAGCCTGGCCGGTCTCACTCTCTCCCCGCCTCCTCCCCTCCCGTCCCCAGTACATGATGCTGTCGGGGCAGGTCCCCTTCCAGGGGGCCTCGGGCCAGGGCGGGCAGAGCCAGGCGGCAGAGATCATGTGCAAGATCCGCGAGGGGCGCTTCTCCCTGGATGGGGAGGCCTGGCAGAGCGTGTCTGAGGAAGCCAAGGAGCTAGTCCGAGGTGCGGAGCCAGCCCCGGGGTGTCTCTGGGGAGGCTGGGTTAGGGATCATCCCTGGTCCAGCGCCCTGGTCCGGAGGAGAGGGGCTGCTGGGATCGCACACCACCCAGTTCTCCCCACCCGCCTCCAGGGCTCCTGACTGTGGACCCGGCCAAGCGGCTGAAGCTCGAGGGGCTGCGGGGCAGTTCGTGGCTGCAGGACGGCAGCGCGCGCTCCTCGCCCCCGCTCCGGACGCCCGACGTGCTCGAGTCCTCGGGGCCAGCCGTGCGCTCGGGCCTCAACGCCACCTTCTGGGTAAGGGCGGGGCCTCGGGTGGGGTGGACCGACCCGAGAGGCGGGGCCTGCGGTGGGTGTGGCCGGGCCTGGGAGGCGGGGCCTCTGGTTGGTGTGACCAGACCCGAGAGGCGGGGCCTGCGGTGGGTGTGGCCGGGCCTGGGAGGCGGGGCCTCTGGTTGGTGTGACCAGACCCGAGAGGTGGGGCCTGCGGTGGGTGTGGCCGGGCCTGGGAGGCGGGGCCTGCGGTGGGTGTGGCCGGGCCTGGGAGGCGGGGCCTCTGGTTGGTGTGACCAGACCCGAGAGGCGGGGCCTGCGGTGGGTGTGGCCGGGCCCGGGGGGCGGGGCCTGCGGGAGGCCTGGACCCCACGCCCTGGAGGGTGCGGTGGGTGAGCTGAGCCCTGCCTGCCCTTTGAGGGTGCTGAGGTCCGAGGCCAGGCCTGTCGGCCTTGACCGGGCGGCTGGGAGGGAGGGGAAGCTGGGGTTAGGGGAGGCCCGCCGCGGTGGGGCTCACCCCCACCCCGTCCTGGCAGGCCTTCAACCGGGGCAAGCGCGAGGGCTTCTTCCTCAAGAGCGTGGAGAACGCGCCGCTGGCCAAGCGGCGGAAACTGAAGCTGCGGAGCGCCGCCGCCTCCCGCCGGGCCTCCCCGGTGCCCGCCGCCCCGGGCCGGGCCCCCGCCGCCAAGGGAGCCCCCCGCCGAGCCAACGGCCCGCTGCCCCCGTCCTAGCCCCGCCACTGTGACCCCTCCCCCGGGGCTTGGCCTGGCCCCCACTCCCGGACAGAGCAGAGTATTTTTATAAGCAGAGAATTTTTTTATGTCTTACCAGATAGAGATGCAGGGAGGGGGGCGGCCGGGGAGGGGGGGGCTCTGCGGAGACGCCCCAGGAGCTGCCGGGGAGGGCGCCTCCCACTTCTAAGCACTGAGGGGCCCCGGGCGAAGCTGGCCTCCCCCTGCCTTCCCGAGGCCCTCAAGCTGTCACTTTATGAACTGTCTGTGCAATTACGTCACCAAAGACCTGTGTGGGGTTCGGGGAGAGGCCTGGGGGACCCCTGACGCATTATTTGCCTCACTTTGTGTCACCTGCTTCTCTCCTGTTGGGGCTGAGGAGGCAGGCGAGGCCCCCTCCTTTCCCGCCCCTCCCCTTTGGCACAGCTGCCCCTGGCGGGGTGGGGTGGCTTGGGGTTCGGGCTGGGCACCCGCAGTCACTGCCTCAGCTCATCTGGGAGGCTGTGCCTTTGACATTAAAATAAAAACCCGCCCAGTGCTCCGTGGCCTCTGCGTATTGATGGGGCGTGTGGGCGGAGGCTGGGGCAGGCAGACTAAGCCCGTGGGGCCTGGGGCACACCTGATGGCCAGAGGGTCCCTTCTTTGTCCTTGGCTCTCGCTGTGGGCTGTGGGGACCAGTCATCTTGGGTGTGTAACTGGGCAGCATTCACAGTTCTGGTTGTAAGTCGTAGAAAACCCACCCTAACCTTGCCTCAGAGGAACAGGAGTTTCAGGCTCTCATAATTACTCAATCCAGGGTAGCTTCAGGTAGGGCCTGATCCAGGTGCAAATGTGATCAGGACTCAGCTCCCCAGCCGGCTTTCTATCCTGTTTCCTTGTTGTTTTGCAGCAGGGTGTGTGTGTGTGTGTGTGTGTGTGTGTTCTTTTGGGTTTCCGGTGCTCCAGGGGCTAGCGGGTTGCAAATGCTGCGGAGACAAGTCTGTACATACATCTGTGCAATAGAACACGCCATATTGTTCACCCATTTAAGAGGACAAGTCAATGGTTGTTGGGGTATTTGAGCTGTGCGATCATCACCACAATCTAATTGTAGGACAGTTTTGTCAACCCTTCCTTCCCCCGCACCCCCCAAGAAACTACCCACTGGTAGTCACTCCCCATTTCCCCTCAACACCCAGCCCCGGCACCCTCTCACCGAGGTCCTGTCCCTATAGACTTGCCTACAGACTTGGACAGACACTTTGGCATAGACTTCCAGACGATCCCTAGTAGCTACTTCACTGACATAGTCTCCGAAGCAGGCCATGACGAGGCCCCCGTCGTCATATGGCCACAAGCACTGAGTATTAAAACCTGTGCTAATCTGACCAATAAGAAATGGTTTCTCATTCTCAGTTTCCCTACCCTTCACCCCACCTGAGTCACGGCCACTGTAAGGTGTCCTGGGCCTCCGTCCGCGGGTGAAGGAACTGGGGCTCAGAGGTTGGGAGTGGCACCAGGAGGAGTCTAGGGGGCGGGGAAGGGCTGGGGCTCGGCAGAACGAGCCGCTCTGGGTGGTCCCACCTCTGCTCCGTGCGGCCGCTGCAGGGAGAGACGCGTGTGACCTGGGCCGAAGGCTCACGGGGCGTGGGCCGGCAGAGTGCCGGGGGCCAGAGGCAGGGAGTGGGGAGGCTGGAGGAAGGAGGGTACTGGCAGTCTGCTTCTCCACCTTGACTTTGACCTCTGACCAGCCCAGCCTTACATGGCGGCTGTGTCTTTCAGGACAGCCCAACGGCCTCTAATTCTACTCTTAAAATGGTAAAATGGCCTTGGAGCCCTAGCCAGTTTGGCTTAGTGGGTAGAGCATCGGCCTGCGGACTCAAGGGTTCCAGTCAAAGGCATGTACATTTTTTTAAATTAAATTATCTGTGTACATATCTTACCATTGCCCCCCACCCAGGGCATGTACCTTGGTTGCGGGCACATCCCCAGTAGGGAGTGTGCAGGAAGCAGCTGATGGATGTTTCTCTCTTCTCGATGTTTCTAACTCTCCCTCTCCCTTCCTCTGTAAAAAAATCAATAATATATATATATATATATTTAAAATAAATAAAATGGCCTTGGAGAGCACTCGGACTCTGAGCTCTGTTGAAATGCTGATGCCCCCGAGAGGGCTGGACAACCCCGCACACTCCCCAAGCTCGCTCACAGCTGTCAGAACTGAAGTCGGGTGCCGCTTTCTGCCTGTTCTCTGCTCAGCCACCCTTCGACTCTGGGCAAGGGTGCCTCCGGTTGCCTGGGGCTCTCTGAGGACAGCCCACAGGGTGCAGGAGGGATTGCACACTGCCCGCCGTGCCTGGCATATGGAGACTTTTTTGGTAGCATGTGTTGTAAAATGGGAAAATGCATATGAAACTCTGGATGTTTGACTTTTATTGATAAGTCGCCAGGGCTGGCAGCGCTGGGACAGCCTTTATGCTTGGCCTAGTCCGCTGGAGCAGAAACGTGGCCACAGAGACAGGGCCTCTGATGGGGAATCGAACTGTGACCTCCTGGTTCATAGGTCGATGCCCAACCACTGAGCCACACCGGCTGGGCCACATTTTTCTTTACGGATGGAGACTTTTACTGGAAATGGCATACACATGTAAACAGCTTTTGTGGCCTGTCTTAAACTCAGAAATGCAATGCATGCCAATGACATTCGCATTGTATGGCTAGAGGAGGCTTTATTTAGACGGCTCTCTATTCCTGGCTACTCGCGCTGCTTTCGATTCCTTGCTGTTTTGCACAGTGCGGCATGCACATCCTCGTGCCTACACCTTTGCTCACCTGTCCAAATGTTTCCTCCAAGCGGAATTAACAGCTACGGGATATGCCCTCGCAAGCACATTTTACAGGCTTTGATATAAATGATCAAACTGCCCTTTAGAGCGATCCTGTCATTTTTTCTGACTCGCGGCAGCATGGACACGATCCAAGGCGTGCTGTCTCCTTGAGAATGAAATGAGGCGTCTCCCCCGCCGAGGGTCCTTGCCCTTGCGCGGCCCTCCCGGTGGGCAGTGGGACCGAGCCACCAGGCTGGGGGCCCCTCTCCCTCAGGGAAGCGGGGACAGACCAGCCCGCCTCGGAGAGGGAGAGGGCGGTGCAGCCGGCCCGCAAGGCACCCGCACCCTGGGAGCCGCCGCAAACTGTTAAAAGCTTAAGAGAAACGGGGTGTCAGGATTGGCCCTGTCCGCTCCTGACAGCACCCTGTCTGGGCAAGAGAGAGGCGCTGTCCACCCTCCCTCCTCCCAGCGCCCCGGGTGCCCCTCCGCCACCGTCTCCCAGCGGCCCCGGCCTGGCTCCCGGCCTGGCGGCGTGGGCGGCTCGGGAACAGAGCAGCCAGCTGGGAGGGGGCGGTGTGTGCGTGTGTGTGTGTGTGTGTGTGTGTGTGTGTGTGTGTGTGGACACGAGAGTGGGCGCCTGGGAGTAAGTGATGTGTGAGCGCAGGGAGGTGTGATGAGGGTGTGGATGAGTAGGGGGCGCGTGTGAGCAGAGTGCCGTGCTGGGTGTGTGTGCAAGCGGCTGAGTGTGCATGCGTGTGAGGTGAGTGTGTGAGCGTGCCCCACCAGCACCCAGGGCAGGAGCTCTGCGGCCAACACCGGGCTCTTCCCCTTTACCCCACGCCAGACCCCGCGCCGCAGGGGTTTGTGGGACTTTGTTGACCGCAGGGGTTTGTGGGACTTTGTTGAGCGCAGGGGTTTGTGGGACTCAGACCCGGACCCGGACGGCTGGGCCCTGGCCCTGTGCAAAGCCCGGCTCCCAGTTCTCAGCTGGGGTTTCTGCAAACAAGGTGAGGGCTTCTCAGCAGGAAACGCAGGGAGACCCGTTTCCACAGGCGGGTCCCCCAGCGCCCGGGATTGGCGGCTGCCGGGCCGGGGCGGAGGGGGGTGCCAGGGTGGAGTGCACACAGCACACAGCACACCAGGCCGGGGCAGGCGTGTGTGTGTGTGTGTGGTGTGTGCATGTGGTGTGCGTGGTGTGTGTATGTGTGGTGTGTGCATGTGGTGTGCATGGTGTGTGTGTGTGTGTGTGTGTGTGTGTGTGTGTGTGTGTGTATGTGTGGTGTGTGTGTGTGTGTCCCGCTGCTCTCCTCCTGGGCCTCCCAGGCGCTGGGACGCCCTGGGCCCGGGGGCAGTCCTGCTGAGAGCCAGCCTCGGGCACCGGAGACCACCAGCCCCTTGAGGCACGTGGGTGAGTGGGTCCCTGGGCCGAATCCCGTTTCTGGGGGTGGGGTCGGGAATCGGCCTTAGGTGCTAGCTTCCCTGACAAGGTTTGCGCCCAGTATCTGACCAATCCCCTGAACTCTCCTGGCCCCCGAGGGGGAGGGGAAGTGGGAGGGGGAGGGGGACCCATCTACACCCAGGGCTCCCGATGCCCCCCTGGCTCCTGCTCCCCGGGCGAGCTTGGTGCAGCGTGGGGTTTTCCACGGGACGCGGACCCACTTAGAGTCGGAGCTCTCAGAAACCAGTCTCTGCCAGCGGGTCTTGCTGGCGCCGCCGCGTTGGAAGGAGGGTGTGTTCGGCCGAGGGGTGTGTGCCATGCCCAGCGGGTCAGCAGGTGCTGGCAGGGCCTGCTCGGTGACAGATATCCCACAAACCTGCCAGGCGGCGGGAGGCCCGGCAAAGGGCAGAGAGGAGCTGCCTCTGAGCCCCAGCCCCGGGGACTGGCGGTCCGTGGGGAGGAGTCCCTGATGCCACTGGGGGTGCTCCTGGAGCTTCCTCCCAGGCTTCCGTGCCCGCCTCTGCCCTGCCCGAGGCCCAGGGCTCTGGGCGGGAGACTGGAGCAAGTGTCTTTGTCTGCCTGTGGAAGGAGGAGGTGCTTACATCCTGTGGAAGGAGGATATTTCCTTCAGCAACGAGGGTAATCACGGCGTTGAGCCCATGTATGAGTCTTGTTATGTGCCAGGCCCTGTGCTGACCCCTCCGTGCCATCCCGATACAAGGCAGTGCCGTAATCACTGTCCTTGTCAGACCGATAACGGTAATTGTTAATGTTATGGCACGGGCCCCAGGGGTGTCCGCAGTCCATTTCATTTCACTCTACATGGTCATCAGGTGCCAGCGTTCCATTTCATGCCTGAGGAAGAAGAGGTCAGAGGTCAGAGAGGCGAATTGTCCCAGGTCACACGATGGCATGAGGGAGGTCGGCCCCAGAAGTTAGGTCTCTCTGCTCCAGACGCTAAGCTCTTCGTCACAGTGCCGCTCTGTCTCTCCGAGTTATTTCTTCAAGACATTTCTAGCCCAGCCAGCGTGGCTCAGTGGTTGAGCATCGGCCTATGAAACAGGAAGTCACAGTTCGATTCCCCATCAGGGCACAAGCCTGGGTCGCAGGCTTGATACCAGGTGTGGGGTGTGCAGAAGGCAGCCGATCAATGATTGTCTCTCATCAATGATGTTTCTATCTCTCTCTCCCTCTCCCTTCCTCTCTGGAAAAAAACAACATATCCGTGTGTATAATATATATAAAGACATTTCTGTCCACCAGATTTGCTTTCCTCTGGTTTAGGTTTTAGCTTTCTTTGCCCCTAGGGTCTGGTTCTCGCCTCGACTCGCAGAGCCTGAAGCACCCTAAGTGTCAGCTCTGGGCGTTCTTTTTTTTTTTTTTTTTTTTAAATGTATTTTATTGATTTTTTACAGAGAGGAAGAGAGAGGGATAGAGAGTTAGAAACATCGATGAGAGAGAATCATCGATCAGCTGCCTCCTGCACACCTCCTACTGGGGATGTGCCTGCAACCGAGGTACATGCCCTTGACCGGAATCGAACCTGGGACCCTTCAGTCCACAGGCCGACACTCTATCCACTGAGCCAAACCGGTTTCGGCTGGGCATTCTTTATTGGAGGCAGACCCGTCCCCGCCTCTGCTGAGATAAATCAGGCCAGGCCTCACGTGACTCGTGTTCTTCCTCCGAGCTCGCTTTCCTTCTGGTCAGCACCTTGTTCCACCAGGTGGGCGCTGGGGCCCCGGATCGCCGGAAACGGGGATGTAGAGTCAGCTGTTTCAAGGACAACAGCAAACAGCACAAACAAACGATGGACGAGGGACCGGCTCTGTGCAGACCGGGAGACACAGCCCCCGAGGTCCCCGGAGACCCCAGCCCGGCTCCCGGCAGGCGCTGCGGCTCTCCATCACAGCTTAGCAGGGGACGCTGACAGACGTGACGGTGAGACCCCCTCCGGGTCACCTCACAGGTGGGGAGCGGGCTGCCGCTTTTCCTGAGGCCATCACTGCTGCTTCCGGACTGGTATCATTCTCTCCTGTGACTCCCTCCTCTCCGACACCCCCAACAAACAAACAAACAAACAAACAAACAAACAAACACCACACACACACACACACCCCTCAAACCCCCCCCCAACCCAAAAAACAATGAAACTAGGGGAGAAATTAACCCGTGGCTCTATTGCTTTTCTTTTCCCCTCCCTCCTTCCCTTCCTTCCTCCCAGTTAATCCTCACCCGAGGATATTTTTCCATTGATTTTTAAAAAATATTTTATTGGTTTTGCACAGAGAGGAATTGAGAGGGATAGAGAGTTAGTAACGTCGATGAGAGAGAAACATCGACCAGTTGCCTCTTGCACACCCCCTACTAGGGATGTGCCCACAACCAATGAACATGCCCTTGACCGGAATCGAACCCGGGACCTTTCAGTCCACAGGCTGACGCTCTATCCACTGAGCCACACCGGTTTTGGCTTTCCATTGATTTTTAGAGAGAGAGGAAGAGAGAGGGAAAGACGGGGAGATTGGTTGCCTCCTGCATGAGCCCCGACCAGGGCCGGCAATGGGGAGGAGCCTGCAGCCAAGGTCCGTGCCCTTGGCCGGAATCGAACCCGGGACCCTTGGGCCCGCAGGCCGACACTTTATCTGCTGAGCCAAACCAGCTGGGACCGAGGCTCTGTCTCTTCACTTCCGTCTAGCTTTCAAGACAGGGTGTCCGAAGCTGCCGCTTGCTTCACCGCCAGCCACGCCCCTGTGCGTTGGGAGTGCCAGGGGGCCTTTATGCCACCTCCTTCCCAGCCTTTCCGGAAGAGGCGGTGAGGGCACCGAGGGACGGGCGGGGTTTCTGGGAAAGGGCCTGGGTGGAGGCTGCCTCCGGGAGGCACGCCCAGCCCGGGAGGTGGAGGCCGTGGCCGGAGCTGCGGTAACTGGGGGCGGGAGGGGCCTCGGGCCCGGGGGCCTCTCGGGAGGACAGCAAAGGCCGGACAGAGCGGCGGTGGCTGACCCTTCGGACCTCGAGGACCACCCGTGGGCCGCAGACCGCCGACCCAGAACGTGCTTGTCCCGGGGCCACTGTGGGCGCCTGCGGGGAGCTGGGAGGCTTAGGAAAGTGTGTGTGTGAGTGTGTGTGTGTGTGTGTGTGGTGTGTGTGAGTGTGTGTGTGTGTGTGAGTGGGGGGTGGGCGGAGATTGGAGGAAACACATATTGGAGACATTTGTGCTGGCCAGGCTCGGGGCAGACACGCCGATATCCTAACCAGCACTGTCTCCCACATAAACCAGTGAGGCTCCTGGTGAGCCCCTCTTCCTGGGCTGCCAGCCGCCTGGAGGGGGCGGAACAACCTCCTCTCTGAGCCCCGGAGGCTCGGTGGCCACACTGCCCCGGCCGGCTGCCTGGGACCTGTCCCTCCCGCCAGAGGAGAGACCACGGCACACGCCTCGGCCCTGGGGCCGCCGCCCGCCCGGTCCCGGCTGCGTGCTTTGCATCTTTATCGCCAGGACCCACCGGCAAAGGGATGTTTCTGGGAACAAAGTTCCTCGGCAAAAGGAAGGCCACATGGAGCCGCTTAGACTGGGATAGAAGCTTTTGCTTAAAAAAGAAAAAAAGAAAGAAAGAAAAAAAAAAGAAAAAAAAGCTGCATGTGTCTTTAAGGCCATGGGGCTGAAGTGCTGACTCGGGAAGCAAATATCGACCTTACGGAGACAGCTCGGTGTGAGCTCCGGTGGTGGAGGGGGGCGCCGTGGACTTCCTGGTGCTGCCGGAGCCGGGCTGGCAGCAGCCGGCCCAGGCCCAGGCCCCCCGGTAATCAGAGCCGCAGCGCGGGAAGCTGAGCGGAATTTATGATGTTAATTAAGCTCACCCCATCCCCGCCTGTATCACCGCCCAGCTGGCTGCAGCGACTGAGGAGCGCTGTCCAGATCCGCGTCTAAATGGCCGCGCTCCCGGCACCCGGCGGCATGCCCCGGGCCGCGGCCGCCTCGGCGCCCCGCGGTGGTCCCGGGGGCTCGGCCGGCCCGCACCTGCCTTCCTCTCCGGCCTCGTCCCGTCTGTGTGTTCCGCTTCCGCGGACCCGCCCTGTAGGAAAGCAGGCACCCACTCCCACCCCGACCCCCTGTGGCCGCCAGGTCTGCCCCCGGGGCCCCCAGGCCACCCAAGCCTGGAAGGGGTGCTGGTGAGCCCAGAGGCTGAGCACCTCTCACGGGACCGGCGCTGCAGGCCCAGCCTCTCCCGCCCTCGCCCCTCCACGTTCTTGCCTCCCCTTCCTCTCGGGGCCCCTGCACCAAACCCTTCACTCTCCTCCAGGCCCGGACAAAAGCAGACAAAAACAATCCAGTCAGAAAATGGGCAAAGGACTAAACATTTTTTAAAAATTTATTAAGGTATTATATGTGTACATAGCTTACCATTGCCCCCCCCCCCCCCACCTCCCATTCGTGCCCTCCCTCCCCAGAGTTCTGTGTTTGTTGGTTGTACTTATATGCATGCATACCAGTCCTTCGGTTGTTCTCTTATCTCCCCCCAGGTCTCCTTCCCCTCCCCGCTGTCATTTGGCAGTCTGCTTGCTTTATGGTGACTATCTCAGGATCACACGAATAGAGTCCGCTCCTCCTCTGGTTCACACCGCCCCTACCCCTGGGTCCCACTGCTTCCCCTGGGGCACACGGCTCTCCCTGGACACACGGCCCCCTGGGGAACATGGCTCTCCCGGGGCACACGGCCCCCTGGGACACACGGTCTTTTTTAAATATATATTTTGATTTTTTACAGAGAGGAAGGGAGAGGGATAGAGAGTTAGAAATATCCATGAGAGAGAAACATCGATTAATTGCCTCCTGCATGCTCCCCCACTGGGGATGTGCCCACAACCAAGGTACATGCCCTTGACCGGAATCGAACCTGGGACCCTTCAAGTCTGCAGGCCGACACTCTATCCACTGAGCCGAACTGGTTAGGGCTAAGCAGACACTTTTCTGAAGAAGATACACAAATGGCTCATGAGCGTGTAAAAGGGAGCTCAAGATCAGGCATCATTAGGAAAGGACAAATGGAAACCACAGTTAGCAGGAGGCTTGTGACTGAAAACACAGGGGTAGGGAGGGGAGGGGGTGTTCCATGGAGCCAGAGGTTCGGCTGGGAAGGTGAAGTTCTGGTGGCGGCGGCGGCTGCTGCACGGCACTGAGGAGGTACTTCCAGACAGTTACAGTGGACAATCTAAGGTTACATGCTTCACCGTAATAACAAGTTAAATGAGCCCTGGGAGGGAGGTCACCAAAGCTTCCCAAATCCGGGTGGCCTGGCCTTAGCCAGGGTCTGCAGACGGAGCACGCTGCCTCTGGCCGCTCCGGCTCTGCCCGGCCCACTGCGGTCTGGGGCACGCTTGCTGCTCATGCATCGCCCCTCTCGGGACACACACACACACACACACACACACACACACACACACATACACACACACGACGGAGACCACTGCGCCCCCTGCAGGGCGGGGTGCCCTCCGCAGGGCGGGAGGAGGCAGGGCTCGGTGCTCTGGGGCTGGGAGAAGGGCTGGGGCAGGAGGTCCCGGCCTGTGGTCCCTGTCTCCAGGCTGCACCTGCTCTCCTGCCCCCCAGGGGGCAGCCCGGGGTGGGGGCCCCTGGCCTGCCGGGAAAGGCCACTTGGGGGGATGGGAGGCCGTGGGCTGGCTCTCCCGCACTGAGCCCCACTCGGGATGTCGGAGCCGGTTCTGTCCGTCGGCCCCGTTGGCCCAGGCCCCTGCGTCTCCGTGAGCATCCTGGGGAGCCCGGGCCTGTCCACCGGGCGAGGCAGAGCGGTGGCCTGGCCCGCGGCGGGCCGGGCTGGTTCTCCGGGAGAACAGCCAAGGGCAGCCCGTCCCAGGAGGGTCCCGGCTGAGCGGGGAAGGTGCCCCCTCCACCCCTGTGCCCCCTCCACCCCTGCGCCCCGGGCTTCAGATGGTCCCTCTCCCCGGACCTCCTCACACTGGAAACCTCCCGCCGCCTCCTGTCTGCCCTCCCCACTGACTTTTTCTTTAAAAAAAAAATATTATTGATTTTTTACAGAGAGGAAGAGAGAGGGATAGAGTTAGAAACATCAATGAGAGAGAAACATGGATCAGCTGCCTCTTGCACGCCCCCTACTGGGGATGTGCCCGCAACCAAGGTACATGCCCTTGACCGGAATCGAACCCGGGACCTTTCAGTCCGCAGGCCGACGTTCTATCCACTGAGCCAAACCGGTTTCGGCTCCCCACTGACTTTTTCTTTGTGCTTTACCCACAAACAGCCCCAAGGCCAAAACCCTCACCTCGAGCTCCTGGTCACAGAGTGTCTACGACATGCCCGTTTGGGTCCTTGCTGGCTAGCTTGTGGCTTTTGGCAAATTGCTGCCCTGTCGGAGCCTCAGCTCCCCGCCCTGTGAGACGGACAGGGTCCGCCAGCCCCGCAGGGTGCTGGGGGGCTGGGTCCCGCCTGACTCCGTTTGGCGCTCAGCCGCCACCTTTCCCCCTCGATCCCGCCGCCGCCTCGCCTGTTGGTGCAGCTGTGCCTGTGCCTTTGGATCTGCCGTGGGCGCGGCCACCCGGCCCCGGCCCGGCGGCTCAGCTCAGAGGGATCAGGCTCGAGGAGGTCGGAGAGCGGTCCTGGGGGTCAGGTTCCCAAGCCTCGCGGCGTGGACGCGTGACGTCCGTCCGGTCCCCAGAGACATTCTTCTCCGGCCACGTGGGCGGCTTTGTGTGCCAGGCCGGGAGGCTGCCCCGAGCAGATTCCCAGCCTCAGGGCGCTGAGGGGGGGGGGACCCCCAGGCCTGGAGGGAGCGGCCGCCGGCCTTGGGCTGCGCAGACTCTGTCGGGTGGGACCCTGGGAACCAGGTTTCGAGGAACAGCGACGAGACAGGAAGTGGCCGAGGAGAAAGGCCAGGGTAGAAAGCCTGCAGAGCGTGGGGCCGGGGCGGGGTCGGGCCGCTTTGTGGGGCCGGGCTGGGTCACAGCCCGCCGCCGGCGGGCGGTGGAGAGGGTGACAGTCGTACGTGCTGCCCGGGCGGCTGCAGCCCTGCCCCACGCCCCTTCCTCCCAGGGTCAGGCTGACGGGGGGGGCGGTGAGGGAGGTGCTGTGCTGGAGGCAGAGGGAGGGAGTGATGGTAGCACCCCAAAAGTCTCCGAAGCCTCTGCTCACAGCAGCACCTAGACCTGTATGGCTTCTGTCCACGCCTCATTGGCCACAGCGAGTCACGTGACCACGCCGGTGGTCGTTAGTGGGGAGGGGAGTGATGTTCTCACAAGGAGGGAGATGCTCAGTAACTATTGCGTGAATGCATAAAGGAATTTTATTTTTAAAAATACATTGTTATTGATTTCAGAGAGAAAGGGAGAGAGAGAGAGAGAGAAACATCCATGATGAGAGAGAATCATTGACTGGCTGCCTCCTGCACGCCCCGCTCTGGGGATGGAGCCTGCAAGTGGCCTTGGCTGGAATGGAACCTGGGACCTTTCAGTCCGCAGGCAGACACTCTATCCACTGAGCCACACAGACTCAGATCCTGGCAGGACTTAAACATTGTCTATTACTGCATAGCGGATGACCCACAGACTTAGTGGCTGATCCCACATAGTCTCTGTGGCTCAGGCCTTGGAGAGGGGCTTAGCTGGGTGGCTTCGGTTGGGGATTTCTCATTGCATCGCAGCCAAGAGGTGGGCAGGGCTGGGTCGCCGCAGGCCCGCCTGGGCTGGCGGCTCTGCTTCCAGGGTGGGCACCGGCACGGAGGGTGACGTGGGCTGGCTGATGGTGGGAGGTTACAGCTGCTCCCCGCGTGGACTTGGCCACGGCGCCGCTTACAACATGGCGGCCGGATTCCTCCGGAGGAGACAGCCCCATGCGGTTTAGGGCCTGGGCCGGAAACGCCACGCCATCATGTCTACAACGCTCTGTGGGTCACACAGGCCTTCCTGCTAATGTGGAGAAAGTGTGAGCTCCAGGAGGGGGCACATAGAGCATCTACCACAGAAGTTCCGCCCTCTGTACATGGCTTTACCTCCTCCCAGGTCCCCCAATAATTCCGGATGAAGCTCTTTTCTCAGAGGAGCTTTCTTTTCTCACTTCCTCTGTTAAATTTTAATTCTGGAAATCGCATGTGTGCCTGTGTTCTGGTTCTCAAAAGTCGTCTTTCTGTGCCCCCCCCCCCCCAAGCTCTCATCGTATCATCAGGCCTCTCCCCTCGGCTGAGGCAGAGGAGCCGAGGTCCCACCGGGGCTGGCTGGTCCACGGAAGAGCCCTGGGTCTGTGCGGGCCTGGCAGGGGACTCCGGAGCGTGGAACAGCGGCTGGTGGCCAGATGGGACCCTTTGCGGAGACGTGAACTTTTCATGTACTTTCAGGTCTCGATGGAAGGACAGAGAGCCAGGGGCACCAGCCCGAAGAGGCTATGACCCCCAAGCCCAACTCAGATGTGGTCAGGGAGGTTGATGCCACAGGACCCGGAGCCACGAATAGTGAAAAGGGAGCTTTGCTGCCAAAACCGGTTTGGCTCAGTGGATAGAGCCTCGGGCCTGCGGACTGAAGGTTCCCAGGTTCGATTCCAGTCAGGGGCATGTACCTTGGTTGCGAGCACATCTTTCGTAGGGGATGTGCAAGAGGCAGCTGGTCGATGTTTCTCTCTCATTGATGTTTCTAGCTCTCTATCCCTCTCTCTTCCTCTCTGTGAAAAATCAATAAAATATATTATAAAAAAACCAAAACAACAAAACAAGTCGAGCCGAAACTGGTTTGGCTCAGTGGTAGAATGTCGGTCTGCGGACTGAAAGGTCCCAGGTTCGATTCCGGTCAAGGGCATGTACCTTGGTTGCGGGCACATCCCCGGTAGGGGGTGTGCAAGAGGCAGCTGGTTGATGTTTCTCTCTCATCGACGTTTCTAGCTCTCTATCTCTCTCCCTTCCTCTCTGTAAAATATCAATAAAAAATATTAAAAAAAAACAAACCCAAGTCGAAAAGGGAGCTTTGCTCAGAGGAGGTGGTGGGGCCAAATGCTGCACAGTGACCAGCTGGGGGATTGTGGTCAGGGCAGTGCGTGGTAGTCACTAAATCTGGCTCATTTTCTTCCTTGCACAAAGCTAAACTACAGTTCCCAGCGTCCCCTGAAGCTGGGTGGGTCCATGTGACCATGTGACCTATTCTGGCCAATGGGATGCGAGGGAAAGGCACCATGGGCCGTGATCTGGGGGCCATGTCTTTAGGATGGCTGAAGGATATGATTGATGGAAGGACCTCAGATCTCCGAGTCGCTTCTTGGAGTAAAACTGCAGAGGAGGAGCACCCAACAGGAGCACCCGTGCTAGAGCAAGAGACATTAGCGCAGAGATTTGGAGCGTGTTTGTTACAGCAGCTAGCTAGCCCATGCTAACTAATACCGAGCTATTTCCGGGAAGCCCCTCAGCAGACCTCTCCATGCAGCTCATTGGCCAGGATGGATCACATGCCCTCCCCTGACTTGTTTGCAGGTGAGGCTGATATCCGAACAACATCAGGGTTTTGCCGGCAAGGAAGAAGGTGGGGATTGAGGTGGAGCAGGCAACCACCAGTGGCTGCTATGTTGGGGAGGCTAAACAGTGTTTTCTTTCTTTTTTTCTTTTTTTTAAAAACATATTTTATTGATTTTTTTTACAGAGAGGAAGAGAGAGGGATAGAGCATTAGGAACATCGATGAGAGAGAAGCATCGGTCAGCTGCCTCTTGCACACCCCCTACTGGTGTACATGCCCTTGACCAGAATCGAACCTGGGACCTTTCAGTCCGCAGGCCGACGCTCTATCCACTGAGCCAAACCGGTTTCGGCATCTGTCGTTGTTTTTGTTGTCCACCAGCCTCGGACCCCCTTCCTCTCTCTGAGGCACCCCCTCATTTCTGCTAGGGGAGCTGGAAATGGCAGGCGTTCACCTCCAGCCTCCCTTGCAGCCAGGGTGCCGGCCGTAGTGGAGGTTTGCCGTTCAGATGTTCTTGCCTCGGCAGTGCAGCTGGGAGCTAATGATCAGGAGTGTGCAGACTTCACTCTGGGGAGAGAGGAAGCCGGTTCCTGTTGCTTGAAAGAAAACAAAAGAACAAAAAGAACAAAAAGAACAAACTGCGACACTAGCCCTCTGTCTGTATTACCTGTCACAGACCCTTCCCCGTTGTCCTCGGTCCTGCAGCTTGCACGTGCAGTCCTCTTCCCATAGAGAAGTTTCAGGTTCCTGTGCAGCCACGCAGGCCAACCACTTCCTCAGCTGTTTCTGACTTTCAGGCCATGTTAGAAAGGCCTTCCGTGATCCAAGTTTATAAAAACATTCACCCGTATGTTAACTTTTAAAAAGTTAAAGTTGTTGTTAACATACTTATATTTAGGTTGGCCAATGTGGGTCAGCGGTGGAGCTTCGACCCACGAGCCAGGTCACATGTTTAATTCCTGGTCAGGCCCCATCCCCACGAGGGACATGCAGAAGCAGCCGATCAATGCTTCTCATCAATAGTTCCATCCCTCTCCCTCCTCTCTCTCTCAAAAATCAATAACATACTTGTTTTAAAAAATATATGTATTTTATTGGTTTTTTACAGAGAGGAAGAGAGAGGGATAGAGAGTTAGAAACATCGATGAGAGAGAATCATCGATCAGCTGCCTCTCGCACGCCCCCCCACACTGGATGTGCCTGCACCCAAAGAACATGCCCTTGACCAGAATCGAACCCGGGACCTTTCAGTCCGCAGACCGACGCTCTATCCACTGAGTCAAACCAGTTTTGGCAATAATGTACTTTTAAAAAGTACGCATTAAAAACAACTACAACAAATGCTTATATTTAAATATTTTGTTTAAATATATACATGGTTTTTTAAAAAGTTAATATTACCACCAGACTTAAAAGACTCGGTACCCCGCTCCATTTCCGATTCCTGGAACCCCCTCTCCACAGGCAACCACATCCCGCTCTGCAGCAGACGCTTCCTCTTTTGTGATCGCCATTTCTTTTTCTTTTGTTATGTATGTTATTGATTTTTACAGAGAGGGATAGAGAGCTAGAAACATCGATGAGAGAGAATCACTGATCAGCTGCCTCTTGCACACCCCCTACTGGGGATGTGCCCGCAACCAAGGTACATGCCCTTGACCGGAATCGAACCCCGGACCTTTCAGTCCTCAGGCCAACGCTCTCTCCACTGAGCCACACCGGTTTTGGCATGTGATCTCCATTTCTAAAGGAGCCGGTCCCCAGGTTTAGGTCTCTCTTCACTGGCTCCCGTGGGGAACGGGGCTGTTTTCTCCCCTCCACCCTTCTCTGGGTCCAGCCCCCGCCCAGCCCCGTCCAGCCCCCGCCCAGCCCGTCTGGCCGCTGTCGTTGCACAGTGTCCATGGGAGACGCGGGCCGTACCCTGTGGGTGCTGCGGCCTGGCTTTGCTGCACTTGCCCCTGTGTGTCTGTGATTTGGGGGTTGGACCTAGGGAACAGGGGTTGGCGAACTTCTTGGGTCAAAAGCCAGATGGGACATTGCAGGCTTTGTGGGCCCTCTGGTCTCTGTCGCAATTCCTCAATCTGCCGTGGTAGCGTGAGGGCGGCCACAGACCACACGTGAGCCAACGGGCGGGGAACGCTCCGGCCAGACGTGGGGCCCTGGTTTGCACCCCTGTGATGGGGGGCCTGGTCAGGTTCCCCCTGCTTTTCCATTGGGGCGAAGTACACATGGCACGAGTTGCCACCTTACCAGCCGCAGGGGTGCGGGCGGGGGTGGAACAGGCGCCCACATCGCTGTGCAGCGGCCGCCATCGCCGTCTTCACAGCTCTCCTCATCTCAGGGGAAGGGAACTCCGTCCCCGCTCTCCCTGGCACCCCCCTGGCACCCCCTGGCACTTTCTGTCTTTAGGATCCCATTGTTGTTTCAACTTGAAAAAATACAGAATGGGGTAAAAAACGGAAAAAGCTCACCGGTGATCCCACCACATTTTTGGGGAAGTGTATAAATTAAGAAGTGAAACCTCTGTCTCCAGCCCCCTCTCTCCCCCCGCCCCCCCGCCTCTACCACAGGTGGCAGAAGCTTCCAGACCTTTCTGTGTAGCTGTGAGCCCATCTATACACCGAGTGGCCAGATGATGATGATCTCTGGACGCATAATCATCTGGCCACTCAGAGAGAGAGAGTGTGTGTATGTGTGTGTTAGAGGCCCGGTGCATGGATTCGTGCACGGGTGGGGTCCGGCCAGCCTGGCCAGGGGGAGGGGACATGGGCGGTTGGCCGGCCTGCCTGCTGGTTGAACTCTGGGTCGAGGGGACAATTTGCATAAGTGCCTTTTATTATTTAGGATATAGACTGAGTGGCCAGATGATTATGCGTTCAGAGATCGTCATCATCTGGCCAATATATCCACACGCAGGGAGGGTGCTGAGCCCCCACCCCACTGCCGGTGCAGCTCGCTCAGCACCCTCCTTGCTCTGAGACACCGTGGCCGTGGTCAGTGCCCCCTCCCCGCATGGAGAGGCCACCCTCGCGCCTTCCGGACTCTGTCCTTGGCCCCTCTTGTTGGGATAGGTGCACACCAGAACCAAGTGGGTTCTCAGGGACCTCCTCGGGCTGTTCAGGAGACGGGGAGCGGCAGAGACCGGACGTGTGTCCGGTGGGTCAGCTCACCTGCTGCGTGGCAGAGGCGTGTCCTCTCCCACCCCCCCACCTCTTGAGCCCCCCCCTCCCGCCCCCTCCCTGGGCTTCCCTCTCCTGGGCACCCATCCCTCTCCCGGACCCCCCTGGGCTCCCGTCCGCAGAGGAGGACCTTCCAGTCGCTCAGAGACAGACGCCACGGCCTCCACCAGGTGGCGCTGTCCCCGCGGCGTCCTAACGGCTCGGCGCTGGGTGGTGGGGGAGGGGGAGCTGGGCCTCCCCTTCTGCTGAGTTTTCGGGGTGAAGGCGGCGGGCCCTGCGCAGAGGATGACGGGTGGGGAGCCCGACGCGGCGCGCCCTCCAGGATAACGGGGTGTCGCCGCCCGGCTCTCTGCTCCCTTCGGCGGAGGCTCAGAGGAACCGGGCCTGCATCCCCGGCCTCATCCTCGCAGAGCGGCTGCGGACTGGCTTCGGCGCCCTGAGAGGGCACCGAGCCGGCCAAGGAGGCAGAGCCCAGGCCGGTGGCCCGGCCGGTGGGACCTCGTCCCGCCCACCCAAAGGTGGCAGGTTCGATTCTCGGCGAGGGCACATACCCAGGTTGTGGATGCCATCCCCAGCCAGGGTGTGCACAGTGGGCAGCTGATCGATGCTTCTCTCTCACATAGATCTCTCTCTCTCTCTCTCTCTCTCTCTCTCTCTCTCCTTCCTCTCCTCTCACCCTAAAAATCAACAAAAACATATCTTTGGGTGAGAGTTACACAACAACAAAAAAGAATTAGCAGGAAGCTGAGGTCAGACACCTTTGCCCAGGATGGAGCCAGTGCTCACAGCCTCCGGGTGGGCCCCGGAGCGCTACCATGGCAACCGCATGGCAAGCCTCGGGGTGGTGGTTCCTCCGTCTCTTCCAGAGCGGCCGAGTGAGCTGCTGGGGCCGCTGTGACCGCTCCGCAAGGCGGCGGCAAACCAGACACCTGAGGCCTCGGCCTGGAGGCCGGGAGTCAGGTCAGGGCGGGCGGGCTGTTCCTCTGAGGCCATGAGGACCCCCTCCGCCCCCCGTACCCCCCTCCGTACCCCCCCACTCCCCCAGCTTCTGCTGGCCGTCCTGGCCTCTCGGCTTCTGGACACATCCCCCGTCTCTGCCTTCACCTCCACCTTCTCCCCGTGTCTGTCTCTGTGGCCAAATGTCCCTCCCCACCCGCTTTTTAAAAAAATTCTTTTATTGATTTCAGAGAGGAAGGGATAGGGAGAGAGAGAGAGAGAGAGAGAGAGAGAAACATCGACGATGAGGGAGAATTATTGATCGGCTGCTTCCTGCCCCCACACCCGGGAGGGAGTGAAATGCCCGGGTGGGTGCGCTCAGGGGCCGGGAGCTGCGGGGAGGGCGTGGCCTTGGCTCCAGCCTGTGCCTCGGGGAGGCTGCGGACCGCTGTCTCTGCAGGTTTGCTGGGGAAGGGAGAGCTGAGTGGCCCTCAGGGCTGCCCCCGGGGGCCGGGTCACAGGAGGGCTGTCGGAGGTTGGGTCCCACGGCCATCGAGGTGCAGAGGAGAGTGCTGGGGACTAGGTAGGAAAGCCATGCTGACCGGGCCGTCTGCCCCATACGGAGCCGCTGGGACCAGGCGACCTGGCCGGGAATGCTGAGCAGCAGGCGGACAGAGCCTTCCCCGGCTCCCGGGCCGCGCTGGGGCTGCTGGCTTCGGAAAGGTGCTCGGAGCTCGGATACAGCCTCTTTTTTTTTTTTTTTTTGTTAATATATTTTATTGATATTTTACAGAGAGGAAGGGAGAGAGATAGAGAGCCAGAAACGTCAATGAGAGAGAAACATCGACCAGCTGCCCCCTGCACACCCCCCACTGGGGATGTGCCCGCAACCAATGTACATGCCCTTGGCCGGAATCGAACCGGGGGACCCTTACAGTCCCCAGACCGACGCTCTACCACTGAGCCAAACCGACCTCGGCGGATACAGCCTCTTTGATCCCTCGCCGCCCCAGCCCGCTAAGATAGCAAACCGAAATCGATACTGCATTCTGGACGGATGACAGGATTAGTCCGTCTTCAGAGGCGTGGGGGCCGAGGAGGCTTTTTTTTTTTTTTAATACATTTTATTGATTTTTTTACAGAGAGGAAGAGAGAGGGATAGAAAGTTAGAAACATCCATGAGAGAGAATCATCGATCAGCTGCCTCCTGCACACCCCCTCCTGGGGATGTGCCCACCACCAAGGTACATGCCCCTGACCGGAATCGAACCTGGGACCCTTCAGTCCGCAGGCCGATGCTCTATCCACTGAGCCACACCCGTTTCGGCTGGAGGAAGCCTTTGTCAGGGCCCTCGGCACCCACCGTCCGGAGCCGATCTTGGCAGGTGACGGGGCAGACACCAGAGATGCCCCAGAGAGGAGGCGGCACCTCTCCCGGAGCGGGCTGGTCCTCGTGGCCGCGGATGTGCTATCGATCCGCCGGTGTTTGCATTCAGGCCTCACCCCAGGGCCGCGCTAATTTTCCTGCTGTCGGGCTCTGCGATCCGAAGGGACCGGCCCATCTGCCCGGCTGCAGCATGTTAATCAGACGCCGAGCGGGCGGCTGCGGGGGAGCGGGAGGCAGGCAGATGCGTGTGCGCCGGAGGCTGGGGAGGAGACGCGGAGACGGGGCCTGCCGCGCCGGCAGCTGCGAGGGGTTTGGGGGCGACATTCAGCCCCAGGGCACAGCACCGCCCACCTAGCGGTGACGCAGAGGCTGCTGCTGGTGTGGACTGCGGTGAAGGTGTCCATGCTCGGGACGTGTGACCCGCCACACCCTGCAGGCAGAGGAAGAGGTCGCTAAGCCACAGTGTGGAGGCCGAGGTGGAGACACTGAAGTTTCCGTGTGTGTGTGTGTGTGTGTGTGTGTGTGTTTACTTTCTACAATGCATAAAAACATGTTCTTTAAAAATACATTTTTATTGGTTTCAGAGAGGAAGGGAGAGGGAGTGAGAGATTGAAACATCAGTGATGAGAATCATGATTGGCTGCCTCCTGCACGCCCCACACTGGGGATCGAGCTCACAGCCCTGACTGGGAATCAAACTGTGACCCCCTGGTTCATAGGTGGACACGCCCCACTGAGCCATGCTGGCTGGACTAATGTATTTCCTACATACTCATGCTGTTATTTCTGTAGGATGCAGTTTTCCGAGTGGGTGACTGGGCCACAGGGTCTCGTCATTGTGTTTTCAGAGGTGCCCACATGGTTCTACCAAAAGGTTGTGCAGCGTCCTGGGTGCCACTGAAGTGTTTGCTGTGCCCTTTCCCCCACACTAAGCTTCCATCTTCTAAAACGTTGCCGGTCTGGGAAAGGAAACGATGAGCTCATTGTTAGAACCTGCACACCCGTAGGCATTATCGAGGTATGCCGGGGTTCTTGTCCCAGCCTGACAAGGAGAAAGGGGCTGTGCGTAGATGATTAAAGAGTCCGGAGGCAGAAGATAATTTTGAAAGCCATTGGGGGGTGAGAGGAACTTCAGCTGAAGGAGCTAAAGACTCTTCTCCTTCACTTCTCCTGCTTTTATTCACACGATTTATCCTAAGGCAAGGTGGAGATAATTCACTTCCAAGGGTAGGGTAACAGAAGCATTGTCAGTTTGGGGAATGGACTACAGCTGTTCCGGTGTTTGGCCAACAGGGGGCAATCAAATGCCCTGAGCTGTCTGGCAGCAGACAATCCTATCCAGGTTTGGGGGAAGTGCCGTGTAGCCGTTTCCAACAGGTAAACTCTGTGTGTGGCTCACCCTTGTTGAGCCCGCCAGGTCCCGTCAACCTTTTGATGGAACTCTTGTAATTATTACCTGCTGGGATTGGTTCCCGGCAGAGGTAAACAGGTTTTTGTGTCTTGGTCATCTATATTGTTTACTTTGTGGAGTTCCTGTTTCTGTCCTTAGTTCATTCCCCCGCTCTGTCTGCGTTGATTCTCTCCAGGACGTCCCTGCACAGCCCTGTCACGGGCCTCAGAGCCGTTCGGATGCCTCTTCCTCATTGGTAGCCATTTCCCCGTGTCCACGGTGTCTTTTGTTGAACAGAAATACTGTGTCCTAACACGGTCGCGTTTATCAGCCTTCTCTCTATGATCTGCTTCTCGCATCGTGTTTAAGAAATCCCTTCCCCACCCAGAGACCACGAACGGGCTTCCCTACACTTCCTCAGGAACGTTTTAAAGTTGGTTTTCATCTTTTCATGTTGGGGACACCTGTGCACCTGGTTACTTGCGTGTGTGGTGTTATTTCGGGTTTAATTTTTTCTAGGAGTCGACTCGAGACACAGATTTGTGTGCAAAGGAAAGGGGCGTGATGAGCTGGTGCCACCATGGACCCCGGAGACTCGGTCCCCTTGAGGGGCCAGGACGTGGTGGTGATAACCCCAGAGCGCCATCCAGGGTCACGAACTCAGCCCGCTGGTCTTTAATTATTTATTAATATTTTTATTGATTTCAGAGAGGAAGGGAGAGGGAGCGAGAGACAGAAGCATCAATGATGAGAGAGAATCATTGACTGGCTGCCTCCTGCACGCCCCACACCGAGGATGGGGCATGTGCAAACCAGGCATGTGTCCTGACCAGGAATTGAACGGTGAACTCCTGGTTCATAGGCCAATGCTCAATCACTGAGCCACACTGGCCAGCCGGCCGGGCCCAGCCTGCTGTTCTTGCCGGGCGAGTGGAAGCCGAGGGCCTCGGGGGCGCTGGCAGGTGGACACCCCTGTATGTCTGCGTCAGGAGTGTGAGGGGGGCAGGGCAGAGCCCCAAGTCCACCACAGTGTGAGGCTGGGATCTACATTTATTTTATTCCAAGTGGACCACCAGTTGACCCAGACGCTTAATGAAGCAGACCATCGTGTTCTTACTGATTTCATTAAGTCAGAAATCTGGGTTCTCTTCCTGGGCGCCTTTGTCTCTCCCTGTGGTACCGTCGCATTGTCTTTATGATCTTAGCTTGCTCTCTGGGAGGGACGATCCCCCCCCCGCCCCTTACCTCCACTTGTTCTTCAGACTCGTCTCGACTACCCTGGGGGCTTTATTTTCTGTTTGCCTTTTAGGGTGATATTGAGTTCCCTGAAAGGCCCATTCGGAATTTGATTAGAACGGCATTAACTTTATAGATTAATTTGGGGAGGACTGGTGTGTTTATGACGCTGAGCTCTCTGCCCACGCACAGGCCGTATATCTTTATCTGCTCACGTCCCCTGGGCTCTGCAGGGATGGTCTCTAATTTCCTCGGCGAGGGCGGGCACACCGCTCTCTTAACCTCGGCTCCTCTCGGGCTTTGCTGCTGCGGCCCGCCATGCTTCTCGCGCGGGGCTCCCAGTCGGCGTGGCGGGGCTCGCGGGGTTATCGAGCGTTCACATCGATCTGCTGCCTGCACCTTTATTAGTTTCGCCGTTTGTGGAAGCTCTCGGGTCTCCTGTGCACACAACCGTATTATCGGCAAAGAGGCCCGACGTCCTGGCTCTTTCTTCCCTGTTATTACACTTTTACTTCTCTTCCTGGTTTTACTGAGCCGGCTTCGCTCCCCAGATGTGGGATAGAGGAGCGGCTGCCGGCACCCTTATCTTATTCCCGAATCGTCACAGTCGTGCTCCTAATGTCTTCGCACGAAGAACGGTGGTTTGCTATGAGTTCTTGGTAGATAGCCTTGCTCAAACTAAGGGAATCCCTTTCTATTTTCAGTTTGTATCATGAATAGTGTTGAGTTTTGGTACGTATTTTTCTGCATCTACTGTGCGCGTGCACCCCTGGTGCCCGTCTCTGCATGTTCGACTCTCCTGCACTTGTA
Organism: Vespertilio murinus; assembly: GCA_963924515.1. Taxonomy (NCBI): domain Eukaryota; kingdom Metazoa; phylum Chordata; class Mammalia; order Chiroptera; family Vespertilionidae; genus Vespertilio; species Vespertilio murinus. The sequence continues at coordinate 168,127,375 of OZ004709.1, read as the reverse complement.
CGGACACCCGTCCGATTGGATGAGGGCCCAGCCTCCTGGCCTCAGTTTACCTTAATCACCTATTTTAAGGCTCCTCCTCTCCCGAGAGCCGGGACTCTGGCAGAGAGTGGGGAACTGGATGTAAATGCAGAGCTCACGGCAGCCCGCCCCCAGCACCCTCCAGGGCCGGGCAAGCCACAGACACAGACTGTGCGTCTGCTAATTCGGTGAGGAAGGAGACAGACGCCGGCACCAGGGCATCCTCTCGCCGGACCCCGCTCCTGGGGGAGGGGGAGGGATTCTCCTTGGATCGCCTTACTAGCCTTGGATGCAAGGATTCTTCTCGCTCAGCCATTCTGGCCACTTTCCCAAAGTGGTTCCAACAAATGGGCTTTCAGCGTCCTTTTGCCACAATTTCCATTTATCAGCTTTGGGAGGAGGCCGCGTCGGCGAGACAGCTGAGCGGGAAGAAGACGAGAGCCGAGGTTTTTGGGGATTTGGTTTCAGCCGGAAGCTGCCAGAGCCTCTCGTCTGCACCGCCAGGGTGGCCCGCTGTCTGGGGAGCTCTCTGCAGGCTGTAAACAAAAGGCTTTACTGACGTCGATAATGGAATAAAGCAAAGCAAGGAAGACACCGGCGCAGATTCGGAACCATTGGTGTCCGTAGGAAAACAGCACCAGCGCATTTTGAAATGGAAAACACTCTGCCCGGACCGAGCCGTGAAAACCCAACCCGTCTCACTCTCCCCGGGCCTAAGAATCTGACGGAAGGACGGACTTCTGGCTTCTCCGCACACACCCTGGCGGGGCTGTCCCGGCGCCGGCGAGCGGCCTGCCGTGTGGCTTGCTCGCTGCGGGCGCCCGCCGGGGTTCTGGGTTGCTGAGCTGCCCTAAATGTTTCTTGGGGAAATCTGGGCCCAGATGGGTATTTGGCGACGCCGCTCAGTGGCTGTCTGCCTCGGGCAAACTGGCCCTGGAGCTGAAGGCACAGAGGAAAGCACAAGTGAATGAGAACAGAGGCGAGCTGTGCTGACCGCTGGACGCGGAGAGGACGTGGCTCAGGAGGACGTGTCCCAGGGGCAGCACCTGCTTCGTAGCCGCCGGGACTTCAATGAGACCCAAGGCTCTTGCGGGAGCTCGGCGTCTCAGATTTATACTCCTCAGCAGACGGAATCCTAATGCGAGGCATCGGGACATCAGGGGCCAGCCCTCAGGAGAGGAATGGGCTGGCAGGACCGTCTCTGAATCCTACACACACACACACACACACACACACACACACACACACACACAGACCTCACTGCGGCCGGACTCTGTAACCTGTGCCAGCAGCAGCTAAACGCCCCCGGGCAGGGCAGCTCTCTGCCCAGAGCGCCCCACGGGGCCCCAGTGGCTGGAAACATGAGGTGGCAGCCAGCTGCGCAGGCATCAGAAACAGCTGTCTGTCTGTCCCCATGGCCTCCTTCTCATCTATTTATAGCGGGTGCATCACCAGAGGAGGGAGCTGTGGACACAGACACGCAGAGGGAGGGCATGTGGAGACGGCCACGGGAAAGAAGGCCACGTGATGACGAGGCAGGGATGGGAGTGATGTGTCCACAAGCCCAGGGATGCTGAGGCCACTGGCAGCCACCAGAGCGGGAAGAGGGTGGGAGGGCTGAGCCTTGGAGCGAGTGTGGCCTGCTGACACTTTAATTCCCGTGAGAACATGACGGCTGCTGTTTGAGCCTCCCAGCCTGTGGTGCAGCAGGCCCAGGACCCCAAAACTGTGACCCCTCAGGCATCCTGGGGGGGGGGCCTCCCCTCGGCAGAGTGTGGGTCTTCCAGGAGCAGCACCTGCTTTGTAGCCACAGTCCTGTTTTTTTATCATTTAAAAATATTCTTTTATTGATTCCAGAGAGGAAGGGAGAGGGAAAGACAGAAACATCAGGATGAGAGTGAATCATGGATCAGTTGCCTCCTGCACGCCCCGTCCTGGGATGGAGTTTGAAACCCAGGCATGTGACCTCCTGGTTCATAGGTCGCGGTACTCAACCAGAGTCACACCGGCCGGACTTCAACCATTTTTAAGGCTTTATCTTGATCTCATTTTACAACCAGCCACGTTTTTCTAAATTCTCACTTTAGAGTTGAAGAATGTGAGCATCAGAAAGACGCTGTTGGGTTTCTTACAGAAGAACGTGAAGTAGAATGGATGTTATAGAGTGACCTTTCTGAGAGATAATTTGCGTATGATAAAAGCACCCATTTTATGCCAAAACCAGTTTGGCTCAGTGGATAGAGCATCGGCTTGCGGACTCAAGGGTCCTGGGTTTGATTCTGGTCAAGGGCATGTGCCTTGATTGCGGGCACATCCCTGGTGGGGGGTGTGCAAGAGGCAGCTGATCGATGTTTCTCTCTCATCGATGTTTCTAACTCTCTATCCCTCTCTCTTCCTCTCTGTAAAAAACCATTAAAATATATTTAAAAAAATAAAAAAATAAAAGCACCCATTTTAAATGAGCAGCTCCATGGGTTTGGACAGCCCAGCGCAGACCCGTCGGAGAATCATTCCAGCCCATCGCCCTCAGCAGACAGATGTCCAGCGGGACGGCAGGGGAAGGCAGGGGAGAGGCGGGAGAGACCCCGAAGGCATAAGCTTAAGGAGGCACCAGTCTCAGGGTCAGGCCAGCGCAGGGCGGCTCTCAAAAAGGAGGGGGGGCTTCCTTAAAACCTTGCTCCTAGGTGCCCTCCTCCCAGCTCTTCCTGTGAGACCCAAATGGAATTCAACGTTCTGAAAACTCCTTTTCCACATGCTTGCTTATCATGCGTTAGAAGACCAGAGTCGGTTTGCAGAAAGAAAACAGAAAGCAGTTGAGAGGCGGCGTGCATTGCGTACGCACAGAAACTGGGTTTCCTGTGGAAACAGAGTGGGGTCCAGCACAGATAATTGGCGGGCAGGCGTGGTGCCCAGGAGTGGGCTCCGGACACGGAGAGGCAAAGGGGCAGGAGCGCCCTCCCCTGGCTGTCCCAGGCATCGGGCTGCTCTGGCCCTGCCACCAGGTGCCACCCACCAGAGCCTCCCAGTGCCCCCCGGAGCGGCCCTGCCACCCTGCAGAAACAGGACTTTGAAAGTGTCCGGGTGCTGGGTGGAGGCAGGGAGGCGAGGTGGAGGGTTGCTCCGGGTTTTGGGGCCTGGCCCAGGGCAGGAGCTGGGGAGGAAGGGGGTGAAGTTGGAATCTGGCTTCATTCTGCGGGTGGCACTGACAGGATTTGCTAGTGTCTGCAACGTGGAATGTGAGAGAGAGAGAGAAGAACCAAGGGTGACCCAGGGGAGTTTGGTCTGAGCCACCGGCTGGGGATTTGCCATTCCACCGGGGTGGGGGGAGGGTGGGGAGGGGGGGGGAGGGTGGGGGTGGGGCTGGGAGTAGATAGGACTCATTCTGGGCGTGCTCACCGGACATGCTCCTCGCCAGGAATAAGGGAGTTGAAGGTGTAAGTCAGGGCTGGCGTGTGGCTCTGCTGACAACCGAGAGACTGGCTGGGGGGGAGAGGGCCACGCTGGTAATATGACCCGGGGCGGCGTCTCCCCCTGCACCCTCCCATCCCAGCCGGAGAGGGGAGGGACTGGGGACCAGTATCCCTGGCCTCCCTTGTGAACAGGGCTGAGCACTGGCCCAGAGGTGACCTTTGACCCCGTTTTATTGCTTTTCTCATTAGAGAGAAAATCGAAGTGCAGGCCTGGGACTGAAGATCACTTAAACGTAGACATCCTTCCGGAGAAAAGGAAGTCACGTTCTTGGTGACCCCTGTGGCTCTGCTGAGGCCGCCGCTGTGTGCCAGCCGTGTCCCCACCCCACGTCCAGCAGCTGCGAGGGGCGACCCGCAGGGACAATCTGCTGGGACGGAGCCGGCTAAGGCTCGGGGACCCGGCTAAGACACAGCCGATCCTCACTCTTCTCGAGTTCTGCATTTGCAGACTGGCCCGATGGCTAGAATGTGTGGCCCACAGCACTGGAAGCACCCGCCATTCGATGATGCCCACGGATCGCCCCAGCCTGGAGGGGCCCGAGGTGGAACAAGCCGACCCCGTCTCCTCCCCCTCTCACCCCAAACAAGGGCCCTTTGCCAGCCTGCTCGGTGCCACGGCTTTCATGTTCGCACTCTTTCTTGGTGATTTTGCTGTTGAAAAGGCCGGGCTTGCCAAAACCGGTTTGGCTCAGTGGATAGAGCTTCGGTCTGCAGACTGAAAGGACCCAGGTTCGATTCCGGTCAAGGGCATGTACATTGGTTGTGGGCACATCCCCAGTAGGGGGTGTGCAAGAGGCAGCTGATCGGTGATTCTCTTTATCGATGTTTCTAACTCTCTATCCCTCTCTCTTCCTCTGTAAAAAAAATCAATAAAATATATTAAAAAGAAAAAGAAAAAGAAAAGGCTGGGCTTGTGCTGGAGGGCGATCTGTGCCCCCAGCACCAGGGCGGGCGCCCCGGAGCAGCAGGTGCTGCCTGAGCCGCTGCCGGGAACGCCGTGTTACGGAGCCCACACCACCTGTGAAGGAAGGTGGCGCTTGTGAAGCAGGAACACACCTCAAACAAGGCTGTGCACCGACGAGGTGACAAGATGTGGGGACCACGGCTGGATGGCTGGCGGGACCCCGGCCCTGTGTTTCCGCTAGGAGCAGAGCTTCATGGTGTGAGGATTCCGCGTTCGCGGGGACTTTATCGGAGCTAATTACCCGGAGAGCGGGCACCGGTGGGAACCCGCGGTTCCTAAGAGGCTCAGAGGTGAGTGCAGGGCGTCTGCCTGGTGGAGACAGCTATCACTCCATGTTTCAGAGGAAGCCACCAGAGAGTGAGCCCCTCACCCAGGGCCACCCAGGGCCACCGGGACGCAAGCCCAGGTCCTTCCTCCTGACTGACAGCCCGGGCCGCGGCCCGCTGTCCCCACGAAGCACCCGCAGCTCCGGGGAGGCACGGGCGCCCTCGGGTGCCGAGAGGCTCGGGTGACCTGCCCGCGTGGGCTTCTTGAAACTCTCCTGTCCCACCGGTAAAACCTCCTCCACGCTGTTCATGCTGCTCCGGAAGCGCCCTGCTCTCGTCGTCCTAGGAAATGTGACTTTAAGTCAGAAACTACATTATTTCACCGCAGGAACAGACACGCGTGCCCGGGCGCCACGCCCACGCCTCCCGGAGGGAGCTTGGGGAGCTGCTGTCCCGTGCGTGGCCTGCGTCCCCTGCGTCCCCTGCATGGCCTGCGTCCCTGCGTGCCCTGCGTGCCCTGCGTGGCCTGCGTCCCCTGCGTGGCCTGCGTCCCCTACGTGGCCTACGTGCCCTGCGTCCCCTGCATCCCTGCGTGGCCTGCGTCCCCGGGTCCCCTGCTTCCCCTGCGTCCCTGCGTCCCCTGCGTGGCCTACGTGCCCTGCGTGCCTGCGTGCTGCGTGCCCTGCGCCCCGGCCAGTAGGGGGCGCGCTGCACATGCGGATGAGCAAGCACACCAGTGCAGGGCACACTCATTGCCAGAATGCCGGGGTGGGCGCCCCGCAGCGGGCAGACTCTTACTGCCACGGCGGCGCGCTCCGGAAAAGGCTGGCTTTGGCCACTTTTCTAGAATCCCTGAGTCTCGTCTGGTCTGTGGGACACTCGGGCGGCTCCGCCTTGACCGGCCACTTGGGGGCGCCCCCCACAAGCCGGGCCCACATGGCCCTTGGGCTCACTCCCCGTGGCCTTGTTTCGGGGAGGTGTGCATCCTCCTCTGGAGGCCATGGTACCTGTTGCCATGGTACCGTGGCTGCCAGCCAGAGCCGGGCTGCAGGGCTTTGCTGTTGGGCCATCAGTCCAGCGCCAGCCATTTGGAGACTCGCGTGGGTCAGTGCGGCCCCGGAAGGAGCCACCGGTGTCGGGCGGGAGTCTTGCCTGGCACAAGCTCCGTGGCGTCCACTCAGGCTCGTCACCTTTCCTCAGGGGCTCAGGGGCTCAGGGCCCGCCTGCAGGTCCCCCAAACAGGAGGTCCAGTCCCTGTTCGCAGGTTCAGGGCCGCCCGCAGCCCCCTCCCTGTCCCGCCTTTCCTCCGCCCAGGCTGCACCCTGAGAACCGGCTGTCTCTCGAACCGCTGCTCCACGTCCACTCAGCGTCCCCCCGCCTGGCGGGCTCTGCCTGCCTTTGGAAGCCCACTCCCATGGCCACAGCCACCGCCATGGCCACGGCCACCGGCTCCCACCCGCCATCGGCCTGGCTGGGAGGGACTCGCGTGAGGGTCTTGGTGAAAATGCACAGCGGTCCCAGGCCAGCTGATGCCCAGCCGCCCGCCCCACCCCGGCGCCCTCCGCGGGGTCCCGCCTCGCTGGGCCGGGCAGCCTGTGCATCTCCGTCCACTCCGGCCGAGGCCGGAGCGGTGTTCAGAGGACACGCCCTCCTTTCGCCTCGCCCCGTTCAGTGGCCCCTCCGTGCCCGAGGGTCAGGGTGAGACTGGACGTGGCCCCGGGGGCCCGGCGCTCCGCCCCGCCACTGTCACCGTCCACCTCGGTCCGCGTCTTCTGGGAACATTTGTCCTCCTTCCTAGCTTCCTGTGACGGCTCTACAGAGACGAGGTGTTTTGTTCTCCGCCGCTCTCCCCGAACACTAGGAAAAGCATTTACACTTTAAATGAAATTTCCTCCGAGTGGCACGTTTATTGGAGGATTTGCATAGATTCCGGAATGGCATGTCCTCATTTTCAATGGTGTGTCATTGATCAACACATCCGTTTTAAGCCCACGTAAGGCGGAACCGCTCTCTTCCGGTGTCCCCTCGGTTACCCGCCCCTAATGCTGGTGGCGCTGGGCTCTGTTCCGGCCGGTGATGAGGGTTCTCGAGGGGCTTCTCTGTGATGAAGGTCTCGATTGTATCTTATCACATGTACTGACGTTTCCCCAGGACACTTGTGGACACATGTGCCCGTGTGCAGGTGGATTAGTTGTGTGTGTGTGTGTGTGTGTGTGTGTGTACACATACGGATGTGGTTTTGTTTATCGTATTTATCTGATCTGCTGTCTTATGGATACAGGCTTAGAACTAGCCTTTTTTTTTTTTTTTTCTTAAATGGTACCTTTCATCATTACACAGTGTTCCTTTTTCCCTAATCAGGGCTTTTAACCTTAAATTCCACCCTCTTTCATAATAATGTTCCCACTCGCATTTGCTTTTTGCCTAGATTTCTTGGGCACATTTTCGTTTTGTTTTGTTTATCCTCACCAGAGGATATTTTTTCCGGTGATTTTAAGAACGAGTGGAAGGGATGGGGGAGCGGGAGAGAGACAAAGAGAGGGAGAGGTCCATGTGAGAGACACATCGGTTGGTTGCCTCCCGCACCTGCCCAGACCGGGGCCAGGAATGAACCTGCAGCCCAGTTCTGTGAACCTTGACCAGAATCGAACCCGTGACCCTTCGGTGCACTCTAACCTCTGAGCACACCGGCCAGGGCTCCATTCTTACTTCTAATGTGAAAGATAAATTAATGAATTCATCATTTCATTAATTTTGAGGTGATTTCCTACTCATAGGAAATTGTAAGAATAGTACCAGTAGCCCACCCCCCCCAATCTGAGAACACGTTACCAATTGGGGGCTCCATTATTTCAACACTTCAGTGTTTCCGAAATCCAGGCATCTGGAATCAAACCCATGACCTCTTGGTTCATGGGTTGATACTCAACCAACTGAGCCCCACCAGCCAGGCTGAAACTTAGGATTTTAAAAGCAGGTTGAGCTCTCGGCGGTTTGGCTCAGTGGATAGGGCATCAGCCTGCAGACCGAAGGGTCCCAGGTTTGATTCCGGTCAAGAGCACATGCCTGGTTGCGGGCTTGGGCCAATGTGCAGGAGGCAGCCAATCAATGATTCCCTCTCATCATTGGTGTTTCTATTTCTCACTTCCCCTCTGAAATCAAGAAAAAATATATTTTAAATAAATAAGTAGTGAAATAAAAGCAGGCCGAGCCCTGGCGGGGGTGGTGGCTCCGTTGAGTGGAGGAGAGGAGGGGGTTCCCCAGGCAGGGACGAGGTTCGGGTGGAGAATGCGCGGCGGGACGAGGCGGCCAGAGAGAACCCAGGGAGACCATTAGGAGGCCATTGCCCTGACCCCTGACCTCTGACCCCTGACCTCTGATCCGGCGGGGGGTGCTGTGCGAAGGAGAGAGAGGGTGGAGGCGGAGCACAGGACTTGGTCACAGACTGGCGAGGGGCGTTTAGACTGGGTTCGACCCCAGCCAAGAGCACACGCTCTGGTTTCAGGCTTGATCTTCAGTCGGGGGCGTGCAGGAGGCAGCCGATCAGTGATTCTCTCTCGTCATTGATGTTTCTATCCCTCCCCTTCCTCTCTGAAATCAATAAAAATATATTTTCTAAAAAATGTGCTTACTAACATGCTAGCTCCGTGCTCTGGGGCTCGTGTGCCCTGACGATGCCGGTGTTTCAGCGGGGAGGGGAGGGGAGGGGGCGGTGCCTCTGCAATGAGGACGTCCACGGTCGCCTCCGCTCGGCCTCGCTGTGGCTTTAAGAAATCTGTTTGCCCGTAAAACCACGGCTCTGCTGTTGGCGCCACTCAGTTGACAATTATTCCAGCCCGCGGAGAGCCGCTCCTTCCCTTCTCCTTCTGTAATCAAAATCGGCATCTTCAAGTCCCCGGGAAATGGTTTCTGTAAATATTCTAAATGGAAAATCCTTGCAAATGAGTGCTTTTTAGAGCGCGTGTAAATTTTCGCGTCGGGTCTAAAGGAACCTTTACGTGCGCCATGTCTGCCCTGCGCACGGCAGCGTGGCTCACTCTGCTCTGAGCTGTCTCCGGCCGGGCTCTCCGAGACTGGAGTCGCCGGCGGCAACACGGCTGATTGGGAGGCGAAGGGGCGCTGGGGAGAAATGGCCACGGCATTGGATCGAACAGACCCTGCCTTTTCCCAAGAGAAACGAGTATCTCGGAGGGTAACTGTGGAGGGATCCGTTTGTGCTGGAGGATCTGAAGGGTCTGATTCAACCAGCTCAGCAGACACCTCGACTCCGCTCCCTGGCCACAAGCGGGGTGCTCTGAGCGTGCGGTGGGGGGAGGGGGTGATGCTGGAAGCGTGGGGGCCCCCCATGTCCTCAGCGCCCTCCCTGGCACACGGGCCAGGCCTGTTCCCCTGGGAGCGCCGGTGGCTCTCGGCACGGACACCAGTCCTGGCCCTGACCGAGGTACGTCCTTCTTTGGGACCTCCCCTGAGACCGCCCCTGAAGCCCCGCCTTTGGGGACCAGATAAAAACCCTCAAGAGGAAGGACCCAGGTCTCCCCCCTCTTCCTCCCCCACCTGGCGCAGCTGTGCCCTGCCCGCCCCTCCCTGCCTCCTTCGGGGGGGGGGCACTCCCTGGACCGTGCCAGCACCTCCCCCTCCCCCCCTCCCAGGTGAGGCGCCCAGGCCCCTTGGCCTCGGTTCCTTCCTCCCCGCAGCCCAGCTGGCTCCCGGCTGCTGCCCGAGTCCTTGGCTCTGAACCTTTCTCAGCGGAACTCAGCCGAGTCTAACTGCTCACACTCCACCGTCCACACCTCCTGGGTGGAGAATGCTGTGGATCATTCACAACGGGGAAGGAGAACTCAGGTCAGAGTTGAGTTGTGGGGCTCGGAGGGGGGGGGGGACCTCCAGCAGAGCCTCCTCCAGCCTGGAGGGAGGGGCCTGGGGGGGCAGGTGCTGGGGAGGCGGTGAGCACAGTGATGGAGACGAAGGGAGAACCCCACACTCATCTTTTTGCGTTCAGCTCAGAAATCTACTTCGTGTCTTTGGCACTTTAAGAACTTACACAGTCTGCCCTAGCCAGGTTGGCTCAGTGGATAGAGCATCAGCCTGCGGACTAAAGGATCCTGGGTTCAATTCCGGCCAAGGTTGCAGGCTCCTCCCCATCTGGGCCCTGGTCCAGGCTCGTGCAGGAGGCAACCCATCAATGTGTTTCTCTCACATCGATGTTTCTCTCTGTCTTCCCCTCTCTTCCACTCTCTCTGAAAATCAATGGAAAAATATCCTCAGGTGAGGATTAATAAAACAAAAAAACACAACAACAACAAAGGTTAAACAAAAAAAACTCACCCCCAAACTTACCAAGTCTAAGAGAACTGGGCATATTTGCGTGTTCACGGCAGACTTGCGGTTCTAATTTTGAATGTGCTCGTGAGTCGTTGATTTGACCTGTGATGTCAGTTGACGTCCTGCTCAGTTGGTCAACAGTCTCTGAACATTTAAGTCACCCAGATTGTAAGCTCGGTGCCTCTGACTGATACGAGCACTGCAGGGCTGGGAGTGTGTCAGCCAGGTCATTGGAAAACTCCGGGAACGGAGTATGATAAACTCTGATTGCAGCTTAAAATGGGGTTTAATTAACTAAGTGGGCAAAGGGTGCACACATTAATCATTGTTCACAGAAGACTGTCCAGTGTGCTGGATCTGTTCAGTGAGGGAGACTGGAAAGCGCGTCTGAAAGCTCAACGCAGAACTGGGCTTAGACGCCGAGGGGTCTCTGAGGAGCCGCGTTTCTCCGCTCCAAAGCCACCTCTGGAGCTCCAGGAAGCCCCTGGATTCGGACCCGGAGCCGGGGAGGGCGGTGCCGGACAAATGGGTCACTAGGCATGGCGGGAGGTGCCCGCCAGGGGGCGGTGTGAGCTCAGGACCGAGGCTCTGGCCCCCAGCGTGGAGGTGCTGCTGCAGAGACCTGGGGGTCACAGGAGACCCCCCCTGCGCCTCGAAGCCAAAGCTCTCCAGCCCCAGCCCCGGAACCCGAGGCGTCACCTCCCACGCCACCTTTGCAGATGTGCTGAAGGGAAGGTTCTGGAGATTAAGGGGATTATCCTGGATCATCCCCATGGGCCCTAAGCGTGCTCAGGAGCGTCCTTTCGAGAGAGGCGGAGGGAGGACTGACGGAAGAAGGCGGCAGTGAGCGCCGGAGCAGGGGGCCCGGGAGCGGGGGACACGGGGGCCCGGGAGCGGGGGACACGGGGGCCCGGGAGTGGGGGACACGGGGGCCCCGGAGCGGGGGACACGGGTCTAGCAGGGAAAGCGAAGAGCCAGGCGTCCCGGAGCCGGGAGGGGGCCGTCCCTATGTGGCCTTCACTTCTGCCAGGAAGACGACTGAGCACGCCCCAGGCTTCAGGGAGGACAGACCGTGTGTCTTCACCTCCACGTCGTCACCATCAGGGAGGACAGACCGTGTGTCTTCACCCCCACGTCGTCACCATCAGGGAGGACAGACAATGTGTCTTCACCCCCACGTCATCACCATCAGGGAGGACAGACAATGTGTCTTCACCCCCACGTCGTCACCATCAGGGAGGACAGACCGTGTGTCTTCACCCCCACGTCGTCACCATCAGGGAGGACAGACAATGTGTCTTCACCTCCATGTCGTCACCATCAGGGAGGACGCTGTGTCTTCACCCCCACGTCGTCACCATCAGGGAGGACAGACCGTGTGTCTTCACCCCACGTCGTCACCATCAGGGAGGACAGACCGTGTGTCTTCACCCCACGTCGTCACCATCAGGGAGGACGGTGTGTCTTCACCTCCACGTCATCACCATCGCAGCAGCAGCGGGAAACAGCCCCGCACGGAGCACCCACCGGCGCGGCTCGCTGCTGGGCCCGGACCGGGGGGGCCTGGGAGGTGTCAGGCCTCCTCTTCCCTCTTCATCTCAGAGGCACCGGCAGGCGGCCCTCCCGCCCACACACGGGCCAGGGGCCGGGGCTGGGGGGCCGCCGTGCTGGAAGGAAGTCGGGCTGTGGGTGAGCACGGCTCCCTAACACGATGTGAAAGGCCGGGGCCGGCGGCTTTCCTCCTGCGCTGGTGACCGCGCTCCTCCCCGCATCACCCTGATGGCGGGTGACAAGCCCGGACCGACGTGGCGGACGGGCCGGCGGAGGGCTTGGGCCCCGGAGGCGGTGCTGGAACTCGGCCGAGGCCCCAGACCTGAAACCGGGTGCACCAAGGCCGGCCAGGCAGCCGCTCACCCTCAGGACGCCTGGTCCCACCGAGGGCCGGGCTCCTCCCGGTGCCCCGACCCCTGACTTTTAGCAGAAACACGCCCTCAGGTCTTTGTCGAACACGTATGTGATGCCGTGGCATTTACTACGTGCAATCACCGGTCTAAGGGCCTCACTTACAATGTCAAAGCGACCCAGGCGACAGGAACTGCTATTATTTTTTTAAATAAGCTTCTTATATTTAAAAAATATATTTTATTGTGTTGTGTTTTTTTTTTACAGAGAGGAAGGGAGAGGGCACCGCCGAGGAGGGCGAGGGGCTCACGGCTGTGGCCAGGAGGGGGCGGCCGGGCCAGGGCCTTGACCTTGAACGGCCCACAGTTGCCGGCCGGGGCTCTCGGTGCCCGCAGAGGGACTCGGGGGGTCTGGGCGGCCCGGGCCCCGCCCTTCAGCAAGCGCCCGGATGCTGCTGGCCCACGGACCTCACTTTGGGAAGCAAGAGGAGAGGGGGAGCCGCAGCCCTGCCTCCCCCCTGCCGCCATGCCAGGGCTCGTGGGGCCGCGGCCTCCGGGGGAGGCACCAGCCCAGCCCCGGGCCACACCGGCCCCTGCTGCCCCCCATCTCCCTGGCCAGGGCTCCAGCCAGCCGAGGGGAGAGCGGGCGGGCAGCACCCATCAGCGTGGGGGCTGGGGCAGGGTAAGAGTTCTTCAGAACTGTGGGGGCCGGCTCTGATCTGGGGCGGGGTGGGGAGCCCTGGGTCGGACCCGGTCCTGGATTCACAGCCGTGGCTCTCAGCGTCTGCGTCCCCGCGAGTGCTCGGGAGGCTGTGTGCGGAGGGGCGCACCTGGCGGGTCAGGGCCCTCGGTTCTCTCGGGCTGAGCGACTCAGCAGCGTTTGCACGGCCCCCACGGGGTCACGCAGGGTCACACGGGGTCACGAGGGGTCAGGGCAGAGGCTCCTGCAGCTGCAGTGTCTCGCTCGGGTGTGAGCAGCTCGTGACTCGGCTCAGGGCCAGGACCGGCGTGGCCTTCCTGGGGCCAAGCTGGACGCCGCCGGCACGGAGCCTCGCGGGCTCGCAGGGCAGCAGTGCCCCCGGGAGGCCCTGGCCGGGTCAACAGGCTTAACCGTTAACCCAGCCGGGACCCGCCGGGGCAGGCTGCCCCAGCGACGCGGCCAGCCTGACACGCTCCGCGAGCCCCCGAGCTCATAGGAACGCTCACGTGGACGTGGAGGCCTTCCAGGTCATTCTGGGGTGTCCTCTCCTGGTTCCCCACTTTGCAGCCCTTCCTGACCCAAGTCCGTCTCCGCGCCGCGGCCGAGAAGAACTTCCAAACCCGGGAACAACGCTGCTGTCGCTCACTTGCTCACACTCGTCAGCCGGGGGCAGGGCGGGCCGTGGGCTCCGGGCTCAGCGCCCTTCCTGCCCATCCCCACGTGTTCTCCGGAGGCTCAGACCTCTTCTTGCAGCCCCAGGGCCTTTGCACATGCTGTCCTGTTTCCTCCAACACCTGTCCCACCTCCTCCACTCTACCCGGCCGCAGGCCCTCTCTCGGTCCTTCCCATGCAGCTGATGTGTCCGCTGTGTGACCTGAGTCCTGGCGCGTGGAGGGACATTGCTGGACAATAACGCCACGAACCCAGTGGAACAACAAGTGTGTGTGTTGGTTTCCCGGGGCTGTTGTCACACAACGCCTCCCGCTGGGCGGCTGACAACAGACATTTAATCTGTCCCAGCTCTGAGGGCCACAGTCCCAAAACCCCCTATCTGCGGAGCCACGCCCCCGCCAGCGGCGCTGGGCAATCTGGTCAAGTGTCCTCCAGGTCCGGTCTGTGCCTCCGCCCTCACACGACCTTCTCCTGTTCTCCTGCCTCCACGTGTGTCTCTCAGGACACCTGTCACCGGACAACCCAGCGTGATCTCCTCGGGATCCGCGACTCACCCGCCAAGACCCTTTTCCAGGGGAGGCCACGTCCACGGGCTCTGGAGGTTAGGACGTGGACACACCTGTGGGGACCGCCGAGTAAGCCACCACAGCGCCAGTCACCCTGGGATTCCGAGCCCTCGGAACAGAGGAGAGCGAGCCCGCCAGCAGCTGGGAGCGGGTGACCTGGGCCCATGGTCCCCCTCACGTGGCCGCCGGCAGTGCGGAGAGGCCAGCAGGACCCGTGGCCCACCCCCACCCGGCCAGCACTCACGTCTCTGAGCCCCGCAGCCAGGGGCCCTGGAGGATGCTGGGACCGCGCTCCGGCCCGTGCTGGGTGCTCCCAGCAGTCACCGTGAGGCAGACTCGGGTCCGAGCAGGCCCGAGGCCCCCCAGGGACGGCCGGTGCCTGCCGCTGTCCCGGGGCCGCTGTCACGCCGTAAGGAGGGCTGGGACTTCTGCCGTGGTGGGTGCCTGCAGACACGGAGTGTAAGCGTCTATGGGGAGGAGACCTCTGCTGTAGGTGAGATGGAAGGGAGCCAGCAGGGGACGCTACCGGGTGGTTTACAGACTCGGGGCCAAGGGAGCCGGCACCTCCACCAGCGCCGTGCGTGTGTGTGTGTGTGTGTGTGTGTGTGTATGTGTGTGTGTGTGTGTGTGTGTGTGTGTGTGTGTGTGTGACTCAGGGGTGTTCCACCCCGGCACCTCCCTCTTCCCCACGGGGGCCTCTGGAGCTCCCGCCTCCCCAGGGAGCCCCGGATGTGCAGGGGGGTCAGGAGGCCAGGGACTCCCACAAACCCAAGGGAATGAAGGAGGCACACGCAGGGGCGGAGGGCAGGTGGTGGAGGCGGTGCTCAGATCCCAGCGTTCCTGGCTCGGTCTGGCATCCCCGGGGCTCTGGGCTGGCGGCGGCGGGAGGAGGGCCCTGGGGCTGAGTCAGGCCCGAGCCCGGCAGCCGGGACCGGCGCCCGTGACCTCAGACACCCGGGCGGTGAGAGCCTCCGGCGTCTCAGGCCCCCTCGGACCCTCCGCCGCCTCTCCCGGGCCAGAGCCTCCCCACAGGCCATGCAGGTGCCCCCCCTGGTCCAGACCCGCCGAGGACGGAACCAGACCCCCCCACCCCCCCTTATGTGAAGCGAGGCGGGGCGCGAGAGAACCTGGCCAAAGTCTCTTCAGGGAAGTGAGAATAGGAAAGAAGGAAAGAAAGGGAGGGAGGGAGAGAGGAGCCACAGCCCAATCTCATGTGTGAAGAACTTGAAATAAAACATTAAAGCAGCCGAAACCGGTTTGGCTCAGTGGATAGAGCGTTGGTCTGCGGACTGAAAGGTCCCAGGTTCGATTCCGGTCAAGGGCATGTACCTTGGTTGCAGGTACATCCCCGGTGGGGGGTGTGCAGGAGGCAGCTGGTCGATGTTTCTCTCTCGTTGACATTTCTAGCTCTCTATCTCTCTCCCTTCCTCTCTGTAAAATATCAATAATTTTTTTTTTTTAAAACAACAACATTAAAGCAGCCCTAGTCAGTGTATAGAGCGTCAGCCTGGGGACCAAAGGGTCCCGGGTTCGATTCTGGTCAAGGGCACATAACTTGCTCGCAGGCTCCTCCGGGGCCGAGCCCTGGCCGGCACAGTTCTCTCGCATTGCTGTCCCTCTGCCTGTCCCTCTCTCCTTCCCTCTCTCTCAGACTCAGAGGAGAAGTGCTCTCAGGTGAGGATTCACAACAACAGACCATTCAAGCAGAGCCTGCGGCCTGAGGAAGGCACCGGAGCCTGAGAACCCCGCCCTGGACGGGAAGGAGGGCCGGTGCTTTGAGAAACCAGATCTCATTCCCATAACTCAGGGAATGCAAGAGCGCAGCCCACCCGGTGGGTCATCTAACCAGCGCTGAGGCAGGCGGCCGCTCCTGGTTAAAGAAGACGGACCCAGGAGAACCCTTCGCCAGAGTGGAGAGAAGCCGTCCGGACGGTGATGCGGAGCCCAAAAGCCAACAAAGACAAGACTGGAAATCCGATCACACCCAGAAAATTCTACCCAAAACAGCAATAACGCGCTGACCACGTCAGAAGACAAAGTGAGAAACGAGATTTCCAACTTTTCTCACAGGCAGAGAGCCAGCCCGGCAGACAAGGGGCTTACAGACACTGGCGAGGAAACCACACACCTCAAGGGGGAAAAAAGCGTACAAAGAAGCAGTCTGTAGAAAAAAGAAACAAACACACTTGAAGCATATTCAAAGATGCCCAATCACACAACGAAAGAAACACACGACGACACTGAGGTGCCATCTGTCACCGTGAGGTCGGCAAGGCCCCCAGGTGTGTGGTGGGGCCCGGGGCAGGGGCTGGGGAGGGGGCAGGGTGTCCCTGGGGGGGAGGGGGGCTGCCTGTTGAAGCCACCAGCTCTCTCCTGCCTCCCGAAAGGTTCACCCCAGAGACTCAACAGCACATCCAGGAGGGTGACACGTGTCAGCGTCTCGTCCGAGACATCGCAATCCCAGGGTCCGCGCAGGAGGCCAGGCGAGTCGCTCACGGAGGTCCGGGCGGTGGGTGCTGTGCAGCCATCGACGAAGGCACACGAGGTATAACGTAGAGAGAAACGCAGTTACTTTCTGTGAGAGAGTAAAGTAAGATGCACGTTTGTCCGTCCTGTGTGTGGAGGGGGATCTGACAGGATGCAGAGCAGTGTGGTCCCCGCGGGAGGGGTGGGCTGAGAGAGTTTTTCATCAGAGACCTTACTTTACATTTCCTGTTTTTGAACTCACTGCCCGTTCAACAATCTAAAAGCCAATGCAGCCGAAACCGGTTTGGCTCAGTGGATAGAGTGTCAGCCTGTGGACTGAAGGGTCCTAGGTTCGATTCCGGTCAAGGGCTTGTACCTTGGTTGCGGACACATCCCCAGTAGGGGGTGTGCAAGAGGCAGCTGAATGATGACTCTCTCTCATTGATGTTTCTAACTCTCTATCCCTCTCCCTTCCTCTCTGTAAAAAATAATAAAATATATTAAAAAAAAAAAAAAGCCAACGCACAGGGGAAGGTGCTCTGGGTGCTCCTGGGAGCGTGTGCACGGCTGTGGCAGCTGTCTCCGGGGCGGGGGGGGGGGGGGGGGGGGGGAGACGTCCTTGTCTTTTTCCACATTCTGGCCAGTCAGGCTGTTTGCCGTGTGCACATACAACTTCTCAACGAAAAGCCACGTCCAGCCAAAACCTGTTTGGCTCAATGGATAGAGCGTAGGCCTGGGGACTGAAAGGTCCCAGGTTCGATTCTGGTCAAGGGCGCGTACCTTGGTTATGGGCACATCCCCAGTGGGGTGGGGGTGGGGGAGCTGGTCGATGTATCTCTCTCATCCAGGTTTCTAACTCTCTATTCCTCTCTCTTCCTCTCTGTAAAAAAATCAATAAAAATATATTTAAAAAATAAAAGCCAAGTCTATGTATCTTTGGTGACGTGTTTCTGGAACACATGGAAGCAAGCAGTCTCGGGGGGTCCCCTTCGGCGTGGGGCTGTGGGGGCCCCGGAGAAGGGGTTTCCTTCCATTCCTGACGCGAGTCCGTGGCTTTCACAGTATGTGTGCTGCGAGAGAGAACAGGGGGACTGAGCTGAGAGGCTCCCTTCACCCTCCCTGCCCCCAAAGAGACACCTGGGTGCACTTGGAGGGGGTGCAAAGATGAGGTTTTACCACGTGTCAGACGGGGGACCTAAGTGCCTGCCGGGCAGTGGCTGTGGAGAACGCCAGAGGGAGGACAGAGTGCCCTGCGCTCATGGTGTTACTTACTGGGTAGGGGTGTCCCCGAAGTATGTCCTTGGGGAGGACGCCAGGCCTGGGACGGTGAGAGCCGGCTTGTTCCTGCTGTGATTCATCGATCCCTCCTACCCTGCTCTCTGGACAGGAAGGTAATGAGACGGCGTGTGGCTATTGTCCCTTTGACTTCCCGGCGGCTCCTCCGTTCTGTTCACACAGCCTCGTGGGAGAGGCGTCGGACCCGGAGTCAGGACTCCAGACCCTGCACAGCCTCTCCCCCGCTGATCTGCGAGCCTAGGAAAGACCCCTTTCTCCCAACCCCCGGTCCTTCCAGGAGTGCAGGCGGGGGGGGGACCCTGAGCCCAGCTGCGTCCTAAATGCTCCGACTTCACCGGGGAAAGAAACAAAGGAAGAATACAGGCTGGGCGCTGGGAGGGACGGCCGTGGGGAATCCTCACTGTCACTGGATCTGACTGCCCTGCGTGGAAGCCTCCACGGAGAGCCGAGGAGCTCAGAGTCTCTGAAAGGAGGGGGGTGGACGGCCGAAGGTCATTTGGCAGCCGAGCTCGGCCTTGGCTTTAATTGACGGAGCCCTTGGCGGGGAAAATCAACCCCAATGGCAATTATGGTTCAATGAGAACCAAGGGTTCAATTTACACCAATTAATTTGATGAGACACTTGGAGGACTTGGCGGCTATTATCTGGGGCTGCCTGCCTCCCGCCTCCCCGCCCCGCACCCCCTCCTTAAGCCTCTTCTCCCTCCGGGGGCCTGGGAACCCCGGGGGGGATGGGCACCCAAGCGAGGGTGAGCCGGTGCGGGCGCTGGGAACGCTGCAGTCCCGGGTGCGACCACCAGGTGGCGGGGCGGCCGGAGGAAGCCCTGCCCCCAGCGGCTGCAGAAAAACAGAAAATACAAATGAAAAATTCCTTGGCTTGGAAGCAGAGAGTCTGTTGGAAATCCCTGGCGCCTTCTGTCAGATCCGGGAGGTTTGACCTGCAGCAAGCCAAGCCCAGGGCGCGCCCGAGGCACAGGGCAGGGGAAAGAACCTGTTTAAAGCTCGTGGGAGGAGGATGCGAGAGGTCTCTCGCGGGGCCTCCTCAAGCCCGGCCGTCCTGCGAGGAGGCGGGGCCCAGGGCAGCAGGACCCCGGGGGAATGCAGATTCCTGGGCCTGGGACCTGCATCGGGCTGGCACCCCGTGTCGCTGGTCCAGGCGCAGGTGGGAAGCGGCCGCACGCAGCGGGGCCTCTCCCAGGCCGGAGACCGGGCCGCGAGGGGAAGTCGCTCAGGAGTGGCCGCCGGCCGGGAGCGGTGTCCGCACACGCACAGCGGAGAGCACAGTCCCGTCCCGAAGCTCCGCGTGGCTGCTGCAGGCCGGCCACGCCCAATGGCCACGGTGCTTCGGTGCGAGTGGCTCTCTCCCCGCCTCTGTTTGCTGTTTTAAAACGCGCAGTGAGCCGAGACCGGCTTGGCTCAGTGGATAGAGCGTCGGCCTGCGGACTAAAGGTCCCGGGTTCGATTCTGGTCAAGGGCTTGTACCTTGGTTGCAGGCACATCCCCAGTAGGGGGTGTGCAGGAGGCAGCTGATTGATGATTCTCTCTCATCGATGTTTCTAACTCTCTATCCCTCTCTCTTCCTCTCTGTAAAATAAAATATATTAAAAAAAAAAAAAAAAAAACTCGCAGTGAGTTCCTGCCCGGAGAGCAGGGGAAGAAGCAGTGTCCTCCCCCCCCCCCCCCCCCCCCCCCGTGCATCGGGCCTGGACCCCGGCTCCCTCGGGGGCTTCCTGGCTGAGGCCGTCCTGGCCGCATCCCCGCGTCCTCTGGGAGCTTCTGGGAAGCGCAGGGTCACCCGGGGCCCTGCACTCGGCCGCCCCGGGACTGACAGCCGGGTCCCCTCACACCCCGGCCCCTGGCTGGCCCGCCTCTGACCCGACCCCGAATTCCAGCATCACGCCGAGGTCTGGCCCCTGGCAGGTCTGGCAGCTGGCCCGGGCACGGGAGAGCAGGCTTTATTATTTTATTTTATTTTATTTTATTTTATTTTATTTTTCAGGCTTTATTTTACTTGTTGGTCTTGTTAGTCCTCACCCAAGGATATTTTCCCATTGACTTTTAGAGAGAGTGGAAGGGAGGGGAGAG